>CM042962.1:28092676-28767676 GCA_023678885.1 Pogostemon cablin
CATGAGTTTGGATCTATTAACGAATCCTTTCACGATTCGCACCTATCAGTCTAAGCTGTATGGTTAAAATTTAAAAAATGAATATACAGACACAAACAATATACGTACACACATGCATACAGATATAATCATATATACAGCTCTTGCCCCCAGGGCATAGCTCAAGTGGTAGAGGGGAGGGTGGAAAGGCCTTCCAGCTGAGCTTGGTTGCTGCAGGGTGGGGGTTCGAATCCTGCCTTTGGCATGGATTTGGCCCCTTGCAAGCACAAGTTTAACAGTGAGCCCTCTCTATAAGCCACTTGAGGCACATCCTGCGATTTACCTCCTCCACCAATCCCCAGGGCAGGGACGGTGGGGGCCCCTAATGGTGGGGTACACCATATATACAGCTCTTTCATTATTTATTATTATTAGTATTAATTTTTTGGCAAAAGGTAATTGGTATCTGAACCGACACCAAACGCCACGTTCTTCTGCTGATTGCCTGATTTCTGAATGGATATCTTCTTCTTTTTCTTTTTAATTATACATTTTTTTTTAATTTCAACCTTATAAATGTAAATGTTTTTGGGTTTGTGAATTTCTAATTTTGAAATAGTGTGTAACCTACTTGGAATGAATGTATGAGATTGATACGAAGTATTTTAATGTGTGAGATAAGATAAATAAAATTTGAATGTAAGTTGGGTAAGTATATTAGTATGATATGTAGAATAATGGACATAAATAATTAATATATCTTTATGGGTTCACACACAACATTAATATAACTACTTCATATACATTAAAATATTATATTTATTCGTCCATTACATATTGAAATAATCCATCTATCCCACCATAAAAGTTACATTTTATTAATTAGGGCGTCCTACTAAAAAAATTACATTTCCCTTTTTGATAGATGAAATTCACACAAAACAATTGAAATATTTTTATAGAACCCACACATAACACTAATACACATACCCATTATGCATTAAAATATTATATTTCTCAACCAATTACACATTAAAATATTATACTCATTCTTTGACCTCTGTGCAAACAATATACATAACTTTTTAAATGGAATGGAAGGAGTATTATACTCCCTCCGTCCGCTCGAAAGAGAGTTTTTTACTTTTGTGCACGTTGTTTAAAGAGTATTATTATTTAATGTGTAGTGGGTAGTTGTATTAGTGAGAGTGTGGAACCTATATTTTAGTTGTATTAGTGGGGGTGTGTGGGTCCCATGTGTGTAAAAAAGAAAATGACATTCTTTAAAGCAGATGACCAAAATAGAAAAAATACTCTCTTTCGAACGGACGGAGGGAGTAATCTTTAAACCCTTTACAAATAGTTAACATAATTTTTGGGTTGGGATTGCAGAAGTACATAAATATTCGGATGCAATGGAGGTAGTAATAGTGTAACATATACTAGTGTTGTTTACGTTTTTCATTTTATTAAGATTTACATTCCCTTTTTTATTAAGTTAGTTCTATACAAAATAATTAATTATTATATATGACACACATTATACTAGTAATACAATTATTCCCCTTTAATGTAAGTCCCAAATTAAGGCCCAATTTTTAATGTAAGTCTCAATTTTGGTTTCCATTTTAGAAGTGTTTCATTTAAGGATTCAAATTTTACTATTTTTTCAAAATAAGATGTCGTAATTTTATTTTTTCCTGAATTCAATTTATATTATAAAATAATACAAAATGTCAATAAAAACAACATATATTTGATATAATAATTTGGTTTGAAGGTGTATAATATTTTTTTTTAATTATCTTGTATAACTTAAAATAAGAAAATAAATTTTATAGCAAGTCTTAAAATGAGAAAAAAGAAAAATTATAAAAATTGAATCTTAATTTGAGAAAAGAAATAAAATTTAAACCTTAAAATGAAATTTTCACAAAATCAGGTCTTACATTGAGACTTACACTAAAAATCAGGTCTTTCAATGAAAATCTTCCAAAATGGGAAAAT
Organism: Pogostemon cablin; assembly: GCA_023678885.1. NCBI lineage: Eukaryota > Viridiplantae > Streptophyta > Magnoliopsida > Lamiales > Lamiaceae > Pogostemon > Pogostemon cablin. The sequence goes on from CM042962.1 coordinate 28,094,663, forward strand.
TTTATGTCACTTCATCCAACATTAAAATATTTTATCTTTTAATCTACACTAAAAATAGGAGGAAGTGGTCACTTTAATTAATAAAATTGTCAGATTAACTCAAGAAATCAATCAAATTGATCAATCAAACTTTTTTAAAAAAAAAATGTTGTGGAACAATATTAGGAGCTAGTAAATTGTATTTAAGAGGGTATATAAAAGAGGTGAGCAGAATGAGCCTAAAATTAATCAAGTCTGACTCATGCTTTAACGACAACCATGTGCCACAACGGATAGAAACTCTTTTTTAATTTCAAAATTAATTTAATAAAAAATTCCCACTCAAATTAATTAATTTGTTGTGTTGGTGGCATAGAAGTACGTAGCTAAATTGTCATGTTCCAAGGATAAAAAGGCCACCTAACATGAAATTCAATTAACTAATCATTTTAAACGAGGAATATTGCATGGAATAAATTATTGGTACAATACACACTTGAACAATTTGATTATTAAAAAAAAATATTATACTACAACTAGTCAAAAAAGTGTTATAGGATCTTTTTAGTGTAATTATTTTGCTTTGTACTTTATATGGAGTATAAAATTTTTAATATTCGATAAGTGCAAAGTAATGATAAAAAAATTTCATGCATTTAATTAGTTATTCCTTTGAATTTTATTACTATATTAAATTGACTTTTTTTAACCCAATGTATGGTGTTCCACAAGGATTTGTAGTAATTTGTAACCAATCCATTACAGAATATATTCTAGGTAAAATAAATAAATATTTTTTTCTTTTGATCAATAATATAGTTTTTCTTTACTTTTTAAAAAAAATATTTTTATGACATTTTAAAAATATGTTATCTATATTAGTACTCTAATTTTTTTATGCTTCATGCATATATGACTATGAGGACGATCTTATATAAAATACATAAATTAATTGCATATTAGATCAATTTAGGTCACTGACTAGGTCATTAAAAGATTTCGATTTTTTTTATAGATGATTATTAATAAAAGAAGAAATCATTACTAATCTCTCTTTTTCTTTATTAATTTCTTTAATTTTACTAGAAGAAATTGTTACTCTTGATATCATCATTTTAGATTGAAATTTCTTTTTAAAAGTATATAGTACTACGCATAGCTGTATGTAGTAAATACACATTCTTTAAAGATAAAACAACTTTGGATTAATATATTTCAAAATATAAAGACTACAAATTAATATGGTGTTTATAATTATTAAAAAAATAAAATAAAAATTCATATCCCAACATATAATTTGACTACTAACATTATCTCAACATTTAATTAAAAATATAACTATATAGCTTCATATATAGTCATAGGCCCACGTCTATTTCTGTAAAATTCCAAATTTGCCACTTTGTTATGTAGCAGTGTCTGAAAATTGAGACAACTTGCCAATTTGCATTAAACAACCAAAATTCTTATTTTAATATAAATGCAATGCAAAAGGAGTACGTACGGTAGTACGTTCTAGAGTCGTAGTACCGTAAATTAATAATTAATTTAAACGTAAGATACATTATTATATGATCTAATTTATTATTTTATAATATTTAACTACCAAATTCATTTGATAATAATTTCTCTGAATTTATATACCAAAGGTCCAAAATCCATCTTGGATCTTCAGTGCTGCGGGTTTGTCCCATCATATTTTTAAGTCATTTTTATTGGATCGGGTCACACCGAATAGTCAAGACTCAAGTGTGGTTGAGTGAGCTCTTTCTAATTTTATATTCTGATATAATAATAATACTAGTAAGCATTAGTAATACTCTCTTTATCCATTTTAGAAAGTATTTTATTTTTTTCTGTTCGTGTATTTAAATTTTTTTCCTTTTCAAAATTGGTAAAATATATATATACTATAACAATACTCATTTTTACACTTGTCTCAAAATAGACATGCATATTTTAACCGGAACCGCTGGTTTGGAACCGAAGATCGGCGGTTCCAACCGGAATCGGAACCGGCGGTTCCGGAACCGGTGAAAATCGAACCAAAACCGGCTATATATCGGTTTAGTTCCGGTTCTTCATTTCGTAAAACCGGAACTGGCGGTTCCCGGTTGGAACCGGCAGTTTTTTAATTTTTTTTATTTTATTTTTAAGTTTTTAGGTTGAAAAACAAAAAAATAATTAAAAAAAAATCGGAACCGGCGGTTCCAAACCTGAACCGAAACTGTCCTACCCTCGGTTCGGTCTGGTTCCACATTTTCAAAAACGGAACCGGCGGTTCGGAACCGGAATAGCCGGTTTGGAACCTCCATGCATGTCTATCTCAAAAGCGTATCCTTGTGTAGTATTTATGGGGATTTAGCCCCAAATTTTATAAACTTTAAATAGTGTATATGCTGTATTTTTATTTTTATCCCAAACATCCCATATTAATCTTACAAACAAGTTGTTCATTTGCATTGATAAAGAAAGCTTATATTTATATCACAAATTTATAATTTTTCATTTTAATCAATTAAAAAAGTGTCACATGATATACACTTTTTTCAGTTTTAAACATTGAGAATTATTTGAAAATATCACTAAATCTTTTTTTTACCCTCCTATTCTCAGTATTAAACATTGAGAATTATTTGAAAATATCACTAAATCTTTTTTTTACCCCCTTGTCCTATAAATATATTTCTATAATTTAAGAAAAATAATTTTTTTATGTGCTAAAAATGCAAGAGAGGATAAAGATATTTTAAATAATTAAACGAGATAAAATGTAGGAGATTATTTGACATTGACCAAATCAAAAGTTGATAACATTTTTATAATATTGTAAGGATATTAATTGAATGTTACTAAAAAAATTCACACTAACTATATTTTTTAAGTTTTTTTTGTTAAAGTTAATTAATTTTAAATTAATTTTAGGATGTTTTGATATTTTAAAGGGACTTGTGTGTGCACGGAGCACGGACCACACTCCTTGCGCCTTTAGAATTTTGTGTTAAATTATACTCCACCTTTTAGTATAAAGATATGTAACTTTTATTTTCTAAAATATAAATGAAAAGTGTAATATATCCTTTACAACAAAACAGTGTACCATTATTAATTAAAGTGTATACTCTTTAGAACAAAACAATATATCCTTACCTATAATACTAAATTTTAAAGGCGTCTCACTCTTTTTAAGTAATAAATAGATTGTACTCCCTCCATGATTTCATCCTACTACATTTCATATTTCTTTATTTGTTTGTCTCAAATTCTCAATACACTTTTCACATCTCAAAAATAAAAGAGCAATCAATATAAATAATATTTAAATATATTTTATTCTAAAAAAATATCATCATTAATACCCAACACACATAACTTTCTTTATACGGAGTATTTTATTTAATACCCGAAAATAATACTTTACCCTGAGTCAATAAAATAAGTTAATAAATTAAATTTTCGTAAATTATGTGATACATTGTGAAAATACATTCGGAATGGCCTGTGTAAAATAGGTTATGTTAGGAGGAATGAATAATTTTAAAATAAAAGCTTAATTTTGAAATAAATAAATAAAAGAAAAATACATTTACATGGGTGTAAAAAGTGTTGGAAATAAATCCATGAAACCTTAACCCTATTATGATTAACGAGATTTAAACCATAAAGCGGAAGCGTACCTGATCCAATGAGTCTCTAGGCGGAACACGAACTCAGGATCAGTGATCAGTGGTTATATGGCCTTCCTCAACTAAGCCTCCTTATTCCTTAGGGGACCGTAGTAATCCCTCCCGATGGGGAGAAGGGAAGACAATGTGCGGCTTAGTATATTGGGGACCATAACCGGGTAACCTTTATACACTACTTGACTAGACCACCCATAATCACCTAATCACGTAGTATTGGGTATCTACTCAATAAGCTCATATCATTTATTATTATAGCCCATGGACCTTTAACCTTAATTGGATCACTTTAATTAAGTCCATAAAATAATTGAATAGCTAATATAATTGCATAATAATATATTGCCAATAATTAGATTATAATGGAAATTAATAATTTCCAACAATCTCCCACTTGGGCTATATATTTTCCATTAGCAATTATATCAAGAGTTCTTAGTTGCACAACTTTATGCTATTCATCTTCAGGCTATACTTAACAATCTGGTCCATCTCATATACTAATATGGAACTACCGCGGCATTCACCACATTATAAATCGTGATTAAACCCCGACAATCACCATATCAATATACTCAATGACATAGATCAAATATGGTGAGTAGCATGGAAATTACATGTCAAATGTGATCAACATCATGTCTATTTCCAACTGGTTCAAGTTTAAACTTTAGTGAGATCAATCCATAATATAAAATATTACAAAATAAAATTACTTAAGTGAATTCACAATGAATTCAAAACCATGAACCTTATTCTGCAGAAAACTGAATTATCCAAATTAAAGTGATTTGAAAACTTTAAAGAACAATAAATATAGACTCCCACTGAACTAATGTATTCTAAAACCATATAACACCCACATGATTAGCTAGCTCATAAAATTGCAGGGCGTTGAATACATAATTGGTGGATCCATATTTAGAGTCTATCATAATATGCTCTTCTAAAATTTTATCTACACAAAACACTTTCTTTAACAACCAAGAATTCTATGTCAATTTGTTTGACTTATAAGTATTCTTGTCATAAATACTTTACTTCGAACTAACTGTCACAATGAATTTTATGTGACAAATCTTCGCAATCTTTATTTCATGTTTGAATGCCCTTAGTGTGCTACTAATTCTGTTGTCATGGTTAATGAGCTAAAGTGTTTGCTTAATACGTTTACTTGTATAGCTCTCCAAATCAACAGACGATGTAGCCTGAAGTGGATCTTATTCTTTATTGGCATCCAACAAACTTAGAATCAGAATTCCTTATGATCTCTAACAAATCTGATCTCTGATATGCAAGCATATTATCCTTAGTTCTCTGTAAATACTTTATAAAGATCCATACTAGAGTTACTTAAATGTCTACTTAATATACCAACAACATAAGCCTAATTAGGTCTTGTAGACACCTCATCATACAACAATTTCCAACAACCAATGAATATGGAATGTTTCTACATTTCTTAAATCTTTAGTTTAACTTTAGGGCACCTGATTGAGACTGCACTTGTCTCCCTTAGTTTAACTTAAACATTCTCCCACTGAATCACATAAGCATCTACATTTGTCTCAAAACCAAATGAGACACTTACTTCATGATGATACTTGTGATTCCTTTACGAAAAAAATTTGCTTGAATGCATAGATGGATTTCCTATTAGTTCTTAAACCATTTAGATCGTATAATCAGTGTTGCGATCAAGGAACTTTATCTTTACATCCATCTAATATGATTCATGATTAAAATGTGCTACTAATGTCACGATTATCTTATAATAATGGCTTCCTTCCCTTTTGAGTATAATCCTATATCAAGATGCAAACCTAATCATCTTGTATTGATTTATACTCATAACTTATAGCATTAACACACTTTGGAGTAATTGGAACTTTCATGGTTTGATGAACATTGTTTGAATATTCTACCATTAATTCCATAGTGTCCTCATTATTTAGGAGAAAACTAAATAATCTTCTGAATTATCTTTCTCCCAACTCTAGTGGTTTCCTTAGTGACATTAATTCTTGAGGTTGTTGAATTTGTTATTCCTTAAATATTATTGACATTGTCATATCGTTATTCTGAATTTGCACCAATTCTTTAAAGCATAAGTGGGGATCGAATCGACTCCCCTTAAGGACAATGTCTCTAATATTATTCTTCCACCAAAATCAACATCCTCACATAATACCGTATTACCCGTCTCAAATATGATCCGATCAATTGGATCATAAACTTATTATCTTTATTTAATACCAAAAAAGTAGCTTGTATCTATTTGAATCCAATTTTCTTTAGTAGATCCCAATGATCTAGCCTTAGTTGGATATCACCATATGTGAAACTCAAAGAGTTCTCACAACTACTTTGGTTGGAACTTTATTGAGATCATAAGCTGCAATCTTTAGTATTTCTCCAATTAGTAACCATATATTGTGGAGTACTATTTTTGTCTTTTAACTACACCACAACACCATTCATACTAAGGAATCTTAATGTGGTGTATTTTAAAACAATTCCACAAGCCTTTAGGAGAAAACGAAAGGTTATACTTTAACAGCTTTCCAAACGGGTTTTTCTTTGTTGCCCTTATACTTTATTAAGACAGAGTTTATTAGAAACTTATTAGTTCATTCTTATTGCTGAAGTTCTCATCATGTATAATTTTGTTGTTGACATAGGTTAAACTTAATTAACAGACTTCTTAATTGTACAGAGAATTAATCCAAAATGATTATCATGCTTGCACTAAACTTTATAATCTTTCAAATTTTAAATAGTTTAGAATCATCTCAAGGAATCGAGCACAACATTAGTATCAAGTCCAATGACAACAATACTAACTTGTAAGTGGCACCTCTTTGTAGTAGTCAAATACTGACAATAAAACTGTCAAGCAATAGCCTTCCTGTGGGCCGACTTATTACTCACATGTTAAACAAATAATCGTCACATATTTACCACCACAGGTGCTTGTATATTTCTGCCAAATATTAATCTACCTATGAGCCGATCAATACCCACATGAAAATACACTTGCACAACATTATTAATTAGGGACCCATCACAAGACACCTTGTGCAACATTAACCTCGTCTGTGGACAAAAATTAACTGCAGGGGTAATCTTGGTGTAACAATAAAGTATTGACAATAAGTTCTGTCAAACAAGAGTCTATCTGTGGACCGACTCATGTTCACATGAATAATCCAAATAATTATCACATACTTATTATCACATGTGTGTTATTATTCTGTCAAACTGTGTCTACCTGTGGGCCGAACACAGAACACATAAATAATACCACACCCATCTATGTAATTTCAATAAAGCTTTTCTCCACACACGATATTGCTGTGGCAACATGGTGCTTCGATTAACTAGATTGAAGGTTTACTAGACTAATTAAATAAATATTAAAATATTTAATTTAATTAAACGACATTTAACTGTCTCCCCAATTTAATTTAATTAATTAAATTCCCCAAATCAAATGGGAATATCATGATTCACACCAATTTAAAAATAATGAAAGATTTCTTTAACTTAATTAATATACTATCATATGCATATTCAAATTACCATAATGGCTGCCAAATTAATTAATTAATTAATTAGAATATGCATCACATTTAGAGTAAACCAAATTAGGCAGATATCTTAATCCAAATTGCCAAACATATAATTCCATCTAAATTAATCCAAAATTAATCAAATTTGTCACATGTATTACACTAATATAAGATGTAATTATATTTATAAATGATTTATTAATTCAAATGAATAAAGGATTCACTTAATGTATAAATGGCAACAATGATATTCACAATCTGTCAACATGATGTCCAACCAATACTGGATGACAAATTAAAGATATTAACGGAATCGAATCCGAGCCTAATTCTTACAACAGATTATGCATTATAAGAAAGGATTATTATTAAAATTAATAAGATTAATAACAATTCCACTAAACTGCTAAGCATATCCAGATACCTAATAGCCAAATGCGAAATTGGATTTTATCAATTATAATCCATTGAATCCACAACCAAACACGATTAATCAAAATTAATATGATCAATCGCCCTTTAAATCTTTAGTATCTGTCTCAAATATACTACTTAATGCCTATCCAAATTAAATATTTGAATCTTAAACCATTCTTACAAATCTCAGAGAATCATTAATAGGGTGGCTCTGATACCACTTGTTGGAAATAAATCCATGAAACCTTAACCCTATTATGATTAACGAGATTTAAACCATAAAGCGGAAGCGTACCTGATCCAATGAGTCTCTAGGCGGAACACGAACTCAGGATCAGTGATCAGTGGTTATATGGCCTTCCTCAACTAAGCCTCCTTATTCCTTAGGGGACCGTAGTAATCCCTCCCGATGGGGAGAAGGGAAGACAATGTGCGGCTTAGTATATTGGGGACTATAACCGGGTAACCTTTATACACTACTTGACTAGACCACCCATAATCACCTAATCACGTAGTATTGGGTATCTACTCAATAAGCCCATATCATTTATTATTATAGCCCATGGACCTTTAACCTTAATTGGATCACTTTAATTAAGTCCATAAAATAATTGAATAGCTAATATAATTGCATAATAATATATTGCCAATAATTAGATTATAATGGAAATTAATAATTTCCAACAAAAAGAAGAAAAAAAGTTTATAGAAAGAGTTGATATTGAATATTAGGAGAAGAAAAGGCAAAAAGGGTAATGAGTGGTCAAACAAGTGATAATCCTACATGCACAAGCTTCTAGAGATCTATGTATCACAATTCCTTGTTGACTGTCAATCTAATATCACCCCACCCCACCCCACCCCACCCCACCCCACCCCACCCCAACCCACCCCACCCAAATATCTTCACGCCAACCCACACGCATATTCTCGCACTAAACGTGCATTTTTACGAAAGATGTACTAATAATTTAGTCTAATATAAATACTATGCGTGTATAATTTATGTTAATTGGTGTATCATGTTAATGTTTTACAATTAAATAAAAGATAAAATAACAATATATTAAAAACAATTGTAGTATTTAATAATTTTCTTCTCTCTTATATATGTATTACCCTATAAAGATGGCCACAAACAAAAAGTATTACACAAATATGGCAAAAATAAATCGTGTAACATATAAATGTAAGGTATTTTAGTGATTCAAAGAAACAAAGTAGATGAGATTTCAGTTGGTAAAGTACAAAATGAAGTATGAACAATACAGTGAGGGAGTTAATATTATATGTCGCCTTTGATTTAATTAGGACTGTACAAATAATGAATTCTAGTGTTTCAACAAATGTAGTGTAGATGTATTTTAATAACATTATTATGAAGTTAGGACATTAGACGTGGAAAAATGAAATCCAAGCATTTTTCGTTTATTTATGGCCAAACGGAGTTATGATTCCAACATCACTAATACTCAACGTATAAAATTTGAGATAAATTAATCAATTATAAAAATAAAATTAAAATTAAAAAAATTATGCACAATTTAAGACAAATTGTTTATCTAAAAATTTAAGCTTGATAAAATAAAAAAATCGTTTAATATTTAATCAAGTCACTCAAACACAAATTCACACATTTATTACTTGTAGCAATTAATCCCGCCTGAAACTCCACATGCTTGGGGGTGGTCATTTAACGTACAATTAGATTATAATTACTCTCTTCTAAAAAATAACACACACTTATTCCGTAATTTATTTGTTTTCACATTTTTTATTTTAATTCGTTGCATAAAAATTTTCACATAAAAATGATTTAATTGTCCTAATAACTATCCTCTCCCATATGTCTTTTTATTTTTTTTAAAAAATAACTTCTATCTAACATACTCCCTCATCAATTATTAATCTATCCATTTGCTTTTTACGCGTAGATTAAGGAGTATTATTATTTGATGTGTAGTGAATAGTTGTATTAGTGGGGGTGTGAGTTCCATATTTTAATTGTATTAGTGTGTATGAGTTCCATGTGTCTAAAAAGAGAAATAGATAAATTAAAATGAACGATCCAAAATGATAAAATTGATGGATCGACAATAAACATGTGAATTACTTTATTAATTATTATGTCTAAGTCAAAGTTGAAAATAAATAAAATACATAGGATTAGCATTTTAAAAAGTACTCCTTTTTCTTTTTAAAAGGAAGCCTTGCACTAAATAGTAAATAGTAAATTGTATGAAAGTCTCTTATACAACACAGAGACAACGTGATCGAGGTTCATTTGAGAGTGTTACCGAGACTATCCACCAAAAAAAAAAAAACTAGTACTCCCTCAGTCCCGTCCTTAGGGTTACGCTTGCTTTTTGCACGAAGATTAATAAATATAGTATTTTATTGTGTATTGTGGTGAGAGAAATAATAATTTAATATAAAGCGTGTAGGTGTATGAGTGGGATGTGTATGCCCATAGAGAGAGAAATAATTAATTTGTGTGAGCTCCATATGCTAAAAAGGGAAATGTAACCATTAGGATGGAACGCCCAAAATAGAAATATGTAACTATTAGGATGAGACGGAGGGAGTATTTTTTACCAACAGAATATTTTGTTGTTTTACCAACATATTAATAACGGAATCCATTGGAAAATTTCAGTTGGTAAAGTGGCGGTTGATAAATTTTTAGCAATGAAAATTCAATTCCATTAGTAAATTATTTCGTTGGTAATCCGTTGCTAATAATTCCGTCGGTAATTTATATAATGATTCCGTTGGTAATCCGTTGGTAATTACCAACGGATAGAATTCTGTTGATAAAATAGAGAATAAATCCGTTGACATTTCATCCCTAAAGAAAAATATCATTTTTATTGTTATTTCGTTGGTAATTACCAACAGATTGAATTTCGTTGGTAAATTCCATTATTAAAAAGTAGTTTTTTAGTGATCTTTTTTTGTGGTTCATAAAAAAAAAAAAGTTCTTGCATGCATGCAACATGTTTTATAAGGGAAAAAAGAAATTAATAAATTAAAATTGAAAGAATTTTGTGACCCCAAAAATTCCTATAAATCTGTATATAGAATTATGTGCTAAAAATCAGAAAACCTCGACGTTATAAATTCACAATTATCTTCTTTTACACGAAAAAATCATACTATAAAAAATTAACCAAAAATAAACTTAATCCTTAAAAATGAACTCATAGTCTTATCTTTATCGGATTTTTTTTTATCACTTTAGTGTATGCAATACTCATTTGTAATTAATTGTATAATTGAAATTAATAGAGGATTAAAAAAAAATCTAACCATTAAGGGTTTAGTTTAGGATAGAGTTCCATTTTCTTTTCTATGTATGGCTCCCTCATTTAACAATGCCATACAAAATATTCATACGTTAAATGAAAGAGAAAATGTGAAATAAGATAAATAAAGTAGAATTATAACTTAATTTCGTTTGATTAATTAATACACCCACTTATAATATTATACATTTCATGCACTCTATCGATTGAATACACACATCTTTTTCTTGAAATTTCAACACCTAATAGTTGGATAACGATAAAATAAAGTGGGTTTGATCATAGATGAGTGTGTATTTATTGGAAAACCAAAGTATGAACATGAAGGGATGGTGAAGGGCATCTGAAATCCATAAAACAACTCCTTTTGACCACTAGGGGATGGTAAATGGATAGAATCCATCAGATAGAATTTCTTTAGTAGTTGTGTAATGACAAAATTAACCTCACATTGAATATAATATTAACAGTTAATATTTTACTTTTAATTAATGATAGGAGCACTTTTTACTAAAAAGTGTTATGACTTGGGATTATAAAATATTTATACTATCTGATGATTCACATTATCATAATTACTACAAAATATATTTACTTGATCATATTTTATTATTTGAAAATATTTAAATTTAAAAACACTACAACTAATTGAGAGTAACGATGTATTTACATTAAAAGAATCAAATTAATCTTTTAGTAATCGTATTTATTTTATTTAAACATCTCATAAATTTTAAAGGGTTTAAAACCAAAAATGTCTCAAACATTTTTACTTTTTTGGAAATAATCCAAAAAAATTTAATTTCTCCGAATTAGTCCCACAGCTTTCAAAATCTTAGCGAAATGGTCCTTTTTACACAAAATTGTCCAAATAGGCTAATGTCAAACCAAGTTTTAATAACACTTTTTCAGCAACACCCCTTTTATAACACAACTCATGTACCTTATATTAAACCCATTTTATACTCAATTTTCATCGTGCTCATATGTTTCAAAATGATATCAGAGCCCTAAGTTTATTTATTTATGAATGGAAAAATTATTATAAACTTATATCACTTAACGAGAGGAGAGTTTCAAAGAGATATGAATCCGAACGAAAGTTCGACATCCGAGAGTGACAGGACTATCATCCCTGTTCCAAGCTGGAGCAACAGGGACTTCTGGCCTGTCAACTACGACGAGACAAGCATTTCTATACAACAATATTATTGTGTGTTGTATAGATAATACGTAGAGAAAGAATACGAGAACGCCGATCGATTTTGGGATAACCTCGATCGAAGATGTAGAGTGGTGGAAGCCCGTGCTAACCACACCAAAGAGGAATCTCTGGAGAAACTACGCCAGATGCAGATAAGGTACTCGAAAGAGGTACCAAGAAACATCGTGAAAATCCGAAGTTTCACCGAGATCCATGGACGAATCCCCAAACAAGAGCAATGGATGAGACGACCAAACTAAGATCCAAGAGAGATCTGCAAGCCCTACCACTTCTCACACTGGACGGAATGACAGAGTGGAAGGAAATCGAAGCAGATAACTCTAAGATGAACCAAGATCTTAGAGAATTGCAGAACACGGTGAGATTCTTTGGAGAATATTGTCAAAGCATGTCCAAGACAATGTTCGAGATCAGCCTTAAGATGGACAAGGTGGAGAAATTGCAGAATAAGCAACTCGACCTCATCATAAATTTGACAGAACAAATAAAATCCCTAGAAACTAAGGTGACAGTAAGAAGGTCAGGAGGAAGGTTACCACTAACCTTCGGAACAGAACCCCTTTTACACTAAAAGGGGAAAACGACGGAGGTCATAAGACCAAAGTCGGAAAGCGAGAAAATGATTCCTATCCTTCGAGGAGAATCCACATCCCCGGATGGCAAGAGCAAATCTTGAAGATCTACAAGATCTATATGAGTCCTTCCAAGGACTATTAATTGTAGATCTAAAGATGAACATTGGAGAGACATCTAGTTCCCAACAACAGTCCCAGGCTCATCAGACCCAACAGGATCGGAGCCAAGACGAATGAACATCTGGATCACATGGAGTCCATGGGACAAGACAAGGAGATACATTCCAAAAACCAGGAAACTTCAAAATGAAGGCCATAGGAATGTCAACAGGAGCAAGCCGAGTTCGAGGATCTAATATACACAACACCCCATATGGCCGGTCTCACTTTGAACCGATAAATTCATACGGGTTGATTTTAAAGCTTGACACTCTAGACTTCAAGAATAGAGAAGCCTTGATCGATGAGTGAACAAATGCCATGAAGATCGCAGGTGGCGCATTGGAGCTGGACAAAGAAGGGTTCATAAGATTCCTTACTATGAGCCTGGAAGGATCAGTAAAATGTGCCTGGGAGGAGCTCTCATACGAAGTAAAAAAGGAGGTTATGGAAGGTGAAGATCTAGGCAATATTATCGATCGAATGGCCAAGATCTTCAAGATCCATTTCATCGGAGTAGGATACTTCGAAGGAATGGAAGAAGAAAAGAAGAAGAAGTATAGGAATGCCCTATACAGCCTAGAACTACTTGACATTTGTCACGTAGATGAGTACATCAAACTCTTCACAGAGTATAGATAGAAATCTAAGGTCAAAGAGGAAGAAGTATTTCACCTATTCTTTGCCAAGATCCCGAGCCCATGGAGAGAAATGCTGATCAAAGAGTATGAACCATGCGAGCTAGATTCGATAGCAAGGAGAATGTCCTTCCTCAAAGCCAAGAATGCAGAGTGGTGTCATCAAGCGGCACTACACAAGAACTACAAGAGATTAAGGGGAATCAACAAGACAGTCCTCTTATGTTGCGAAAGCAATGATCTTCCAACTATCATTGGAAGAAACCCAAAGAAGCAGAAAAAGATGAAGAAGAATCATCCTAACAATCAAAGGAGCGGAGGATGGAGATCCAGAAGACCAAGATCATTTTGGTCTAAACAGAAGGCCCAAAACTATAAATCAGGGCAAAGATTTAGACCATCAAGATGGAGTTCAAGAAGCCAAGCCTCATCCTCAGGGTCAAACCAGAGGAGCACAAGAAGAACTCCCACAAGAAAGACGTTCCGAAGAGCGGCCACACGAATCAATGAAAGATTCAAGGATTGCAATAGCTACACGTGTGGAGCAAGATGACATATCTCACCAGATTGCTCAAAAAACCAGAAAAAGGGAGTACGACAGTTCGAGACAATTTCAGAAATAGAGGAAGCAGTTTACTTCCAAGACCTAGTACAAGTATATCAGTTCGAAGATATACCCTCAGATGAAAGCATCTATGAAGAAGAATTCTTTAGCCAAGACGAATCTACCGAAGATGAGTCGGAGTGAAGAGGAAATCTTCAGAAAAGAGATGCAAGAAGATATGTCTGGATTATTTTCTTAGACATCTATTTCTCATAAAACCCTTATGAGAATCATGAAGGGGGATCCAAGGCTCAGTCTACACGATGGATTCACTGTGGGAAAATTGGAAAAATTCTTTCCAAGCTTCAAAAAGAGGAAGCACAACATCATATACAAAGTAACCGAGGGGGAGATTGTCATCCCAATGGAGCTCACAGGAAATATGATGGAAATGCAACTGGTTTCTTATGAAGAAATCAAGAAGGAACTAAGTAGACTCCCGGAAAGGATGTCCAAGACTATGTCTTGGGTCCATATCGGAGCTATTCGGATTCTCATCAAAGCTAAATTCAAAGAAGGAATCGATACTCCAATCGATATTGCTGTCTTTGATAAGAGAATCTAGAGCACAAGAGAAGCATGCCTAGGAGGACTCTCGGGAAATCTGTACGCAGGAAAAGTAGCATCCTACATTTATCCAAGGATCATGTACAATCTGGCAGACCGAGATTTCAACAGGGCACTTACCCTTCATCAAGATTTCAAAAACAAAGACTTGATAAAGGAAGGGAACATGCCTTACTCTATCACATACAATATCTCATATGCCCTCTCAACACTCATCATTCGGATCTATTCCAAATGAATGTTTGAGAAAGTTGCATGTGCAACTAGGCAAGAGATAATGGAGCTACCGTCAATTCACGATATGGATTTGCGGATCAGAAGCAAGCCGGTCTGGAGTAGACAAAACAACCTCAGATTCGAACAAAGGAGGATTTCTTTCCAAGAAGATAGAATGACCAGCGAGAAATGGGGAAGAAACCAATCGTGGAGGTAATCCAGGAACCGGAAAAGTTCACACCTAAAGGTGAACTAAAATGCCCAGAAGGATGGAGAGGAGTCGAAGTAATATTCGATATCACTAAAAAGGAAAACTCTATTCCTTGTGATGTCTTGTATTATCTCCAACAACCAACAATTAGGAGACATTTAAAAAACATGTATACACTATTGAATAAAAAGTTATACACATAGATGTTAGTTTTTTTAATAAAAAATTTAGTATGAAAAAAGTATACAATTATTAAGAAACACATATACAAAATATAATAACTTGTATACAAAATAAAATAAAAAGTTATTGGAAATATACAAATTTTAGCCATATAAATACTCCTTTCACGTCATCATGAAAAAAATATATATTGACCCATTTCTCATATAATAATGACATAGAATTTATATGGTGTACCCCACCATTAGGGCCCCTACAGCCCCTGCCCTGGGGATTGGTGGAGGAGGTAGATGTGCTTGAAAAAAAAAATATTGACCCATTTCTCTTATAATAATGACATAGAATTAATATGGTGTACCCCACCATTATGACCCCTACCGCCCATGCCCTGGGGATTGGTGGAGGAGGTAGATGTGCTTCAAGTGGTTTATAGAGTGGAGGAGGTAGGGGCCCTGGGGATTGGTGGATGAGGTAGATGTGCTTCAAGTGGCTTATAGAGTGGAGGAGGTAGATGTGCTTCAAGTGGCTTATAGAGAGGACACTCACTGTTAAACTTGTGCTACCGCCCCTGCCCTGGGGATTGGTGGAGGAGGTAGATGTGCTTCAAATGGCTTATAGAGAGGACTCACTGTTAAACTTGTGCTTGCAAGGGGCCAAATCCATGCCAAAGGCAGGATTCGAACCCCCATCATGCAGCAATCAAGCTCAGTTGGAAGGTCTTTCCACCCTCCTCTCTACCACTTGAGCTATGCCCTGGGGGCGACATAGAATTAATATGTCAATATTAATGGGATGAGAGAGTAATATTTTGATATTTATTTATTCAGATTTCAAACTCTAATAAATCTTAAAATTGCCTAAGTAGAGTGTAATTACGTGAAATATGAATCAAAATTAGTAATACTAAATTAATAATCAATTACTTGAACTAATATAATTATTTAAACATTTGATTAAATGTCAAAATATAAAATTTAACACATTATTATTATAATCGGATCAGTGAATGAACCGATAAAAGTAATAGTTGGATGTTCAATAGATAATTCAACTAAAAAAATTAAATTTTACATATTTTTAATTATATTTTTTTGAATTGTCATTCATAGAAGGCAAAGTCTATTGTGAGACTGGTTGTGAGACGAGCTGACTCATTGTTAAAGTGTCATTGTTATATGGTTTAATTATGCTCATTGTTAGTTAAAGTAATGTTTTTTCCAAAGTATGATGAAAATTGAATTAAAATTTCTTTTTAAAGTGTTATACTATGATTCACTATAAATTTAGCTATTAATAAACATAATTTGCTTATATAACCAACATACTTTAACAGTAGATCGACTCGTGTCATAATCCGTCTCATATTTATCCGTCTTACAAAAGAGTAACTCTTCATAAAATTATATACTCCAATCATCTAAATCATTTTTTTAAAAATAAAAATTAATTTAAAATAAAATTTTAGTTAAATAAAAATGATTATAGTTCATAATTAATACTTCGTAAATAGTTTATAATTAGTTTATAATGTTATTTATTTAATCAGTTTAATCGGTTCTTTCGATTTTTCCAATTCAAAACTGAGAATAGGTTTTTTTGGATTTTTTGAACCGATTCCGGCTCTAATTAGCATTTAAATCCCTATTCATAACATATACTCCAATCATTTTAATGGGTTATGAATAGGGATGACAACGGGTAGGATACCCACTTATTTTTATGTACCCGTACCCGCATCCGATAAAAAAAATTACTGTATTTGTATTCGTCCCGTTTTAAAATTTTATTATGGTACACGTACTCATCCAATACTCATTTATCAATACCCGCAGGTACCCGTACCGTACATGTTTAATATTAATTTATTTTATATATATTTATTTTTTATTGTTTAAATAAATATAATAATAAAAATTATATTATTATTAATTAAATATAAAATAAATATTATATATATTCTATTATTTTAAATAAATATGATTAAATGAAATTTATAACTATTGATTAAATATGGGTGTAAAATTAAGACTTGATTAAAAATATATAAAAGCTAAGAAATGATTAAAACTGAACTAGAATTAAGAATTAAAATGATTAAATGACGAAAAGTGGATAATTTGTATTCGTATAATTTTGAAATTTTATTTAACCTCTAAATTTACTATGTTAAGTTCCTATTAAAAAAAGAATATTCAAATATCTTTATGTGGTTAGAATCTTCAATTTATTTTTATTTTAATAATTAATTTAAATAATTAATATATTACTAATAATTATACTTAATAATTTACTAATAATTTTATTTAAATTACAATAATTGTAGATTATTGATATTACTTAATAATAATTTTAAATGTTTGTAGAGAAGTGGGTTATATATTATTAGTAATATTTCAGAAAAACTACTCACGATTAAATTTAAACATTTTGAAAAATATATTAAGAATATTTATAATTTAAATGTAATTAGTGGAGAAAAATATATAAAATAATACGTATTATGTAAACTAAGAATTGACATTTAATTTGGGATACATTAATAAAAAAAATATCTTTTAAGATTTTATTATGGAAAATTAATTATTTACCTTTTCAAAGTAACTTTATTTCATTAATTACACTTTAAAATCAGTAACAACTTTAAAACAAAGAAAAATATGGGGAGAAGGGTATTTTAGTAAGACACATAATATCTTAACCTTCATTAAATATAAAAATTACAAGAATAACATGTCCTAGCCGGATAGATTCTATCCAAGAAGGATTTCCCATATATTTTATTCGAGTTAAATTTATTTATTTGTTTCGTAATAACCGAGTATTTTGTTCTCTGTCCCAAAATGATAGTATTTTTTTTTTCAAAACAGTTCCATAACTACTGAAAATGTTCGATTTTAATACAATTTTAGTCGAAAAATCAAATTTAAGTTGGAATTATATAATTAAGTACTTCATCCGTCCCGATCAAACTGCATCGTTTGACGGCATAAAACTCTCACAAAAGTTACAGTAAACGTAGCAATATGGGCGAGACGGATGGAGTACGTCGCATGTAAGTTGTAATAGCTCAATTTGGAAGTTTCCGACAATTTTAGACTCATAATCTACACTATTGTAGTTAGTTATAGAACTAAATTAAAAAAAAAATTAGAATTGAAAATAAAATACCATATAGCTATTAGTACATTATTATGGAAGAAAAATGAATTTAACTCTATTTATTACTTTCATCTACTGCCTCGAGGATCGATTGAGGGTGAGGTTAATTTGCAACAATTGCCAAATGAATAAGGAATAACACAATTTCAATTAAAATGTCATAGACAATCATAATATATTTGGTGGTGATGGTTTTTATCTCTCTAAATTTAAGAAGAAAAAATATTACTACCATCTCATTAAAAGAAGTGATATATACACAGTATTGTGATATTATATATCATCCAAGACCTTGACTATTCTAAGATGTACATTTGCCACAAGTTTGTGTTTGTCCGTATCATAAAAAATAATTAATTCCAATTTGAATGTTGACTTCTTTTTTTTCTTTTCTTTTTTCGACTCAAACTATAACACACTGAAATTGAAAATGTTAAATTAACTGTATTCAAAATCCAATTGGATTACAATGTCATTCCTTTTATGGTATGAGAAAAAATACGAACACCAAATACAAATCAATTTATACAAATAAGAGAAACATAATACGTATGATTCTCACTCCATTTCTAATTCCCCTTTCAAACAAAATATATTCACATTTTTCATTCTAATAAAAAGCTCCACTCAATACATACACTAATTCAACTACCGCTTTAAGTAAAAAATAAAATAAAATTAAACTTCATAATTTTCTGAAAAAAACGACCATAAAGCTTTCAAACGAAGTATTTATTTTAAATTTTCTTTTCCAATAGTCTCATCTACTGGATGCACATCAATATTCACAAAATCTCACTTACTTTACACAATTTTATTTTTTCACAAATTCAATAATGTTATTCAATTTTTTTATTAATTACTCTATTTTTAATCATAAATCTAAAAATTACACTTTCTTAAACCTTCCTACATGCTCTGAAACAATAAATAACTACTCCTATAAAATTAAATGAAATGATTGAAACTACCATAATCAGTCACTTTGAAAAGATTAACAACTCAACTTTAAAGTGATTTGACTAAAGAGTTGCAATTGCAATTTAATGCCAAGTTCTATCGAGGAGAGAGAAATCCAGTCTACGCTACACATTTAGAATTGATTACTGATTAGATTCAGCTCTTAATTCCCAATTTATTGACAAGAGTCACAAGACACATTCTTGATAATTTATAGCCAGCTACAAACGACAAAATTTATGGACAGTAGTATAAAATAATTATGACAATTCAGAAGAGAAGAAATAATATAAAAATCAAGAGCCAGCAAGCTTTCAATAATTTCGCAGATTTTTTTAAGAGAGAAGAGAAGAAGACAATAATTGAGGAATTGAAGGGAAAAAAAAAAAGAGTACTATGCAACAGTGAATGCATACAGGTAAGAGCACGCAGTGCATGTCATAATATGGCACGTTACGTTGCACTCAAAATTCATGTGTTGTTAATTGCGATTGAAGGAAGCATCGCAGGGGGAGCGCGTGGTCGTCAGGCGCCAATGGTAGTCACATGGTAATATCCAGAATCAGAGAAAAAGCACAAGAAACAATAACAGAGATTCCATTTTACTTTTCAGTAATCAAAAGCAGATTTGTTGATGAGAGAGAGAAAGAGAAAAGCATGTTCGTTACAGATCTGGTAGGCGGAATATCTAGCATTAGGTTTTTGGAATTAGGGTGGAATAACAACTCGAATCATAATCATCAACAAAAAACATGGATATCGGTGGATTACTTATGTACATACAGTTGATGTGAATTGGAAAGATCGCCAAGGAAAAAAACAGAATCAAACCCAAGGACCTTTATGAGTGAGAGAGAGAAAGAACAAAAACTTAAAGCTGGACTTCATGTTATTTTGAAGAAAAAAACGAAATGGAAAAAGCTGGGTAAGTATTACCCGAAAAAGATCTTCACTCCTTCCTCTAATCCTCTCAAGTTCGATCTGTGCGGTTCTTGCTGTGATTACTATGCTGACTTCTGTTTCCGCCACCGCCACCGTTTTCGACCTTCTTGGGCTGCGACGACGACGATGACGACGAGAACAAGGGAAAACCGAATACGCCAGATTTCGAGGAACCTCGAAGTGAACAAACAGGGACGTTGAGAACAGGAGTGACGCGGACGTTAGCTGAATACGACCTTTCCATTCCTCGATGCTTGTATCTTGGCCCACCGTTCAAACTGCTTGGACTGCTCGAACTCCTCTCTAAACTATGGAACACTATTTTCCCCGATGAGTTCATTCGAGGACTATCCACCGATACGCCGCGAACTGGAGCCGCCGATTCCGGACATCTTCTCATCGGACTCCGCCCGACGCGGCCCGGTGCCGTCCGGTGCTCTGCCGCTCTGTGTTTCGCCAGTCGGACTCTGGATAGATTGCTGCTGGTTTGATGCGTGTTGCGAATGACAGTGCTCGGCTTATCTGAATCGAGCGAGAGCCGAGGAAGATCGTCGTGTTCGTGACCTGATGAAGACGACGACAGCGACAATCTCGAGGATATCGATATTGACTCGTTATCAGCGTCCTTCAACAACGGAAGACTTAAGTATGAATCGATGGACGCATTTAATGAGGCTTTGGAGCTGCGGTGAAGCAAGTGCTTTAGGCTTCTGGCGGCGTTCTTAGATTGATTATTGGAGGACATTGACGTCGCCGTTCTTTGATCTTCCTGCTTCGCATTGCTGTTCTGATACAGTTTCTTCAAGCCGAGAAGCTCTTTCCACCGGCTCGAGCACCTCGGAGCTTTAGGAGAGAACAAATATGGATCTCGCGAAGAAACCTCACTTCTACGGCGAAATTTAGGCGTATCTGGTGATCTGGCTTCGGAGGAAGCCGGAGCTGACGTCATCAATGGCCGAACTGTGGAGAGCTGCAGCGGTACAAGCTTTCCGTCGGCGAAAAGCTCATCAGCGGGCAGCATTGTCACCGGATCTTCAAGTCGGAACTCGAAATCGACGAAATCTATGGTGGAAACTTCTGGATCTGGCTCTTCCGGCCTCTCCTCAACCGCATTGTGCGGCATTGGCTTATTATTCAGAGAAGGCCTACTTCCCGGTCCTTTAGACCCTTCCTCGTCGGGAAACTCGCGGCTGAACGATATCCTCGGGCTCAACCAGCCGTAAGTCGGGAATGCCGCCGGAGGACAGTCCAGAAAATTATCCGGAGACACTCCGATATTGTTCACGCAAGCCGATGCCATCTCCGGCGAACATGCAAAACTTCGGCAACAGTCGCAACTCACCGGCAACGCTCCGGCAAAAGAACAAAACTCACAATACACAAAGAGAGAAACTCACCTAGACCACATCAACGGAAAACGCCATAGATGAGGGAGAAAATAAATATGGATTGCAGATTTTGATGGCTAGGGTTTGGAGATCGATACCTCTGTAAATAGTGTGTGTTGGTGTGTGCGCGCAGCTGGTTTATGGCCTAGTGTGTGCCCCAGTGGGGATAGCATAGGGGTACATATAAATAAGTGACAACAATCGTACCGTGGGGTCCGCCCATGGACCCAATAAGGTCGAGCCACGTGTACACTTGGTCAAAACTAGGTTGACGTGACGGACAGCGGGAGGAGATTGTTCTGGGATGGTTCTTGGAAGCATCATGCATTTAATTGGAGAGGGGTCGAATTGAAATATTACGAAAATTAAGGGGGTGTGGAATAAATAATGTGGAGATTCATGCTTATCCGTTAGATCTGAAAAAACTTTTTAGAAGTGTTAAAGGGCCATAGAGTGATGGGCCGGTGACTGCAAAAACTGATGCAGAAATTAAATTAAATAATAAAGGACTGCACACACATACTTTTGATACCTACAGTTGGTACATTTGGGCCGTGGCATTTTTTCAAATTAATATTATTATATTCTTCTCTATATATATATTTTTTAATTTGATTTTTTGTCCAAACATGTTAACCGTGGCTTAAATTCAATCCTCTTAAATCATCCAAATTAGAGACTATAAATTTGTCGCCACTTTTTATTGTCTAGCAAAATTTTAAGCTAATTCTCCTGTGCATTTGATGGAACCCATGATATATTACACCTAATTTCAAAAACATATACAATTATGAATAAAAACATATATACTTATGAACAAAAATTTATACACTATAGACGCTTAAATTTTATTGCCTATTAAATGAAAATATGTGGTAAATTACACATTAAAAATCAATTATTAATTAAGGAATTTAAATAAATTAATTCCTATAATAAAAAGTAAATAATTGATAATTGGGTCAGATCCAGTCGGAAAAATCAAAATCAAGCAGGCTTCCAAGTCAAAGGTGGCATGACCCAAGTCAAACAAGTCCGGATAACTTAAATCAGGTACAAGTCAAATAAAACCTAATTAAAGTTCAATCAAGTTGGAGGCCCAAGCTCACAGAATCAGATCAAATCAGACCTGAACCAATCAGATTGTGAGTTATATATGGGGCTTCCTCACCCTTCACTTATATAAGGAGCCCTCCTCCATTCTTCCAAACACACTGAGACACCTGAAGAGATCTGAAGAACACGAGTAAAGACGAAAGTCTAGCCTCCCTTCAAGATCTTCAAGTCAAGAACAGCCCCTGATTAGAGATCAAGGTGCTAAGTCCCTCTAATTCGGCGTTCTTCCAGCCAACAGCCTCTGATCAGAGATCAAGGTGCTAAACCCCTCCGATCCGGCGTTCTTCCAGCCAACAGCCTCCGATCAGAGATCATGGTACTACACCCCTCCGATCCGGCGTTCTTCAAGTCAGAAACAACACTTGACCTGAGATCAAGGTACTAAGCCCCTCAAATTCGACGTTTCTTCTTGTCAAGTTCATCCAGCATTTTTCGCGAAGTCAACGACGTTCTTCTCGAAAAGCTACAAGTCAACATTTAATCCGAACAAAGGCTCGACGCCTCCGAATTAACGTCACAAGACTTCAAAGCCGAGTTCGGACAAGCTTCATTCGAAATCCGACTCAACACACACTCCAGTCAGACTTAACACACACAGTTAACACACACAATCAACACAAAAAGTCAAGCCAAATTGGTTCGAGAGAATAATCAGATGATTGATTAGAGATTGTAACCCATTAACATATCTTTCAAATTAAATCCATCTCGATTATATTTGTACCCTTTTTGTATTTATATTCTCCATAAATAAAAAAATTATTGTTACAAATTTTGGCATGCCCAGTGGGACCGTCCCTACCTCTCATCTCTTCTCTCTACAAGCACAAAGAATGACTCCTCTTAGGATCACGATTAAAAGGCCATCTACTTCAAAGCCTTCAGAGTTGCAAACTATGAAGACTTAAATAATGATTCCATTAAAAATTGCGATACGAAGGGCTACTATATCAAAACCTGCAGAGGTGAAAATTGACAAGGTTGAAGATTTTACAAGAAGTATGCCTGAAGGCTCCTCAAAGACAAACCGTATAGTGGTGATTACTCTCAATAAGCCATTGCAGGGCGATAAAGATGGTGATGATGACTCTGTTTGCTCAACTCCTCTCTCCACGCCAAGCTCAACATTTGCCTCAACTGAAGCTGCAGTGATGACGAAAAGTGCCATAACTCCTAAGAAGCACATAGCAAGTATGATGAAAGCCATTAAATGACTCGCCAAACCGAAAGCTTAAGACTTAAAGATCTACCAACTTATGAAAAAAATGGAGAATGTGGAGGCAAGTCATGCAAATGAAAAACAAGTCGAGGATGAACACGAGGAGGAGGACTCTGCAAAACACCATCCATCTGAAGAAAAGCCAGCTGAGCATAAGATAGAAGTTTCAACTTACGACATGCTTCGATCCTATCAACCAACTAAAGAACATCGTCATAGAGACGATAAAAGACAAGTTTGAAGTAAGCTCAAAATCTCCGACTACCTACAAAAAGCCATATACAATGAGGATTGACAACTTGAGCATGCCAACTGACTATCAACCTCCCAAGTTTCAACAATTCGATGACAAAGAAAACCCAAGACAACTTTTGGCGCATTTCGTCGAGATATGCAATGATGTTGGGACCTATGAAGATCACATGGTGAGACAATTCATCCGATCTCTAAAAGAAAATGCCTTCGATTAGTACATTGACTTGGAAGTTAACTCCATAGAAAGTTGGGGGTAAATGGAAAAGGTATCCCTCAAACGTTTCTATCATCTTTCATGGAACGAAGGGAGTATATATATATATATATATATATATATATATATATATAGAGCTAACAAATATTCATAAAGGTAAGGAAGAATATATCATCGATTACATATTCATAAAAGCTATAAGAAACTTCAACTATACAAATGTGCAATCACGGGATGCAGTGGAGTCTTCGCTACATACTCCAAGGCATTCGACCTAAAACTTTTGAAGAATTGGCTACAAGAGCTCATGACATGGAATTGAGCTTGACATCAAAAGACATCGAATAACCCCGAATAACCCTCTATTTAAGACTCTTATGAGTTTGAAGACATGTCTTTTGATGAGCTTGTGGAAGAGGAACCGCAGACAAAGACTACAGTTTCCATAAAAATTTATAGATATGAAGTGGAAGTAAGAGAAATTAAACAGTGCATCCTAAGATTATGGGTAATGAACTATTGATAAATCAAGTTAAAGCTCACTGGCAAGAGCAAAGACTGTCTGCTTACTCTCCTTGATACGAGCTTAAACTATCTGAAATCTCCTAAGTCCATATAATGCTCCTCGACACGAGTGAAATATGTTCACACAATGCTCCTTGATATGAGCTAAAAATGTCCATGCAATACTTCTTAACACGAGTATAAACTGTTTAAACATCACATTAATTCTCCTTGGGAAGTGATGAGTGATATTTTTATCTAGATTTTAGTGTCTTTTTATATGTGTTTTCGTGTTATTTTATCCGTATTTGTATTCTATTTGATTGTGTTTTGTATTTTTATGGAAATGTGTGAGAATGAGCTTAAATGTATAATTTTCAGGTAAAAAAAGATTCATTTTTTGGACCCTGCACACACACCTCACACACCATTTCTTCCATTCCACACCATCATCCTCAACAAGCTTATGTGCCACCACCACCACCTCCGGTGCAACATGAAATTCACAATGATCAAATGGTGATTCGGGATTTCTTTATGCAAAGGGAGATACCACAAATGATGGGTCCACCAATCAATGCCAACAACTTTGAATTCAAGGCGGGCTTGATTTCTATGGTGAGAGAGCAACAATTTAGTGGAACCCCGAATGAAGATCCTAATGCTCATCTAGCTCAATTTATTGAGATTGCCAACACCGTGAAGATGAATGGGGTGAGTGAAGATTGTATCAAGATGAGGTTGCTTCCGTTTTCTTTGAGGGATAGAGCTCAAACATAGCTATTTACCATTACTCTCGGTACGTGCAACACATGGGATGAGCTTGCACAAATGTTCTTGAACAAGTATTTCCCACCTTCTAAGACGCTTCAAATGAAGAGCTTGATAACTCAATTCAAGAAAATGCTTCAAGAGAGCTTTTATGAAGCGTGGGAAAGGTTTAAGGATATGCTACGCAAGTGTCCACAATATGGATTCCCGGAGAACCAACAAGTTGGATTTTTCTACTAAGGTTTGGTAAATAGTCAAAGAATGTATGTTGATGCTTCGGCGGGTGGATCTGTACTTGGAGTGACTCCGGAAAGGGCTCTACGTATTTTTGATGAGATTGCTACAAACGTATATCAATGGCCATCGGAGAGGGTAAGTGGATGCTATGGTTTTAAGAGTTTTGATCAAGGGCAACAATTTAGTGTGAAGAGTGCTAATGTGGAGCAAAGTACGCCAAGCATAAAAAAGATAGTGGCGGAGGTTATGAAACAAATGAGCTTGAACCAATGTGTGAATAATCAAGGAGCTAATATGGTTGAAGGGCTACAAAGTGAGCAAGATGTGCTTCCTCCGAATGTTGTGAATGGAGAACAATGGGCTATGTCAATGCCACGAGTGGAAGGTGTGCAATACATGCAAGGAAGAAATTACCAAGGGAATTATCAAAACAATTACCAAGGTAATTTCAACCACAACCAAGGAAACTATCCACCAAGGCAAGGGAGCGTTAATGGTTAAAGTAGTGGAAGCTCATACCCACAACAACAATAAAGGCAATGTAACTTCTCCTACTCTAATCCGAGCAATACGGTTGCTTATCCTCCGGGATATCAATCGGGGGCCAGGACACCGAACAATGAGGGAAGAACATCAACCGATGAGCTACTTGAACAATTGATAGCATCAAACAAAGCTTGAGATGAAGCTTTGAAAAAGGCGGAAGAAGCAAATGAAAAGAGACTCAAGGCTTTGGAATATAATGTGGGACAAATTATAAGTTCTTTGAGTGCTCAACAAAAAGGAAAGTTTCCAACCGCACCCGAGGTTAATCCAAAAAGCGAATCTCAATTCAGAGTTGAAACGAGGGAGAACGATCCAAAACAGTGAAAGAAAAAATAGGGCAGCAAGAACACGGGCCGTGTACAATGCATGACCCTGTCGGAATTGGCCGTGCGCTGTCGCCTGAAACACCAACTCGGCCACCCCTGTGGCCGAGTGTAGAACATGGGTCGTGTGCAGAAACACGGGCCGTGTACCAAACACGGCCCTATCCAGAAAGGGCGTGTGCGAGCATCGGAAACACCAACACGGTCACCCCTGTGGCCGTGTGCTGCACACGAGCCGTGTAGGTGTTGGGATCAGAAAATTTCCAGAAACTTCTAGAAGCTTCCCAAGGGGTATAAATACTCATTTATTCAACATTTGAAGGGAGATTCGGTTTTTGGACCCCGCACACACACCTCACACATCATTTCTTCCATTCCACATCATTATCTTCATCTATTCACCATCTATTGGATCTACCTTCATCCCACCATCAAAAACTTCATCCAATTGAGGAAAAGAAGCAAGGAAGAGAGGAAGATTGCAAGGGGAAGAAGAAGATCACCATTGGAGGCATCCAAGGGAGTTTTCATCCAACTTTTGTATTGAATCCTATTGTTTATCATGTTTTGTAAATATCTTAATGTCTATGTTAATGTTCTTATGAATATGGTAGGCTAATCTCCCTTGTGAGATTAGCAACATGAGAGTTGTTGGATAATTTTGGGGATTTGTGTATTTTAATTCATATGTTGATTGGGTAAATGGATTTTCTATTATTGATGTTTGAGATCTTGAGGTTTATGATGGTTTGTGTATTTAGTTGTTTTAAATATGTTATTAGATTGAGAAATCAATTGTATACTTAGGATAATTGAGTGAATCATTTCATGAAACACTTCATGTACATTATAAATTGTAAAGAGATTAAGAAATCCTTTAGAATTTAGAACCCTTTGATAGAACATGTGATTGGTTTGATCAAGAGATTGATTAATTGTATGAAGAGACTCTCATTTCAAGCTTAATACCTAGTTGAAATTGTTTGAGTAAGAACCAATCCGTTGAGCTATTCGATATTCATATCCTATCCATCTCGAGAGGGAGTTTAGGTGAATTTAGTGTTGTCCCTTAATTCTATATCCATGATACATATGAATTTGATACATAATTCCTAGAATTACCACTTCTTGAATGTTGTTAATCTCACTTTTACTTAACTTGGAAATCCACCATTCATCTATCTATCTTGTGTGTTGATCATTGCTTGCTTGCTTATTTTGATTAATTTTATTTACTTGTTTCAACAACCTCCTTTGATGATTCGTCTCTATAAAATTACAAGAAATGTGAGATCGCTTAAGCTCTAGCGCCTTCCTCCCCGTGGTTCGATAAATTATTTTAATTGGTCATCCCTACTACAAAATGACTAATCAAATGATACCGTTGCTGGAGAGGCAACGATTGCTAGTAGCTTGAAGAAAGATCGTTTTGAGTAATCTTACTAGAGATATTTTTATTTTATTTTATTTGTTTTACTTGTATTTGCTTTGAAAACCTTGTTCTAACTTCTTTTGCTTTGAAGGTGTATGCAAATAAGATCCAAAGAGAAACAAATAGAATCTATTGATTTGGAGATTGAACATACATTGAGAAGGAGAAGAAAGGATAATAAAACCAAAAATAGTGAGCGAATGGAGAATTTTCAAGGTGACAATCATGTGGAAATAGAGCATGATGGGGAAGGCGGACAAAATGTGCAAGACAACGCACCTCAATTTAATGTCAACCCTCCTCAACATGCCTATCAAAATCATAGAGCTTTCAATAACCAAGCATTGCTTCAACAAATGGTGCAACAAGCTTTATTGCAATGCCACGTGTGGAAGATGTGTCATACATGCAAGGAAGAAAATACCAAGAGAATTACCAAAATAATTTCCAAGGTAGTTTCAACCAAAGTCAAGGGAATTATCCACCAAGGCAAGGAGGTTTTAATGGTTAAAGTAGTGGAAGTTCATACCCACAACAACAACAAAGGCAAGGTAATTTATCCTACTCTAATTCGAGCAATGCAGTTGCTTATCCTCCGGGATATCAACCGGGGGCCAAGACACTGAACAATGAGGGAAGAGCATCAACCGATGAGCTACTTGAATAATTAATAGCATCAAACAAAGCTCAAGATGACGCTTTGAAAAAGGCGGAAGAAGCAAATGAAAAGAGACTCAAGGCTTTGGAATATAATGTGGGACAAATTACAAGTTCTTTGAGTGCTCAACAAAAAGAAAAGTTTTCAGCCGCACCCGAGGTCAATCCAAAAGCTCAATGTTTGTTGGTTGATATGAAAGAAGAGAAGGGTCCTAAATGGATACCCAAGTGGAAGAGGGTGCAAGAGGAAAAGAAAGTGGAGGAGAAGGCTAAAGAAGAGGAGTACAAACGTGATTATTAGGGTATTCCGATAACTCCATTCCCTATTCCCTATCCACAAATGTTTGTGAAGGAGGAGAAGAAAAAGAAATTTGAAGAGCATGTGAAGAATCTTAAGAAGAAGTATGCGGAGAAAAAGAAAGAAGAGCAATCTGAAACAAGTGAGTCGATGCAAAAAAAGGGGCCTACAAAAGTTGGTGATCCGGGAAAGCTCATAATTCCTTGTGATTTTGAAGGGAAGGGTACCCTTGATGCATTGTGTGACTTGGGGCAAGCGTCAACGTGATGTTTCATGCCACGTTTAAAGACCTTAAAATCGGAGAGCTAAAGCCTACTACTATCCGTCTTGAAGTAGTGACTGGAGAAGTTGTGAAGCCACTAGGGATTGTTGAAGACGTGGAGATGAAAGTGAAAGGGCTAGCTTTCTCGGTCGACTTCTTGGTGTTAGAAGTAAAGGCGGACCCTTGAGTTCCACTTATTTTGGAAAGGCCATTTCTAGCGACGGGAAGAGCGAAAATTGATGTTGGTAGAGAAGAGTTATCCTTGAGCTCAAAAGGAAAAAGTGTCATATTCTTGTGCAATAAGGAAAAAGGAGCCAAGTCTTATTTGAAGCCTCCGGATGATCTCATATATCATGACTCTATTCTCTTCGACAACTTAAACTCATTTCTTCATGATTATATGAAAATGTAAAATTCTAACTTATCTTCTTGTGATGTTGATAGGGTGAAAGCATCAGAGCTCGATTGGAAATTAGACAAAGAAGAAAGAGGAAGTCCACTAGAATCACTCCTTGATGATGACTTGATGCTTGTAAGCAAGAATGGTGAAGTTGAGCTAGTAGACAAGAAAAGGGATAAGCAAATGTTCAAAGTTAGGATGCGAGGAGAAAGTGTGGTGGACCAATATTTGGTCCAATGATCGTAAAATTCCGTCCGGCTTGAAGACGTTAAACTTAGCGTTAAATGGGAGACAACCCATTCTTTTTATATTTTGATGCTTGTTTTGTTGTTTGGTCTTGTAGGTGGATTGTACTTGTGAGAAAAGACACATTGAAGAAAAGAGAAGTGCTTCATGGATTTGAGTAGGCATGTCGCATCACTTGTTTCAAACTTAATTCTCGACTCTTTTCTCGAGTTAAGTTTGGGGGGGCTAGTGCGTGGTGAACATAGCTTGAGTCATGTGGATGCGTATGCTTCTCCACAAGAAGATCATCAATGGAAACTACAAGGGTAAGTCCCACCACTTTTTGCAAACTTAAGTCTCAACTTGTTTCGATTTAAGTTTGGGGGGAGAGTGTGTGGTGTGACTCACCACTTGAGGATGTGATTCTTGTAAAATTGACTCAATTTTAAAATTTTTCTCATGAGTTTGGTATGATTGGTGGTGATTGAAGTACATGATAGTCCATATTTTTAATGAAATTGTTGAGCTAATGGTCTTGTTGAGTATGTATGAAGGGTATTAGAAGCACGAATTGAGCTCGGAGCTAACAACTTCTACTACCAAATGCCTTTTAAGAGAGTTCATTCTATACCCTCCCACTTCTATGTGTTTAGCATAATTTGAATTGATTTGGATTGATGTGATTAGCATGCTACTTCATTTGTTATGTTTTTGGGAGGTTTCCTTTTCAATCAAAAGTTGGGATGATTGTGAGCTTAATTGTCATGGATGATATAGAATGTGTGCTTTATTGTTAATGATGGTGATTTTTATTCTTGCATGTTATGTGTTTTTGTTTAGTTTCTTGTTTGTTGTGTCTTTATTTTATGTTTTGTGTGTATTTTTATTCTTGTCTAGGATTGTTTGGTGGTTTGTTTTGGTATGTTGTGAGTCATTTTTGAATGTGAGTGATAATATGTTGTTGTGATAAGTGATAACAAGTTATGATTAAGAATCTCTACACTTTTGAATTGTGACATGTTTTACTTAACTTGTTCAATTTTGAGATGAATGTGGTGTAATAAGTTCCTTATGGTTCGAGTATAATCTTGTGAGAATTTGAGCCTCAACCGTGCACACATAGTTTTTCTTCATGAGTGGATTGATTGTATTTGATAAGCTAGAACTTGCTCAAAGACTATAGGAACGAGCCTGATTAGTGGAGATTAGTGAAATGATCTAAGACCATCTTTGTTATTTATAGTCATTGCCATATATTTTTCTACATTGAACATCATCCCTAGTTAACCAATTTGAGCCTTTAAGCCTATTTCTTGTGAATTTAGCACATTACAAGCCTTGATTAACTAATTAAGCCTTATATACATACCCTTTGTATGGGTAATTGAGAAGATGATAGCTAGAATAGTTTGATGAGAAAGAAAAAGAAGAAAAGGAAATGGTAAATAAGAAAGAAAAATGATGAAAGAGCACAAACAAGAGTGAACATGCAACCTCAAAACAAGAAAAATGAGCAAAGCAACAATAATATGATAAAATACTTAAAATCCAAGAAATGAAGCATGAATCATAAGAAGCTCAAGAAATTCAAGAAAAGTTGATGAGTAGTGCTTGTGAGTACCAAAGACAAGAAAGGAAGAAAGAAAAGTGGAGAAGTTGGAGAAATTGGTCATCTCTTCGATTACTTACACTTGTTTAGTCACTATTACCATATTCTTCTTACATTACCAAAGAGCCTATCATTACATCCTTAATGAAAGACCTTTTTGATAATTAATTTAAACTTTGGTGGTTTGTGAATAGAATTCACGAGCAAGCTTATAGCGAGTTGAGCCAATTGGTTAATGAGTGATGAGTTATCCTACTTTAAAGAGTATTGAGTGACATTTATAACCTATGCGAGGCTTGGACTAAAAAGGGACTATATTACATTTTATTCTCTTTAGATTGAACTTGTTAATTTTTCATGTTATGAGTTTAATGTTGTAGGATGACTTAGCATAATTATAATTCTTATTGCTATTGATGTGTTATTACTTATGTTCTTTTAGTCTTTTTCTAAGTGAAAATATCACCCCTTGGTTTATCATTTTCGTTGTTCGGGGACGCACAACACTTTAAGTTTGGGGGTGTGATGAGTGATATTTTCACCTAAATTTTAGTGTCTTTTTATATGTATTTTCTTGTTATTTTATCCGTATTTATATTATATTTGGTTGTGTTTTGTGTTTTTATGGAAATGTGTGAGAATGAGCTTAAATATATGATTTTCCAGGTAAAAAGAGATTTTTTTTTGGACCCTGCACACACACCTCACACACAATTTCTTCCATTCCGCACCATCATTTTCATCCATTATTCATCCTTTGGATCTACCATCATCCCACCATCAATTTTTACATCCAAGTGAAGGAAAATAATCAAGGAAGAGAGGAAAGTGCAAAGAAAGGAAGGAGATCACCATTGAAGATAGATCAAGGGAGTTTCCATTCAATCTTTGTATTAAACCTTATAGTTTTATCATGATTTGTAAGGATTTAATTGTCTATGTAAATTTCTTTATGAATATGGTAGGCTAATCTCCCTTGTGAGATTAGCAACATGAGAGTTGTTGGATAATTTTGAAATTTGTGTATTTAAATTCATATGTTGATTGTGTTAATTGATTTTCTATCATTGATTATTAATTGCTTGATTTGTTTTGTTGATTTGTGTGTTTAGTTGTTCTAGATATGTGATTAGATTAAGAAATCAATTATATGCTTAGGATAATTAAGTGAATCATTTCATCAAACACTTCATGTGCATTATAAATTGTAAAGAGATGAGAAATCCTTTAGAGTTTAGAATCCTTTGATAGAACATGTGATTGGTTTGATCGAGAGGTTGATTAATCGTGTGAATGGACTCTCACCTCAAGCTTAGTACCTAGTTGAAATTGTTTGAGTGAGAACCAATCAATTGAGCTTGATTCCATATCATATTCATCTTGAGAGGGAGTTTATGTGAACTTAGTGTTGACCCTTAGTCTAAACCCATGATCATATGAATTTGATCCATTTATCCTAGGATTTCCACTTCTTAAATGTTGTTAATCTCACTTTTACTCAACTTGGAAAACCACTCATTTCATCCATCTATTTTGTTTGTTAATCATTGCTTGCTTTGATTGATTTAATTTCTTGTTTGATCAAACTACCCATTGATGATTCTTCTCTATAAAATTGCGATAAACGTGATATCGCTTAAGCTCTAGCGTCGACCTCCCTGTGGTTCGATAAATTATTTTAATTAGTCATCCCAACTACAAAATGGTTAATCAGGAAGAGACTAAATTCTCTCAACATTGTGCTCCTTGATACGAGTCTAATTATCTAACACAAATAAAATTTAAGGCTCCTCGACACGAGTAAAAACTATCCACATAACGCTCCTCGACACGAGTGAAAAATATCCACACAAGGCTTCCTGACACGGGTATAAATTGTCTACAAGTTCAAATTTAAGACTCATTGACACGAGTATAAACTGTCAGCAAATACAAATCCAACACTCCATGATGCATGAGTTTAAACTTCATGTTACTCTTAGTCCGCACGAGTATAAACTATGTAAAACACTCACTAAAGGTAGTTATACGTGGTTAAACTATTAATTCACCCCACTCAGGTAATTTAAGTGGTTAAAGTATCAAATACCCTACTTTGTCTGAAGTGGTTAAAGAATGTCACTCATGGCCTGCATGAGTATAAATTGTGTACGACACACCCCATTCAAATTAAATCATGTCCCTTTGAACTACATTATGACTTGATCTTCTTCAAATAAGTACGTAGACAGCTTAGCACTCTTCTAAGTTTAGTCATAATTCAGGCTATTCATATCAAGTTGGTGAGGCAAACAATAAAATTCAATCATGTTGATCAAGAATGAAGTATCGCAATTTGTTCACTTCAACACAGAGGCGTCTGTGAACAAAATGTGAAGGGGCATTTATAGGCACTTGAATTTTATTGCCTATGAAATGAAAATATGTGGTAAATTACATATTAAAATCAATTATGGCATGATAGTAGGCCACTCATGCCACAGTCTGCTACCTGAGTAGCCTACTATATGACATATTTCCTTGTGTAAGAACCAACAAAACTAAGACGGATTTATGCAAAGTGTGAAGGAGAAGGTAGCCTTTAAATATCCTCTACCATCCCAAATAATTCTCTCCCTCACCCTCTCCCTCCACTCGATAGAGGTATGGAAAGTTCTTGTTTGTAAGTTGAGTCAGACTCTTCTTTAGATCAGCGAGGAAAGACATATTCTCAAAATGCAATTACTTTAGATCATATGATTCTGAGGGTAATATTCGATGTTGTTTTCTAATCTTATTATCATTACATCAGTGTAGATTATAATTTTCAATATGTCATAAACCATATGATAATGTGCAGATGAAATGAAGCACTATAGAGAGTAAAGGCTATGCGTAATCATTTAAGCACATCATGGTAGTGATTTACATTTACATGGCCTGTGTTTAGAATTCATAAAATCTTGAAACTTCTTTCCTATTATGACTAAACTAATTTGATTGCTTGGCGGCCAATAGCTCAGCTGTGATTGTGATTATTATACTTTACTCGGAGATATCATAATCTGATTCTCTAGTATTAGTAATACATACCTTTAAAGCATCATCAAACTATGATTTATCGATATCTAGATAAATCATTATACTTAATCTTGAATGAATTTGATTCTTTTCATTTGGATTTCAATAGATTGATAATTGACGAGTCTTTTGGATAAAGATGTTATTTCTCTCCCTTGCTATTCCTTGTTTATCACATTTTCTTTTTAAAAATATATTTAACATAATGATTTTTCTATATCCAACTAAACTTTTGACAATTATATTTTAGAGGTGAAACTTTATGTTATAACTATAGATAACCTAAAACAATCCAACTTTTCAAAAAGAAAGCAAAATATTATAAGAAATGGATCTTATATCCTTTTTTTGTCTACATTTGTGAATTTTCATAAGCATTTGACAATGGAGGAATCCTTTGTTGAATCCTAAAATAATTCAAGGGATCAATTATTGTCTTTGCTCTCACAAGTCTATCATAGTTTTTCAAAAAATACTTCTCACCCCAAATCCTAGCAACCTCAACTGCATCAGCAACTTGTACACCGCTATTCAAGAGCCTCATAACTCCAAGATCAAAGTCCATGTAGTTTATATAAGCTTCCCTGGTACTTGACAAAACAAATGGCCCCATTGCATTGTAGAACCCTTTGATCCAATCTATGTAATCTTGACTTTCAGCATTGTTCTTGTTTCCATTCTACTAAATACTGGACTGTGAAAAGGTTGCCTTTTGTGTCGGAATGCTATAAATTCAGGGCTGATTCTGTGCATTGTTCCTCCATAAGAGTCCAGAATTACATAACCTTTTGGCTCTTTCTCAAGTACTTCTACTACAATTGCTAGTCCATTTCTTGATATTGGAGTTCTTACATAGTCTGATTCTGCTTTGAAGTAATTCTTCTCTTGCAAGAACCTGTCTTTCAACCTGGAAATGGTGCTCCCATTCTTCAGACCTACGAAGTAAAGTCTGTCATCAATATGTGGAGATTCTTGAATCTTGGTTGCTTGATCATACTGTGCATAACTTCTCTCTCTACCCCACTTCTGTAAATGATCCCACTACTTACTTCACCTTTCTCGATTTTTCCATCCAAAATCTACGGTTTGCAGACCTTTCGGCCCCTAAGCCGATGGCCAATATCATGCCAGAGAGTGAGCTACAGCTGATAGCCAGTGTTCTTTGCTGTAGGAAGGGATTGTAGGATATCAGAGTGATGTATGGTGGGCATAACTACGAGGGCTTTTCATACATTGCTGATGATGGATCATCTTTTGTGCTGATCGACATGATGAACTTGAATCGAGTTTATGTGGACATAGAATCAGAATCTGCATGGGTGGAGGGGGTGCAACACTTGGCCAAACTTATCATGTAATTTCCGAAACCAGCCCTGTGCATGGATTTACAGCCGGTTCATGCCCCACGGTAGGGATCGGAGACCACATTGCAGACGGTGGATTTGGCCTACTATCAAGAAAATATGGCCTTGGTGCTGACAATGTGGTGGATGCACTTTTAATTGATGGAGAATGGAGGTTACTAAACAGAGAAACCATGGGGGAGGAGGTGTTTTAGGCTATCCGAGGAGGTGGTGGAGGCAATTGGGGCATTATCCATGCGTGGAAAATCCAGCTGCAGAGAGTACCAGAAACAGTGACATGTTTCAAAGTTTCTAGGCCTGGATCAAGACACGACGTGCTGAAGTTACTGAACAAATGACAGCACATTGCACTCAAGCTAGACGATGGATTTTATCTTTCGGCTTTTGTGGGGGCCTCTTTGCTAGAAACAGAAACTACATGGATTTCGGCTACATTCAAGGGGTTCTATTTAGGACACATAGTAAAAGATGTGTCAATCTTAACTGCTATCTTTCCAAAACTTGAAATCGTAGAAGAGATTGTAAGGAAATGACATGGATGAAAATAAACAAGCAAGCAGATGATCTAACGAAATAATGAATTATTCATTACGACGCCGTTTTTTGCAAAATTTCAAGATGAATTTGAAGTGATGAAACAACGACATGGTAGATGGAGGTTTTAAGAGAGAAAATGAAGAATCATTTTGCCGTTTGAGGACAAAAGGGTGGATGGAACAACGTGGCTAGCCTACCATTTCTTTGATTCAGACATTTATACAAACAGGTTATAAAGAAAATGCGAACGTAACAATTGTTTGTCTATTTTATAAATCCATCAACCAAAGCATCAAAATGCATGAAGACAAGACATGCTTCTTTTTCTTTAATAGCAGCTACAGAAAAATGGTTTCAGTTGACCTCAAAATCAGCCATTAATGAACAAAATAGCAGCTCAACATTTTTATTTTAAAACAATCCCCAAAGTCAACATTATAAATTAATACATCAATAAGTTACAAACAACAAAATACAAGAGGAATACCAGTTGATTAAAGATTTTATACAATGTAAATTGACTTGAAGGGGCTTCAACAATTTCTTGGTAATGTTGTTTTGTAGAAACATTAACACTAAATAATTAGCTGTGTTGAAATATAGTCATTTAATTTTATAAAAATTAGGTGAGAAGTTTTTATTTATGTCCTACATAAGATATGGTGACTCTATAATTCTTGCATAAAAAATTATCCACTCCACGAGTTAAGAATAGTGTACTACATTTGTTAAATTTATTAATTTTAAATAAATAAATAACCCTTGACTCTTTTCTACTTGAATTAAAATTAAATCTTAATCATTTACAAAAGATTTGTGTGTACTTAGTTTTGAATTTATTTAAGATTAATTAAAATAAAATTATTTTGATCTTTTGGACCTAACTTATTAAAGTAATAATGGGTAACGATGTGGAAGGTAATTTGAAAATAGTATAGACGGACCGGTTACTTTGTGGATTAATGGGGGTTATCCCCATTCAACCTTAGTTAACTGCCACTTACTTTGAGGGTTACAAGAAAAGGACAACTCTCAGACTTTTTGCTGCTAGGTGTGAACTAAGACTAAATAAAGGCTAGCCCAACCCTCAAAATCGCAGGGGATAATTCTCAACCCTCAGTTTAACATATAAAATTATGATTTTACCCTCTACTCCAACTTTGTCTTTCTTTTATGGCAGTCAAATTCTATGCTTCTTCTTCTTTCTAGTCTTCATCACCGTCGTCTAACTCATGCCCAAACGTTAGTTACAAGCCATCGCCGGTTGACCTTTTAGAGTCCCTTTCTCCACTTTCATGGAGTGTAGAATTTAAGGAGAAGAGAAAAAGGTGTAAGTTTTCTATATTTTCATTGTACAGAGTATGTGTATATATACAGGTTCCTAGAGACTATATCTCAACCAAAACTATTCAAAATTAAAAAAAATATTGTTCTAACTAACTCCATAATATAAGACTCATATTTTTAAACAAGTAGTTAGAAGAGATAATTATGACGTAAGTATATCTTGTGATGACTTATCTCTAATAGGCCTCCGCAACATAATGGGCAGGTCTTGCACATAAAGGTTGGAAAGCAGAAACTGGAAGCAAGCTGAAGATAATGGTTTAGTCAACAAATATGCAAGTTGATCCTTGGTAGATATAAATAGTATTTGAAGTTGTTTGGACATAACTTGATCTCGAACATAATGGAAATCAATTTCGATATGTTTTATTCGTACATGAAACACCGGATTGGGGGAGAGATTTGTGGCAACTATGTTATCACACCATAACTTCGGTGTTGTAGATAAAGGCAAACGAAGTTCAAGAAAAATAGATTGAAGCCAATACAATTCAGCTGCTGTGTTGGAGAGTGATTTGTATTTGAACTCCGTGCTACAACGAGCAACTGTGCTTTGTTGCTTACAACTCCAACTTATCAGATTTGCACCAAGGAAAATACAATATGCACCACCACTAAGCAGATCGTCCTTGTCGCCACCCCAATCAGCAACACTAAATCCTTGAAGAGAGTAATCCGAAGAAACTCAAAAATGAATCCCATACTGGATGGTAGATTTTAGGTATCGAAGAATACACTTAACAGCTTGCAAATGGGGTTCCTTAGGTTGATGCATAAACTTTCTTACATGGTGAACGAAAAAGGTAATGTTGGGAATAGTAAAACCTAAGTAATGTAATACACCAACTGTACTACGATACAATTGAGGATCCGAGAATTCATGACCTTCGAAAGTAGATAAATTACATGTAGTACTCATATGAGTTACTATTCCCAATATGAGTTACTATTTGCAAACCTGTCCCATCAACTATCTGAATCTCATCATTTTCTGAAAAGTCGACACTTCGAATATTCAAATTACTTATCTTGTTGGTGAGATGATCAATTGCACCAGTGTCGGGATGCTACTCTTATTCAGATTGATGTTGAAGAGATTGAGTGGAAGCTAGGTTGGCTTGAGGAAATTTGCGATGTGGAAGAGTATGAAAGTTGGGATCAAACTGTTTGTAACATCAAGCAGAAGTGTGTTCAGGTCTTTCACATAATTGACAAAAAAATATTATGTTTGTAGCCACTTTCTTGACCACCGCCACGGTGATTGAATTGATAATGACGTCCTCTCCCACGATATGCTAATGGGTTGTTGTGCGACTGGTTTGCAAATGATTGTTGTTTAGTAGCAACATTGCCAGAAGGTAAAGTAAAAGACTGGTGATGGCGCTCAATTCGAACCTCACACATCAAGAGCATGAAGTAAACTTCCTCCATAGTTAAGGACTCATCACGATGAGAGATCAGAGAGATGAGTGA
This sequence comes from Pogostemon cablin, assembly GCA_023678885.1. Classification (NCBI taxonomy): domain Eukaryota; kingdom Viridiplantae; phylum Streptophyta; class Magnoliopsida; order Lamiales; family Lamiaceae; genus Pogostemon; species Pogostemon cablin. The sequence goes on from CM042962.1 coordinate 28,134,295, forward strand.
GTCATATTTGGGGCCGAGGCGTGCAAGTAATTAGGATATGATGTCTTCAGATTGTAGAGGTTGACCAGCAATAGCCAAATCATAAGTGAGTTTCTTAATGGTCATAAAATACTCTGTTGCAGATTGATTTCCTTTCTTGAGAGTAGAAAGTTGAGCACGAACATGGACAGTTTTAGCACGAGACTGTGATGCAAAAGCTGAGTGTAGGGCCGTCCAAATAGAGGCAGAAGAAGTGCAATGAGCAACTTGTGCTAAAATTTCATTAGAAAGGGAAGAATTGATGCAACTAAGGATAAGATTATCCTGAGTTTCCCAAATAGCAAACGCTGGGTCTAGATTGATGGAATCACCATCTCGAACAATTTGGGGGTGGTTTAATGGTTCCATCAACATAACCAAAAACCTTCTGACCTTTGAGCTATGGTAACATGGTTGCTTTCCATTTAGGATAATTTGATCGAGTGAGTTTCGTGAGATGAATTGTAGAGGTTGGATTGAAAAGAGGGAGTATCAACAAGGTAATGGTCGACATGATGAAAGAAAAAAGGAAATAATACGAGGAAGGTCTACCTGGTCGATGATACCATGTAGAATTTAAGGAGAAGAGGAAAAGCTGTATGTTTTCTATATTTTCATGATACAGAGTATGTGTATATATACAAGTTCCAGGAGACTATATCTCAACCAAAAACAATTCAAAATTAAGAAAAAAAAAGAGTTTTTCTAACTAACTCCAAAGTATAGGCTCCTATTTGTAGACAAGTAGTTAGAAAAGATAATTATGACGTAAGTATATCTTGTGATGACTCATCTCTAATATGGAGCATTCCAGGTTGATCTCAAGGATAATCATAAGATTCGGTCCCTCCGCGTAGAACCTGCCTCCCTGCCGACGATTAACTACATTCTTCCGACCGACCAACCATGGAGGCGGCAAGAGGAGAGGCGAAGGTTGTCATCTTTTCTGCCGTTGATTTGCTGATGGAGAAATTGAAATTAGAGCTAAAGATAATGGCGAAAATCAAACGCGGTGCTCTCCTTCTCATCTCCATCAAATGTGGAAGAATTCACATTAACCATAGCTGCATTAATTTGGGAATGACTGCAAAAATTTGTTCTTGATTTTGGAATTTGGGAATGACTGCAAAATTTTTATAAAACCATCGCTGTATTAATTTCGGAATGGCTGCAAAATTTTGGAATTTATGAATTCGGGAATCCCATCTTTCAAAAATTTGTTCTTGATTTTGGAATTTGGGAATGACTCATAAATTTTGGAATTTATAAATTTGGGAATCCCCCATCTATCTGCAAAAATTGTCCATCTTCCGATTCTGTTCGATTCTGCTCTCTATTTTCCTTCTTCGATTAAAAAATCACCAAATTCTCTAATTAATCGGGTGACAAGGATTTTCATTATTGAGAGTAAATTAATAAAAATGAGATACACGAAGTATATAAAGTAAACACCGCAGGGTTAGGGGAAGTGACGTGTTAATTCTAACTCAACCCTCAACCAAGGGTTAAAATATGCCTGGTTTTATAAACCCTGCATATAAAAGTAAATGCACCCTTATAAGTGGTGTGTCCCAAGCTATGGTATGATTGGTATGTGGGAATGAATTAGGGATGAAATCAGCATTCCTAATTTGATTCCTAATCTTATGATTGGTACGTTAAAAGGAATCGGATTCCCATTCCATTAGAAATCACCATTCTTTGTAACAAGGAATGATGATTTATCCCACCTCCCATCGTATTGTCCATTTCAAACTTGATGGAATCAACTTTTATTTTATTTTATTTATTTATGAAGCATAAGACATATTATAAAAAAATATAAAAAAAATATTCTTTTAATTTAATATATATATAATTACAAAAATTATAAAAATATTAATATTTTTCTTATGTAATATTAATTAAAAATTTTATTTTAAATTAATTAATAAAAAAATATTAATGGTTAAAATTAAAAAAAAAGACATACATCATATACTATTCAATAGAAAAATATTATATTAAATTAAATTCAATAAAATTTTAATAAAATCTTATATAATTAATTTAATATTTATTCTAAATAAAAATCATTTATTATATAGAAAAAATAATATTATATATTTTATTATATATATATATAATATTGAATATGAAATTAAAATTTTATATATATTTAATATTTTTAATACATATAAATTTTTTATTTATATTTTAATAATATTAAAATTTTATTTCATTTTCAATTTGACACTTTAGTTTTATAGAGTTATTAAAATATATAAAATTTTCATTGAGATTTTTTAAATATATATACAAAATTTTAATTTATAATTTAATAATAATAAAATTTTATTTTATTTTTACTTTAATACTTTTTTAATTTGTATAATAACTAAAGTATATAAAGTATACTTTTTTAACTAATTAAATATTTTTTACATAGTTTAAAGTTTAAATCTAATATTATAAAAATATTATTAATGAGATTGAAATTTATTAAAGAGTACATTTTTTATTGTTTGAGTCATTTATAAACAATACCAATCATAATAATTATTATTTTTAATTATTTATTTTTCATTTTTATTTTATTGATGAGTCATTTCTTTTTCATCTTTATTTCTGAGTTCAGTCTATTGTAATTCTATTCAATCATCATATTAATCTAACCGGATTTACGTAACTTTTCAATCATTAATGAGTAATGACTATGGAAAGCTAGGTCAAGTTTGTTTGGACGACCACACAGGGATCCTAAGATTCACTTTTTAAAAATGGACTTTAAAATTAGAATTCTAAATTACCGTAGTTAAAAATTTAAGGGTTAAATGCGTCAAAAATCTCGATTTTTTTGCAAATTTTAAATTAATTCAAATATTTTAATATTTACAAATAAGTTCTCAATTTTTAACATTTTTTTCAAATCAATCCCGATAATATCCCCACCCACGAGTTTAAATACATATTCCAAGCTGGCTCACTGAAATAATTTAAAAAAAAAAATAAAGATTCCACGCTGGCTCACTCTTCTGGCCAAAATAGTGAACCCACCCCTGCTCTCTCTCTCTCTCCTTGCAGTCTTCGATTTGAAGGATGAAAGAAATGTTTTTTTTATAGTTTTTTCTCAATCTTGCAATCCCAGAATCATCAAAGTTGATCACCAAAAATAAATTATCAAGTTTATCCTTCCAATTTCAACCTCAAAATGTCGTATTTCAGAAAGAACTCCATCAGCATCAATCGGCACAGCAGCACCGCCATGTTCTTCGCCGGATACTGCTTGTTTTCCGCCCTCGGATCTTCCGTCTCCTTCTCATACTTCATCGTCTTCTCTACCTCCCCACGTATCTATCCGGAATAAACTCTTCCGGATTCCTGAACACCTTTTGGATCTACCTAAAATTACTATTGCCTTTTACATTGATAATCACACCTCCGGTATTAAAATTATATTGAGAAAACAGCAACATACTCTTGCTGCTATCTACGGTGTTGCGCCTCGTCACCCATCTGTGTTCGTTTTCTCCTACTGCCGTCAATTTTCATCTGCCCCAACCGTGAGTTGTCTTTCATCCCCAATCACCAGAGATCGCATTCTCAAAATTACTGTATCTACTCATCATTATTTAACATGAAAGCTACCGTTTTCGATAATACCTTGCAGTGGACCTAGATATCAATTCTATTTTTCTGTTTTAATTCTTAATTGCGTAAATTTCGTTATTAATTCTTAATTTTGATAAATTTGGATTTTATTTGATTGATTAGGGTTTTTGAACAAACACAAAGTTTTATTCTGTTGATTTGGGTTTTTGAGAAACAATGGTTTGATGAAAAAATTTGTGTTGAAATTAAAGTTGATTTGTATCTTCTCCAAAATTTGTTCGATTCAATTTGTTTAATTAGAATTCGTGTTTATCTCTTTGGCTTGTCATCTTCGCTAGTGCTGATGCTTGGAAACATACACTTTTTTTAATTATTATTTATTTTTAATAAATGATGGAATAAACTGTTTTAGCCTTTCTTACGAATAAGATTATGTTTGTATATTTATATCCGCTCAATAGGTATACATTTGTTATTTGCACGTGGATTATAGAGTATTAAATAGTAGTATTATTATTTAATACTAATGTGTTGTAGGTAGTTGTATTAGTGAGGTGTGGGAGACTCTTGTGTGGTCCAATGTATTTAAAAAGAAAAATATATACCTTTAGAGCAGACGCCCAAAATAGCAAAATATATACCTTTCCGGCGGACGGAGGAAGTATTACAGCAAAGATGTTAAAGTAATTTTACACTCACCTTAACAAATTATACTGTTATCAAACAATTACTTTTAGTAATTTTACTTTTATTATATTCTACCAAACAAAATCTCCAATCCACATTACTTACTTATCTCCATATAAATAAGGGTTAATTATGTTAAAAGTCCCAACCTTTTCGTCAATTACGAATTAGTTCAAATTTTTCAATATTTACAATAAGTACTCGACTTTAAGCCCGTTTTTCAAATTAAGCCACCGGACAGTTGAAGGCCCTCCACCTGGAAAAAAATGTAAAAGTTATTTTTACTCTTCCTCGACAAATTAAAGCAGTTAAAGTAATTTTCTCTCTCCCCCTCACACAACCTCTGCAACTCCATCTCTCTCATCAACTTATCCAATTTCCCAACCTCCAAACTTGCATCACCATTTTTTTCGTGATCCGAATTCACAAGGCTCAGATTCTAATTGTTGAAGAATGGTGTGTAAATCTTGATACATCATGTGAACATAATGTGTTACTGTGAAGCTGAGGGAGTGAAGAACGTCATGGACATAATGCATGAGTCATACACGTGACATTAGATTCATTTTATCAGCTGCAAGTATACATATCAGTTTGTGATCACATGGGAGGTTGGATCAGTTTTGTTTGTTAGCTGAGCTGTCATGAGGTTGTTTGTGAACATGTGCTCTTCAGCTGGTTAGTTATTGAGCACGTGAGGTGTGATCATTCCATTGGTGCACATGACAATCAGTTTTTGGTGGGAAGATACATAAAAGGTTCACACAAGCATTCACAGCGGGAGAGTTAGTGAGCTACATCCATTCGTCTTCATTCTGTTAGTATTGCAGTTAGTTTTAGAGCTAGATTTGAGTCTCTATAGCTTTGTTCTTCATCTTGTATTTCATCAATCAATAAAAGAGTTACTTTTCCTCACAGTGGATGTAGATCCAAGAAGATCGAACCACTATAATTCTCTTGTGCAATCTTCTTTTCTTGTTTTGGGTTTACTGTCTTCATTGTGTGTGTGTGTTAATCAAATCTTCAACCGGAAAAGTGTTGAGTGTGATCTTCGTGTGTGATCAAGTATCTTGTGGGAAATACAAGATAGCTGCTACAATCACAACACTAATAATACAAATTTTCAATTCCACATACTTCACGTAATTTTCAAATCGCCTAAAAATTCCGAAATCCCTTTGCAAGTTCCCCAATTTTAATTTTATATCTTTTCGAGCAAACGTTGGAGATGGAGTTGACATAATTCATCTGGAAGAAGAAGTGGCTGTTTCCCACACAAAGCAGCAATAATCTCACCGATACGTCCGCGAAGCAGCAGCGACCTCAACAATGCCAGCAGCGATATCAATGGCAAATTGGTTAATTGAATAGTGAGAAATGGGTGCGAAAATGGTGGTGACGGAGCAGCAGAAGGCAGAGGTGCTAGAGTCTGTCCTCCACGTGAAACACGATTTCCGACGACGGAGCCACCAACCCCAGTCAGAAAGCGCTCCACGGAGATGATTTCGCGACGGAGTTCGGTCTACTGTCAATTATTCTGTTCTGATTTAACTTGGGCTATGGGCTTGGATGAGAATGGAAGAGGTTCCTCTTCGAGAATTTCTGATCGGCGATGGAGCTGCCTCTGCCGCTGGTGGAGGAGTTGTGGATGCTTCTGCTGGTAATCAGCCGGCGGATGGAGCGGCGGAAGGGCAGAATCTGGCCTGGTGGAAGACCTCATCGGCCGTTAATACATCGGTTCCTTTCCTTTTTTTTGTATAGCTGGATGGATGATGTGGAAATTAATGGACAAGTCAGCAACCGGGCAGGCCTCCAGGTGCCTGGTGTCTTGATTTGCAAAACGGACTTAAGGTCGAGAACTTATTTGTATATATTGAAAAGTTTGGACTAATTTGAAATTCACGAAAAAGTTGAGACTTTTAGTGTAATTAACCCTATAAATAATACATGAATAATATTTATCCTCTATCTTATCTTACCTACCAAAAACGAATTACTTTTAGTAATTTTATTTTTATTATATTACTCCCTCCGTCCCATAGAAGTTGACACACTTTCCTTTTTGGTTTGTCCCACTAAAGTTGACACATTTCCTTTTTAATAGATGGACCCACACAAAAACAATTAATCTATTCTCATGGGCCCCACATATCACCTCTAATACAACTATCCACTACACATTAAATATTATTTCTCTCACTTCACTTTACTCCACTTTACATTAAATTATTATACTCCTTAATCTCCGTGCCCAAAAAAAATTATATCAACTTCTATGGAACGGAGGGAGTATATTTTATCAAACAAAATCTCCAATCCACATCACTTACTTATCTCCATATATATAATTAATACATGAATGGTTTGTTTGATAGGTGAGATAAGATAAGGAAATATTTATAAAAATTGAGATTCAAATGAAGATAAGAATTCATAATATGAATAATGAAGATTGTTTGATAAATTGTATAAGAAATGAGATAAATAAAATGAGTTTGTCTCTTGTGCCAATTTAATACTAAACAGTATAGGCGCGGGGCACACAAGTTTTTGCCAACTAAAATTTTAGATATTTGATAAGAGGTAAAAGTATTATTATAAATATAAAATTACATTTATAACCTTTGATTCTATTTTAAATTACAAATATTAAATTTAACATTGAATCGCCATTTACTTGCTATGATATCTGCAAATGAATACCAACAAAGACTTCAAGAACCAACAATTACAAAACTCCAACACCCTCTATCGTAAAACTAATTCTTATTCCAAAGACTTCATCCTATCACTAAAACTCTCAAATAAAATCTGCAGGCATCCATCATAATCTTAGATTTGAACATTAATCCGGTCACTTCTATAATTTTTTTAATTTTAATTATGGAAATATTTTTGCAAATGATTGGATGTGGTTTATGCATTTCATTTATCATATTCTTTATTTGATTCATCCACACGACTAACACTCTAATGGAAGGTTCACAAAATCTGGCCAATATCTAATTTTCTTCTCTCTACTTCATTTGTAGCAAAAATTTTAACAAATAAAAAATCACATAACTGAAGGAAAACTTTGAAAACATCAAAATCTGGAATTATGGTATAAACCATGGGTCGACAACTGCATGCCTAAATCTCCGCTTTTTATTAGAACATAAGATATGGCTTTAAATATTCTAGCATCTAATTAGATTCTCAAATAAAAAAAAAATTCTTACATTACGAATACTCTCCTAATAATTGGAGATATGGAGATTGAGGAGGAGAGAACATGCCAAAATACTGTGCATATTTAGTTTTCGACGAGCTCCGTAGATCTATGGAAGTCGCAGTGGATAAGAAACCGAAAACGAGTTATAGGGACAGCTGGGGTATTTTTGTAATGTATGCAATTATATGGAACAATTGTTCAATTTGTAATTCTAATACTGCGATTTTGGCGATATAGAGAATTTGTAAAGAACAGTGAATAATACTAGGCTTTAGACTTTTTACCGAGCCCCTTCAAATTTTTTATTTATGTGGTATCAAACTACATAATAGACCTCATTATTTATGTGAAAACCCCATAATATGGGCTACTAAACGGTCCTAAATAATATCTAACCCTCTATCTCATCTTACCTACAAAAAAAAAAGAAAGGAAGAATGATTAAAGAAAAAAAAAAGGAAGAATGATAGGAAATTTGGGCAGTGAGTGATAACTTCAAATGCCAATTGGCAAATATATCCAACTCTCCATATTCAAAAATTCTTATCAACAACTCAAAAAATTTCTTTTTTTTTTAACCAAAACCTACATAAAAGAACCATTGTACCCCTTTCCCAAAATTAAAAAAATTTCTAAGTCTAAACCCACTCACACACACTGCCGCCGGCAACCAACCGTGTGGGTGACACACACCCACCGCCCGGACGCCACCGATATGTGTGACCCACACCGTGATCCAATTTGAATGGGTGAGTGGATGTGAGAAAAAGATAATAGTGTCATAAAATATGTAAATATGTAAAAATGATAATAAATATAAACATATTCAAGTATTGAAAAAGATTTTGTATATTAAATTTAGTGTATTATTTCAATTTTTCCTAAATTCAATCTATCCATCCCCGTAGTAAATTCAATTAGATCGAACATATGATTACTCCGGTTCGGCGAGGTTTAGCTGTCAGAGAAACAAACGCTAGTAAAGTGTTAAAACCGAACAATTTGCTCTGTAAACTGATTAATCAAAATACTCAAGAACCAAACTTTGTAATTCTGTCTCAAACCAAACTTTGTAATTCTCTCTCAACTATCGAAATGTTCATCACAGAAACCAACGGTATCAAAGAGTTATAGCGAGCAATTCTTTTGTTTAGTCCATTATTGATTCTTTACAGTAGTGAAGAACAACACTTTTTTTTCTCTCCGTCTCAAAGACTCTTTAAAAATGGGAAGCCGTACATCGGAACTCGTGGGTCGACCCTGCCCAGAGATTTGACGTTGATACTTTGCCTCCGTTATGCGATTGCGAACGTTGATGATTCCCCTAAAGTCCTTCACTATTTAATGTTTCTCAGGTTTGTCTTTTCTTCGTTTTAGTTTGTTTTTAGAAGTTTATTTCTTGAATATTATATTTGATTACTTAGTTTTGTTAGAGCTGATTCGATTAATAAATCATCTGTTTGGATTTTTTATTTTTATATTTTTGTGAAATTTGATGAATTTTAGTTTTGTTAGAGTTGATCATACTGATTTTGCCATATATGGTTGATTAAAAAGTTTCTTTGAACATTTTATAAGTGTTGTGGTTGGTCGGCTAAGAGATGGTAATTGTTGCTATGTTGTTCATTCTGCTGTATTAGAAAATTGATTATTGTGGTTATGCTTATGAATAGTTGCAAGGGGCATGGATAGATACTAATGAAATGATCGTAAGTACTTGAAAGTGAAGGGTGATGAGAGGCGAATAAAAAGTTTTCATCTTCTCTATGGTAAATTGAACTGTGCAAGATTTTGTGAAAATGAATTAAAGTGCTAAGGAGTTAGATACAAATATGGGAATTCTCTGTTTGCAGATTTGTTACAACTCTTACCATCTCAATGATTTATTGTGTGAATTGGAAATCCAATTCCAGATTAGCTCTTCACACATACTACATAAGGAAGTGATCTGTTCTTTATTGGACAAGCTTCAAGTTAATCAATCTCGACCAGTCTAGAGTTTATATTAAGCAATATTTTTAATTTTTCCCGAACCACCCACAGTAATCTTGGATCTCTATCATGGATATTGGAATACAGTATTACATCCTCAGAAAGGTTTGCTGAAGTTTGTTCTGTAGCCAAAAAATTTGAAGTTGATGGTTGAATTTGGTTTTGTTTCATAATTTGAATATTTAGCTAATTGCAAATGTGCTTTTCTGGTCTGTGTTCTAATTCAGTTTGGGCATGGTCAATCAAATCCTATATTCCTTCTGGAAGTCCATGGCGGATCTTTAAAGAAGCAATATGTGATGAGAAAGACACCTCCTGGGAAATTGCTTGAATCTGCACACTCTGTTGAGAGAGAGTTCCAGGTTTTTTATTATCACTCCATGACATTTTGCAAATCATTATTCTAATTAATTGACATCTCTTTATCGTCTTCAAGTTTTTGTAACTTTATTTTCTTCTAACTTTTACTCTTGTTAATTCGATGACCATTTTCAAAACTGCTGGTTTTACATGCCTTGGGAACTCATACTTCTGTTCCGTGCCTAAAGTTTTTTTTGTCTGTGTACTGATTCAAATGTGATTGGGACTCCATTTTACATTATGGAGTACCTGGAAGGGTGAATATTCATGGACCCCTTGCTCCCAGTATGAATTTTACTCTTTCTATTTATTATGATCTTTTTGGAGATTAAAAGACTGTAGATTATATTTTCTTTTCTGAAGCCAATCGATACTGGAGGTTTAATATTTTGATTCATTGTTTAGAATGTAGAACCTAGGCAAAGGCGTGCATTATATCGTGAAATTTCTAAAGCTTTGCATCTATTCATTTTGCTGATGTCAATGCCATTGGTCTGCAAAGCTATGGGAAACCGAATGATTACTGTAAACGACAGGTAGATAATTGCTTTCTTTCTTTTACACAGATATCCTTTCATCCACTTATCTACTCTATTGGCAATTTGTCGGGACATACCTTGATTTTTTAAATATATGTTGCAATAAAATTTTCTATATTTTTTTAGACAGATTTGGAGCTATAAGGAGCCATGAGACTTTTGATGGTTTATGGATTAGAGTGTTTGGTGACCAAATGTGAACACAAACTAAAAAATGAAGCTACTGGAAATGAATGTTACTAATACTATTCACAGAACTCCTAAGCTTGAATCCCAACAAATCCAAGTTCAAAGATACCCTTAGATACTCTGATTTGATGGTTAGATAATCTCTAACTCAAACAAAAGGGATATAATATAACCTTGAAAGACATATGGGAGCGTGTGCCATGACGGAACCTGAATGTTAATATATGTCCATATATCAGAACATACGAAGTGGGATAAAGACTTAATTTGTTGTATTTTACGCATTATTGTACGTCATGGCAAGCTATGAAATTTCCAACTTACTTAGGTGGAGAGATGGGCCAAACAGTATCTTTTCTCTACTGGTGAGGGCAAGTCTAACAGAAATCCTCGAATGTTAGAACTTATTGAATGGTTGCGTCAGCATATATTCCTGTAGAAGATTCTTCAGGAGCAGCGGCAGGTCTAGTCCATGGAGACTTTCGCATTGATAATCTAGTCTTCCATCCTTCTGAGGTTGGTTTTTATAGAGGCTTTTTAACTTTTGCTGATGGCGCTAATTATTCTATGTTTTATCTCGCATGCTTTCACATTCACAATCTCAGGGCTCTTTTGGGACATCTGTAGATCATTCGCTACTTTCTATCTGCAGGATAGTGTAATTGGTGTTCTTGACTAGGAACTATCCACCCTAGGCAATCAAATGTGTGATGTTGCATACAGCTTCTTGGTATTCATGTCTACTGTGACACTGTCTTTATCTTTATTTTTATTTTTCAAAATTTATTATTGAACTTTTGAAACTCTATGTTCTGTCAGAATAAATAAAACATTTAATCCTTGCAAGCAATTTGTAATTACGTTCTTTGATCTTTATTTATACTATGTAATGATGGTGTTCCTTCCCTGGCAGAGTATCTGGCTTATTATTGTGCTGCTACTATAAGGACTGCTGAATGATTTTTGAATTTAATTGATCTTATCTAATATTACATAAATTAGATATCATGGTTACTTTTGTTAAGATTTAGAACTCTTACATGTGACTGATGATTGCAAATCAGGGAAAACCATGGCCTACCTCTCAGTGGAAGTTTTATGTTGCCTTTTCATTGTTTCGTGGGGCATCAATCTTAGCTGGAGTGCATTGTAGATGGATATTGGTATTGGATATTGAAATTTATTGCAGATTTTTTAGAAGGTTTTCATGGCTTATTATCTTTTGTGACCATATTCTTGTAGGGGAAATGCTTCAGGAGGTGAGCGTGCCCGCAGTGCTGGAGAGCAGGCCGATATTTTCATTGATGTTGTCTGGAAGTTTATTGAAAATGAATCTGTTCTTCCATGCATTCACCTCATGGTACCCTTGTCTTCTAAAGTACTTGATTGTCTTCTGGGTCAAGGCATTGTTATAATTTATGTTATGGCTTGTCCTTTGCTGCAGAATCTGGATAATTTTTAACTGTTTTTCTTGTATAATTCAAGAAGAGTAAAAGATGAACTTGATCAATCCACTTACCAATTATCCTTGCAAGCATTTTTATTGAACTCAATATAAATACTTTCGACTTGTTTCTTTATCTGATAAAATGTGCTTGATTCAGTTTCCATTTAGTGATGCATCATGCATGCTTGAGATGATGGATAATTGTAATTTTCTTTAAAGTAGAATTTTGTTCTGAATCATCCCTGAAATGCTGTCTCAATTCCTAGTGTCACTGTGTCAGAATCAATCCCTCAAGAACATGTGCTACAAGTTGGAGAAGAAAGCGGTGGCACCCTCCATTCAAGTGGGGGAAGATTTGTTCCCAGTCACAAGGTTCAAAATTTAAGAGACAGATTGATAAAATTTATGGAGGATCATATACACCCTATGGAAAACGAGTTTGCCAAACTTGCTCAATCAAGCATGCGATGGTCCGGTCACCCTCAAGAGGAGAGGTTAAAGGAACTAGCAAAAAAGGAAGGCTTGTGGAACTTACGGATTCCTGTATGTGCAGTTGCCATTGTGTTGTTCTCTCATTACATTTCTTGGTTATATTCTATTTCTTTTTAACTTTTTCTTAAAAGTATGTATCTCTTGATGCATGCAGTTTGATAGTGCTGCAAGGGTCAAGCAAGTCATTCTCAGTGAAAGTAGAGACGGCCATGCCAACAAGGCATTTGATGAATTGCTTGGACCTGGTCTTTCGAACCTCGAGTATTGATACCTATGTGAGATCTTGGGCCGATCCGTATGGGCACCACAGGTGTTTAATTGTGGAGCACCCGATACTGGAAATATGGAGGTCAGAGAAAGCAACACGTTATGGCTGAAAGCAACACCTAGAAGAGCATGATTTTACCCGAAACTCAAGACTTAAATGACTACTTTATGTTATGTTAATTTATCTTCTGTTGTCTCCTCTCTTCTAGGTGTTAATGCGCTATGGACATGCTGATCAGATACGTCAGTGGCTTGTTCCTTTGCTCGAAGGAAATATCTGATCTGCATTTGCAATGACAGAGCCACAAGTTGCGTCATCTGATGCCACCAATATAGCGTGTTCTATCGCTAGGTACGATGGTGTTAACTTTGGAACCTGACATGCGGTACTAATAGACCTCTCTCTGACTTCACTATTTGTTAAAATGATCATGTCTGCTCTTCTAGAAATTATTTTCTTTTTTTCCATCTAACTGCAAATGTCATGTTGTCTAGTTTGTGGTGTATAAAAATCTAAATTGTTTTGGACAGAGATGGAGATTCATATGTTATCAATGGGAGGAAGTGGTGGACTAGTGGAGCCATGGATCCTAGGTGTAAAATCCTTATTATCATGGTTAGTTATACCTCTTCATCTCTTCAACATCATGTTTCAAAGTCGATACATATTCCAATTCGAGAAACATGCAGGGAAAAACCGACTTCACGGCCCCCAAGCATAAACAGCAGTCTATGATCTTGGTAGACATGAATGCCCCTGGTGTGATTGTAAAGAGACCATTGACTATGTTCGGCTTTGCTGACGCACCTCATGGACATGCAGAAGTATTGTTCGAGAATGTACGCGTTCCGGCCAAGAACATCCTTCTAGGGGAGGTCCGTGGCTTTGAGATTGCACAGGTGGGATTCGGAGCACCTCACTCTTTCTCTCTCTCTCATGCACTCTCTAATGGTGATTTACTCTTTATCAGCATAGTCTGGGTCCGTGAAGGCTGCACCATTGCATGAGGCTGATCGGTGCAGCTGAGCGTGGCATGCAGATTATGATACAAGGAGCGACAAGCAGACGATCATTTGACAAGCTTATTGCACTGCGTGGCTCGTTTCTTTCAGAGCTTGCGAAGGTCAGTCTGTTACTACTCATGTTAAACCTTGTTTTATCAAACACAGAGATATAAAATCTCTGTAACATTTGAAAATATCTTGCATAAAAGCTTATAAGATTCTTATAATCATTCAAATATGATTATCCCCTTCTGTAAATGGAGCTAGAATGGTCTATTTTGCTATCTATGATCTTTCCTATGCTGTGCTGTGCCGGATTGAACTGGAGAGGACTAGATTGCTGGTTCTTGAAGCTGCAGATCAGCTCGAGCGACTGGGAAACAGAAAGGCTCGTGGAACCATCGGTATAGGCAAATGTTGAAACTGATGAGACACCATGTTTTACGTTGGTTGGTTCTTCCTTAATCCTTGTTAACTTGAGCAGGTTGCGGCCCCAACCATGGCGCTGAAAGTGCTTGACATGGCAATCCAAGTCCACGGGGCGACACGGTTCTTGCTCACCTCTGGGCTACAACAAGAACTCTGAGAATTGCAGATGGTCCTGATGAAGTCCACTTGGGAACTATTGCATTATTAGAATTAGAATTAAGAAAAGCCAAGCTTTAACAAACAGTACTCGTTTTTAAACACCTCATCGTCGTCTCGTTTTTAACTTGATATAGATGAGTCTGTGGTTGTGGAGGATGATACTTGTAGTGACAATCTATTTTCTATCCTTTTGATGCAGAAGCTATACCTTTTTTGTTTGTTTTCTGCACTAATGAAAACCCTTCATATCCATCATGGAGATGTAAGAGACAGTTAAGCGTCTATGAACGATCAATCGAGTGAGCTCCTTTTTATATGGAGGATTTTTGGTGTCAAGTGGAAGAAGAAAGAATCGAAACTTTGCCCCACTACATTCCTCTATAGTGGTTCATCCACAAAAATACTCCCTCCCTCCCATAAATATTTGCACACTACTTTATGCATGCATATTAAGAAAAGTAATTTATAATAAGGTAGTGTTCGCATTTCATTGGGACGGAAGAGTAATTTTTAGAGGTATTATGACATATTTAGTAATAAATAAATGATAAAGTATGTTAGGTGTTTTACAAAAGGGAAAAAGTTGCATTAGTATCTCAATTCAAATGTGGGTTTAATTCACACTCCATGTTTTGAGAAATATTTACCATTCGAAAAGAGGAAAGTTTTTTTCTTTAGAGGAGGGGAATAACAATTTATTCCCATAGAAAATCTAGGAACAAGAAGATTGAATCAACAATATCAACAAATTCTTTCCAAGTACAAAGAAATGAAATTCAAAAAAGGAGGTGGGTATCTCACTGGTGGATTTAAAAAACCTCGCGAATTGACTTGGGTTACGGGTGTGGTTCTGGCAGTATTGACCGCATCTTTTGGTAAAAGTGGTTTTTTTTTTAGAAATGTGCAAACTTTTGTGGGATAATCCAAAATGAAAAGTGTATTATCTAAAATGAGACATATAGAGTACTATATAGGATCGTTTCTCTAGCAAATCTTTAGTCTTACCTGAACAGAGAATTTGAGGAAAATTAAGATTATCCAATTCTTTTTTCAAGTATTAGCCAGCAGAATAAGTGAAAATAGTTACCTAGATTGGGAACAAATTAGAAAGTTTGATTAAATATTTGGTGTTATGAAATTCTTGCATACGACACAATTAATTATTCTATGTAGGTCTACACACAAAACTAATACAATTACCCACTTTACATTAAAAATTTTCTCTCATCTCCACTACACATTAAAATATTATATCTCTTAATCTCCATGCAAAAAGCAAACGTTAACGTTAATGCGGGGCAAAGGGAGTATGATATAAATGAATAATATATGATTTGCCAAATCTTGCCTACCAAATATAAAATTGTAATTTGCTTGCAAATCAAGCTGCTTACAACTCTTATATTCAAGCCCATACAATAAGATCTTCTTCTCCCTTAAGAGTGGACGTGGACAATTTTCCGAACTACTATAAACAATTGTGTTATCGTTTTCTTTTCTTCTTTGATCTTGATTCACAACAAATATATTTCCTTTGTGTCTTTAACCAATCGAAGTTAGACAGATTTATGCAAAGTGTGAAGGAGAAGGAAGTTTTTTAAATATCCTCTACATTCCCAAATATTTCTCTCACGATCTCTCTCCCTCCTGACACTTGACAGAGGAAATCTCCTGTTTGCAAGTTGAGTAAGACTCTTCTTTAGATTAGCGAGAAAAGACATATTCTCAAAGTGCAAGCACTTTAGATCATATGATTCCAGAGTTTTTATTCAATACTATTACTAATTTTATGTTATCATTACATCTGTGTAGATTAGATCTTTCAATGTTACATAAACCATACGATGATGTGCAGATGAAATGAAACACTATAGAGAGTAAAGGCTATGTATAAGCATTTAGGCACATTATGGTGGTGATTTACATTTACATGACCTGTATTTAAAACTCTAGCAAATCTAGAAATTTCTCTCCTGTTATGACTAAACTGATTTGAGACGGCCGATAGCTCAACTGTGATTGTGATGCTTATACTTTACTCTGGGACATCAGAATCCGATTCTCTAGTATCATTATCATATACCCTTAAGCATTATCAAATTATGAATCATCGATCTCTAGCTTGATCATTGTACTTAATCTTGAATGAACCTGATTCTTTTCATCTGGTTTTCAATAGATTGATAGTTGACGAGTTTTTTGGATAAAGATATTGTTTCTCTCCCCCTCTCTTCCTTGTTTATCACATTTTCTTCCATGTTTGAAAGTAGATTTAATAGAATGATTTTACCGTATCCAACTAAACTTTTGACAATTATATTTTGGAGGTGAAATTTTATTTTAAAACTATAGATAACCTAAAACCATCCAATTTTTCACAAAGAAAGCAAAATATTACAAGAAATGAAGCTTATATCCTTTTTTTGTCTACATTTGTGAATTTCCACAAGTATTTGACATTGGAGGAATCCCTTGTTGATTCCTAAAATTATTTAAGGGATCAATTATTGTCTTTGCTCTCACAAGTCTATCATAGTTCTTCAAAAAATACTTCTCACCCCAAATCCTAGCAACCTCAACTGCATCATCAACTACTACACCGCTTTTCAAGATGCCCATAACTCCAAGATCAAAGTCCATGTAGTTTATATAAGCTGCCCTGGGACCTGATGAAACATACGGCTCCATTGCATTGTAGAACCCTCTCATCCAATCTATGTAATCTTGACTGTTAGCATTGTGTTCTTTTTTCCATTCTACTAAATACTGGACTGTGAAAAGGTTGCCTTTTCTGTGTGGGAATGCTATAAATTCAGGGCTGATTCTGTGCATTGCTCCTCCATAAGGGTCCAGAACTACGTACCCTCTTGGCTCTTTCTCAAGTATATCTATTGCAGTTGCTAATCCACTTCTTGATATTGGAGTTCTTACATAGTCTGATTTTGCTTTGAAATAATTCTTCTCTTGTAAGAACCTGTTTTTCAAGCTGGAAATGGTGCTCCCATTCTTCAGACCAGCGAAGTAAAGAACAGACTCAATCCATGTCATTTCCTTACAATCTCCTTCTACGATTTCAAGTTCTGGAAAGACAGTAGTCAAGATTGACACAACTTCTGTTATGTGTCCTAAATAGAACCCCTTGAATGTAGCTGAAATCCCTGTAGTTTCTGTTTCTGGCAAAGAGGCCCCCACAAAAGCCGAAAGATAAAATCCATCGTCTAGCTCAGGTGCAATGTGCTGCCATTTATTCAGCAACTTCAGCACGTTGTGCCTTGATCCAGGCCTGGAAACTTTGAAACATGTCACTGTTTCTGGTACTCTCTGCAGCTGGATTTTCCACGCATAGACAATGCCCCAATTGCCTCCACCACCTCCTCGGATAGCCCAAAACACCTCCTCCCCCATGGTTTCTCTGTTTAGTAACCTCCCTTGTGCATCAATTAGAAGTGCATCCACCACATTGTCAGCAGCAAGACCATATTTTCTCGATAGTAGGCCAAATCCACCGCCTGCAATGTGGCCTCCGATCCCCACCGTGGGGCAAGAACCGGCTGTAAATCCATGCACAGGGCTAGTTTCGGAAATTGCATGATAAGTTTGGCCAAGTGTTGCACCCCCCTCCACCCATGCAGATTCTGATTCTATGTCCACAGAAACTCGATTCAAGTTCATCATGTCGATTAGCACAAAAGATGATCTATCATCAACTATGTACGAAGAGCCCTCGTAGCTATGCCCACCACACCTCACTCTGATCTCCCACAATCCCTTCCTGCAGCAAAGAACACTGTCTATCAGCTGCTGCTCACTCTCTGGCATTATAATGGCTATCGGTTTAGGTGCCGAAGGGTCTGCAAACCGCAAATTTTGGATGGAGAAATAAAGAAAGGTGAAGTAAGTAGTGGGATCATTTACAGAAGTGGGGTAGAGAGAGAAGTTATGCACAGTATGATCAAGCAAGCAAGATTCAAGAATCTGATGACTGAGCACTGCATGGAAAGAAACAAGCATGCACATGATCAAAAGAAACAATGAATTCTTCATTACGACGCCGTTTCTTCTCGAATTTCAAAATGAATATGAAGTGATGAGACAACAACATGGTGGATGATGGAGGTTTTAAGAGAGAAAATGAAGAATCATTTCGCCGTTTGAGGACAAAAGAGTGGATGGAGCAACTAGGCCGGCCTACCATTTAATTGATTCAGACATTTAAACAAACAGGTTATAAAGAAAATGCAAACGTAACAATTGTTTGTCTCTTTTATAAATCCATCCAAATACATGAAGACAAGGCCGGATTCTTTTTCGCAAACATCCATCCAAATACATTAAGACAAGGCCGGCTTCTTTTTCTTTAATACTCTATGCAGTTACAGAAAAATGGTTTACCTCAAAATCAGCCATTAATGAACAAAATAGCAGCTGAATACGTGTACGTCGTTGATGAATAAGTGGATGTCTGGACTACTCAAAATCAGCCATTAATGAACAAAATCAGCCATTATTGTTGTTTTCATTTTTATTTAACAAAATATTGTATTTGCATGATCTATTAATGGAATAAGCTGAAGCACCACTTCCTCTGCCTGATCCCAAGTTTTTTTGGTCATTTTATATTTCCTCAAATCAAATACTCCCTCCGTCCGATCTTAAGCTTAAGAAGTTCATTTTTTCATTTTGGTCGCACCCAAATAGTCCCCTTTCCTTTTTTACATACATGAGACCCACGCATCCTCTCTAGTACAATTAAAATATGGGACTCACACTCCCACTAATATAACTACCCATTACACATTAAATAATAATACTCTTTAATCTACGTGCAAAAAAGCAAATGACTCTCTTACGCTGGGACGGAGGGAGTATGAATTTATTTTTTATATTTAAAATTATTTTTTAGTTCTTATATATTTATAAATAACCATTTAATATATTATTTATATTATGAATAATATTAGAAAGTGAGATAAAATATATTATGTATGTCTTGTATGAGACCGTTTCACATAAACTCTTACATGAGACGGATAAAAAATGATAAAATTATTATCACTTTCGTTATAAAATATTATCACTTTTTATTTATACTATAAATTATTAATCAAATAGTTCACTGTACTATTATCATTTTTCATCAGTTGAAAATTACTTTTCGTAAATGATGTTATCACTAATACATTTAAATTTTTAAATTGTTATGCATTTTTAAGTCAAGTTACTTTAATATATTATTATACTTGACTTTGTGACATAAAAATATACTCCTACTATCTCGCAGACAGGTTTACGTTTATTATTTCATGTTATTTGAGAAACGTTATTTTTATATTATTGACATTTGAGGTATTTTAGTATTTTTAGATAATAAATAAAGTGTAAGGTAATGTGTATTAGGCAGAAGTAACGAATTTGAAATTAAAAATTGTGATGTTATTAATTAAATACTCCCCCCATCTCGCTAATGTTGTTATATTTAGTTATTTATTACAAAAATTAAAGAATATAATATTTTAATAATGTTATTTTTTTTCATAAATATGTTAAATTGAAATTGTGATGGATTAAACAAAATATGCTGAGTTAAAGTTGGAAGGAAAAGAGTACTACTCCCTCCGTCCGCCTCAAAGGTGGACATTTGCTTTTTGCACGTAGATTAAGGAGTATTATTATTTAATGTCTAGTTGGTAGTTGTATTAGTGGGGTGTATGAGTCCCATAAATTTATTGTATTAGTGATGTGTGTGGGTCTCATGTGTTTAAAAAGGGAAATGTGGACCTTTGGTGCGGACGCCCAAAATGGCAAAATGTCCACCTTTCGGGCAGACGGAGGGAGTATTTTATAACACTTTTTAATATTATTCATAATATAAATAATATATTAAATCCTTATTTATATATAAAAACTTAAAAAATAATTTTAAATAAAAAAATAAATACATATTTGATTTGATGGGGTAAGGGGATTAATAATGGCAGTAAAAACTGGAATCAGCCAAAGGCGCTTTTGCTTATTCAATTAAACAATCATGCAAACACAATATTTTGTTAAATATAAATAAAAACAACAATAATTTATTAAATAACCCTAAACAGTGTGTATTGGTGTGTGCGCGCAGCTGGTTTATGGCCTAGTGTGTGTGTGCCCCAGTGGGGATAGCATAGGGGGTACATATAAATAACACCGTGGGGTCCGCCCATGGACCCAATAAGGTCGAGCCACGTGTACACTTGGTCAAAACTAGGTTGACGTGACGGACAGCGGGAGGAGATTGTTCTGGGATGGTTCTTGGAAGCATCATGCATTTAATTGGAGAGGGGTCGAATTGAAATATTACGAAAATTAAGGGGGTGTGGAATAAATAATGTGGAGATTCATGCTTATCCGTTAGATCTGAAAAAACTTTTTAGAAGTGTTAAAGGGCCATAGAGTGATGGGCCGGTGACTGCAAAAACTGATGCAGAAATTAAATTAAATAATAAAGGACTGCACACGCATACTTTTGATACCTACAGTTGGTACATTTGGGCCGTGGCGTTTTTTCAAATTAATATTATTATATTCTTCTCTATATATATATTTTTTAATTTGATTTTTTGTCCAAACATGTTAACCGTGGCTTAAATTCAATCCTCTTAAATCATCCAAATTAGAGACTATAAATTTGTCGCCACTTTTTATTGTCTAGCAAAATTTTAAACTAATTCTCCTGTGCATTTGATGGAACCCATGAGATAGTGCACCTAATTTCAAAAACATATACAATTATGAATAAAAACATATATACTTATGAACAAAAATTTATACACTATAGACGCTTAAATTTTATTGCCTATTAAATGGAAATATGTGGTAAATTACACATTAAAAATCAATTATTAATTAAGGAATTTAAATAAATTAATTCCTATAATAAAAAGTAAATAATTGATAATTGGGTCAGATCCAGTCGGAAAAATCAAAATCAAGCAGGCTTCCAAGTCAAAGGTGGCATGACCCAAGTCAAACAAGTCCGGATAACTTAAATCAGGTACAAGTCAAATAAAACCTAATTAAAGTTCAATCAAGTTGGAGGCCCAAGCTCACAGAATCAGATCAAATCAGACCTGAACCAATCAGATTGTGAGTTATATATGGGGCTTCCTCACCCTTCACTTATATAAGGAGCCCTCCTCCATTCTTCCAAACACACTGAGACACCTGAAGAGATCTGAAGAACACGAGTAAAGACGAAAGTCTAGCCTTCCTTCAAGATCTTCAAGTCAAGAACAGCCCCTGATTAGAGATCAAGGTGCTAAGTCCCTCTAATTCGGCGTTCTTCCAGCCAACAGCCTCTGATCAGAGATCAAGATGCTAAACCCCTCCGATCCGGCATTCTTCCAGCCAACAGCCTCCGATCAGAGATCATGGTACTACACCCCTCCGATCCGGCGTTCTTCAAGTCAGAAACAACACTTGACCTGAGATCAAGGTACTAAGCCCCTCAAATTCGACGTTTCTTCTAGTCAAGTTCATCCAGCATTTTTCGCGAAGTCAACGACGTTCTTCTCGAAAAGCTACAAGTCAACATTTAATCCGAACAAAGGCTCGACGCCTCCGAATTAACGTCACAAGACTTCAAAGCCGAGTTCGGACAAACTTCATCCGAGATCCGACTCAACACACACTCCAGTCAGACTCAACACACACAGTCAACACACACAATCAACACAAAAAGTCAAGTCAAATTGGTTCGAGAGAATAATTAGATGATTGATTAGAGATTGTAACCCATTAACATATCTTTCAAATTAAACCCATCTCGATTATATTTGTACCCTTTTTGTATTTATATTCTCCATAAATAAAAAATTATTGTTACAAATTTTGGCATGCCCAATGGGACCGTCCCTACCTCTCATCTCTTCTCTCTACAAGCACAAAGAATGACTCCTCTTAGGATCACGATTAAAAGGCCATCTACTTCAAAGCCTTCAGAGTTGCAAACTATGAAGACTCAAATAATGACTCCATTAAAAATTGCGATACGAAGGCCTATTACATCAAAACCTACAGAGGTGAAAATTGACAAGGTTGAAGATTTTACAAGAAGTATGCCTGAAGGCTCCTCAAAGACAAACCGTATGGTGGAGATTACTCTCAATAAGCCATTGCAGGGCGATAAAGATGGTGATGATGACTCTGTTTGCTCAACTCCTCTCTCCACGCCAAGCTCAACATTTGCCTCAACTGAAGCTGCAGTGATGACGACAAGTGCCATAACTCCTAAGAAGCACATAGCAAGTATGATGAAAGCCATTAAATGACTCGCCAAACTGAAAGCTTAAGACTTAAAGATCTACCAACTTATGAAAAAAATGGAGAATGTGGAGGCAAGTCATGCAAATGAAAAACAAGTCGAGGATGAACACGAGGAGGAGGACTTGCAAAACACCATCTATCTGAAGAAAAGCCAGCTGAGCATAAGATAGAAGTTTCAACTTACGACATGTTTCGATCCTATCAACTTTAGAAATGTGCAAACTTTTGTGGGATAATCCAAAATGGAAAGTGTATTATCTAAAATGAGACATATAGAGTACTATATAGATTCGTTTCTCTAGCAAATCTTTAGTCTTACCTGAACAGAGAATTTGAGGAAAATTAAGATTATCCAATTCTTTTTTCAAGTATTAGCCAGTAGAATAAGTTAAAATAGTTACCTAGATTGGGAACAAATTAGAAAGTTTGATTAAATATTTGGTGTTATGAAATTCTTGCATACGACACAATTAATTATTCTATGTAGGTCTACACACAAAACTAATACAATTACCCACTTTACATTAAATATTTTCTCTCATCTCCACTACACATTAAAATATTATATCTCTTAATCTCCATGCAAAAAGCAAACGTTAACGTTAATGCGGGGCAAAGGGAGTGTGATATAAATGAATAATATATGATTTGCCGAATCTTGCCTACCAAATATAAAATTGTAACTTGCTTGCAAATCAAGCTGCTTACAACTCTTATATTCAAGCCCATACAATAAGATCTTTTTCTCCCTTAAGAGTGGACGTGGACAATTTTCCGAACTACTATAAACAATTGTGTTATCGTTTTCTTTTCTTCTTTGATCTTGATTCACAACAAATATATTTCCTCGTGTCTTTAACCAATCGAAGTTAGACAGATTTATGCAAAGTGTGAAGGAGAAGGAAGTTTTTTAAATATCCTCTACATTCCCAAATATTTCTCTCACGATCTCTCTCCCTCCTGACACTTGACAGAGGTATGGAAATCTCCTGTTTGCAAGTTGAGTAAGAATCTTCTTTAGATTAGCGAGAAAAGGCATATTCTCAAAGTGCAAGCACTTTAGATCATATGATTCCAGAGTTTCTATTCAATACTATTACTAATTTTGTGTTATCATTACATATGTGTAGATTAGATCTTTCAATGTGACATAAAGCATACGATGATGTGCAGATGAAATGGAACACTATAGAGAGTAAAGGCTATGTATAAGGATTTAGGCACATTATAGTGGTGATTTACATTTACATGGCCTGTATTTAAAACTCTAGCAAATCTAGAAATTTCTCTCCTGTTATGACTAAACTGATTTGATTGCTTTACGGCCGATAGCTCAACTGTGATTGTGATGCTTATACTTTACTCTGGGATATCAGAATCCGATTCTCTAGTATCATTATCATATACCCATAAGCATCATCAAATTATGAATCATCGATCTCTAGCTTGATCATTGTACTTAATCTTGAATGAACCTGATTCTTTTCATCTGGTTTTCAATAGATTGATAGTTGACGAGTTTTTTGGATAAAGATATTGTTTCTATCCCCCTCTCTTCCTTGTTTATCACATTTTCTTCCATGTTTGAAAGTAGATTTAATAGAATGATTTTACCGTATCAAACTAAACTTTTGACAATTATATTTTGGAGGTGAAACTTTATTTTAAAACTATAGATAACCTAAAACCATCCAATTTTTCAAAGAAAGCAAAATATTACAAGAAATGGAGCTTATATCATTTTTTTTGTCTACATTTGTGAATTTCCACAAGTATTTGACATTGGAGGAATCCCTTGTTGATTCCTAAAATTATTTAAGGGATCAATTATTGTCTTTGCTCTCACAAGTCTATCATAGTTCTTCAAAAAATACTTCTCACCCCAAATCCTAGCAACCTCAACTGCATCATCAACTACTACACCGTTTTTCAAGATGCCCATAACTCCAAGATCAAAGTCCATGTAGTTTATATAAGCTGCCCTGGGACCTGATGAAACATACGGCTCCATTGCATTGTAGAACCCTCTCATCCAATCTATGTAATCTTGACTGTTAGCATTGTGTTCTTTTTTCCATTCTACTAAATACTGGACTGTGAAAAGGTTGTCTTTTCTGTGTGGGAATGCTATAAATTCAGGGCTGATTCTGTGCATTGTTCCTCCATAAGGGTCCAGAACTACGTACCCTCTTGGCTCTTTCTCAAGTATATCTATTGCAGTTGCTAATCCACTTCTTGATATTGGAGTTCTTACATAGTCTGATTTTGCTTTGAAATAATTCTTCTCTTGTAAGAACCTGTTTTTCAAGCTGGAAATGGTGCTCCCATTCTTCAGACCAGCGAAGTAAAGAACAGACTCAATCCATGTCATTTCCTTACAATCTCCTTCTACGATTTCAAGTTCTGGAAAGACAGTAGTCAAGATTGACACAACTTCTGCTCTGTGTCCTAAATAGAACCCTTTGAATGTAGCTGAAATCCCTGTAGTTTCCGTTTCTGGCAAAGAGGCCCCCACAAAAGCCGAAAGATAAAATCCATCGTCTAGCTTAGGTGCAATGTGCTGCCATTTGTTCAGCAACTTCAGCACGTTGTGCCTTGATCCAGGCCTGGAAACTTTGAAACATGTCACTGTTTCTGGTACTCTCTGCAGCTGGATTTTCCACGCATAGACAATGCCCCAATTGCCTCCACCACCTCCTCGGATAGCCCAAAACACCTCCTCCCCCATGGTTTCTCTGTTTAGTAACCTCCCTTGTGCATCAATTAGAAGTGCATCCACCACATTGTCAGCAGCAAGACCATATTTTCTCGATAGTAGGCCAAATCCACCGCCTGCAATGTGGCCTCCGATCCCCACCGTGGGGCAAGAACCGGCTGTAAATCCATGCACAGGGCTGGTTTCGGAAATTGCATGATAAGTTTGGCCAAGTGTTGCACCCCCCTCCACCCATGCAGATTCTGATTCTATGTCCACAGAAACTCGATTCAAGTTCATCATGTCGATCAGCACAAAAGATGATCTATCATCAACTATGTACGAAGAGCCCTCGTAGCTATGCCCACCACACCTCACTCTGATCTCCCACAATCCCTTCCTGCAGCAAAGAACACTGTCTATCAGCTGCTGCTCACTCTCTGGCATTATGATGGCTATCGGTTTAGGTGCCGAAGGGTCTGCAAACCGTAAATTTTGGATGGAGAAATAAAGAAAGGTGAAGTAAGTAGTGGGATCATTTACAGAAGTGGGGTAGAGAGAGAAGTTATGCACAGTATGATCAAGCAAGCAAGATTCAAGAATCTGATGACTGAGCACTGCATGGAAAGAAACAAGCATGCACATGATCAAAAGAAACAATGAATTCTTCATTACGACGCCGTTTCTTCTCGAATTTCAAAATGAATATGAAGTGATGAGACAACAACATGGTGGATGATGGAGGTTTTAAGAGAGAAAATGAAGAATCATTTCGCCGTTTGAGGACAAAAGAGTGGATGGAGCAACTAGGCCGGCCTACCATTTAATTGATTCAGACATTTAAACAAACAGGTTATAAAGAAAATGCAAACGTAACAATTGTTTGTCTCTTTTATAAATCCATCCAAATACATGAAGACAAGGCCGAATTCTTTTTCGCAAACATCCATCCAAATACATGAAGACAAGGCCGGCAGTTGACTCCAAGTGCCAAATGAGGGTTAGCATGGACGGATGAAACTTATACATTTCCACAAAATATTAAAATTAAATACATAATCAATAAAACAATGAAAAAAAATGGATTGATCAGGTTAAAAAAATAAAAATAAAAATAAAAATAAAAATCAGAGATTGAATTAACAATTAAGAAGCATAATCAAGATACCCAAATCTCCCTAATTCACTAAAATCACGATGAACAATCAATTACCAAATCCAAATTCAATAATTTCATCAAATGATTTATACAAGGAGCCCTAATTTCATGGCAAGAACACCAGCAATTGCGATTTCCACCGTCGCTGGCCAACCGCTCTCCGATCCCTTTGGTTTCGGAGTCTTTGACGGCACGCTATTTTCCATCGCCGAGTAAACGGCGTCAACCAACGCTTGGAAGAGATTCTGAGTAAACAGCGTCGACCAATCAACGAGTAAACGATGTTCTGAGGATTGTTGATGTAAGCGAAGTAAGGATATATGCTGGTGAATAGGGCGCGTCTGTGTCGGAAAGGAATCGTATGATGGGGTTGAGATGCGGCGCCATGTCGGATCTGAACTCTCCGTGTCAATGGCGGTGGTGAGTTGGATTTTTAGAGGGCGGCGGCGGAGATGGCGTTGTGGATGTTTCGGGATGACTTTGTTTTTCTTTGTTTAATTTTTCTTCTATTTTCTGTTGTTAATTAATTGATTAATAAAAGTGTTAAATATTTAATTTTTTTTCTTTGTTTTATTGATTATGTACTTATTTTAATATTTTGTGGAAATGTAAAATTAAATTAAATTTTGTAGTAGGGTAACATGTCAATTTCATTGGCCCATGTTAACCTTCATTTGCCACCTTGGAGTCAACTGCGCGATAGTCCTATTTTTTTGGCCAAAAAGTTAATTTTCTACAATTTTGAGACCAAAATTGGCACATGTCTGGGAGTTATGGGATGAAACTTAAAATTACAAAATCAAAAATTCCCTAAAATTATGAGATCAAAAATTATTTTAACTCCTTTAAAAATGTCTTGCATCAACCTCACTTCGAATTCTTTGAAGACAAGCTTTAAATTGGGCCTCATTCCACATGAGTTGGGCCTCAATATCCCATATATCAATACCTGTGATTTAGGAATTGAATATTCACTTTAACAGTCACCAATTATTTATAATTTTTTATGATTCCTTAAATACCTTTCAAGATTCTAGATTCTGATCACTTATATGTGATTCTTTATTATTTTAGGAAGAGGGACTAGCATGGGATCGGTCCAACCAAATTATTGGTGGAACCAGATCCTGTTTGAGCGTTTATTACTTGTGGATATCAATCGGGTCTATAGATTCTCTCTTTATCTCTTTCTTAGACGTTAAATCACGCCAACGGACAACACCCCCAAATTGCTCTATCTCGTCGCTTCTTGGAGACGAGAGAATCGTTCTCCGATGCACCAGAAATCGTGAGAATATGAATAGACTTCGTATTGGGAAGAGAAAACAGTGATTCCTCAAAATTTGCAGCGGCGAATGAGGTGTGCAGTGCCTTAGTGAAGGTTTGGGTTTCAACATCGGAAAGCCAAGCATCCGGGAGAAGGGATCAAAGTTGCTCCATCATCATAATATCGTAAGAAGCGCCATTAAACCCCTCCCTCTCTCACTGTTCGATTTTTTCTGTTGAAATTCAGTTAAGTTACGGTTTAATTGCGAATTGTACTGCCATTGTTCTTATGGGAAGAAAATGTGTGCAGGGAACTTACGAGAGAATTGGGTGACAAGGGAGTTATCATTTTCAATGATGTGGAGCATGTGATACTGAAAAGTATGCTGTTTTTTTACCCATTTAATTATGCAACCTGGGTGGTGTATTAATTATGAAGTTCTTCATTGAACGTGGTGTTGTCTCTTTTATTATTTACCTCTCCTTAGTCAACGTTGAATTTTGGGTTATTAATAATTTTTATTTTACTTCCCTTAGACTTCCTTTAATTGAAGTTCATTGTGTTGAATTTGTTAAGTGAATGGATTTTCACCAGAATCACTCAATAATTTGTTCAAACTGTGAAAGAAGGATCAAATCTATATTTATCCAAAACTTTCTGTGGACTGAAGTGTGATTTAAGGTCCAATAACTAATCCCATCATCCAGACCTTACTGGTTTTATACCAACTTATATTTGGTTGAAAGAGTAACCTAAAATATGTTAATAAAATAAAACAATATTTTATTATTTGAAATTCGAATATAAAATTAAAGAGTAACCTAAATTATTAAAAAGAGTAATCCAATTAATAGAAAAGAGTAACCTTAAAATGTTAACCAAATAGAACAATATTTATTTTCTGAAAATCCGAATATATAAAATTAAAAAGTAACCCAAATTATTAAAAAGAGTAACTCAATTAATAGAAAAGAATAACCCAAAAAATGTTAACCAAATAGAACAATATTTTATTTTCTGAATTTTGAATATGAAATTAAAGAGTAACCTAAATTGTCAAAAAGAGTAACCCAATTAATAGAAAAGAATAATCTAAAAGATATTAACCAAATAGAACAATATTTTATTTTCTGAAATTTGAATATGAAATTAAAGAGTAACCTAAATTATTAAAAAAGGTAACTCAATTAATAGAAAATAGTAACCTAAAAAAAGTAAATTATTATCAACCTGCAACTAAAAAGACGTAAATAGATGATTATTCATACTTATAAGGTCCTTTGAATAAACATAGAGTATAGTATTACAAGACTTAATTTTGTATTTCCAAATGAATTTAGAATTAAAGTGGAATCATTTCGCAAGATTCAAGACACATATCTCCTCTAACATAATTAAGATGGAATCTTCACCTTCTTCCCAAAAGGTAAATAAAAATACAGAAAAACAATAAAATTGAGAAAACAAGAGGATCATTGTCGCATCTGAGTAATTGAGTACCACTTTCTGAGCAAGTTATAATTACAACCTCCAACATGACTACCAACCATCCAAACATAGTGGAAACTGCTCTGTTTTATGCTTCTTTTTGTCGTCCACTTTAATATTCATCATAGCAAGCCAAGCTGCCTCCTCTTCATGGATCAGTTCCTTTGTTTCCTCCAAGCAACAACCTCGACTTCAATTTTACTGTTGTAAAAAACAAGAATTTAAGCAGCCTTGAAAAATCTTCCTCCAAGGCAAAGTCAGGGTACGTGAATGCATGTGCTAACCAATAATAAGGCGAACAGATGCGACCCGGAATATATGGCATTAATATAATATGAAGACAGCTCATCGAAACACAAAAGCAATCACTAATTTGCTAATTATGGTGGAGCCAATACTACATATGCTGGTTTAGGTAATGTACTAATTTACGTATCACATACTAGTAATCGACACCGCGCTGATCAGAACGAGGGAAATCGGTTGGTCTCTTTTGAAGTCATATGGCCACTTGTTGGTCTCTTTTGAAGTCTGATGATCATATATATATATATATATATATATATATGCATGCAAATTAATCACATGTTAAGAATGATAGTCTTTTTTAATGTTGCAAGAAAATGACCTGTCTTTTAGCATCTTCCCATAACGCACTTGGATTATTGCCAGAGTCTTGAGTTCATATACATCAAAACAGTGCCAAGCACCTTCTTCCAATGCTCTCCGTCGTGCAGTTTAACTCCAAACTACCGACCAACGAAATGCATACTAAAGAAAGTCTACGAATTAAAAAATTAGCCTACTAAAGCTTATTGATCATGAAATGTGTTGATTAAAAGTGACATTTTGAAGCTCACAGATAAGGAAGTCGGGCCAGTGTGTGATGTTAGATCAGGTTTGACAGGGCCACCAGCACAAAACTCATCAATAAAAAGAATTTCCGACGACTCATGGCTATACCTAGCGTTGGAACTTGGAACATCGCCCTCACCGTCTTCCTCAACAACGATGGGGCTAGTAGTGGCGAAGCTGCAGAAAGAACTGGAGGAGATAGATCCAGCCGACCGGTTAGTTTGTTTGAAATGTATTCTTTCATCCCCCATGGCGTCGATCCTTACATACTGCTGCACCACCACTGAATAGGTTGCAGCGAAATCCGACGAAGCTAGCAAGTTTCCGACGGCCCCCCAGCTCCGGGCACTTTCTCAGGGGATAGAAGATTTCAGGAATTTTGCCTTTTCCTAGTGTACAGCTCGTGATGATTTATGTTTACCAAATACTTGACCCTGACCCAATTTCCAATTAAAAGCTCCTAAATGGATCGGTTGTACCATTTTTAAAAAATAAGACGGGCTTAGGCAAGTCATTGCCTATTTTAGGTATATGTTAATTAATTCCTTTGATAGTACTTAGCGCACCGTTGGCGACACCAAGTCTTGATGCTCGTTACTTACCAACTAATTATTATTACCAATTAAGTTGTTGATCACCAGTATTAATTTCCTAGGCGACATTAAGAAATCCTCAGCAGTACGTACTTTGTAGTATAGTATTGATAATGGATAATTAAATAATTGCACGACCATCTTGATGGTTGTTAGTGTTATGTAATTCCTTCCTATCATTTCAATATTTACAAATCCTTATAATAATTTAAGCACCACATCTCAATCTTTATATTTTTATTTTTATTTTTTTATTAGACCCATACAAAATACTCTTTCCGTCACATTCAAGTTGTAATATTTTTTTTGACAAGTAACGTAAGGAATATAATAATTTAAAGAAGAGTGAGTTGATAATATAATATTTTAATTTGTAGTTGATAGTTATATTAGTGGTGTACGTGGGTGTGTATAGGCCCCATATGAATATATTAATTGTTTTGAGCAGATCCCATTTACCTAAAAGAGAAACGTGTCAAAAATTATGGAACAACCCTAAATGATGTACATGGGAATCAATTAGGAATGAAATCATCATTCCTTAATCTATTCTTAATATCATGATTGGTACATTTAATGAATTGGAATTATCATTCCTTAAAACAAAAGGAATGGTGATTCATCTATACCTCATGGTATTCTCTATTTTCACACATAACAGAATCAACATTTTATTTTTATTTTTTATTTATGCAGCATAATAAAATTAGTAAAATATATAAAAAGTAATATTATTGATTAAATTAATATGGAAAAATTACTCTTAGGTACACACTTTGTACTCATAATTACTGTGAGATACATTGATTTAAAAAATTACTCTCACATACAAAATATTAAAGTAAAATACCAAATATAACCCTAAACACATACACTTTTAAACCACAAACCCTAAACCCCTCACCCACCCACCGCCGCCGACAGGTCGTCGGACCACTGCCGGCGGTCGCCGATCCTCTGCCAGATATACACATTTTTTGCTGCACATACTTTTTTTACTGCACACAATTTTTTTGCTGCACACACTTTTGCTGCACAGGAATTTTCATGTTGCACTTAAACATTTATGTGCAGCACATTGTAAGGGTAATGTTAGAATATCACTATATATTTTTGTAGTTAATAGTAATATTTTTGTATGTTTGTATCTCATAGTAATAAAAGAATTTTTAATGTACCTAGTAGTAAGTACCCCAATTAATATTAAACATAAAATAATTTTTTATATAAAATAATTTTTTTAATATGTATAATTTTTTTTATTTTAACAATATTAAAATTTTATTTTATTTTTAATTTAACGCTATTTAAATTTGTATAATTTTTAAATCATATAAAATCTTCATTTAAATTTTAATTCTTTTTTAAAATATATAAAATTTTCATTGAGATTTTAATCAATTTAAATATTTTATATAATCTAAATTGTAAATTTAATTCTATAAAAATATTATTAATGAGAAATTGGAACTAATTAAGGAATACATCCTCTATTCTTTATATTATTAATGAAATTGAACCTGAATACATTTTCTATTACTATAGTTATTCATATACCATACCAATCATGATAATTATCATTTTTAATCATTCATTTTCTATCTCTATTTTATTTATGAGTTCATTACATTCCATCCTAATTCTATTCAATCATACCAATCTAGCCTTTTAAAGGAAAATATTACAATTATGAGACGGAGAGAGTAATTAATATACTATATAATCTATGAGACCCACACACAACACTGATAAAACTACCCCAGTATTTATCTTTCAATAAGCACTAGTATATATTAAAATATTATAATATTTGTGTATAAAACAAACGTCTTTCAATAGCCACTAGTATATATTAAAATATTATAATATTTGCGTAAAAAACAAACGTAATTAAAGATTGAAATGGGATTAAAGGAGTGTATTGCAATTGGTTATAGAGATACAATTTAACAAATTTTAGATATTCATATAACTCTATATATAAAAAAAGTAAAATATTTATTATATAAAATAGAGTACACTCATATATATATATATATATATATATATATATATATATATATATATATATATATATATATATATATATATATATATATATATATTATTAATATTATTAATTTACAAGTGCTTGGAATTAGCATTGGAAAATTTCAACAGTTTAAATTTTCAAGGGAATTTTCACTGGAAAATTCGTTGGAAATTTAAAATTTTCAACGGATTTGCTTTTCGTTGGAATTTGACAGTTTTCTTGTAGTGATCTATTATTGCTCCAACTGCTGTAAAATCTTTTATTGCTCGCCTTGTCAGGAGTTTGCTATCAAAAACTTGGGAAAGCTAAGTTATTTTTTTAGGCTTCACTTATACTGACTTTGGAATTTTTTTAAATCAGACCAAATATGCTCACGATATTTTTCAACGAACAACCCTTGAAAACTCTAAACCTATTGCAACTCAATTAGTGGCAGGTTATCAACTTTCCACAGTGTATGAGCCCTTTCAAGATCCCACTCTACGTCAGTCTTTAGTGGGTGCTTTACAGTATCTCATGATTACTCGTCTAGATTTTTTATTTGCTATGAAACTTGTAAGCCAGCATCTTCAAAATCCTACAATATATAGAACATTTTCAAGCACTAATGAGGATTCTACTCTATGTTAAAGGCACACCATCTTTTGGACTTTCGTTTGCTTAATGTTCATCATCATCTCTTATTGCCTATTCTGATGCTGATTGGGCTTCTTGTGTAGAAACTAGCTAAAAGATTCATATATG
This sequence comes from Pogostemon cablin, assembly GCA_023678885.1. Taxonomy (NCBI): domain Eukaryota; kingdom Viridiplantae; phylum Streptophyta; class Magnoliopsida; order Lamiales; family Lamiaceae; genus Pogostemon; species Pogostemon cablin. The sequence continues at coordinate 28,167,818 of CM042962.1, forward strand.
ATTACTCCATCTATCTTGGGGGAACCTTGTCTTATGGAGTGCAAAGAAACAGCCTACACATTTTTATTAATCTTGCTATGAATCTGAATACCGTACTCTAGCAAATGTTGCCTCTTTGAGATTGTTTCGCTACTATTGCATGCTCTTTCAAGAACTCCATTTTCTTCTATCATTATGTACAATTTTATATTTGGACAGCAATAGTGCTATATTTTTTTTAAGTCAAAATCCAAATGCACACAAACGTTCTAAACAAAAATTGCACTAGATTCTGATCACTTATATGTACCACAACACTTTCTCCGGCACTTTATCTCTAACCTCTCCATTCTTACACATCTTCCACCTCGAATCCCCACAAGTAGGTCATCTAGAAAGATTCGCATATTCTTTGCGATACGAGATGCAATCATTGGGGCATGCATGAATTTTCTGATAATTCATCCCCAATGACGCCAAGCTCTTCTTTGCCTCGTACAACTTTATAGGCAATTCATTATTAGAAGGGAGCATCTCTCCTAACAATTGAAGCAACTCGTTCATACTCTTATCGCTCCAACTATATCTTGCCTTCAAGTTTTATAGTTTCACGATGACTGACAACTTGGTGAACTTTGTGCATCCAGGATATAAAGACTTCTCTGCATCCTCAAGTAGTTTCTTCAATTTATCAGAATTTCCACTCTCATCATAGGCATCGTGCACCATATCATCAAGAGGTTCATCAGGATAGTACTCATGTTCAGCCTGATCAACCTGATCACTATCATTATCCCTAGCAAACACACCAGAAGTTTGTTCTCCATGCCATATCCATGTTGTGTATGTCATATCCATACCATTAGTTAACAAATGTGCCATTATGAAGTCTATATCACCTCTCCTTAGATTTTCACACTTTGAACAAGGGCACGATATGACACTAGAACCGACATTTTCCTTTGCAAATTGCAAGAAATTGTCTACTCCTTTATTGTACTCAACTGATAATCGATCTTTATGAACCCATGTTTTGTCCATTTTATTGATGTTAGTTCTACTTAACCTGGGCTACAATGAATTAGTGGAAGATATCAGTAAACCTTGCGACAATTAGAGGAGGTAGGGCCAATCACATGGAACGACTATATATTTTTTCCCAAAAATATATGAATTAAAGTTATTAAATATTGAATATAGTGCTTCATATATTCCATCCTAGCTAATTAAAAATATCATTTTATTCTCTCTCTTGCACTGCTACTCATCCATACCATACCATACCATACCATACATGTGAATTCATCCTTAGAAATCTTAAACTATAAATACATAAATAAGTCACACGATGGAATGTCGTGAGAGAAATGGAATATCGATCATCACTCAAAATTTGTTCTATAATTTGTTCAATCGAAACAAGAGCAGTTTAAGTCATTTTTCGTAGATAAGAACAATCTTGTTTTAAGATTTTTTCAAATAAAATGAAGTGACAAAAACAAGTTGGTCTAAAGAGGATTTATAAATTTGTAGAGAAAATCAAATGAAGAGATAAATAACAACAAAGCAAATGAATATTACACTAAAATGATTATTACTTCAATCCAAATTACTTCATGCGATGCAGCTCATTTAAAGAGTATTGATAATACTTATTTCTGCAATCACCAAGGCAAGACTGCAAGTACTGAGTTACGAAGCTCAAGCTAGTTCAATGTGGAACCTAGTTGGATCAGTGAAAAATAGATTTTTAGATAAGGAAAAAAATATAATAATTATTTAGATGGTAACTCATAAATCAATTTAATAAAAAAACCTAAAATATGGATAACATCTTAGTAAAATAATATTTTTCTTTTTTTTGTTACAGAATTATCCGGACTTGCAAGTATTACTATAGTATATATTTTTCCGAGGTACTCCAGAAAATGGTATTTAATGCGATAAGAAATCTTAACATGCAAGTGAATTTAATTTCTTAAAATAAACATCATTAACTAAAGGGGCCAACTATTTGCACCCCAAAATAGCTAAATGTACCCCATTAATATTTAAATTAAAAAATATCTAATTAATAAGATATTAATACCCTTATAAAAAATTAGTATATAATTAGATCTCCATTATTCATATACCCTGACCCATATTTATAAACTTATCCCTTATATTAAACCCTAATTTAAGAACCTAATCATTTAAGAATCGTCGATCTCTAACTGTGTTCATCTCACAGTTCTTGAACTCAATTCACACATAATGAACACATGGTTCTTGATCTCAATTCAAACAAATTTTATGGCTTTGTACTAAGGATCGATTATCGAACCATCACACAAATTGTAAATTATTAAAGAGTTTAGCAATCAGTGATATTCCTCTAAGTGGACTCCCGAAATTAATCTCTACTCGTTGCTATCTTTCTACGCCTACAATTGCAAGAAAGAGATAGCATTCCTCAATAAATCTGCAATTTAAGCATCTTGACAGCATTCCAACTTTTTCAGAAACTTGCTTAATCTTCAAACTTTTTTTTTATTCAAAAATAATAATTGTATTGATTAGATATAAAAGTGTGTAGACATATTTGAAGAAGTGTGGAGTTCATAAGGATCGTTGCAGAATCTTTTTCATCGTTGTTCATGATATGGACATAAATAAAAATGAGATTTATAATTAAAAGGACAAAATTATCTTTATTGGGGTATGTTTAGTAATGTTTATATGTTTTATTAAAATACATTGGGGTGTATTTATTAAATGGGGTACGTTTAGCTATTTCGGGGGTGCAAATAGTCGGCCCCTTAACTAAATAGTGAATAAGTATCATAAGAATAAAGTGAACTCCAACAAGCAAGTGAGATCATTAACTAAATTTTATTTTTAATATATTCATTTCACATTTAAACTAGTTTTGAATAGAAATTACAGTCAAACGAAAACAATGAGACATACCATCCTTGAATGTAAGTGTGAGGCCAGACTCTAGAGATTTGTGAAAGTTTTGATCCAAACTACCAATGGAAGATAATTTAAATAAGAAAATCAAGAATATATTATGTATAGTAAACTATTTACCTCAAAAGAAAAGGGCAGATCAAAATAAACAACTAAAATTTTGAAGAAAAACATTTAATATTCTTTTAATTGGAACAAGAAATAAAAATATATTCTCAACACCCCCAAAACGAGACATTGAAATTACAATCAATTGCATATGCAATCTTATCAAGAAAAAACCAATTTAATTAACCAAAAAGAACAGATAATTAATTCCAATAGTAAGCACTTCTATTTGTAATTTAATTTTAAAAAAAACGAACTGAAATAGCTAGGCTATACCAATTATCAATGTTGGCACGAAACATGTTACACATAGATAGATACACAACTATGTATGTATATATAATATATAACAAAAGACATGGCCAAGAAAAATTACAGAAAGAAATGCAAGAATTGTTGGTAATATACCTTAGGAACTGTGGATCACCATTAAAATAGAAATTTAAAAAAATCTGGTGAATTTGGGTAAAAAAATTAGGGTGTCAATTAGAGAGTTTTGACTAAGAATTGTTTAAAGGATGTGAACGAGTGAATAATTAAGCATCAAGATGATGACAAAAACTACAAAATCCAAGAATATTCATACAACTCATTGAGCTCCATGCTCTCCATGCTTCCTCTTATCAGTGACTCTAATTGCTCTTTTTTTCTTTCCACAATACTAAGATCTTTTTGGATATCCAAAAGCACCAGAAGTTTGTTCAGCTAATTTCACAAAAACTTAGCAGTTAATGTACTTACAGTCACATACAAGTTTAAGATGGCAAGTTCTATAAATAACTTATTTAAAATCATCACAACTGATAATTTGAATGCATTAACTAATCACCTTATCATGAATCTCTACTTCAGCTTTATATTGATGTTCCTCCTGGTCAATGTGCAAGATTATTTGAGCAACTTCTTTCTTCAGTCCGGCTTGTTCAGCATCTTTCTTGTGGGCAACCGCCGATAAGCTCCTGACAGTTTTTGGCACATTCTAGTATTATGTACGAATCAAGTAATCAATTTATCTCTTAATAGTATGCTAATTTATAAGCATCATAACACAATATTACCTTTGAGATAATAATTATTTACAAGAACAATCCTCAGTTTCAAATTAGAAATTAACTAATGCATGAGTGTAGTAAATACTTGGAAATCTTATAGATGCAAGGAACTTCAAGTTTTGGTAAACACTATAAAATAGGCTTACCTTATGAAAACAGCTGAAATGTTTAAATAGGTCCAATTGAGAAAAGGGGCACTAAAATAGGAAAAATTAAAGTAGGATTGAACGAGTGAGAGAATAGGAAACCTTCGTCCTTTTTCTGTTACCCGAACGACGGCGGGTCTTTCTGCCACCCGAACGACGACGGTGGCTCTGTTTCTTGCTCGTGGAATTGCAGTTTCGGCAAAGATGGAAGACTTGAGTTGTGGCCTCATGGGAATGCCTAAATGACGATGGCGGCTCTGCTTCTTGCTCGTGGAATTGCAGTTTCAACAAAGAAGGAAGACTTGGGTTGTTGCCTCGTGGGAATCCCTAAATTTTTCTAAGTGTCTAGGCGGGATAATGAAATGAGTTGGAGGGAAGACTTTTTAGGGTTTTTTTTAAGTTAATATTATTTTTTCCAATAAATGTAACATAAGTAAATTGGCTAGACATCTCAAGAAAAGACATCAGTTATTAAAAATCGATGTCTATCAGCGCATTTTTTTTAATTCCGAATATACATCGCTTTAAAGACATTTTCTTTGAAAACCGATGTCTATCAGCGTTTTCTCACACTGATAGACATCGGTTTAGAAAAAGACATCGATTTTACATGAAAAGACATCAGTTTTATGGTAAACCGATGTCTATTTGGTGATATCTATCAGCGTTTTTGGTGTAGTGAATCTTTGATTCCTTAAACACCTTTCAAAATTCTAGATACTGATCATACGTGTGCATGATTCTTTATTTTAGGTTTTTGTAATGAAAAGGCCGGTTGGGTTTTTTAATTACTTTTATAGTATGTTATACTCTCCGTCTCATAATAAATTATAATATTTTTACATAAAGTTTATGGAAAGTTTTTTTTTTAATTTAACTTTATAAATTCTCTTCATAAGCATGTGACTCGTGTTCGTTAATTTCTTTAATTTATCTATGCCAAGATATTTTTTAAATTAAAAAACGCCTATACTGGCTATACATATGCTTGAAATCCCAATAAATAAATGCACCCTCCGTCCGGATCACCCTTTCTATTTACTATACCACATCGTTTAAAAAAAGTTGCACTTATTGATTAATTTTATTGACTTTAAAGGATATTGTAATATCTATTTGTGTGAAAAAGAAGTAGCAAAATTGAAATTAAAGTAACTTTTGAAGTTGTTGGATAAATTAAGTGATGTTTCCTTTTATGAGGTGTGAAGTGTGTTGTGGGACTGACGAATAAAGAAAGTGTGAAGGATGTTATGAGACTGCGGGAGTATATGTATAATAGAAGAAATTGAATAAATTACATACGAGTTGATAAATGAATGGACATGGTACATGAATAAGAAGAGGGTAGCTCCGAATGGCGGGTGATTATTCCAAACACAAGGAAAATAGAAATATGAAATAAACGATGTAGTAATAAAAATGAAGAATGATAAATTCAATTCGCGATCATGATCAGCCACCAATGATTGAGCCTGTCACATTAATTGCGCCACTAGCCACCCCTTCGATGGTGCCATTTGCATTGAACGCCTCGTTACCGCCCAAAGTGTCAGTCAATGCCCCCGTTGAATTTAGTAGCTGGCGCGTGGCATCACTCGTGGGTGATAGTCATCACCACCAGAATGAACATGCATGCATGCTTAACCATGGCCATCGTTTTTTTTTTTTTTTTTTTTTTTTATTGATGAGAAGAAATGCTTTTAATTTGGTGATTCAGAAAGAAGTGAGTTGCTAATAGGTATTTATAGCAGATGAGAGAGTTCATTGTGTTGGATTAATATAAGATTAGTGGCTGATTAATTACCAACTAATCATTCTCTAATTATTATTACCAATTAAGTTGTTGATCACCATTAATATTTCCTAGTTGATATTAACAAATCCTCAGCACTACTTCATATAATATTGATAATGGCTTCATCGATCGATAAACATAGTACAACTCTTTATTTGATCTTGCCAACTATTTCAAATTGCTTTATCAATAATTAAAAAAAAATATTAAAGTCAACTTTGAGATTCCTACAATTTTTTTTACTTATTTTGTATTTCTTTACTAATAACATGTAGAGCATGTAATAATTATTTAATTGCACGTTCGAGTTGCACCACTACCTTGACGGTTGTATGTATGTACAATATTCCTTCTTGTAGACTTGTACAATAACCAGAAGTTGTTCTTGTTGTAAATGTGTTTATTCTGGTGTGAAGGTGGAGTAACCCATCCTTTATCCCCTCCCACGTTTAAATTCACACACTTCACTCTCACTGTGTGTAAACATAAACATTATAGAGATTATTATGCACAAAAATAGAGTTGAAGCCATTGTTGGAGATTTTCTTTTAGACAAAAGAGTGAACCCTACAATTTTATTTCCATAATACTCTTCCTCCTTTCTTTCTTGGTAATTTTTTTTCAAATGAATTGAAATTAAAACGACAACATTTTTCCCGGCTAGTTGGACAGATGATTTGCCATGTCAACATTGGGGCAACATATATTAGCCCGGATCACTTATTCCAAAATGATGTTTCATCTTATATTCCACATTCTAAATGATTGACATGTGTCATGATTCTATTCCAAATTACTGCATTTAATAATCATTTATAGGATATAGAGTTTTTTTTTATAATGTGGAATAGAGAATTTAGTTCCGGCAGCATATAGCCGCTCGGTTGTTCAAAATGCAAAATTATGTAAAAGTGTTATATTTTTTTTGCGAAATTCCAAAAAAAAATTAAACTAATTTAAAATCGAGTAGTGACTTTTACGACAATTAACCCTAATTCTTAAACCATGCAATATTCACTATTAACTAGGACAGCCATCAAGGTGGTTGTGCAACAAACGTGCAATTACATATTTGTCACATGTTCTGCAAGTTATTAGTAAAGAAATCCAAAATAAGGTTATCAACCTCAAGTTAAAAATTTTAGCTAGGAATCTCAAAGTCTACTTTAATACCTTTTTTTTTTTTTAAATAATTAGGAGAGCAATTTGAAATGGTTGGAAAGAAGTACTTAAATAAATTACGAGATGTATTATCTTTATGGATGCCATTATGTAAACTGCTGAGGTTCGCCTATGAATTGGGATGCACATGATATTGATTGGAATTTGGTAATTAATTGATAATAATTAGCTGGTAATTAATCAGTCACCAGCCTTATATAAATATTAATCCAACATGATTAATGAACTCCAAGTATAGCGAATCGATCTCATTGGCTAGCCTATAAATACCCCTTATAAGTTACTCACTTTTTATCCATCAACAAAGCTAATCTACTCACTCACTTACTCAAACTTAATTAGAGAAACCTTTGATTCTGAGTAAGAAATAGTAGTAATTTCTTTCTCAAAGTGATGGCCCTGTATAAGCATGCATGCATTTTCATTTTGGTGGTGATAGCCATCACCCACACGAGTGATGCCACGCGCCACCTATTAGACCTGGCAACCGAAAACCTGGACGCCTCCAGTTCTGCATTTGGTGACCCTACCGGTTCGCTAAGTGCAGATGGGCGGTGACTGACACATTGAGTAGTAGAGGCTCGCTCGATGCTTCTGGAGCCGTCGATCATATGGCCGGCGGCGCAATTGGTGGGGCGGGTGGCGCTAATGATTATCAACATGTGTATAATCTTTATTCACTTTAAATACTCCATTTGATATTTCGATTTAATTTCCTTGTGTTTGAAATAATCTGGCTAGCTATTTGCGATTCCACATTCACAAACATTGTATAAATCGGGTTTACGGTGTAAACCTATGATCCTCCTTCCAATCTTATGTACCCTATATATTGCTAGGATGTTTAAATTAAGGGGGACCACATGATTTACAAGAGATTCATGATGTTAACCTTGTTTATAAGAGACTAACTCAATATTACAAAAACTTGTGTGAGACCATGATGAAAAATAATAACTTCTGTAATGAAAAGTGATACTCAATTAATCAAAGTGATAATATTATTTCATGAACATTTATAGTATAAATGGAAAGTGATAATATTTTATAACGAAGTAATAACTTTTTATCCGTAAATAGAGAGGGTCTCATACAAGATTTATTCTATAAAAAGTATCACTGTTCATCAATCTCTAAAATCTCACAAAGTAATTCCGTAACCACGCGCAAATAAAAATTATCACTGCTTATCTATATCTGAATTTCACAAAGTAATTCCGTAACCCCGAACAAATGTTTGCCTTTCTCTATAATGTTACTGATTCCGTATTAATCGGTATGAAGTGCATCAAAATTTTTAATTTCTTAAAAAAAAAAAAATTATCAATTAAGACCTGAAAAATGGGTAAACTATCAATTTGGGGCCTAAATTATTTTTTCTATCACGGGTATGTATAACTATTAATTTGGGACCTGAATTTAGGCCCTAAATTAATAAAATAGGAGAGGTCTTGAATTGATAGTTTTACATATTTCAAGACCTGAATTGATAAAAAAAATAATTCAGACCCAAATTGATAATGTATCCATTTTAGGTCTTGAATTGATATTATTGAAATAATGGGGCGCATGTAGATCCTCTTGGGCCCAATATAAACAACAAAGTTAAGAGGTTTTAATGGATCTATTAGTTGTAGGCCCAAAACCAAATGAACTAAACCCGGGTGGGTCCCGAGAGTCACTCCTTTCGAGCTAGGGCTTCGGATTCACATCGCCGCCTCGTATAAACTCTTAACTTGGAGCTCAATTTCACATCTTAATCATTTCCTCAACGCGAAGCGATTGCTGTACGGATCGACGATTGAAGTTTGAAATCTCCTGAATCGAGATGAGGGCGAAGGTAAGCGCAAACAAATTTTTATTTTTTTTTCCATTCATTCGTTATCTTAAGAAATCTGCATCCTGCAATTTTTTTAATTTCTGCTATTCTAGAAATCCTATTTTGTACATCGTCGTCTCTTCTGGCTTTTTATGTTTTTGTGTGGTTGGTGATAACTGTAATGTTCCTTCGGGTTCTTCGTTATGGTGGAAAGTAAGGTTATTCAGTGTTATGAACTTGATGATGCCGCAAGTGTGTGCTGAATAACGGTGGATTTTTCTTCAATAATCTTTATTCTGCTTGTGTTGATCGTAAATCAGTTTTTAACTGGCTTTTCTCTTGTATTGATCTATATACTCTGATTATTCATGCTCGTAGTCTAATTACATATACACATTGATCTTCATAGCGCAATTTTCTTGTGAGTTTTGGGTTGGAACAGAATTAAGTTTCATTTTCCAGTTAAAAATGGAAAATAATTAGCTCACTGAATTTGTGATGATTGGAGGGAGAGAGTTATTGAAGAAACAATGGTTTGATTCTGGCTTTATCAGTGAGGCATAACACCATAACACTTTTAAAGGTTTTCTATTTTTTATGGTTCTTCACCTTTTCATTTTTGAATAGCCCTTTAAAATTTTTTCAAGAGGTCCTTCAAAATGCTTCAGTAGTGTAGGGAATTGCTGAGTCATCTTGCTAGTGATGTTAAATGTGAATCTTTCTTCCATGTTTCTTTCACAAGTTATATAAGAAATCCATCTGAAGAATTATAAGTTAAAATTGTTTATAACAAACACATCTAATGTTCAGATAAATCATAAATGTGATATGTTTTTAAGGACCCTATTAAGATGACTCAAAAAGTTTCATAAAATGATGTTTGATTCTTGAGGGATCTCAGAAAATAAATTCCAATATATTTAGAATATTTTCAAACGAAAAATAGTTTAGGGACCTGTCATTATTGTCAATATATGTTGATAACTTAGTGTGTGTGTGTGTGTGTTTTTTTTAAACGTTATGCCTTTTTAATAGCAAGCATGAGAATGGGCATTACAAATTACCCTTTTTGCTTAAAATGCTGTAATATCTGTGGTCATAATTAGCATGTTACCATGAATACTGTGTTATCTGTCCTGTGTTTGTAATTTCAAAATACGAAGTCGGCTTTAAATAAAGATGTCCTTTTCTTGCAGTGGAAGAAGAAACGTATGAGGAGGTTGAAGAGAAAGCGCCGAAAGATGAGACAAAGATCTAAGTAGAGAGGAGACACTTTTAGCGATGGAGGTGTTTCTTTTGCTTGACTGCCCATTGTGTTTTGTGCTACTCTCCAAAGTCTAAAATTAACAGAAATTTTGTTTGCTTATATCTCTATCAGTCGAAAACATCTCTTTTACCCCGACCCAGTATTATGAGGTGTCAATGAATGTGGGCAGTTCTTTGTTATGGCTAATTTGTTCAGGATTCTTTACTTGTGTTTAATCATTCTACCGTGCAGTTCTTGATTTTGTTTTTGGATCATCGCAAGGCTTTAATATCACTAGGTTCATTTTAATTTTTCGCCTTCCAAAACGCATTATTTTGCATCACACGAGAGAAATACTAATAGTAATTATGATGATTTGGAATATTTAGTATAGAAAAATGCAAATGGCGATTGGAAATTATTAGAGATTTAAGGGGAAGGGTTTGATATGTAAAAGCGAGCCTTAATTAATGCAAGAAAATAGATGAATGAGAAAAGAGGAAGATAATTGAGTGTGTTGGTGGATTGGAAATTAAAAGAGATTTTACTAGTATATAGGAATGATTTTTAAGATATTGGTTAAAAAAATTAAAATAAAAATTCAATCTCGATCAAGTATAGTTTTTAAAATGGGCAGAAGTCATTTATACTAAATTATCAAAATCTCCCTCGAAATTTGTTCAAATTGATTGTTTTTCTAACCATGAAGTCTATTTGATAGTTTGGACAAACCTGAGGGATTCTTGGTGAGTTACCCTTTTCATTAATATCCATACCCTTCAAATTTTTTTATGAATCAAATTTTATCCTTTATCTTTCATTAATAGAGTAAAATTGAATTTTATAATTACATATTGTACCCAAAATAATTTATTCTAGATCCACAAGTACTCATAGTACATACATAATAAGAAGAGACTAGCTAGCTCCGAATGGAGCCTAATTATTCCAAACACGAGGAAAATAGAAATATCAAATAAAAGATGAAGTAATAAAAATAAAAGAATGATTAATTCTCGATCATCATCACCCACCAGTGATTTAGTCCGTCCCACCAATGGGGTCGTCAACCACCCCTTCGACTTGTCCGATGGTTTCATAGGCCAAAGTGTCAGTCACCTTCCCCGTTCGCAGTCAGCGCATCGTTAGCGACACCAAGTGCAGAACCAGCATTCAGGTCTGCGATTCCGAGGTCTAGCAGGTGGCGCGTGGCATCACTCGTGTGCGTGATGGTTATCGCCACCAGAATGAACATGCATGCATACTTAACTAAGGCCATCGTTTTTTTACTATTGATGAGAAGAAATGCTTTTAATTTGGTGATGTAGAAGAAGTCATGAGTTACTAATAAGGGGTATTTATAGCCGATGTTACCAATATTTAATATTTTAATTACCAATATTTCTTAGGCGATATTAAGAAATCCTCATCTCTATGTATTTTTTATAATATTGATAAATATGGCTGTATAAGCATAGTGCAACTCTTTATTTGACCTTGCCAACTATTTAAAATTGCTTTATCAATAAAAAAGAAGAATAAAAAATATTAAGTCAACTTTGAGATTCCTACAATCTTTTAATTGATGTTGATAACCTTATTTTGGATTTTTTTTTACTGATAATTAACCTGCAGAACATGTGATAAGTATTTAATTGCACGTTCGAGCAAATACAACTTTGTTGGTTGTCCCAAGTAATGTAGTATATTGGTGACAACAGACAGATTTAAGATTCGAATCATGTTCAAGAAATATATATATACAGGCAAATACTAAAGTGACGCTTTCTCAAAAAATTAGTTTCCTGAAATAAATAAGAAGTGATAATATTTTATAAAATTAAAAGTGATAGTGGTACAATGAATTAATTCATGAACATTAATAGTCATTACAGTATTGTCTTCCATCATTAAAAGAGTTAGTCTCTTGTAAACCGGGTTTACATCAAAACCCTCGTAAACCATGAGATCCCCCTTAATTTAAACACTCTAACAATACATAAGGTATATAGGATTGGAAGGGGGAGCACAAAATTTACATCATGTACCTGATTTACACAAGTGTTTGTGTCATTAAAATAGATTTTAAATTTGAACAATAACATAATTTAGGTGGTGCCTAATCTTTCTAAGCAGCAGATAGCTTCAAGAATTCGTTGACACATAAAATTAAGAGTTCAAGTAATAAAATATGTATGCATTATCGCATTCTATTAATGTTCAAGGTTTGCAGATCAAGGATGGGTATTGAATACTTAAACTGGGGATACCCAAAGAAAGCGGTATCCTCCCCATTGCCATCTCTAAGTATGAACTAAAAGGTGTAGAGCTTGTTTCCTGTGAAATAATATACATAAATCCTTCTTATTTATGTGTTGAAAAGACAATTATGCCCTTAAATATAACATGAAAATACACCAAAAATTACAAGGGTAAGATATAATTATAAGGGAGGCAAGCCCAAATAATCAATTTTAAAAGACAAAAATCATTTTCATCCATCAAATAATTTGTATAACATTCATACCCAATTGTTTATTTTTGGACCAAAATACCCTCATCCTGTCGGAATGCTATGTCGGGGTTCCGACACCGATTCCGACATCCGATGAAATACCCCCACCTTATCGGAATGCTATGTCGAAGTTTCGACATCGAATCCGACAACCGATGATGTCGGAATCCCAACATAGCATTACGACATGGTGGGGTATTTTGGTCCAAAAATGAATAATTGAATATGGATGTTATATGCTTATATAAATTATTTGATGGTTGACAATAATTTTTGTCTTTTCATTTTGGGTATTTTTTACAATTGCACTAATTATAACCTAAAATTCAACAGTACCGTGAAAATAAACATTGAACCTTTAAGGTATAATGACATAATTTTAAGTGCAAATTAGTACAAAGAATATTTTACCTACTATTTTTTAAAAAAAAATTAATAATTGCATAAATAACATAAATAACACATGATAATTAACTTGTGTGCAGTGTTTTGTTTATGACAATACTTATTACTACGATTTGTTTACACAGTATGCATGAGGCCATATTGAGCAAGTCCCAATTGCTCATATTATCCAAAGTTGAAGCCAAACAACCCAAAATCAAATAGCAAATGAGATCAAAGATATTTAACATCCCTAATAGAGTTGGTAGAAGAAATGGGGGGAGATAATGTTACATATGTGTTTGAATTTGTCATATCCTATGTCCTATCCTAACACCACTACAAATCTCATCTTCTATACCCCAATATTCCAACAAAACCACCAACTAGATTGAATGATTCATATGATGTCTTCAGATAGACCTTCAAGATCATACTGCATGGTCAGTCTTTTCACGGTGTTCCGGCTCAAGACCCGTCTCATATGCAGCTCTTTCAAGAGCATCACTGCGAGGTCCTTTTCTTGTTCGTAGATGATCCCTTCGACTAAAATGGTGTACGTCGTCTCGTTGGGCGCTTGCCCCCTCTCGATCATCATCTCCACGACCTCCAGAGACAAGTCTGTTCTCTCACACTTACATAAGCCTAGCACAAGTGCATTGAAGTTATCTGTGTTGGGTTGGTGGCCATTTTCTTCCATCACCCTAAACACATCCATGGCAGCACCCAACATTCTCTCCAAACACAGCCCTCTGATCAATGATGAGTACGTGTAGGAATCCGGAGTGAATCCACAAGAGGTCATCTCGTACAACAGCTGAAACGCTGGATGCGTGTTGCCTTTCCTGCATAGACTAGTAATCACATTTCTACAGAAGTCATGGATTGATGATTCCTGTTTATTCCTCATGCTCTGGATGATTGAGAACGCCTCCTTCACCATCCCCTCGTAGCAGAGCAATGCGATGGCGTTATATGTACCCTCATTGGGACTGCAATTCCTAGATATCATCTGGTCTAGAATCTTAACAACATCATCCACCTTCTTCTCCTTGCATAGATGCTCAAAAATAGGGTTGAAGCTTGCAGCATTGAGTTTGAACTGGCCATCACGGAACAAATCTTCCAAAACTTCAAGAGCCTGATCAATCCGACCATGGAGAGACAACGAGCCAATCAATATATTATACGTCACTACAGATGGAGTAGTGTCATCACCAACCATCTCAGCAAGAAGCTTATTTGCCTCCCCCCAACGCCCCTCGTAGCACAAACTCCTCAACAAAATGTTGTAGCTCACAACATTAGGACTAAACCCCTTCGTGGGTAAATCCCTAAAGAGCTGCATCGCCTCATCAACTCTATCTTCCTTACACAAACCAGTCAATATGACATTATAACTCACTATATTAGGACTTCCACCCTTAGCCATTATACTATCCAAAAGCCTCATGGCTTCATCCACACCTTTCTCCTTGTAAGCAGCCTCAAGCAAGATTGAGTAAGTGAATGCATTAGGGGCCAACCCCTTATGCATCAATCTCTCCACAAACTGCAAACTTTTATTCAAGTTCCCACGCATACAAAGCCCCCTAACAAGAGAATTATACGTCACCGTATTGGTGGGATAGCCATATTCCTCCATGGTTTCAACTAGCTGCATAGCATGCCCAACATTCCCCCTCCTACACAAATTATTCACCAAGAAAGTATAGGAAGCTGCATCAGGAATACTACCTGATCTAACCATCATCTCCATAACTCTAGTAGCTTTTCTTAATTTATTGGTTTTGCAAAGATCATACAACAGCTGAGTGGCACTAGCCACATCTGGCCTATGGCCTTTCCCCACCATATGCTCTAGATACAAAAATGCATCATTTAACTTAAGTTCTCTAGTTCTAGGATCAACCCTACCAAATCTCCAATTGGGCAAAGTAAAAACACAATCTTTAGAATTAATGGCTATCTGATTTGAAGATAAGGCTTTGGGAAAACAGTAATTAAGTGACAAGGATTGGAACTTTGGTACCTGTGAGGATTTTCTACCACAATCTGAGGGTTTTATAATTGGAGACGATGAGTTAAAAAGAATCGCCATAAATTTAAGAAACTTTGACAATCAAGTGCCCTTTTCAGGCAACATATGATAAATCTTAATTGGAAGAAATGAGAGAGGCGAAAAGGTCTCTGCAACGGATACTATTGTGGAACAGAAAATCAGTAAAAGGGTTTTTGAGGCTTACTGATTCCTTACTTTACAGCAGTCTGAGATTGATGGCGGGTTTCTTAGTTCCACAGTGTATTTCTCACTCAAGAGGGGAGAGAGAGAACAAACATGGCAAGTTGGCTGCTCTTGATCCCCTCATCGCTTTATGCTAGTGTTCCATTATCACAGCGAATCATTACCGTGGGATGGGCCCACGAGTCAAGCCTTCCTTATTGGGCTGGGCCCAGGCCCTGAAAGTTTTCTTAAAGTCTCACCATTGTTCAATCACTATTTTGATTCTTCGGTTTCATTAAGTTTTTTTAAAAAAAATTTAAATGTATTGTTATTGGTTTGGTAAGAAATGACCAAGTCAAATCATGTTTTAAAAACTAGTTTTGAAATTTGGTATGTAGCTACATTAATCTGGAATTGTATCTGATCTGTGTTTGGAAAATGATGTATTTGAACTTCACATAGATTCATATTGATTTAATTGAGACCTCTTGATGGTGTAAATTTCAGAACATAATTATGTATAAACAATTACTCCAGTGCACTACTAATTAGGATTAGGAGTAATAACTAAATAATCTACATTCAGATTGGGAAGGTATAAAACAAATAGAACAAGTCAAAAATTTTCTTCATCTCAAGTTGGCCTTTAAACTATGCAACTTCTCAAGTATCAACTATAATGGTAGACAAAAAATTAGCAAAATTTCTTCGTGTGTTGCATTGCATCATACAAATATCATACAACAAACAGAACTTCTGTGAAGATTAAATGGAAAGGCTTCTCTGCTGGTGGGTGTAATATCATCAAACATCTAAAAACCAGAATCTGCATCAACCGGTAATGCACGAACCTGCACAACCCACCTCGACCCGCAACTCCTTTCGTTCAGCAACGATGAATGTTGATGATGTTTGTCACTAGGATGTTGATTGAACAACATGAATTATCACCCAAAAGGCTAAACTCCCATGGGCATACTCTTTAACACATTTATTCTACAACAGTAGGCCTCCTCTCCAGCAATGATTCCAAAAAGTCTGAGCACAACTTGGGGAGAGGAGGAAGACTGTGAGATGGTCCACTAAATATTGTCTGCCAAGATTTTTCTGATGGTGCAGATGGAAATGGCGTCTGATCTATTTTCAAGCTATATTCTGGTAACTCGCCATAGATTGAAGCATATCCATATCTTTCTGCTTAAAGGAAAAATATAGAAATTCCACTATTAATAAAACTAGGATATGCAAATGTGCATGTCTCGAGGTTAAAAAAATTGACCAACTATTCAAGAATGAATTAAATACTGAACATGGAATTCATCATATCCTCTGCAGTGTAATAGGATTTGTCAAAGAAAAGCAGTTATGCAGATGCATTGTACTATAGAGATCGAAAAAGCTTCTTGCAATAGAAAACCTTACCTGTTTCCTCAAGCATGCTAAAGTCCCGTTGACGAGAAACACTGAGGTTATTCCGCTGCTCACCACAGGGTGCAAAGAGAACATACTCGTGAGCACCATTCACATAAGCTAGTACTTCATTGACTGCTTTAGTTTCTGAAACTTCATCTTCCAATTTAGGGCTTGACAGGACAAAAGAGAGTCTGCCCCCTTTAGCCTGCAGCAAGAAATTTTAGAAAATATATCAACCTACTAAAGTTGCAACCCTTTTCCATTCCGTTCAAGAGTGCTCATGCATTTCCACTCAAACTTATTGTAACATGAAACACTATGTTTCCTGAACTACCATCTGCTCCTAAGGCTAAAATTTCCCTCTTTCCATTAGTACAACATCCCCACGTGCTGCACATTGTTACATGATAACACAGACACTGAGCTATAATACAAGGAAACTGAACAGACAATTGCACAAACTGCAGCTAAAACCACTAGGATGACATAAGGGGGAGCTAATACAAACAAAAACAACATATATGTATCAGAAAACAAAATAGGAATAAAGAGCTACCTTGGACACAAACCATGTAGACAATGGAACAGCATTTTCTAAATTAAACAGTGAGATTATTCCCCCAGCATCCTGCAAAGTGGCACCAGCAGTCCCAATTTGCTTAGAGAGAGAGAGAACAGCAAAGGTGGAGTTGTCCAATGAACAGGCAATAGCTGCACATAAAGAAGATTATTAATCAAATGAGACAACGTACCTCAGAGAACATTATGGTTTACAATATGAATTGAAGAATCATTATCTTAGTCACAAGCTCTTAACTATAAGAATTTAAGGGGAAAAATTAAATGATGAGAAGAATGTATATTAATTCAGTGAACTAAAAATGAACTGAAAATGCTAGTTCAACCAGGATGCAAAAATCAATCACACACTCTAAAAATAATACTATAAGCAGTTGACATGCATGCAAAAATTTTAAAGTCATTCTTACAGCCCAAAAAAAAACAAGTATGTTAAGACAACGATATTTCCTTGAAGAAAATCAGAAAATGAATGCTCACCCTCTGCATCAAGCCTATAGGACCAAGTTGCACAAAGCTTTGACAAACTCCATAATGTCAACTGCGGGTTCGAACCTCGTGAAGCAGACACGAGATATTCTGACTTCCCGACAAATGAAAGAGTTGTGATCGGCTGTTAGAATATATAATAAGCGCAATCAGAAGATATGGCTACGCACACGAATAGCACACAGACATAACATACTTAATGAAAGACCCAGTCAGCTGTATATAACAAGTATTACAAAAGCAAATCTGAAAAAATATGAAAATTAGTATAGCCTATGGATAACTTCGAAAGCTAACCTCAATACTATCTCCAATTACAGCCAGTAGTGAATTCCTGTCTGGATTCCACAAGGTAATAAGTTTTTCAGCAGCGACAGCCAAAATGGATCCATCGCCAGAAAATGCAGCACTGGTCATGGGCTTCTTCCTGATAAAAGATATTTGCTAATATGAGTCATCCATTAGTACACTTGATCTTCTAGACATGAGAAACACTGGAAATAAGTTTGATAGTAATACTTGTATGATCCAACAGCAT
Source organism: Pogostemon cablin (assembly GCA_023678885.1). Classification (NCBI taxonomy): domain Eukaryota; kingdom Viridiplantae; phylum Streptophyta; class Magnoliopsida; order Lamiales; family Lamiaceae; genus Pogostemon; species Pogostemon cablin. The sequence goes on from CM042962.1 coordinate 28,186,242, forward strand.
GACATGTCCAACCAGTATTCTCAAGTGCCCCATCCTTCAGAGGGATCTCATGTCTCTGAACCCATACCTGCCAGTTCAGAAAAACTGAGATATTTAAAGGGAGGAAGCTATGGAGGAACTTATTCACAAAAAATCACACAAAAACCATGCCACCTACCTTAAAATCTCCACCATATGATGAACTAACAGCCATGTGACTGGTTGGTCGGAAAGCTATGGAGGAGATCCTAGCATCACTATTCAATATAGAGCAAAAAACATAAAAAGCATATTATTTTAATGGGATCTACAAATCCTCTCAGTGGTATAGGCATTAGATGAGATGCAGCAGCTTAATTGAAAAAAGGGTGTCAACGAAACTGCACCTCATAGCAACATATAAGGAAACAGCTTAAGAAGAAAAAAAACCTGTGTGGCTCGTATATGACAGTTGACAAGTTAAACTGTTTGCTCTGAGAGTCACATGCCCAGAACTTGAGTGTCACAAGGCTGCCAATTCCATCTTCAGGAAGTCTGGTTTCAACAGTGCTCATAATAGAACCATCTCGAGAAAGAGCAACCAAGTTCACTTTTACCTACAAGTTATAACATATTGAAAAAAAAAATTAATCTTCTAACTACGGACGTGCTTCAACCTGGAATGTGTTGCAGGATAAACAAACATTATATTTTCTTAATAACAGTTCACAATAAGTTACTCATCACCAGGATCTTCGAGAAAATCCAGAAAATTGGTGGATCATTGAAAGGAGTCCAAACAGACTTATATGATAGGTCAAATAACAAGAAATTGATTAGTTTCAAAAGAGAGGATCATTCCTCTAAGCAGCCCACAAAAAATTGCATCAATTAGACAATCCTTTATTTTTTAGTTAAGACATATATGTTTGTGTTTGGCTACTCGTAGATTCATTGATATTTTTAATTACATTCATTTTTCTAACTTTTCACCCTAAAACTTATATTTTTTAAAATGTGCAAGACAAAATTGAAGGTGTGGGGGTAAAAAGTAGAAATTAATTACATGAGGAACAACGACAATAAAAAGGCCAATGGGCTAACATATAAAAATCCTAAAAACAAGGCTAAATATTTTGGACTTTTACATAAGAAATGTCTTATGCAGGCAGCATCTTAATTCTTAAATGACTAGTTTCAATCCTCAAATTAATAGTTTTGAGTGATGGTTTTTGAAATGGAAACAACAGCAGCAGAAAAAGAAGCCAGGACTTCCATGTTAAGACATATTTATCTTATGTAACATTAGAAAGAAATTTTTCAATACCGTGATCTCATCACCTGGATGATGGTTTCTGTCACAGATTTGGACCTGCAAACATAAAATTCAAGAAATCATGTTCGGAAAAATGCAAAAACAGTGATGACTGGACCACACAGGCCTGAGTGTAGGTATGAATGACAACTTATCCTAAACATCTAATCGTCCAAAAAAAAAAAGTATGCAAGGATGTAAGATAGATTCCTAATCATATGAGCCTTCTGTAGCCCAACCAACCCCACACCAAAGACAAACAACATAATAAATGAATTGTCAAAGCATAAAATGCAACAACAAGATCATGTGGCCCTTTAGAGATGTAGAGGTTAACATCCCATGCAGAATTTTGTAATAATTGACAATGACAGAGAAGACTGCTTACAATTATTAAACTCAAAGTGGAGCTCATTTAATGAGAACTCAGATTGTGCTCACCTCTGATATCTCACGGTCATCAAACAAACTATAAAACTGAACTCGGTAGTTTTCCGCAGGTACTGCAATCAATCCAGCTGAGGGGTTGAAGACAATGGCAGAGCCTAATCCGTCATACATATCTGACTGCGAACTTGGAAGCTGACATTTGAAGGGGGGTAAAAATAAAAAGGAAATTCCTTAAGCATATAGACATATGCAGAATTACAAAGCATGAGACAAATAATACACATAGCCCGAGATAACAGATAATATTTCAAGAAAGCATACTTTTTTTGTATATGATAACATCTTTAATCAACTATTAAAGTTAATTTCTGTAACAAACCTTTATCCCCGAAATGGACCTCAAGATCTCCATTGAAGATATTTTGACGAGTAGAATTCGATTATCTGCACATGATATCTGAAAAATTCACTATTAAGATCTCATCCAATTGAAGAAGGACGAGCTGTGAACCATCCAAATCTTTAATAGTTCTTACAGATGATAATGAAGGGTCTGGAGAACTGATATAGTGCATAATTGGAGATCCAATCCGTGGAAGAAATTTTTTCTTTCCAGAATCTAACTGCCAAACAACCAAAACTCCCTCTCTTCCACCTTGTGAAATTAAAAACAATAATCAGAATTGATGGGAGATTCATTTCCAAATTAAGAATATGCAATAAACAGCTACAGAAAGAGGACAGCTAAACGGAATGCATGCAATCAACTACTAATGTATGTCACCTTGGATGACAAGACCCTTGCTTTTCATTGTGCCTGACACATCATCACTTATGGTTAATTGAAATACCTGAGTACAAATAGGCACCATCTGAAGAGAAGAAGAGTAGATTCACTTGTGCTGAATGCCAATGCCACGTTGTACAAGAATCCGCATCATCCTTGTCCCTCACTCCTGGCCTGTCCTCTGCATCCTTGTTGACCCGTCCATTAACAAACTCATTAGAAAATGATTTACGCCCAACACCTCTCCATATTAATATTCTTCCTGTGGCATCACCGGCTGCTACTACCCTCTCAGTTGGATGAAAAGCCAAAGCAGTAATTGATTTTGTATGATGCAACCTAATTTTCTTGTAACCAACTTGATCGGAATCTTTTTCTGGAATTTCCCATATTCGAAGCTTGCGCTTTTCAACCACCCCAATATACTTCCCTGATGGGCTAACAGTAATGGAACCTGGTTTCTGAGTCTGTTGAAATAAACAGGTAGTTAGACACTTGGAATGGATCATATTTTAGTTATACCATGAGTGGTTTATATAATTTTCCTCAGAATCATAGAACTTCAAAGGAAATAGCAGTAATTGTGCTTTATGAAATTTTCACAAAGTAAAATGGTTCATCATTACACCACTATTGAATGACCACCTCATCATAAAACTTAAGGTGATAGAGATGTGTACCATTTAAATTTAAATCAATTACTCTAACACACACCTTCATGTGTCAATTTGTACTCAAACCTTGCACGTGGAATTTTTTTTTTTTTTTTTAAAACAAGTGGTGGTAACCGTAGACCGTTATTAGGCCATGGCTTTGATACCATGTTATATAACCATCTCATCTAATAACTTAAGTTGTTAGAGATTTGCATCATTTAATATTTAATCAATTACTCTAACAACCACAATAGATGTTCCAAGTCTAACTTTTTATCTGTAGAGGTATTACAAATGTAAAAATACATGCTCTAAAAATCAGTCAATTGTGGACTCAAAACTGCGAAAAATCAATAAATAGATAAAGGTTACAATTATTATATTTTTTCATAAACAACAAACTGTAGTGTTCTTATGAAATAAAGTAAGAATTAAGAAATCTTTGATACAAAAACTATAAGTGCAAAGAGAAGATTAAAAGAAACATTAATAGATTATTCTATTAGCACCAATGCAAGATTTTAATTGTTGGAAATCATAAGGAAGACAAAAACTTAATTCATTATTGTAGCATAAGGTCAAAGTAATATTTATTTTCCATATGTCAAAGCCACTAATATGTTTCAGAATGATAATTGCAATTCATGCAGGAAACTTGAGCAGCAAACCAGCTAGTTAACAAGCACCTGGGCCAAAGTGACTCCACCAACTAAGCGGGACTTCGTCAGATTACATTTCTGAATCTGTCCACGCAAAGAATTTGATTGTTTTTCCTCTTGTTTCACATCTTCAGAATAGACATAAGCAAAAAGATCAGGAAGCTTCCCATTTTTTTCAGTTATCTGGTTCGACAGACTCGGAATCACCTGAAATTAACGAGACCACAAAACTATAAATTCTAATTAAGAGAATCAAATGAAGCCTTAGCGTGGAAATTTGATTAAAAGGAAAGGCGGGAATAACAATATTCTCCTAATCTCCTAATAATGTTTAGGATGACCTGTAACTCCAAACAATGTATAAAAGACCAGAATAATCTAAGTAACTAATAACTAAATGCACCATATTTTGGCATATATGCGGGAATTTATTATGATAAACAGGCAGCAATGGCCAATGAGATAAAGCCCATCACATTTTCAACGAGAAAGATCACAACAACAGTAATCGGGCATTTAAGAACATCTCAGTCGGAACATACAAAAGAATAAAAAAATGCTAGTCAGTGTACAAACACTTTACTAGATAGATTACCATGGAATGAATAGGGAACTGAATGTCGATAGACTTGATTAATTCAGAAGCTACAAAATCCCAGTACTTGATTTTCCCATCGAGGGATGCTGTCCAGCAATAATTCAAGAATTTATTCGAAGGAACAACAATCACCGAGGTCACCTGCGCTTCGTGTCCTTCCAACTCACTTGTCTGCAATTCAGGAATTATGAGTATTCGACCCGTAATCCTGTTACACAAAGAATAACAAAAATCACACATAACTCTTCAGAAGAAAAAAGAACCTGCAGGCCGGTGGAGGTACTGAAAACGGAGACGGTATTGCCGGTGCAGACAAGTAGACGCTTGGCGTCGTTGGAGAACGCCGGCGGCGAATATACGAAGCTCTTTCCGCCGGTGAACATTTTAATGCAACTTCCTCTCTCTCTCAGTGGCTGATGATGGAGGGAGGGTTTAGGTTTTCATGTACATAAACCCTAGCACATTTCAATACTTGACTAAACGCTCCTTTTCTCAAAAAAATCATACAAAAATAAATAAATAAATAAATAAAATCAGTAAATACATGATTTATTTTTTTCTTTTTTTTTGGGGGGATTATATTTTCTGGGGCAGGTATAACGCTTGGACTTTTTAATGGGCCTACAGAAAATCCAAACGCTGTTTCCTTTTATAGAAGTTAGCCCACTTAGTTTTCCACGTAGGGTATTTGGAAAATATATACTCCTTCTGATAAATAAAAATAAATAAATTACTCTCTCCCCCCAACTCCTCCAAACTTTTGCACGAGCGTGTGAATTAAGGAAAAAAATGCTTGTTAAATTAAATGTATTAACTATTAAGGATCAATGACGATTTAATAAAAGTTTTGGATTATTTAATGAGTGGGTTGGGCCTAGGCCCACATCAAATGCTCAAATGACCCGAGAACTAATTGGCCCAAATTTAACTCTTGAGGAAATGGCGGATGACTTTGCTTCGAATTATTTATTTCAGTAATAAATTTTAGTACTAAATAGGGGAGTAATACAGATTGCCGGTTCGAATCACCCAACCGCCGTAGAATCAAAATGCGATGGTCAGCGAAGCACGGCACGGCGGATAACAACCGCGGCATAAGCGGTCATCTTCTCACCCTCCATCAACGCCTCAATCATGCCCTCAACCTTGGGTATCCTCCTTATATCATAATAATCTCTACTTGTCCTCCCCCCCCCCCTGAAATTTGAAATTTAGTTCTAAATTATGCGCTACTGATACCTAATCTACATATATTTCGTTGCTTGTGGTGTTTTGTGTATTTCGGAGCTTGAGATTTTTATAGTAGTATTATTTTTCATTTTTGGTGTATGACACCCATGGAAACAAAAGTTTAGGATTAGATGATCGAACCCATCTGAATTCCGAACCATGCGGGGACTTACAAATTGCTACTTACTTTCTTTTTTATAATTATGCATTTTAACTAGCCTTAACTTGCGTCATAGTTGTGCTTATTGGACTCTGGTTACCAAGAAGCTAGCTTTAATTGCTTCTAAGCATTTAGAAAGAGTTATCTGGAGTTATTAACTTGGTATTAGATTTTAGGTTAACATTCGACACTTATATGGTTTTTTATTGTTTATCCATTTCTCCAGATAATTTTAAAAAGCCAGTCTTATCAGGAGATGTGCTGAAATTATGGATTATTTTTTATTAAACTTTTAAGAGTACTCACTATATGATTCTTTCTTTGCAGTTAATTGCTTATTCTCTGTAGTTATCTTCTCACATGTCAAGGCATCTCTTTACCGAATAGGAGCATGATTTGGTTAATGTGGAATCTGAAAAAATCATTTTAGAGTGCTTTTCTAGGGGTATCAATCTTAATGCCTGTAAGGATAGAAAGGCTTTGACATGCAGTTGTGCTAAGGAGACAAGTGCATATCTATTTTCATGCTAGATTGTTATATTTGGGAATTGAATCAACTGATACTTTTTCATCATTGTGGTATCCCGAGCATTAGTTTCCTAAATAGCTACTATCACGAAACTTGGCTCTCTATCATAGTTTGGTCTTTGCTTCTGGTGGTTGCAGATGTTGGGAAAACAAAGAGAAATGGAAGTGTTCTGACATTGAGGTACAAAGACTGGTTCTGCGTTCAGTAGATGCGTTCCTTGAGTGTATATCTAGTGAGACATTGCAGTGTCAACTTGTCAAGGTATGTAAACTCTATCAGGCCTAAAGAAGTTGCTTGAAGAAACACATAATTTAAACTGATATATGTGTTACTTTAATTGTTAATCCAATATTTTATATTCCCCTTTGTTGTGTCATTAGTTAATGCCATTAATACATGTGGATATGGTTGTTATAGTCATTAGGGACTTAACCCAGTCATGTATTCATTATTCTTTTATTCCTAACCCTGATAGACAGTGTGAAGGTATCTAGAAATTGGTTGACCTAAGCATGGGAAGTGTAGTATGGAGTTGACATATAAATGTTGAAACGCCTATTTATAGCACAGATAGCTAATCTTTCTTAATCTTACTCTATTTCCTGTTTATGCTGAATTTAGGACTTATTGGGTGGTGCATGAATTTGGAAACAAGGTGAATGCCCATCTGCTGTTTCAGAAGTTATTTAGATTCCCCGTAGTGTTACATTGTTGGTTTCTTGAATTGGACCCCCCAGCTCATCTTTATGGCAAGCACACTACCTAGCATCAAGTTGGAATAAAAAATTTCTCCACGATTAAATACTGTCAGCACAGTAGATTTGTTTACTCGAATTAAAAGGAAAATACTTGCTACCTATTGTTCTTTTTTTTTAATTTTTAATATGTTCTCTTATTTCAGGACTCGGTGGTTGATATGGTCAGAGCAGTAGCAAGTATACTAGATTTCAAAAGTCAGTCAATTTTGAGTCTGGCGTCCACTCTGGCTGTAAAAATGGTTAACATTTTGCCAAGTTCAATGCTGCAAATTCATGTTTCTGATCTACTCTGTCCTTTAGTAGATTTGTTGCGTTCCCAAAAATTGAAAGTTGCTATGTCATGTGCTGCTGCCATGAATATCATCCTGTCAAAGATAAGTTCTAGACAAGAGAGGGAAGTCTGTGAGGTTTTGAACAAAACAAAAGCAGTTGACTGTATTTTGTTTAATATTAAGCAGTTCAGTGTAGATGAAAAGCCAATTGAGTACTTTCAAGAAATGGCATCTGTTTTGAGTAAAGTATTGTGGCGATGGCCATCCTTTAGATTCTGTGCGTGGAATGATTCTAAGCTCTTAAACGTTTTGGATGCTGCCAAATTCATACCTGAAAATTCGGTGACAGTCACTGTGCTGCAGTTGTATTGTTCTATAGGTATTTGCTCTTGTCTATTATAGTGTCCTATTATTTGGAGCTAAATCTTTTTTGTATATCTTTTGTGGTGGGGCAACTGTTCTTCTTACCTGAGCTTGCCAGCTTTCTGTAGCAATGGGGCAGTGAAGCTTCTTGAAAATGGAGAAGCGCTTCTAAAAATGATGGTGTGCTGCATGGACACCTCAAATACAAACTCTGTCAGAATTGAAGCAATGAAACTTGCTCAATGCTTAGTGGTAGCCTTTCTAAATCAAACTTTTTATCTTGTGAGGAAGTTGTCAACATTATGTGTCTAAATTGTTATGCTTCATGAATTTATCAGATCAGTAGAAGAGGGTGTACAAAAATTATGAACATATGCTGTGAGCCACTTGTCAAAGCTATAATCAATGCAATGGACAATTGGAGATCACAATCTGAGAGATTTGATAAAAGCCAATTGTCTTTTATGGAAGAGGCATGTCATTTGGCTTCAGTCACCCGCTGGGCTGGTGATCATCACATATACTTTTGGAAACATGGAATGGATAGACTCCTTCTTGACCTTCTTCTGGAAAACCATTACAAAATTCTCAAAACGCAGCAAGAATTATCGCTGAATGATTTGATAACTATTGTGCATGACAGTTACCAAACAAATCTTTTACTTTCCTTTAGACCATATGTATGGGACATTCTTGGAGGACTTGCAGCAAACTGTGCTGAAAATGTCAACCATAGGAGGCATGGGAATGAGCTTCAACTTAAAGTCCTTATGATATGTGCATGGTAATACATCTATCCACAAGAGAATGCTTTTGTAGCTCAGGTTTGGATTATTTTTTTTTCCTTTTTTCTCATAGTTTTTGTTGTCCTCTTGTTTTTTTTCTTTTTGAAAACTCCCCATCAATTGTGTTGCTGTCAGTTATTCTGTTGGTTTATAGTGCTTATGTTATTTTTGTTCCTTAATTATGCATTTCTCTCCCCCGGTTGACAGCTTTTCCTTCATCAACCTTGTTGGAACATTGCGCCAAGTTTCTCAAAAAGATCTCAAAAGTATGAGGGAGTGTGAATCTGCAAGTAGGGCGGTACTGATGATGGTTTATTCTCCTTGCAAATATATTGCATCCTTGTCTAGGTCCACACTATGTGAAATACTCAAACTGTATGACAAGGATTATGTTGAATACTTTCTACGGATCTTAAATGCTGCAGTGGCTGGGAACAAATTTGGGCTACCAGGAAACCTTAAGATTGTGGTTGGATTGATGAGTTTGGCGTGTTATTGTACTCTACCCACATATCGGGAGCTCATAATAAAATTCCAAGGGATGAAAACTGTGGTTGCATTCATGGTGTGGTGGTTAGACAATCCCATCCGTTTAAAAAGAGCAAGTATGGTGCCTCATTTGCATGATTTGTTCAATGAGAAGAGTTGTTGCATTTCATGCATAGAAGAGTGGGAAGGGGAAGACATGCTTTTGCTTTTTATTTTGTGGATTCTGGCCGAGTTATTACACCATCTCAGTGATGTTAAAATTCCTCTCTCTGAAAGCCTAGAAAGCTTTGATAAAGCTCAATTGATTCAGGTACTGGAAGAAATATGTAGAGGCCATAATTCTCATGGTTCAAAATGGCATGCTGCACGTGTTCTTAGCTGTTTGGGACTATTTGGTTTCCCCAGCAAGTTCGGGATGAGAATTGGGAAACTGCTTGGTGAGAAAGAGCATTCTGATCTCAAGCTAGTTTTCGTAAATGAGGAATTTGTCCATGTTCATGAAGTAATTCTCGCAGTTAGCTGCCCGTCATTACTACCTCCTGGGAAATCAGTTCCAGGAGAGAAATCATCCAATGGAACCTCTATAAAGTCAGATTTGGGGAGAAACATCATAAAGGCAGTTCATCTATCAGCTCATGTGGATCAGTTATCATTGTTGAAGTTGCTACAGTATGTTTATTCGGGATATTTACGAGCTGATGAGAGCCTTGTTAAAAAGTTGAAAATTTTTGCGAGGCATTGTAAATTGGAATCACTAGTGCAAATGCTCTCTAGAAGATGTCCAAGATGGGGTGTCCCTGTGCCAAGCTTTGACCTTAGTCCTGCTCTTCAACCAGCTGGTTATAATTTTTCGTATGATTGATGACTTTACACATTTTGATGTTGTATTGGATAATTGTTGATATGTATTGCATATTAAGGTTTCAGCAGCCACCACTATGAGGTTGCAAATTCACTACATCAAAATAATACCAGCAGTTGTAGTGCACGAATATAGCCATTATATTTTGCGCATAGTTGGGAAAGGTCTAGTTATTAGTGATAGTTGTTCCCAACGTAGATTTAAGCCAGTTCTATGTTGTGATGTGATTTCTATTTGTTGTGGATTCAGGAATCTTATCTTTGAAGCCAGCAGCACAATGCAATTGTTAAATTGGAACTGCAGTAGTTGCTCCAAAATGGAACCTCATCTACATGTTCACAAAGTTATAGTGGCATCAAGTTGTGATTATTTGCGGGCCTTATTTCAATCAGGAATGCAAGAAAGGTACATTTTAATCTATAGCAAGTATAAAATATTTCTTTTTTAATATTATTAATTGTTAATTGATTTTTTCTGTAACCTTCAAGGATATGATATATTTAGCGGTGGTTGTGTATTCTGAATTTGTGGCAGAAATTAGCTGTTTCGAGTCTTTCAAAAAAATCTTAAGATCGTACTCTTTCATTTATTTTACATTTGTTATTTAGACTAAAAGATAAAGGGTGGGTTTTTCTAGATATTATTATGTGATGAGTTGAAAATGCCCATGTTTTGCATAGTAATCTTAGATCTGTTGCTCGTGAATTCAAAGAATAATGATCCTATAATAGGAAAGCTAGTTCATAGACCTTTTTCTCTTAAATTGTTGACAACAACAACGATTGGAATAAAACAAAGGAGCCTCACCACGTTGTTGTTTTGACATTATTTTTAAGATCTAGATGCTTACTTTTACGCCCTTCTTACCAGCTGTTTTTTTATTGTTTTTGCAGCAATTTGCAAATTATTAAGGTTCCTACATGTTGGGAATCACTCAATAAACTAGCAAGTTGGTTCTACTCTGGTTGGTTGCCTGTACCAGCTTTCGACTGTGTTTGGGATAATTTGGACCCAGAGGATAAATATCGTGAAACCCAAACATATGTAGAGCTGTGTTGGCTTGCTGAGTTTTGGCTGATTGAGGACCTTCATGAAGAATGCTACAAAGTTGCCATCTCCTGCTTAGAATCATCTAAAGACTTGTCCATAAAAATAATTCAAACTGCAGCTAACTTCTCCCTGTGGAGATTGGCTGAAATTGCAGCAAACTATATGGCACCTTCATATCATCAACTGCGGTATTCAGCTGAGTTCGAGGCTTTAGACAGTAATCTTATTGAGATGGTTCGTGCAGCATCTGTTCGACTTTCTCAAGAGGGCACTATTGTGAACCACGGAAGTGATTAGGTGGAGGATATTTTTATAATGTTGTATATTAGTGTCGATTACAGCACGTGCTTCAGTGCATCTGTGAAACTTGACATTCTTATCCATAACTTTTTGAAACCAAATTATTTCGCAAGTCTCAAACGATGGTTGAGGAAGGCGCGAAGGGACCAGTGAGAATGGAAAATGATATCCATAGAACAAAGGACTTGAGCGGGCTAGAATGAAAGTGAAAATGGAAAAAAGAAAGAGAAATGAGCATGGTGTGGTTGAGGATAGAGAGATGGGGGTAAAGACTTGAGATGACGAATAATGGGTTGAGGCAAAAGCTTGAATTGGAAGAACTGTTTTGCTTTGCTCTTAAATTCATCTAGGACTTCCAAGGAAGATTCAACACGCCCTAATTTGCAATAGGAGCAATTGGATTGATGTTACAGCTATGGGATATTGCATAAATCTTATGTTGAGTGGTCTTTTTTGTAAAGATAATGGAGTGTGTATGATCTAAAATAAAAAAAGTTAAATTAGACAACAGGTTGCATTCAATTACGCATTATTCCTTATGTTTCTTGTAACTCATTAAGTATTACATTTCTCTTGTAATTTGTGTTACTCCCTTTTTATCTGTTGCACACTTTCTCTTCAAGTCGTTCATTATACTTGCAGTATTTTGTCCCCTTGAGTGAAGGGGTAACAAGCAAGCATACAATAGTTTCATTGTAATTATTTATAGAGAACAATCTCCACATACATATACACACACAAAGCATAACCATGCCAAGAATAGTATTTTTGGTTTGTTTTATTGAATTTCATCATCGTAAATTAGTAAAGTAAGCCACAGCCAGCAAGAAAATCAATGCTTTCTTTAACCGAGTGCAGAACTAAACGTGTTATTTCAGCCAACTAATTTCACAGTGCAGAAGTAAACGACAGAAAAACTAAAAACTTAACCTCCCATCTTCAATTAAAACAATCCAAAATTAACACATTGGGCAAGATATGGGAATTACTCACCCCTCTGTAAAATGTAGAAGCATACTTGGAAAACCCACATTCCTCAAACTGTACAATTTAAGACGCTACGCCATTCACCAATAACACACAACAGAGCAGTAGAATAGGCCCTCCAAGTTAAAGAAAATGAGAGGATAATTCAACATAATCAGAGACATGCCCGACTTGGAAACTTCTTTCAATTGTTCACCTGGAGTAGAACGGAAGGATGGATAAATGAATAAGCTTTGGCAGTGAGAGCCAGGCAACTCACATGACCACCTCAGGTACTTACTGGTGTTGCAGATAATAGCCATTCAACAGTGCTGATTCAGCTCGCAGATCCTCTACCATATGGTGCATACTTGTGATCACACGCTATCACCACCTCCACCTTGATGACTGCTGCGCTCGGCCTGAGGCATAGACCGCTGTGCAAATTCCAACAGTATCTTCCTTTGCTGCTCATTCGTGTGAGGAAGACTTGCGCGCAATAGCTCAACAGGCATTTCTCTACTAATTGCTTTTGCAACATCAGATCCAATGGCAATTGTGTCCGGTGAGCCTTGGCTGAGAAAAGATTGCACAATAGAGTCGTATTTATTAAAGCAGTACTTTGTAAGAAGACCAAAGAAGGCATCAAAAGAGGCCTGCCAAAAAGCCCTGTTAGAAACGCTACAATTTCCAGCAGCTTGTGGATCTGTGAGAAGCTCAGTTGCCCTCTCGAGTACTGATTTAAGAATAACAGAAGCACCATCCCCAGCAGGACTCCCAACAGGTCGGAGAGGAGGATGCTCCGCTGAACAGACCACCGATGCAAGACAAGCAGCCAAAGCTTTAAGCTCCATACCATGGACACAGGCTGATACAGCCTTTGCTAAATTTGCAGTCGTCATTGATACCCCAGGATCGGATGGAACATTGCCGAAAAAGAATCTCAGATTACGGAAGATGCCCATACAAACAACCCGAGTTAGTTCACCAGGAAAAAGAAGTTGGAGATACCTAAAAAGGAGCTTCCTTCCCTTCGGAAGAGAGACTAATCTCAAGAACACATGGTCATCTTTAGAAGCTAAATCCACTGTATGACCATTTTTCTCCAGTGGGTCGACTAGTTGAAATGATGAAGCTAATCCTTCTAGGAGAACTTGACGCCTTTGCCTCAGCTGAATTCCACCATCTGGTAACTGATTAAACTGAAAAAATCTATCAATATCATCAATTTCAAGTAAAAGGTTTAAGCCATCCTCAATAATCACCCTGGCTGCAAGCATAGGCTCCTGGTCCAAGGGCTTCTCACCAAGTTTTGATTCACCAACTGATGAATTTGAGGAGTCAACTTCAAGAAGTGGCCGAGGCCTGCGAACTGAAGAGAAGGCAACTCTTCCGAGAGCATCAACCTGAAGAAAAGCATGTGGCTCATTGCTGGAACGCACCCTCGAAGAACCATCTAATATATTATTAGGACAGAAATGATGTTTCAATTTTGCACCAGATGATCTTTTGGCAAGGCAAGCTTGATAATAATAATCATCAACATAAGGATCATTACTATGAGTAGCAGCAAGCTGCACTCTAACAATATTTTCAATTTCAGCTGCGCTCATGTACTTGGATATAAATCTCGGCCACATATTATCACCCTTATGGTTACCAAAATCAGAGCCCTGATGAGGATACCGCATCCCCGGTCTATTTCTCATCAACGGTGTAGCTCTTTGATCTCTCGAGTCATGTAATCCAAGCATATCAAAGTTGTTCAACATAGGAGGCGAATGAGAGAGATGAGGATTGAATAGCTGAGACTGCAACCCAGATGGATGGCCAAAGGATGGTGGTATTGGATGCTGCAACCCAGTATGACGACCACGATGGGGCGGCATCAGCTGAGGCATTAAACCATTCTGATGTGGCAACGGCTGGGACGAAACATTGCCCGGGAGGCCAGAACGATCACCAGGGTACATGCTATTTTGATTCACCCATTGATTCTGGAGTCGACCATTTGCTGGCAGACCAGGAGGTAGCTGTGGCAAATTCCCACCAAATTGAGACCCATGAGGCAGGGCATTCATTTGAGGCGGGAACATAGATAGATTAGATGAAGAGATTGGCATTTGGTGACCACCCGGGTGATGAGGAACATGGCTGGGCTGGCCATTTGGAGAGGCATGCTGAGATCTACCACCAGGGGGTGGATACGAAGTAAATGATGATTTCTGAGTAAGAATTGGTTCGCTGGAATATTGATGCTGTAGCTTTGGCAGTTCATACGGATGCTGCTGCAGCTGCTGCTGTTGTTCAGGGTATGAGGATGTTCGGTGCAACGACTTGGGTTCAATAAAACCAGGATATTGTTGAGAGGACCATTGATTGATATCATCAGAGGATTCACCAGTTAAAGCACGTCGATTAAACCAATCAGGAGTGCCCACTTCTCGTCCCCACGCAGCAATAGCCGAGTCTGTAGCATTTCAAGAGCAATGGCAATTTTGATCAATTGCTAGAAAAAATATCCAATTTCCAAAAGATGCCATGTTCGTAAAACTTTTTACCCAATTAAGGTAGCCAAGTTTCATATATCAATGTTAATTATTTACTAATTTTCTAGTGTCCCTTACAACAAAAATGCTCAGGAGTCACACGTGCATAATTAAACTGATTAAATGAAGGGCAAGAGTAAGAATTGATGACTTATAAAAGGTTGTAACTTCTAACAGTTGACTGAAAATAAAGGTTGCATTTTGGTGAGAGATGACTCATTTTTGGAATGGTGGGAATTAGGATCACATAAAGTTCAGAATATTGTTTGGTGGAACTAGAAAAGAATTAATTTTGTGAAGGATACGGTGTATGTTCATTTGCAGCAATAAACACATAATATGATAAATCATACAACCTCAAGGGAAAATTGTAATGATATCGGCTAGCAAGGCATGGTGAAAACAAATACAAAAATTATCAGGAACTGATCAACTAGAGACAATATAAATAAATTTCCATCAATTCCTTCTTTTTAAGGGAAACAAAGATTTCATCAGTAATTTCAGTAGGGATGAGTAGTCTAATAAAGGTATAATATTTCCATTCAAATCAGAATCACTTTAATTAGCAATCTAGCATACATAGTATTTGAATTAAGTTCAAAAACACTTTGGCCCACAGCCCAAGGTCCTGAACTGTTTTCCCCAATGTATCCTCTTTTTTGTTTTACACAGAAAAATAACGAAAAATTAAACCACAAAGGCCAACAAGTTTTAAAAACCATAAAGGGATAAAATATCAATAATTTTAGAATACATGATTCTCAACTCAAAACATCCAAAGGTAAAGACAGCCAAATTGCTAATGAACTAAACTTTCTTAAATAGCAAGAGTAATCAATAAACAGAACTTACTTCTTTCTTTGGAATCCCAGTCTTCACCAACTCCTGCTTCAATTAGCCCACCGACAACCTGGTTCACCTATGTATAGAAAAAAACAGAATACAATAAGCAAATAATATACCAGAATCTTTATTCAGCAGATACCATCAAACTTACAACAAAGAGAAATTCAAGAATACTGAGATGAGGGCAACAATCAAGGCAACATGCAGGTAGCATAACAGATGAATCCTGAGCATTTTTATTTAAATATTTCAATAATTACATCAATAATCATCAAAAGGAGAACAGTTTTCTGAAAGATATTAAAGTTGCATCCAACTATACGAAACAAAAAAGGAATTTTGATTACTTTTTAACAATAGTATCCTTTAGATCCTCCAACACACCATATATCGTTTTTCTCTATGTTCATTGATTACATTTTTTTCTATTTCATTAACTTCATTCCTAATTATTCCTCTTCAAAGTAAAAACACACTCAATCATTTAATGTAAATTATAAAGAGTGTGGTTCTGGCTCTTCAAAATGGAGAGTGAAAACCTTTCTATAAATTTAAAAGTTATACTCCTTCCATCCCATTTATTTAGGCTTGTTTTCGATGTCCCAAATATATAGTCTACTTTCCATATTTACCCAAATATTTACTAATTTACCCCTATTAAATACTCAAAAAGTAATTAGCATTAATTTATTAAACACTTTATATTACTATTAAATATGGGCATATTGAGAACTTAACTTGTTTATTTGGGTTTCCAAAAAAACTTATTAATTCATGTGCAAATCTCTATAAGCCTATATAAATGGGACGGAGGGAGTTGGAGTGTGTTGGAGACCATTTTTTGGGAATTGCTCTTCAAAATTAAGAGAATCACTTATTTATATAAGCTCTTGGGAATGCTCTAAAGTATCAAGTGGGAGATATGCACGAGGAGCGAGCAGATAAAATCAATTTACAAATTTAATTAATGCTTTTTGCTTTTTCTTTTGTCCACTTCACAATAGACAAGTCAAGACAATTACCCAAAAGCATTAAATATGGAGAAGTGTATTCAAAACTAGCCCACTGAAACACACTACTGTGGAGGAAAGGAGAACCAATGAAAGTAAAAAAATTCAAGGAATACAATCATTACGAACCATTCAGCGTGTTTAAAATATACCAAAAATTCATTTAAACTTTAATGAACCAATGTTTGAATTTTCAATGTGCCATTTCTCACCTTTAAAAATGACCTTGAAAGATCATCAATTTCAGATAGAGATCCCAATGCATCCCCCTGAGACAATAAATGGAGAATCATTACGCACTATTCATAACATTACAAAGCCCTATTAACTATTAAGGAATGGTGAGAAGTGTCAGCCAATCACTCTACAGTCTTTGTGTAATGAAAAGTTGTTATTTCTTGTTAAAACTTAAAAACAAAAACAATGCATCTGCAATGTCATGCGTGCATGAAGGTATACAAAAGAGTGAGACATATGGTGGTTTCAAGCATTGTTAACTATTGAATGTTTTGGACTGGAAAAGAACTGGACAATTAATTTAAGCAAAAGCTTCATCACAGTAACCATACTCCATAGCAAAGTCCAACGTAGAAAAAATAAGCAATGATAAAACTAACTCAGATCAAAAAAGAAATATCTTAGAAAACTTAACCCCTTCTTATTTCCATGTATGAAATATGAATTCATGGGAATCATCAGGGGAAAATAATAAAGTTATTTCTTATCCAAAACTAAACACTGAAGACATATTAAAACAGAATAAATTATTTCAAGGTTGAAAAAAATAGAAAACAAATGCTCCCAAAACATATAATTCAGGAACAATCTCGTATTTAAATTTAGAAAATTTACAACTTACACATGGTACCGAGAAATTAGTCAAGTGCAACAACATAAACTGATGATATTCAACAAAATAAACTTTCAAGAAAAAACAAAGGCAATCCCTGCACCCTGAAATACAAAAATGCAGATCAACCAAGAGTGTTCTTTGTCATGCACAATGGCCCACTACTAAAGGAACATTTACATACAATATCACATAACCACTAAAACGAGACATCCGCGGAATAAGAAGACAAGATAATGGCAGCGTGCCACATTATATTGAGGTGCACGAGTTTGACCAGGAGCGCCTTAAAAGTAGATTATTGAGAAAGATGCATCTGATTGCATTATGTAGGCATTCAGCCCTTTATGCTTAGTAGGTTATATTGGGCCAATTAATTAATGTTAAATAACATTGGGATTTTTAAATAAAAGCCATATAAGACTTGAGAATCAAGAAAACATGAATTTCACTTTCAACCACAGCAGCACACTTTTCCTCAGTTGTCAAAACAAGGCAGTGCTCTTTACTAATCTTTAACAGCCAACTTTCACCCTCGTTACTGCTGTTCTATTCTCTTCCTTGGTCACTCAAAAATCTACCCTTTTTTCCTTCTCTTTTCTACTATTCTTTTTCTTATAAAGTTGCTTGTTTCTGTTTATATTATATTTTAAAGAAACTTGAAACTTTTTTATCTACTGAACACCGAATTGCTGAAGCATTTTATCTTTGAATTACAGAACATTGATATTTAGAATATCATTTTATGCATGCCTCTTATTAAATTTATTTCATATACATACATACATACATACATACATACATACATACATACATACATACATACATAAATACATCTATATATATATATATATATATATACGCGCCTTCCTATGAAAAACACACTTGCCTCAAAGAGCCCATGGTGTCTTAGGGTGCCATTTGTCTTTAATAGCTATAAGCGACGGTACAACATAGTAATAGATGACACAAACAAATACACATCCATAGAGTCTGCACTAACAAGTAACAACTAAGTAAGAAAAAAAGTATTCACTAAATAAAAGCATTCTTGAAAGTATTCACTAAATAAAAGCATTCTTGCTAACTACGGAAGGTGTGGATATTGTAAACTAACATTTGGTTGACGGCAGCCATAAAAACACACTTGAGAACACGGGGCAAAAAAGTGAAAAATCCTTCAAACAAATACCTGGATTTTTTTTTCCAAGTTCTTTGCTCTAACATTAAAATATCCATAAAAGTAATAAATAAATAAATAAAATTAATGTAAAACATCAATCACTATTTCAAATAAAATCTGAAGACAAACATGCTCCACAGGTCACAGCCAGATTTTAGAAACATGATAATAGATCTTAAATGTAGGAAGGAGGAAATAAAGGCATGCACTAATAAATACAGCCACAGAGGGGGTGGGTAGAAAACACAAGACTTAATATGCAACCTGTTCCCCCTCCAGCAGATGATATTCTTCGTCAAACCCAACTGCAGCAACATCATCTTCTTCTTCTTCATCTAATCCACCCAACTCAACTTCCTCCCCCACATCATTACCAAAAAATGCATATTGTGATGCATCGAAAACTGCTGCCCCTGCTTTATAAAAAATAAAATCAAAACAGTCAAAATCAAGAAACATTTTAGGAAATCATTCGCAGCGCAGGTTAAGATATACAAGTTCTTCAAGTGCAGTGAAGCACCAAAAGATAGCGTCAGCAAGCTCGCAACTTCTAAAAGAATAGCATTCAATTTCTTAATGCTAGTGAAGGTCAACTAATAGATGGCTCTATTCGCATTTAAATCCCGAATAAATCACTAAAATATGTTAAGACCATAAATATAAACTCATCAAAGACAGCATAAACAAGTTTATATTCATATAGTTCGTGCAAACAGAAAAGAATTCAGGCCTATAATCTTATACATTATATAATGCGATTAATGAATGAAACATGTCATAGATGTATCCAGCTATATTCATTTGTGCCTTCCTGAAATCCAGCATTCACAACACTTCACCCTCCAGTAACAGGGTCACAAAAGATTACGGTAAAATGAAGTCGATAGACCGACATTAAATAGCAGACAGATCTACATACATCCAAATCTGAACCATAGGATTATCAAACAACCAAACGAGGGAATACACAGGTGATTACAAACCTGTTGGAGTTGAGCCAAAAGGTTTAAGTTCTTGAAGCTTGGAGGACTCATTAATACCACCCCCACCTTCATATCGATCCATTTCAAAACTATACGCTAAAATAAAAGAGAACCCAGATAACCTACTACTTCAAAAACTACAACGAAGCGAAAAATTGTATACCTAAACAGCTACCAAAACCCCCCAATAATCTTCCAAATCAAGAACTGGAATAAGAAATTGGGACAAAGTACAAAAACCCTACAAACCAAGATATAGAAGTCAAAGTGTCAAAGGTAAATCTAAGAGAGGGGTGAGCGCGCGACTAATTCTTGAAGAAACCCTCTAGGGTTTCGGGAATTGAGAAGATCCTTATAGTAGAAACTAGAAAGGGCACCATCCTAACATGGGCGATACACACAGAAATTTTCCGAATCGCGATATGGTTTAGGGCCTTTGGATTATAAAGATAACGATTGCTCTTCGGTATGGTTAACAAGCGGCTGAAAAGGTATAAACGGAAAAAATGATCTCACTGGAACCTCAGGGTTATTTCGTTGATTTAATTAATTTAATTTAATCATAATTCTGATTACGCCAAAAAAAAAAATTTTTTTCTTACCATAATCTTTATCACGTCGTCCACATTTTACATTTTGTGATGTTCTAGGTATTTACGCATTTTATTAATAATAAAAATATATTATACTCCATTTTACTTGTTTTTTACATTTATTAATCAATCTGAATAATTTTATTTACTCCCTCCATTCCAGCCAAATGGTTGTTTTTGCTTTTTGGCACGTGGATTGAGGAGTATTATTATTTAATGTATAGTGGGTAGTTGTATTAATGGGGTGTGGACCCATATTTTAATTATATTTGAGGAGGTGTGCAGGTCTCATGTGTGTAAAAAAAAAAAAGATGACCCTTGGGTGGGGCAACCAAAATAGCAAAAAATAACTTTTGGGTAGAACGGAGGAAGTATGTTTTATACTTTATTCATTATTCTCAATAATTTTATTTACTTTTTCTTTTTAAAATACTCTAATTTATCATTACTTTACTTACATAATATTAAAAAATAATTCTTCTTAATCTTCATGTCTACAAACAGGCGTAAATATCCAAAACGGAGTGAGTAATATTTTTCCGGCTAGCTATGGCAAACACTTCTTTCTACTTGGTTTTATAAGGTGAGAGAATATTTGTATAGATTGTTTTGGATTTTTTTAATTATAATTTTAAATTTTATGTTAAATTAATGGATAAGAGATGTATAGTGCTATGTGTAAAAGTAGAGTTTGTCTCTTATGAGCTTGAATACAAAAGACATTTAAGAATAAAACATTTTATTCTAAAATATATAATACTTTAACTCATCGCCTTATATGAATAAACTCAATGCTTATTGCTACATTAGATATCTATGAGAAAAAAAGAGTCATTTGCAAATAATGAATGTGGCGAAAATCAATGAAGTAACTAAAATCAAAGAATTCTTATGCATTGTGGGGCGTAAAAATTGTTAAGGAAAAAGGAGAAAAACTTACTCCCTCCGTCCGCCTTTAAGGATATCATTTATTTTTTGCATATGGATTAAGGAGTATTACTATTTAATAGGTAGTTGGTAGCTGTATTAGTGGAGGTTTAGGTCTCATTTTTTAGTTGTATTAGTGGGTGTGTGTGGGTCTCATATGTATAAAAAAGGAAATAAGACCCTTGGGGGCGAACGACCAAAATGAAAAAATTATACCCTTGAAAGAGGACGGAGGGAGTATATGTTTTTGGCTCTATTTTTTTTTTTAAGAAAAAAAACTTTAAAATATATTAGATGTATAAAATACCTGAAATAATTTTTTTTAATGTTTGTATACATACATTAGTTTGAAATTAATTTAGAAGATTATAAATGAAAAGATAATACATAATTTTAATAATTTACATTGATCTTCAAAGTACAAAATAATTAACAAAACATTCTAAATAATAAGTATATAAAATGAACACAAACACTTGTGTAAATCGGATTCACGGTGTAAACCCTTGGTTTCCCCCTTTCAATCTTATATCTCTTACGTATTGATATGGTCTTTAAATTAAAGAGGACCATAGAGTTTATAATGGTTTTTAATATAAAACATGTTTATAAGATACTAATTCATAAATGAAAATACAATGCAAACTAACATTAAATTTTAGATAAAATCTTAGGAGAGATTGTATTGTGAGACGAATCGGATCATTGTTAAAGTATGCTTATGTAAATAATCATATTATAACACCCTAAAATCATACTTTAATTCATCATCCTTCACCATACTTTAAAAAATATACTTTAACAATAATTTAACATATTTTATCAATATAATATGCATACTTTAACACGTTTCACAAATGGTCTAACATAAGTAACATCCCATAAGAGACTCTGTCAAGTCTTAAGTCTCACGAATTAAAAGAAAAATAAGCTTTTTAAACATTATAAAAAAATATAGAAATGAAAATAAAATCCACTATCTCACCCACTATTTATCTCACAAACATATAATCGTATTTTTCTCTTTTGTGGTGATTGAATTTGGTAGTATAGTAATATTGTCTTTAGCAACTAGTACTATGAATATTGTGTTGGGTGTAAATTAACATTGAAATAGAAAATGTTATTTCTGAAACTGCACCTGTTATGAGTATTATATCCCACATGCTAATAGGTCGGAAGCCAAAAACTGTTGATACTAACAGGATGAAGCCCAACCATCAAGAAGCCCAAGGACCAAATAGAGGATATTATCGGATCAACCAAAGGCCCAAAAGGTAAGCCCAATTAATGAAAAGCGAGGCAATCAGAAGAGGGCTCGGGAAGAAGCCCATAACTATAACGGGTCGGAGTAAGAAGGGGTCGAGCAACAGGGAGTTGGTTGAAGGGACCAGTGGCCGAAACATCCTTCGACCGAATAACAGACTCCCGAAGCCAGGGAAGGCGCTAGAAGGAAGTCCAAAGAGCAAAATCCTTCCGGAATCTGATAGGCGTATTTTGCGCACTCCAATTTAATCCTCAAGTATAAGAATGTCAATTGTAGCGACAAGTACCCAAGTTAAATTATCAATCTTACTGAGACAGCTAATTATTTATTTACTATAAATTACCAACTAAAAAGAATTACGTAACCAATTTCCGAAGTTTTGAATGTAATTAACTAAATAACGAAATATTAAATTACTGAAGTAATTAAAGCAAAGGAAAATAAATAAGTTTTAATCAAGAGAATAGCAGGAACCTTTATGTAAATAATTTAGGGGGGTTAACAGTTCTAAGGTATCAGGTTTAGACCAATTAATTTGGGTTTCTAGACTTTCAATTGTTCATTCATGCAATTTCAATGAAAATACATCACTTAATCCCCGTTAACCCACCAGATATGATCTGATTTTAAGCTAACAGTATATTTTGGTTCAAATCCTAAAGTGCATGAATATTATCAAACCTCATTCTGAGATATTAATCAAAGCAAATAATAATACCTCTGGATGGTAAGTTCGACTAATAAGATATTCTCTGAAATTAATACAAGGTTTTATTCATTTCCTACTTGAATGTCTAATTGCATTGTTCCACTAAACAATTCAAGTATCTGATTTATCAGTTCATTGAATTAAAGTATTTATAGAGGAACTGCTTCAATCCCTAACAGATAGACAATACCAATCATGAACGCACACAAGCTAACATAATAAATCAAGCATTATAGCGGATGTCATGAAAATATTACAAAGACGTTACGAAGAAGAAAATCAAGTCTTAATAAAATAAATAAATCAGAATATCAACTGCATAAAATCCCAATCTTTGGTCTAGGTTCCCAAATCAATTAAATCAATCCATCAAACCCTGGAACTGTATAAGAAATTAACCAATGAGGTTACAATCAACACTCATGGCTATGCAATTCATACCAAAAATCAAGATAAAATGAAGAAAAAGATAGAAATCATGAAACCTTAGCGTAAGCATAGTCTCATGTTCCTTCTCCATCTCTCCGATCATCCGATCTCCCTCAATTAGCACTTGGAACTCTCTTAAAGTTAGATGGAAGATGAAATCAGATTTGACTCTGATATGTGTGTGTTAGAGACGTGAAAGTGGCGATGGATTATGATGGGTTCCCCTTAATTGTGTAATTTACAAAGGAAGCGCGTACGTTTCAATAGGACGGATGGAGTATATTTTATGGCAATTAGCCCTTCTAACTTTAGACTGAAAAATTAGAAAAAAAGTAGAGTAAATTACCAAAATCTCTCTCGAAATTTGTCCAAACTACCAAATAAATAAACTATGTGGTTTGAAAAATTATCAATTATCTCATTTGACTTGTATTTGTTTAAATAATAAAAGACAAAGACTAGAATAGGCCAATTTTTTTTAATTTATACAACCGGACTTTTTACTGAAAATGGGTCAACATTTTAAAAGTTCGGGTCAGACTATTTCTCCACGCGCAATCCACGTCATTCAACCACA
Source organism: Pogostemon cablin (assembly GCA_023678885.1). Lineage (NCBI taxonomy): Eukaryota > Viridiplantae > Streptophyta > Magnoliopsida > Lamiales > Lamiaceae > Pogostemon > Pogostemon cablin. The sequence goes on from CM042962.1 coordinate 28,210,295, forward strand.
CTTCTTCTTCACGTGAATTGGTGTTTCCTGACCAGAGATGATGGATCCGCGGCGGAGTACTCGTGGCAACAAGGACGACGACTGAGCTCGGTACGATTCTCATTCGGTGTGTTAGGAAAGAGTGAAAGTGACATTTAATTTAAACAGTTCTCAATGGCAGAGGAATTAACGGGGAGATTAGGGAAACTGACACCGATGACAATGGAAGGATCAATTTTCAGGAATTCTCGTAGGCGATTACCTCCGATGCGTTCGATAATTATTAGGCTTGATTTTGATTTCATATCCGAATGACATTCAGGTAGGTGATGAGTGATATTTTCACCTAAATTTTAGTGTCTTTTTATATGTATTTTCGTATTATTTTATCCATATTTATGTGTTATTTGGTTGTATTTTGTGTTTTTATAGAAATGTATAAAAATAATGTTAAATGTATGATTTTTCAGGTAAAAATAGATTCTAGACGTGAAAAGGAAGACGTAGGAAAAAATAGAGCTCAATTCGGAGTCCAAACGAGAAAGTTATGATTAAAATGGTGTGCTACTTTGCATGACTTGTTACACTTTCAAATATTGGACTTTTTTTATCAGATCTTTATATGGATAGAAAGCCAAGGAAGAGAGGATCGCGTGAGTGCAAGAATCACTCGAATCGGATTTCAGATGTGGAAGTTATGCGCGAAACGGTGAGACTGCGCTGCACCACTCGACCCGAGTACCGAGCACGCCCTACCGAGCACGACCTACCGAGTACGACCCTTGTTCGGTCAAAAGTCAGTTTTTGGATCTGTACGTCTTCCAGAAGGTTCTAGGCCCACAAATACATCATTTGGCATAAAAATTAGGCAGAAATCATTCCTGGATCCAATCTACACCTAATTCACACCATTTCTCACACACTTTCCTCTCCACTCCATCTACCCTTCATCCCATCCACCCATCCTTGATTCCATCCGTCTACACTTGATATTCTCCATCAAATTCACCATCCAAGTGATCAAGGAAGCAAGGGAGAGTGAATATTGCTAGAAGAATAAGGAGATCTCCATTGAAGGACTTCAAATGGGGAATCTAATTCTAATTTTTGTGAACTTCTTTATAGTTTGATCATGGAATTTATAGATTCAATTGTCTATGTTGTTTTCTCTAAGACTATGATAGGCTAATCTCATTTGTGAGATTAGCTCCATGATTGGTGTTGGATAATTTAGTTTTTATGCAATTTGACTTTAATCTTGAATGAGCTTTGTGTATTTCTATCAATGAATGTTGATTGCTTGATGTATATGATGATATGTGTGATTAATTGTCATGGGCATGTGATTAGATTGAGAAATCAATTATATATTTAGGATAGTTTATTGAATCATTTCATCATACACTTCATGTGTATTAATTTAGAATGAGATAGAGATATCTTTCTAGATTTAGAACCCTTTGATAGAACATTTGATTAGCTTAATCGAGAGATTGGTTGATTAGATGAGGGGACCCAAACCATTAGTGAATTAATAGTACCTTAAAAGGGAATATTGCATATGATTTAGAACCCAATTAGGGAACTCGTAGAGTAATTAGTACCTATTGGGAGGTGTTCATTTTGGTTTCGATCCTATATGCTTTTGGGAGCCTTGTTGAGGGCCTACATCCATCTCGAGAGAGAGTTTAGGTGGAATTAGTGATCGCTCATATGTCATGTCCATGATAGATTATAATTAATTGCATGATTACTTTGATATCTATGTCATGATTGTTGCTAATCTCATCATTGCATCATTTGGAACCCATTTTCTTGCATTCATTTTATCTTATTTTCATTAGTTTAAGTGTGTTAATTTGCACGCTTATCCTCCATCCCATTCTATCATCCTTATAAAATCATGATAAACTTGAGATCGTTTAAACTATAGTACCTTCCTCCCTGTGGTTCGATAAATTCTTTAATTGGTTATCCCGACTATATACGACCAATCAAATGGCGCCATTGCCGGGAAGGTAACGGTCGCTAGAAGTTTGACGAAGGATTGTTTAGAGTGGTCTTAATAAGGACATTTTTTTATTTTTGCATCTTATATTTGCTTTGGAAAATTTTGTTCAAATTTTTCTTTCTCTTGTAGGTGCTTGAGAAGGAAGAAGAAGGAGAACAAACATAAAAATATGAGCTACATGGATATTCTTCAAGATATGGTGAATAGATGTGTTCATCCACTATGAATACAAAAGGATATTTTCAAGAATTTCAAATGTCAAATTGTGAGCCTAACTTGCATCCGCATTTTGGAGTACAAGTTCCTAATATGCAATTCCAACAAGGTTATGAAGATTTTGGAGTCCCTCATCAAATGCATCAACAAGTATACCCTCAAAGTGTGGAAGATGTTTTTCAAGAAAATTTATCTAGAAATCAAGAAGGAAATCAACCACAATTATGGGGAAATTTTCAAGACTCCAACACCTCTTATTCCACCCAAAATGACCACATAGCGATGCTTGGAGAAAAGTTGTTTGAAATTTTTATGGATCACTTAGAAGAGGGGAGGAAGTCTAATCAAGTGTGGATTGATAAAATCGGAAACTTGTGTGAAATGATGATGAATACAATGGTAGCATTCAATGCTAAGTTGAATTCATTGGAGCACCAAGTAAGTCAAATCATGTCCACTGTGGAGAGACTTCAAGAAGAGAACAACAAGTCTTCTACCTCCGGAACAAAAAGTGAATGCATGGTCGTTAAGGTTAGAAAAGATGATAGTTTGGGGGTTGATGAGGTTATGAAGGAGAAGAGAGAAAGAGTTCCAAAGTGGGTGAAAGCCAAAGAGTTAAAAGAAGAGTTGAAAGGAAAATTCGATAGATTTGTCGAGTCTCTTGAAGAGATGGTAGAGAAAGTAAAGATTCAAAATCAAGAAGAGATTCACGCCCTTATGGAAGAAAAGAAGCCTCCGGAAACTAAGATCATGGATTCTACTCCCCACAAGCCAAAACATTCTCATTCTATTGAAATTTTAAATTCTCTTAAGAACTTTCATGATTTTATTGATAAAAATTTATTTGGTGATTGTAGGAAAAAGGTTGCAAGAGGCATCAACACTTTTCAATACCCGAATTCTTACCGGGGGATGTGGTTGAAGTTCAAAATGCATATAAAGCCCCATGGAAAAAGTGGAACAAGTGGAAAGGGTCATTCCTTGTGAAGAACGCCTTTGGAGAACAATTGCTTGAATTATTCAACAAAAAAGCAAAGGAAACGTCTAGTGGTTGAACGGGAGAGCACAAGGCACTATTTCAAGAAGAAACCTATGCAAGTGCCAAAGGATTATTCTAGACCACCATAAGCTCAATAATCTCGTCCGGTTTGAAGACGTTAAACTTCGCGCTAGATGGGAGAAAACCCATAATTATCTTTATTGCTTTATTTCTTATTTTCAATAAGGATTGTGGATTTGATTTTGTTTTGCATTTTTGGCCTTGTAGGTGGATTGTGCTCATGAGAAGAATGCATATTAAAGATACGGGAAGTGCTTGATTTGAATTGTATAAGTACGTCACACTACTTTTTGCAAACTTAACTCTAAACTTTTGTTTCAATTTAAGTTTGGAGGAATATGGCGTGGTGTGACATGTTTTTCTTGAAGGCATATACTTTTCGTCTTTTTGGGCTAATTTTGAATTTTTCTCATGAGTTTGGTTTGATTTTGGTCCGGTTGGTTGTGTTGAAGTGCATGATAGTCCTTATTTTTATTACAATTGTTGAGCTAATGATGTTGATGAGTTTTTGATCATGTATAAAGTGTAGTGGAAGCATAAAAACAGGGGAAAATAGGGTTTGAAGTTCAAAATTTGGCAAAAGGTGAAGTCAGAGCACGACCCGTGTACAGGACTCGAGCCTATACACGAGGCTGTGCCCCAACACCTGACACAGCTGCACGCCCAGGCTGAAGTCGAGTGCTGAACACGACTCATGTTGTGTACGGGAGAACGACCTATGTGCGGAGCACACCCTGTAAGCCAGGTCGTATGCCAGCATCAGAAACACCTACACGGCCATGTCATAACCATGTACAGAACACGGGACGTGTAGAAAGTGACAACATGAGTCGAGCAGCTGACACGAGTCGAGCTCAGTGCAGGATATTTGCAAAGTTCAAGCTCGTTGTGCCTGCCGTCCAGATGCCGTGCCAACCACTTCCACTACCAAATGCTTATTTAGGGAGTTCACTTTACACTTCATCACTTCTATGTGCTTAGCATAATTTGATTTGATTTTGATTTTGATTTGGATTGATGTGATTAACATGTTACTTCATTTGTTATATTTGTGGGAGGTTTACTTTTGTAATTTAGGATTTCTATTTTCAATCAAAGATGTGGATGCTTGTGAGCTTACTCGAATGTGGATGATATGAATGTGTGCTTCATTTTCTATTGATTGATGATTTTGTTGTTTTTGTATGTTATGTATTTTTGTATTGTTTCTTGTTTGGTAAGTCTTTTCTTTTATGTGTTATGTGTATTTTTATTCTTATTTAGGGATGTTTGGTGGTTTATTTTAGGGATGTCGTGAGTCATTTTTTGAATGTGAGTGATGACATGTTGTTGTGATAAGTGATGACAAGTTATGATTAAGAATCTCTACACTTTTGAATTGTGACATGTTCTATTTAACTTGTTCAATTTTGAGATGAATGTGGTGTAATAAGTTCCTTAAGGTTCGAGCACAAGCTTGTGAGTATTTGAGCCTCAACCGTGCATACATGGTATTTATTTTCATGAGTGGATTGGTTGTGTTTGATAAACTAGAACTTGCTCAAGGACTATGGGACCGAGCCTGATTAGTGGAGGTTACTGACATGATCTAAGGTCATCCTTGTTATTCATAGTCATTGCCATAAATTTTCCTACCATGAACATCATCCCTAGTTAACCACTTTGAGCCTATAAGCCCATTTTTTTGTGAATTTAGCACATTACAAACCATGATTACCCACTTAAGCCTTATATGCATACATTTTGTGTGGGTGATTGAGGAGATTGTAGTTTGAAAGGTTTGATGAGTTATTGTGTAAAAGAAGAAATAAAATGGTAAACAAGCAAGAAAGAAAAAGTATGAAAAGAGCTCAAGAAAGAATGGACATGCAACCTCAAAACAAGAAAATGAGCAAAACAACAACAATATGCTCAAGTATTTAAAAGTCTGAAGAATGAAGCATGATTTATAAGAAGCTCAATCCAAGGAAAGTTGATGAATAGTGCTTGAGATTTGCAAAGATAATGAAGAAAGAAAAAGAAGTGAAGAAGTTGAGGAAATTGATCATCTCTTCGATTACTTACACTTGATTAGTCACTATTATCCATATTCTTCCTACCCTACCAAAGAGCTTATCATTACATCCTTAATGAAAGACCTTTTTTATCACTAATTGAAAATTTGGAGGCTTGTGAATGTAGTCCACGAGCAAGCTTATAGCGAGTCGAGCCAATCGGTTAATGAGTGTTGTTTTACCTCAATTAAAAGTGTTGAGTGAAATTGATAACTTATGTGAGACTTGGATTAAAAAGGGATTATATTACTCTTTATTCTCTTTTGATTGAACTTGTTAAATTTTCATGTTATGAGTTTAATGTTGTAGGATGACTTAGCATAGTTTGTAGTTCTTATTACTATCGATGAGTTATTACTTATGTTCGTTTAGTCTTGTCCTAGGTGAAATCTCTCTCCCTTGTTTTATCATTTTTGTTGTTCGGGAATGCACAACACTTTAAGTTTGGGGTGTGATGAGTGATATTTTCACCTAGATTTTAGTGTATTTTTATATGTGTTTTCGTATTATTTTATCCGTATTTATGTGTTATTTGGTTGTATTTTGTATTTTTATGGAAATGTGTGAAAATGAACTTAAGTGTGTGATTTTTAGGTAAAAATGGATTCTAGACGCGAAAAGGAAGACATAGGAAAAAACGGAGCTCAATTCGGAGTCCAAACGAGAAAGTTATGATTAAAATGGTGTGCTACTTTGCATGACTTGTTACACTTAAATATTAGACTTTTTGTCAGATCTTTATATGGATAGAAAGCCAAGGAAGAGAAGATCGCGTGAGCATAAGAATCACTCGAATCAGATTTCGGATGTCTAAGTTATGCTCGAAACGGTGAGACTGCGTTGCACCTACTCGACCCGAGTACCGAGCACGCCCTACCGAGCATGACCCGTGTACCGAACACGACCCGTGTTCGGTCAAAAGTCAGTTTTTGGATCTGTACGTCTTCCAGAAGGTTCTAGGCCACAAATGCATCATTTGGCATAAAAATTAGGCAGAAATCATTCCTGGATCCAATCTACACCTAATTCATACCATTTTTCACACACTTTCCTCTCCATTCCATCTACCCTTCATCCCATTCACCCATCCTTGATTCCATCTATCTACACTTGATATTCTTCATCAAATTCACCATCCAAGTGATCAAGGAAGCAAGGGAGAGTGAAGATTGTAAGAAGAAGAAGGAGATCTCCATTGAAGGACTTCAAAGGGGGAATCTAATTCTAATTTTTGTGAACTTCTTTATAGTTTGATCATGGAATTTGTAGATTCAATTGTCTATTTTCTCTAAGACTATGATAGACTAATCTCCTTTGTGAGATTAGCTCCATGATTGGTGTTGGATAATTTAGTTTTTATGCAATTTGATTTTAATCTTGAATGGGCTTTGTGTATTTCTATCATTGAATGTTGATTGTTTGATGTATATGATGATATGTGTGATTAATTGTCATGGGCATGTGATTAGATTGAGAAATCAATTATGTGTTTAGGATCGTTCATTGAATCATTTCATGATACACTTCATGTGCATTAATTTAGAATGAGATAGAGATATCCTTCTAGATTTAGTACCCTTTGATAGAACATTTGATTAGCTTGATCGAGAGATTGGTTGATTAGATGAGGGGACCCAAGCTATTAGTGAATTCATAGTACCTTAAAAGGGAATATTGTCTATGATTTAGTACCTAATTAGGGAAGTCGTAGAGTAATTAGTACCTATTGGGAGGTATTCATTTTGGTCTCGATCCTATATGCTTTGGGAGCCTTGTTGAGGGCCTACACCCTATCCATCTCAAGAGAGAGTTTAGATGGAATTAGTGATCGATCATATGCTATGTCCATGATAGATTATAATTAATTGCATGATTACTTTATTATCTATGTCATGATTATTGCTAATCTCATCCTTGCATCATTTGGAACCCATTTTCTTGTATTCATTTTATCTTATTTTCATTAGTTTAAGTGCGTTCATTTGCACGCTTATCCTCCATCCCATTCCGTCATCCTTATAAAATCACGATAAACTTGAGATCGTTAAACTCTAGTACCTTCCTCCCTGTGGTTCAATAAATTCTTTAATTGGTCATTCATATACGACCAATCAGTAGGTAGGTGTTCTGTTTTACATTCATGGTGCAAGATCTCAATTCGTATCAAAATCATAACCGTATTTTACAAGTCAAAGCTTGATTTCAGCTTCTCTATTTATTGTCAAAATAAATAGCCCCATTTTATAAGTCAAAGCTTGATTCAAAATAGATTGAGGGAGACTATAGAAGGTACTAACAATAGATTGGATCTGATCCAACTAGTGACCTGTGGCGTTAATGATGTTGAGGCCAGTGGCCCTGGTGATGATATTCTTGGAATAGTGGAAGGATGGCAGGAAGAAGAAACACACAACCCTGATGTTCCTGCAATTTCACACAAGAGAGGTCTTCCACCTTTTGTCTTTGTCCCATCCGATGAAGTAAGAAACCCATCTTCCCGTTGTTTAATGGAATATTAATATAATACTTGCACTGTTATATGCTCGTTAGCTTGCGACAGGTTGAGACGTCTGTGTTGAACCTGCCCGTTGAGAAGATGGATTATTTTGTGCTTGGTTGATCATTAGATAATATATTTTGTACATAGTTTTAACATCTCTATGATGTTCTTTAAATTATTTTATTGATTGCTTTGTTTGTGCTCACAACATGCTTGATGATGGCTTGTGCTGTTTGTGTTCATCTTTAGACATTTAAGCTAAAGAATATTTATGATGTGTAGAATAAACATATATGGTTAAGTTGGTTACGAAGTAATTGTGAGTTCGTATTCGTGGTATCATAGAAGATATCACCAAACAAGGACTAATCTTCAATGATTATTTCTGATCACCACAAGATTAGCATTAATCAGAACCGTATAATACAAAGATGGACATTATTTTTATTAACCCAAACAGGCTCTATTTGATGTTCACCACAGTGAAGAAGCTTATGCAAATAAAAACAGAGGATTAGAGGCAGCAGATTCATATGTTGAAAAACTTTTGGTGATGAATAAAGTTTTTGGATTCATAAGGTTGCTCTTTTTATAAAATGCGGTTATGATTTTGACTTATTGATCATAAGCTTGATTATTCATCAAGTCAAACACTTTATTCTTAGGGTACTTTTTTTTTATTACTTAGGTTACTCTTTAAAATGAATTAAGTTACTAGGAACAGGTTTTTGAATTACTCTTTTATGTTGATTTGTTTATATATTGTTCTCTTTTATCAACATTTTTAGGTTACTCTTTTATATTAATTGGATTACTCTTTATAATAATTTGGGTTACTCTTTAATTTGAAACTTTGATTTTCTTAAAATTAAGATTACTTTTTTTTTATTAATTGGATTACTCCTTATAATTAATTGAGTTACTCTTTATAATAAATTAGGTTACCTTTCGATTTGAAAATATAATTTTTTTTCTTTGAAAATTAAAGGGTGCAGAAATAAGAGAAAAAAAAATTCTTTGCATAATGTCAATTTGGATTCTACACAATGAGAAAATTCAAGTGTATAATATATATCAGTATATGTCACAATAGTACAATACTTTGAAAAAAAATTAAGTGAATTCAAGATTACTCTTTATGTTGATTTATTTAATTATATTCATCTAACAACTTTTTAGAATACTGTTTTAAATAATTGGATTACTTTTTATAATGAATTAGGTTACTATTAATGTGAATAATAAAATTGTATGCAATCTGTAAAATAATAGATCACTTTATAGAATTAATTAGATTACTCTTTGAAATTAATTGGGATACTTTTTGAAATTAATTGAACTATACTTTAATTTGATACTCTTTGCAATTAAGTTCTCATATATCATTATCGCAATCGTACAAAACTAATTAAATCAAACACAACATTGGCTGCAATAAAGTTTTTATTTATAGATCCATGAGTGAAGGCTCTTCTCCATCCGGCAATGACATCTGGGAACCAAAGGGCAATTTCCTTTTGAGCACTCTCCACGGCTTCACTACCATGAATGACATTCCTGCACCTACAAGGGCAGTGATCTGGATTCAATTAATAATTTCAAGACTCGTCAACAAACAAGTGCAGGTAATTAAAATATATAAAAGATAACATATGCCCTTATAACAATACCTTCAAGTAAAAAAAATGCAGAAAACAAAGTTACATCAAGAGAAACACTAAAAATCAAGAATTGATAGCAGCTGGATCAGACATAAGGAAAATATTAACAACCAAAGTATTCTCTCTATAACAATATGCACTATGAATTTGATGAGATGTGCAACATGAATGACTTGATATTGTGGTGTGTATATATATCACCATTAAACAAACTCACTAGTATCAATTTCAATATGTGAAATCCAAGTTTAAAATCAATAAAAGTTGAGATCGAGTAACTTAAAAAGGGTACTGGAAACTTATAGCACCATATGCACTAGTCATCCAACCATTTCAAGAAAATAGTACAGTCATCATATATAGATTAACACAATCAATTGCAAAAACAAGTAAGTTTGTTGTAAAAAAAAAAGACTATTTGCTGCCACAACACAAGAGCTCAAAAAGTTGATTAATTCAAGATTAAATTTTATGCATGATATTACAGTGTAGATATTTGTTTGCAGAGGTAGTAAATCAGTATCATAAGAGTGAGTTTTTACCTTGGTTCCCAAGACGGCAGTCTGCCATGGCCTTATCCTCATTACCCCTAACAAACATCCCCCATACCTAATCCTAATTTAACCCACCTTCAACACCAAATAATTGCAATAGTAGAAATAAACAAATTCCAAATCACCAACACCAAACTCCCAACTTTACATATAAATTCAATAATTTAGACACAACTTTTAGTCTTAAATGATAAATATTCAGATAAAAGAAACAGAAGCAACAGATGATGAGTAGAAACCAGAGCCAAAAAAGTAATTTAAATGTAAGTATTCGAAAAGCAAAACAGATGATGAATAGAAATTGAGGAGAATCACTCACCTTAATGAATTTATCCAGAAAGGATGGTGGAGATGTAGATTGTTCGTATGTCGAGTTCGAGGAGGGATAGCTGGAGGTTGCGCTTAGCTGTGAGTAGAACCGTGGATGGGTCGAGGGCTAATCAGCAGCGGTGGCACTCTGCGAGGATTTGGTGGAGGTAGCGGTAGACGACGAAGGTTAACTAACGTGGCAGGGATTGGAGATGATAAATTCAGAGGAGGAAGAAGAATTGCCCACGGTTGGATTGTGCTTAGCCCATTAAGAATTAATCAATTTTATCAGTAGAATAGAGGATCCAGTAATTTAGCCTAATAACAATTATTACATTCTATCAGTATAAGAGAGGATCTTGGTTCTACCAAATATTGTAGGACTGGTCGTATCCTAGTCATACTCATAATAAAAATATCCATTTGTTAAAATGAAGAGAAAAGGAAATGACAATAATATTTATGAATTTAATATTGTATTTTTAAATTTTACTATTTTTTTATTTTTTTTAAATGTAGAAAAATTTGGGATTAGGCCTTGGGGGGGATTTTTTTTTATTTTTTCATGTTAAAAAAATATAAATAAAAAATCCCTCTAATTCATAAGTATTGATGTAATATCCCAGATTTTTGGAATAATATTATATAAAAAAATTAAGAATGAAAGAAATCATATATTCATTAGCAGCGGAAGACTTATATTAAAATTTTGAGAAAGAATAATCTTTCATAGATAATTTTAATAAGATACTAAAATAATTAACGTAAGACAGTGTATCTACACTTTAACTTAAATAAAATAATAAACATTTCCACCGTCCACCACGCGTACTCCTTAATCCTAAAATTTTGAAAATATTTTTGGAGTGAGTACAGAAATACTTAGTGGAAGTGGATTACATTGTCACAGTTAAGTATACATAAAATATCAGTCAACCTTTGCCACATAAGAATCATCATATTGTAATGTCATATTATAAAGTTTTAATCACATTCTCATATCAATTTTCCAGTCAAAGTTTAACTGTGTTGTTGGTCAGCTCATCGATTCAATGCAACATGTAAGCATTTTTTCTTTTTTTTTTTTTATTTTAACTATGTTGAGTTGACCAACTCATTGAATCGATGTAATGAGTTGGGTCAACTCATTGGTTCAATGCAACACATAAGACATTTTCCTTTCCTTTCATATAAATGTGCTATTGACCCACTAATTGAACCGATGTAATGCATGAATCATATCTCAATCTCAATCATATCAAATGTCACATCATGATAAATATAGAAAATAGTCAATCTCAATCTCATATACACTTAAAGTAACAACGTAAAAGTTGAAAGGATTTTACCCCCACCTCAAACCTGTCAAACCTATAACCTTTCTCGTTCACCTCCTCAATACATCCTGTCAAACCTATAACCTTTCTCGTTCACCTCCTCAATACATCCTTTTCAAAAGTCAAACCTCCTCCTTATTTCACTCTCACATGCAATCTTTCTTTCTAGTATACTCTCAGGTGGAATGAAAATAAAAAATTGTTTTAAAGTCTTTTTGACGCTTTGGGGTTGTAATCCCCTTTTATATAGTAAATGAACAACGCGTATAGATCGCGTAAATTACGAGAAGCCTATTTTCAATTTGAAGAGATCACGTAAATCAGTTTAAAACAGTTATGTAAAATAGTGAGAAGATTACATAAAACATTTTTAAATTTTAATTCATTTGAAAGTGAGGAGATAACTCATATCTTTAACTCACGTGAAAAAAAAAATGTCCACATATTCCACGGATATGAAAAAGAATAAGTTGAGAATATCTTTGGAAAGAATGAAATAATTTGATGGAAAATAAATAATGATATATGCCAAATTGCAAATATATCATACACTTTGTAAAATAAGTGAAAAATTAATAGTTTTTAATGTCAATAATAAAAAAAATTTAATATAAAGAAATGGTAAAAATGCGGGGCGTTACAATTGAGATTTAAAATAAATAAATAAAATAGTAAAATTTAAAAATACAATATTAAATATATGTATATTGATATCATTTTCATGTTAAAAAAACCCCTCTAACCCTAGTTTTTTTCAATAAAAATAGTGAAATTTAAAAATACAATGTTAAATACATGAGTGTTGATGTCATTTTATTCATTCTCTAGTTTAGAAAAGAGTATTTTTATTAATATTAAAGTAAAAAATAAGTTAAATTGTGTAATGGGTAGTTTTTCAAAGTATACGAGTTTGCTTAGTTGTTTTAACTTTTAACAAATATCTTGGGAGATTTTGGTAATTTTTGTAATTTAAAGAAAAAAAAAACTCTTTAAAACCTAGCGTCTGTTTTAAAAATCAAAATTTAATTTTCAAGAAATAAAAACAAGCTTATGGAATGCGGAATTGCAGTGATTAACTAGATTGGCATTGGCTCTTCGTCGAAACCCTAACTTCACAGATTCTGAATTGAGTGAAAGATGTCTGTTATGATAGTGACGAGTCTGGGAGATATTGTAGTGGATTTGTTCAAAGATCGACGCCCCAATACCTGCAAAAATTTTCTCAAGCTCTGCAAGTATGTCGCTCAGTTATTGAAGCTCTTATCAATCGATCATATTTGACATCTCGAGATTTTGATGTCTTTTAGGTGTAAGGGTTAAAATGCTTCCCGTTATAGTATCTCATGGCGGAGGTTTGCTGAATTGATAATAATGTCAGGTTATTTTGAACTTTTCTAGCCGAAATTGATAATGATATAAAAAGAGCAGAAGGACCAAAAAGAAACGAAAAAAGAACAGAACCCGAAAATAGTTTGAGCTTGACTTGCTATAAAACTTTGCAGTATGAATTTGTGTATACTTTTTTTTTTGTAGAATTATGCGTTAACATGACTTTCTTAGTTGAAGAAACTCTCCATATGAAGCTGATTTAGTTGAGTATGTTAGTGGTCTTTCTTTGGTATGATTCGTTTGATGGGAAAATCAGAGTGATTCTGCTGAATGAGTTTTATCCTTACTGATTATTCTGTTGGAAAAATGAATATATTTGACTGAGTTTGATCATAACTAAGTTCTTTCTGTTTCAGAATCAAGTATTATAATGGGTGCCTCTTTCACACTGTACAGAAAGATTTTACAGCACAGACAGGCGATCCCACTGGGACAGGATCTGTTGGTGACTCTGTGTACAAGTAAGAAATTTTATTTGATGATCAGTATTTGTAAATTCAATTTATTGTTTGTTTGTTGCATTAGAGTCCAGTTTGCATTTTCCTATGGATGATTCATACGAACCTTCCATAGTCAGTTTCCAGAAAACTTGAGATGTTCAAAAGTTCCATTCTTTTTGAGAGGTCTTAAGCCTCTTCTTTTTTGGCTCACTAATTTTAATTTCTATGTTCTTGGTATTTTAATGTGCTCTGCCTTGCATGACTCTTCAACAATTTGTGATTTCAGATTCTTATATGGTGACCAGGCTCGTTTTTTTGGTGATGAAATTCATGTGGATTTAAAACATTCCAAGACTGGTACTGTAGCTATGGCCAGCGCTGGGAAGGATGGAAATGCTTCTCAGGTGTGATTTCATTAGCACATGTTGAGTGACTACATGATGACCTTATTGCAGTGATAATACTCTTTTTAATACTTCTGATGATCATTTTATGCTTTTCAGTTCTATACCACATTGCAAGACAATCTTGATTACCTGGATTGCAAGCATACGGTGAATTCTGATCTCAAATTGTCTTCCTGACTATTTGAATTATAACATGTATCTATTATATTGTGAGAAAGCAATATACGGGAAGTTGGAACCATATGCCATCATGCAACTGAATCCCCCACCATCAAAGGAAATAATATTATTTTAAAAAAAACCCGGGTTTTGGGGTGGAGGGGTGGGGGTGGGTGTGAAGGATGTTGTTCTCTGCATTTGTTCGTCATTGTTTATGACGATCTTGTGCTACTGACAAGTGACGTCTCTAATTCCACAGTGAGGCCTGGATAATCGGGTAGTTTTTAATGCGTTATGAGGCGTATATCATGTAATAATTTTTTTTTATTGTATTGAGCATACATCATTGAATGGAAAGACAGAGTTCTGTATCCATGTAATGACTCCTAGCTGTATAATTCTGTGTTATAGGTGTTTGGAGAGATTGCTGAAGTGCTGGACACACTCACTAGGATAAATGAAGCCTACGCGGATGAAAAAAACAAACCTTATAAAAATATCAGGTTAGATATCCTTACGCATGCAACCAGCTTTATTATTCAGTACATAGTAATTAATATAGGTTTGAGTTCTTTCTCTTCGAACTATTTTATCTATGCAGGATCAAGCACACTTATATATTAGAGGATCCTTTTGAGGATCCTCCCCAGCTCGCAGAGTTGATCCCAGATGCATCGCCTGTTGGAAAACCAAAGGGTGAAGTAAGTAATGAATTCTTATTCACAAGTATTTGTAATTTAATCTGTGCAGCCTGTGGCTTGCCATGGATGTTTCACACAGAAATGGCTTTAGTGGAAGTCTAAAAAATACCTGGAAAAATCATGCTGAAGAAAGAATGAATATTCCCAGAGGCTGATGACTATTTGACATCATTCTTCGACTTTAGGAATCCAGTCCATCAAAATTCTGCAAATCTGAGAGTAATAAGTTATTTAGCTCTTCAGATATTGGATATGTATTTACTAGACTCTTTTTTATATTATTTAAGTATTCACAAATTAACACTCCTTAAAAGTTTAATCCAAGAAAAGGTATAAAATGGATGCAGAGATAGTTCATTTGCTTTTACGGTGAACAAGTTAGGTTTTCTTAATTCTGGCCAGTAAACTAATGATGTTTAAGATAGCTCCTTGTTGTTTTTTGCATACTGGTTTAAAATGGTCAACACCTACTGTAGCTTGTATTACTTCTTTATTGTACTAATTTCTGAGCATCTATTATATTCAATAAACAATTCTTCTCAGCTACTAGAATCCAATATTGTATTTATGGTTACAATTTTGTACGTTATAATTTTTTATCAGTTGCTTTAAAGTGCAATTAAAAAAGATATTGAAATTGTATTGGTGATATTGCTTAATGGCTTTGTAATTGGTCTAAAATTAGGTCGACGATGATGTAAGACTGGAAGATGATGGGGTCCCTATGGATGAGCAACTTAACCCACAAGAGCTCGAGGAGGTGTTGCGTGAAAAGCATGCTCATTCCCGTGCAGTAGTGCTTGAAACTGTAAGGATATTGTACCATGTGCATTAAGCCTTCCATATAACGTGAAAAAAAGTTTAGACAGTAGTAGGCCTTCTGTGGAGCTGACAGGTTAATTTATGGCATAGATAGGAGACATTCCTGATGCTGAGATAAAGCCTCCTGATAATGTGCTGTTTGTGTGTAAATTGAACCCAGTAACTGAGGTAAGTGACTATTCATTATTAAGGTTTTTTTTACATGGACAATGAAATTTGTGGTCAGTAGGATCTGATCTCCCTCTTAAAACGGGTTCTCACTAAAATATTTGTGGTGCTATGCTTTCTTCAATAGGATGACGACTTGAATACAATCTTTTCCCGGTTTGGAACTGTAACATCGTGAGTTCACTAATGCTCATCCATTGACTCTTATCTTTCCATTTATATTGTGTTGATTTTGTTCAAGTGCATCTAATTGCATAATTGACATTGACAGTGCTGACATTATCCGAGATCACAAAACTGGGGATAGCTTATGCTATGCTTTTATTGGTGAGTTTGTTCTACCTTTTAATATAAGTCACTTCCATTAAAAAATATTCCACTGTTTAGCTTCGATTGCATAAGATATTATGTAAACCGATGCTTTAATGCTAAGTATTGTCTTTTGCATGAAAAGCTTTGGTAGTTAATAGTTTGTTAGGCATATAAGCCAGAGAGCCCTAACTTAATTCAAAGGTAAACGGTTGACTCCCACTTACATGCCCTTCCACACTTTCGTGTGGAATCAATGGGGGATATTATGACATAGGCAATATGTTTTGCCTATATCTGCATTAGAATGTGTATGAATTGATTACCATCAATTGCTGTGAAACCAGGTAACGGCTACCAAAAAGTTTTGCTTATTATCCTGGAGTTGGTCTTTAAACGAATTGCCAAAGTCTAGCTTTATATACATGGGAAGCTTTTGAATTGAAATTAACTGTTCAATACCCTTGGACCAATGAATCCTATAACTAAGTAGCCATTAGATGTCTTTTGACCGGTTAGGGATTTGTTATATCACTTCATCTATCATTTTTTATGATTTTATTTTATTATTTTCATACTATGTAAATTCATTATTTTTCTGTTGCAGAATTTGAAGACAAAGATGCCTGTGAACAAGCATATTTTAAGGTTAGTATTAACTCCTGAGCTTTTGTATGCTAATTTTTATTCAGTGTGTATCTCTTTGTAACTAGTGTTATATATATATATATATATATATATATATATATATATATATATATATATATATATATATATATATACAGTTTGGCTTGTAAATCTTTTCTCTTATAGTTTGTTGTGATCATGACTGTCTAAATCCTCTTTTATGGTGCTGTGGTGCCGTGTTCCTGTCCTGTACCTGGGTATTGATTATAATGAAATAATTAATTCAATATGATTTCCATGTTCTTTCATTTACTGACAGGGATCTTAGTCACTTGTTCATAGTCCATGATCTTAACATGGAGTAACAAGCTATAAAGCATGATGTTCTTCTGTAGTTTGTACCTTAAAACTGAGTGTGATTGAAGAAAAAGTAATCATGCAATGGACCATAGTGATATGCAGTGTGATACACAAACCTTTAGCTTTTATACAATATCAGTTATCATAAAGTTATATGCTTATTTTTCTCACACAGAAACAGTGTTTTTCATTTTTGAAAAACTATCCCTCATAAACAGTGTTTTATTAGAATATTATTACAACAATCAGAGAATGAGACAACAGCTCGTTATTGTTTTCTTAATTTCTGAAGTTGGATTCTTAGTCTCAAAACATCACTTGTGAGCTCATTTTAAAAAATATCTCTTATCACTTTCAACTTGATAGTGTAAAGTTTGATTCTGTTTTTGGTTCTAATTTTTTTATGTATATATTTCTCTGCACACATAACTTCTAAAGCTTAAGATATGAATTATTAGCAAAAAGGAAAATATGGGTTGAACAGTGTGTACTATTTAAAGCGGATGTGGGTTTTAGAATGGTTTTCTGTATTTTTTTATTTTTTCTGTGCATAATCAAAAGGGTGTCCTGTTATTTGTATAATAAATACTCCGTGAATGAGACACGAGGTCTGTTGTTAATTGCAAGAGCACATTCTATTTTATGGCAACTAGCTTTACTAGAGAATTTTGCCAACTTGCTTCCATCAGGACTTCACCACATAGGCAACATTTACCTCAACTGTCTGGCCTTCGTCTTATTGCAGATGGATAATGCTCTTATTGATGATCGAAGGATTCATGTTGATTTCAGTCAAAGTGTTGCAAAGCTATGGTCCCAATATAGACGCAAAGGTCAAATGGGTCAAGGTGAGGGTTCGTTCCTACCGCTTTTGGCTTTGGGGGCAGGGTCAAGCAACTGTTACCTGTATTATTTTTCTAGCATTCAAGTCAGAACTTTCATTTCTCTGTTTTATTTCTTTTAGGAAAAGGCTGCTTCATATGCGGTTCTCTTGATCATGTTGCTAAAGACTGCACTGGAGATTCTAATTCCAAACCACCACACTCTAAATACCAACTGAAAGATGATAATACTCAACGTGGTGGAGGTGGAAGCACACAGCAGTAATATGCTCTATCTTAAGGAAATTTTCATCCAAAGAAGTGTGTATGCATTCAGTAAATCAACTGACATGATCTCTTTTAGGTATGAAATGGTTTTTGATGAAGATGATGAAGGGCCAAGACATAGCAAGAGGAGTAGAGTCCAAAATGCTGAACAATCTGATGATAAGCGAAATAGTAATAGCCGTGATGCCTATAAAACTAAGGATTCAGATGACAGGAGAAGAGACCGGCATGATTGGCAAAAACGAGACGAAAGGACCATGCAGCGCAGGGAAGATGAGGGGTATGTGCGGCGTCAAAGAAGTCCAAATAGGGGGGGAGCAAATGATTATCTTGATAGAAATGGTTCCGGTGGTGGAAGAAAAACAGATTCCACTACTCGATCTACTAGTGATGATAGAGAACACAGGAGAAGGCATGAACGTGATGATTATAAACATAGGAAGGAGCACTCGGATTACAGAAAGACCCGAGGAGATGATGCTGACTATGAAAAGAGGCATGTAGATGATGTTCCCCATGGAGACAGGAAAAACAAAAATGAGGCAAAAGAAGATCTACGAGGCAGCCACAGGGACAAACATGTTGGGGATGATAGATACAGCCACAAGCGGAGGGGTGAAGAGCGACACTCTGATAATAGAAGTTCTAAAGACGACGATCTTCATGATTGTGCCAGAAGACACTGAGTTGAGGAAATGCTTTGACCCCATCTGCTGCACATTGTTCATTTCTTACCTGAAAATGTTCTAGTGAATGCATGCAGCCATTTGATCTTGATTTAGTTGACCAATATTCATTATATGCTAGTTGGTTGCTGGAGTTTAAACTCTGCACTGTTAGAAAATGGCAACTGTCAATCAATTTTTGTAGAAGTTGCAGCGTCGAGTTTGTGTTGCCTATTCTGGAGCCCGCCACGTAAACTCCCCCCAACACACACACCACAATGTGTTATAATCGAGCAATGTCAGTAGTTATGAGATGAGATGAAATTGAAAAAAATACTAAATTTTTGGGATTAAAATTGAATCTTCTCTTTGTCGTGGGAAAAAATGATTTTAAACTCAATTTAATTAGGCCATTCAACTTTTCTTGATCTTTGATATTCTTTATTCTACTTTAATGTTTCTTTTTTAAAAGAGAAATGGTGATTGCTGTCTGCCTCTTTTAATTTTGTGGCAATAAATTCCTTGGAACCGTGTGTAAGTTTGTGTGGAAACTCGTGATTTTTTTTTTTTGTTGATGGGATTTAGCATTAATTTTATCCTAAAAATTGTAATTTTACTTCTATAGTTCATTTAATATTTTTACCTTTATGGTTTATTT
Source organism: Pogostemon cablin (assembly GCA_023678885.1). NCBI lineage: Eukaryota > Viridiplantae > Streptophyta > Magnoliopsida > Lamiales > Lamiaceae > Pogostemon > Pogostemon cablin. The sequence goes on from CM042962.1 coordinate 28,229,790, forward strand.
AATATTTTACACTTCTATCCATGGAATCTTGTGATTTATGTAAATTTAGTAATAATTATAAGAGAATGATTGTACTTTCATTTTTTTGGATCAAGTATTATATTACCTTGAGGTGCATGATTTATGGTTAAATATAAAAATCCCATAAATAAAGATATTTCACCATTGTATTTTTACTTTTGTTTATAGCAAGTCCCACTTTCCCAAGGAAGCTGCCATGGAATGTAGGAGGGGCTTAGATCAAGGGTAAAGTAGTCCATTCACAATCAAGAAAGTTGAGCTAATATACTTGAAGTTGATAGGGTTTCACTATGAATTTTCAACAGTAAATTAATTGTGTGCAAGAACATTTATTATTCTTTCTTGAATGAGAAGATGTTCTCTGTAATGAGTTTAGAGTAGACTGTAACAAGATGAGACATAATTGAGATTTTGGTAGCAGGTTTATTTGGTTCTAAGCAAAACAGCTAGGTCTTCTTTATTTGCTTGGAAGCTAAGATCCTCTTAATTCACTTTTAAATAATGACTACAAGTTCTCATGTTGTCGGGCCGGGCCGGGCCGGGTCAGGATCCAACAACTTGTGTGAATGCTATTATGTTATTTCAACATCAGTCAGTTGTGGGTGTATGCTTTTAATTTGGAAGATTAATTGAAGAATGTAGATCCTGTTTTTATAGTAAGTAATTAGTCACGTGAATTTATGAAGTCTATAAATAGACAAGAGTAAATGAGTACACTTCTTTTATAAAAAAAATACTTTTTACTTTAACTTTCAAAATTATTATATGAAACAATTAATAAAGTTCCAATATTCATATTAGAGCTAGCATAGGAGGAAATGAAAATTCTATAATAGGAATGATTTGTTTACTTCTGCTATATTCTCATGTCCAATTATAATAATGAAAATTGTTTACATTTGTTTCTTATGCTGTGAATATAATATTTTAACGTTGTGAGTTGATAAATATAATATTGATATAATATTTTAATATACAGAGGCTAGTTGTATTAATATAATGTATAAGTCTCATAAAAATATTATTTATTATGTGTGAGTTCATCTATCAAAAAAGAGATGTAACTACTGAAGTAAGACGATCAAATTAAAAATACGTACTCCATTATCATGGGGAAGGGAGTATATATATGTCATTCATTCAATGATGTTTGTTCTAAGTTTAAATAGAAAGAAATGTAAATTTAAAATTAAGAGGATTTAGTAAATCCAGTTTAATTTATATTTGTTTTGAGGATTAACTAAGATAAATTCAAACTTTATTTCAAATTATTGTGTAAGAGTAAAGAATGATGTATGTGGAAGAATAGGACGTAACGTGTAAAAATTATACGAAACTTATAAGTTATAATCCTAAACCCTAAACTAAAAACCGGAAACAAAGATAAACTATGAAAATAGTATTCCCTCCCTCCGCTACAGGTAAGGTATTACTCCCTCCGTCCCGGAAAAGTTGGTATATTTTTTTTAGGCACGGAGATTAAGGAGTATAATAATTTAATGTAAAGTGAAGTAAAGTAAAGTGAGAGAAATAATATTTAATGTATAGTGAGTAGTTGTATTAGAGGTGATATGTGGGGCCCATGAGAATAGATTGATTGTTTTTGTGTGGGTCCCATGTATTAAAAAGGAAATGTGTCAACTTTAGTGGGACAAACCAAAAAGGAAAGTGTGTCAACTTCTATGGGACGGAGAGAGTAATTTTAGTAGTCAACTTTAAAATTATCAATTTTCTTTTTGTAAAAAAAAAAAACTACTCCCTCCGTCCCGCCCAAAGGGTTGTTTTTGCCTTTTGCCACATAGATTAAAAAGTGTTACTCCATCCGTCCCATTAAAGTTGGTATAATTTTTTTTTTGGCACGGAGATTAAGGAATATAATAATTTAATGTAAAGTGAAGTAAAGTGAAGTGAGAAAAATAATATTTAATGTGTAGTGAGTAGTTGTATTAGAGGTGATATATAGGGCCCATGAGAGTAGATTAATTGTTTTTATGTGAGTCTCATGTATTAAAAATGAAATGTGTCAATTTTAGTGGGACAAACAAAAAAAAGTATGTCAACTTCTATGAGATGAAGTGAGTATTATTTAATGTGTAATTCGCAGTTATATTAACTATTTTTCAAGTATTAATAATTTTTAATCTATATGCTAAATGATTACCATATTATGGAGGAAGTAGGGAGTAATGTACAGTACAAGTACACGAATCGGCGTGCAAAAGATAATAAAAAATTGAAAATGGGATATGATAGTGTAATGCCATATGAGAAATAGTACACGTGCAAGTTTTTGTCGGTTAGCTGCTATAATTGATACAGTGAACCAAGTCTCCATAGACTAGTCTAGTAGGACCTGCTAGATGCCACTTTTATAATATCTATCTATTCAGTTATTCTATCACTTCTTTTTCATGAAAAATGGTGTACCCTATCATTTAACCCCACCGCCCTTACTCTGATGATTGATAGATGAGGTAAATCGCAGGATTTCTTAAGTGGTTTATAGAGAGGGCAGCAACCAAGCTCAGTTGAAAGGTCTTTCCACCCTCCCCTCTACCACTTGAGCTATGCCATGTGGCTCACTTCTTTTTCATTTAAGTATATACGGAGTATTATAATGTATTCAGATATTATACTCTTTTCCATCATGCATGTTTCAAAAAAACACATCTTAATAATACTCAATTTTTTACACTTGTCAATAACTTTATATACTTTTTTCTATTAAATTATCTAAAATACTCACTTTTTATAAACATTTTAATAATTTTACGCATATGGAAAATACAATAAATTTTTTTAATCTTCGCGTACAAATTGGGACAGAGGGAGTAATATTTACTATATCCATGATCCATCCCACAAAAATATTTACTTTTAACTGACCGATACGTAAATTAAGAAAAATGTAACTTTTTAAGGGTACTAATATTTTTGGTAATAAAATAATTATAAAATACGTTCTATGTGTTAGATAGAAGTGTATGTGTTTTTTTTTTCAAAAAAAAAAAACAGGATTGTTATTTTTACTTTTTTTAAGAAGTTGAAAATTTTTGTGGGAAAAAAAATGTGGAAGGGTTTTATGGGGGAGAGTATTTTTCCAACACATCATTATTAATGAATGAAATAATAGAAAAAACTACACTCCCTAAGAAAAGAAAGTTTGATACAAAATAGTTAAAAATGAAATTATAAGTGTTGGCATGAAATTAGGCATGATCCATATTGGTGTTTGCTAGTGCACGTGAGGAAGAAGATGGCATGTTGATATCAACACATCGCAAGTGGGTCACCCGGTTTCACAAACAACGATCCTTCACCCACATACACGCATCTTAAACTCAATCAATCCCCCATCCTATTCCTATATATCAATTCACTCAACACAACTTCAATGCACACACTATAGTCTATATTAATATCACATGAAGAAGATCAACTCGTTACTCAGAAAATGCAAGACATTGTCGAGGCAACTGGGTCGGAGCTCCAGTTACATGCACGAGGGATTACTAAGAGGAGCTGTTGGGTCCGGATCATGATCATGACATGCAGACCACCCTCTGCTGAGCGCACTCATCCAGAAATCGAGGCGGGAAACGGGTCCGGGCAAGGATTCGGATCCGGAAGTAGTCAAGTGTGAGGTGGTGTTGTTTGATCATCTGTTGTGGATGCTAGAAAATGCGGATCCTCAGTATCTCAATTCGGATTCATTGGAAGAGCTTGCAGAACTCTACGTATATTGATGTCACATGTGTCTGCTTCTATGTCAAGAAATTAATTCATATATTAATTGGATTGATCAAATGTTCATTAATATGTATGTAGGATTTTAATAATTCATTCTCAAGATCTTTTGATTGTTGTTATTTTGTTGTGGTTGTGTCTTTGAAATGTTGAGAGGGATCTGCCATTTTTGATTAGTTTCAGGGTTTTGTTAATGTTTCTTCATTCTTTTGTTTATTCCTTCGTTTGTTTATCTAAAAAAGTGGATCATTTCGTGCCTTGTATACGTAGTGTCTTTTATAATTGTAATAGACATGCACAAAATAATCAGAACCGATAGTTCGAATCAGGAAAACGGCCATTCCAAAACCGGCCAAAATGAAATCGAAATTGGATATATTTTGATTTGGTTCCGATTCTTCATTTCATGAAATCGAACCTCCGGTTCCCAATTCAAACCGGCGATTCCTCAATTTTTTTTATTATGTTTGTGCTGAAAACACAAAATAAATAAATAAATAAAATAAAAACCAAACCGAAAACTTCTTACCCTCTTCGGTTCCTCGCTATCGAAAACGGGAATTGGCGTGCATGTTTGTATCCTTAAATTTAAAATCCTGTCCTATGGGCCTTGTAGTGGACCTCTCGAGGGCTACTCAGTTTGGGCTCTCCCCATTCATTGGCTGGACTTTAGTAGCAATTCTGGACTTCGATAACTCTGCCCAATACATATGGGCTCTATAACAAACTTAATTAATTTTTAGAAATTCTACTTTTTCCAAAATAAATAAATAAATAAATACTGAAATGAATTTAGAGTTTTTTTTTCCACCCTTACCAAACAGTTTCACAAGATAATCTCATATATGAAAATTTTTTTTTTGAGTAGATTCTCATTCCCAAAGAAAAGCATAAAAAAAGCACCCAACAATAATCGAGCACGAACTACCTAATTATGGAATTATTTATGCAGACATGTTTAATTAAAAAATAAAATAAGGGAGATAAAATCGCATCAAGATATTGTTGGGAAATATAAAATTAGAGAAAAGTGAGAATGTTGGAAATGGGCCCACCACCGACGGATCCATGGGCCCACCAACTAAATGTTGTTGGTAATAAATTAAGGTGGCAGTGGCACGCTTCTCTAGTGCACGATTGAAATTCAAATTGTCTCGTAGGCGTCACATTTAAATTGTGAACATAGTAGTAATGAAGGAATACTACTATATCTATGTTCTTTCTATTTTAGCACTCTGCCAAATTCTATATACGTATTTTTTTTTTCTTTTCATTCATCTTATAATAATTAATACTCCATGCCTTGAATGTCATTTATTTTATTAAACACTTTTATTAAAAACTGTTATAATGATAGTTGTATTTAGAGAACGTAAAAATGTATAATGGGTACTAATGAAAAGAGCATTTTATATTATAACCTCTGAATGTATTTTTTTAGTTTTCAATTAGCATAACTTATTTTATAATATCATGTAAAATTACTAAATTATAAAGATGAGTCAATAAAATAAGTTTTTTTCTTAATATACTCGGAAAAGTAAGTTTATATAAAATATATAAGAATGGACTTAGTGAGGTTTTTTTTTCTTCTAAATTTACTATCTTCTTTATTCTATAATAAAATGATTTACATTTGCAATATCTTACATATCTTTTCTATTTTTATAAAATCTTTTAGAATAATTTATTATTTTAAGTAATATAAAAAATGTTATGTATTTCGAAATGAAAGTTTTAAATTTAAGAATATTTTTTGAGATCTTGAATTATATATATATATATATATATATATATATATATATATATATATATATATATATATATATATATATATATATATATATATTTGCACGAACGATTTTGTGGATCAAATAAAATATTTTTAAAGGTTTCTTGCACAATTTTTTTTCCATATACCTTAACGAGATTATATTTTTGTATATACCTTAACGAGATTATGTTTTTGTTTATTTACTTATTTTTAGAGTTTAAGTTAACAACCTAGGTAAAATTATGTGAAACTATAATTGCATTTTCCAAAATAAAGGGAATTATATACTAAAATTTATAGTGCATAAAAATACAGCTAAAAGTTTTTAATTAAAGGGTGTTATGGTCAGTGTTCGTCACCAGGACTCAAACGTAACCCAACCAAGATATGATGGATCAAAGAAAAGATAGATTTTCATTACTCATTGTTGTATTTCTGATAGATTGTGTTACCTTATATCTCCCCTATATGAGAGTTGATTTCTTCCTCTCATTCTAGATTATTCTTTCTAATCAATGATTGACAAGTGTCCTATTCTAAAATCATCATATAACAGATTTGATGCCTTTTTGGTATTCTTGTACCTCATTGGATAATGCAGAATCTTTGTCTAACAAACTGTTGGGGACCACTATATCATATCCTTGTTATTATCCCTGTTCTTTTGCTGTCAGTCTTCACTGGATCTTCAGAGACCAGGGGTTATTTCCCGGGGTTAGCCGGTAGTTATTCCCTGGTTTGCGCACTTTATTATCCTCGGGATAAAGAAGATAAACCTGGGTTCACTTCGCCTTCCCCGTCCCTTGGGCCTGCTTTATTGGGCCTTTTTAATATCTAGAATTGAGCCGAGTATTTATCCTATAACACTAACCCCTCAAGCTCGGAAAATGACGTGTAACAAAATTATTCGAGGTTGAAACCTTAGTTAGATTTTTCGTTTCCTCTTCTAACATTTTTTTTCTTTCCGCTGGGCTTTATAAGTGGCCCAACTCCAACCCAACTGTTCATCCTTCTTTTTTCGCCTTTATCGTTCTGTTCCTCTTTCTACTTCTTCGTATTCCTAGGGTTTTCTTCTACTCTTCTCTTCATTGCGTGGATCAATTGCGACTTTATTATCTTCACTTCCAGGTACTAAATTTTCTCCTTCACTTATGGATCACGATAGCTATTATACTCCTTCTCTTTCACCATTTGGATCTGGAGCTCTTTCTCCAAACACCTCTTCTAATCTATCTCTTAGCGAAGATGAAACACCTATTGATGTATCTCCTAATGTCGATATGACTACTTGTGCGGATGGGTCTGACTTCGGCGTTAGCATTTGTCACTCTACAATTTCTCTGAAAAAATTGGATGTTCTGAAATTATATTGTCCGCCTTCGATTACTCTTCATAGACCTAATCTGCAAGGTCGTATGTGTTGGCCCCCACGAGGTTACGTCGACGCGTACGAACTTATGTTACACAAGGGTGTGCGTCTTCCTCTTCATTCCATTATTTCTCGTTTCCTTCTTTACTAGAGAATTTCACTGGCCCAGCTTGCTCCTAATGGATGGTCCATTCTATATTGTCTGCTTATTTTATTTCGCCAGTCTGGTTATTTCTTTCTCTCTCCTTAAGAAGTTGAATACCTCTATTCCCCTACTGTCGAGAATAACGCCCGGGGATGCTACTATTTGCTCCATCGTAGTCGTCCCGGCCTTATTACCGATATCCCCAGCTCTAATAAGGGCTGGAAGAACAAATGGTTCTGGGTTTCTGGCCCTTGGGGCGGGGATACCCCTACTTGCTCAAATAGCAGTTCATCGGCTTCCCTGAAAAATGTCATTCCTAATTATTTTCAGGATTTTCCTCCTTGTGAGTGTAGTTTTTAGTCTGTTTCTTGATGTGTCACTGTTACATCTCCACTATCTAACGCTTTTCTTGACATTTTTTTGCAGCTTCTGGCGTTCCTTCATCTGACCGTCTCTCTCGCAGTTTCAAACTCATTTAGAGACCATTTTATCACTGCCGCCTACCGAATGCCATTTGACTCATCTCCTTACCGACCATAATCTTCAGTACTACAAGTTATCCTCCGAGATTTCTCCCATGGCCTCTAATACCGGTTAGGCTCTTAATTCTTTCCTTTTCCTTTGTACGCTTTACTCTTTTTTATGCTTGTGTAACGATCCCCTTTTTTTATTTCACTCTAGGAAAGCGTTCTCGTTTAGTCCCTGCCAGCGAACGTCTGACATCTTCCTCTGTCCCCTCTATTTCGAAGAGGCCTATACTCAGTCCTCCTGGAGATATTTCGTCTTCAAAGAAGCCCCAAGTTTCTCCTTCTGACTCTCTTTCTGATAAGCGTAAATCTTCCAACACCCCTGGCTTGATTGAGGTTTCAGACGATCCTCTTCCCCTTCCAGGGAGTGATGTCCTTGCTTCTTTGACAACCACTTCTTCCAAATCTAAAGGTAAATCTACCAAAGGAGGTACTCGGAAAGTTCCTAGTAAAGCTCAAGAAGGTTCTTCTAAGCTACTTTCTGGTGTTGCTTCCTTTGGTTGTCAGTCCACTCCCTTTTGTCCAGTGGATCCTAAGAGGAATGCGGCCCTCTCCAAAGCAGATGTTTCTCTGGATGGCACGGGAGCCATCTATTTTCGATCGGTGGACACCAAGATTCCCGCAAGTCTGCCTACCTATCTGAAAACAACCATGAATTATCCCTTTCGGTTATGGACAGAAGAAAATACAGCTGCTATCACTCAAATGAGCCCCCAAGCCAAGTCAATGTGTGCTATAGGCCATCTTGGTCAAGCCTCCTATTTTATAGCCAACTTTTCTGAGGATATAGAGAAATTATCCCGGGATTATGAGGCTTACTCTCAGGAATTGAAGGATCTGAAGGTTAAGCTCTCCTCGATTGAACAAGAGATATCAGAATTGATGAAAGCTCGGGATTATTTCCATGATCAGTTTGAATCTAAAAAAGGAGCCCGCCATCGTTCTGAAAAATCATTTGCCAATCTTTCCAGGAAACATGACCGTTGCCAGGAAAATCTTTCTCGTCTGGAGGAAAAATTCCAAGCCTTGCGTATAAGTGCATCCGCTGAGAAGAAGCAACTATCTAATCAAGTGCAGGCAGCTGTCGATGCTCGTACGTTTTGGCACATTGAGTATATAAAAGTTTTTAAATCCTTGACTCAAATCCGTGAACACGACTTGTCGGTTGCCCGTATCTTCTGTTTCTGTTTAGCTTATATAATCGTGGTTGAAAAACTGCCTGGGAAGTTAACTATTGAGGACTTGGAGGCCATCCGTTCAGAGTTGAAAGAAAGTCTGGCTGAAGTATCTATGCCTCCAGGAGCTAGCTTAAAAGAGGACCTTGACTTCGGCGTCCTCGGTGCTTACACGGATTTCATTACTGACCTTCCTTCTGAAAAGGATGCTTAATCAGAGGATTTCATCCCCTCTGCCTTTCTAGCAGAGAATCCATCTGGTGTTGCAGTTTCTCCAGAAGTACCTTTGTTGTCCGACAAGGCCTTCTTTTCTGAGGCTCAAGAAGAAGCGGCCAACGCCAAACTCCCTTGGAATGATCATTCTCCTTCTTTACAGGTAGATCCTCTGCTCATTTCGGCTCTAGCTCCGGCAGATACAAGCGACATCCTCGATTTACTAGAAGATATCCCCTCTAAGCCATCCGATGACATGATCGAGTCTTGATGTATTTTTTTAATTTGATTTTCCTTTCCCTGTACTCGGCTAGTTTTGAATATCAATGGAAAATATTTTCAGTATTTTCTGGGTTCTACACCCCCATATTCCCTTTTTTTATATTGGGCCACACGTTCTCACATTTTACCTATTCAAATTTAAAAATTTGAATCTTACTGCCATCAGCCCAACTGTCTGACCTAGGGTTTCATGCCTCGTCTTCAACTTCCCGTCCAAACAATATCCTTTTCTTTTACTCTGTTTCTCTCTTTCTTCTACTCCCCTGCTTGCCCTCTCTTCTTCTCTTCTCTGGTTATTTTGTTTCTCTTTTCTCATGGCTCACAACAACTCTGATGCTTCCCAAGAGTTCACCGTGTCTGTTCATTCGTCCGATGCTAGCCCTGAGGATTCATCGGCTCATACCCTGCGTCGCTCTAATCGGAACATTGGCTTTCGTGGTCGTGGCTGTGGCAGGGTCCGTGTTCATGGCGGAGGTTTTACTTCTTGTATTCCAGTCACTTCTCATCCAAGGCTAGCCCCTGAGCCTAGTACTGTTCAGGTTGCTCACGTTCTCCCAAGTTCTCCTGCCACTGGATACGCTTACTCCTGACCTAGTCAAGTTACCCAAAATAATGTGGATCTCCTGCACAACGTTCATGGGTATAACCGTGTTCAATTCTTTGCCCCTGGTCCTGACGCCAGGATTCATGCTCCTCCTACCGACGCCATTCTATTTAACGAAGTATTGTTTACTGCTGGGCTTCGATTGTCTTTGGCTTCCTTTATCATGCGTTTATGTCTGTACTGGGGGATAACCCCTGTCCAAATCCTTCCTGCTTCCTTGGTGAATCTTCTTGCTGTTATTTGTTTGTTTCGGGTGATTGGGCATAATTTTGTTGAGCCCCGATAAATTGATTTCCTATTTACTTTTGCCCTCCGTCATGCTGGTTATTATTGCTTGATGCCCCGGGGGCCAAAATTGATAGGAGGAAGCGACATTGTTGGTCGCAAATGGGAATCCTCCTAGTTTTGGCTGCAGGGTCATTACCGGGCTTCGTCTGATTTTGATAGTTCTCCGTTGTCCTCTTTGCTATTCCGTCTTTTACCTTCTGGTAAAACAAGAAAGCTTTTCATTCTTCTCATGAGTTTCTTTTCCTACCCTGATCTTTGTTGGCTAGGGTATATTTTACCTTCTTATTGATGCTAATGTCTGCTCCACAGGTCCCGAATGTCCTAACTTTGTGAGTCTTAGACGCAGTTTTAGGAAAGCTTACAACCAGCTCATGAACATGGCCTTTCATTTTCAAGCCTCTGCTCTTCTGTCTGAAGAGATGTTAGTCACTGCCAACCTTGCTTGCCGTGGAATCCCTATTCTTGAAGGTGCCATTTGTTTATTACATGTACTTGGAGTTTCAATTTGGATTTCTTTACAGGCATTTCTTGTTTTCCCTCTGCAGATAAACTGCATTTGTCTCTGGTCCCTTATGAAGATGTAGGTTGTGGACTACCTCGTGGCCAGAAAAGGAAACATAGTGATGCTGGTCCTTCTTCGCGTCAACCCAACTCGGCTTCGTCAGATTCTCCTGGAAAATAAACGCCCAAAGATCTAGGATCTGCTTCTGACGGTATAGCGGAGGTCACACCAAACATAGATCCTCTGGCGTTAGGACGCATTCCGAAACCCCATTCGACTATCCGAGATATCGCCCAACAGTACCAGTCAGGTGGATCCTCTAACGAGAATCTGAAGATGCCCGGAAGAAATGAATTGCCAGGGGAAAACAACCCGAAGCTCAGAAGAAAACAAGTTACCCCAAAGATCTATTCAGCAGCCTGTCATACCTCCTTCCAATCTTCCCGACCAGGGATTAAGTTCTGATGCTGGGAGGATCGTGTCCAACCTGGCTAACATGGCTCGAGAACTTGCTGAATGTCAGAGGTTGTTTAAGCCCGAGATGGTAAACCCTGCTCCAGCTCTAGCCCCTGAAGAGATTACCCGCTTGACGGCTCGGGTATCCTCGTTGGAGATACAGAACACTGAGCTAACTGCTCGCTTGCAAGCTGAGGTTGATCGTACGAAGGAAATGACTACACGAGCTGAGGCTGCGGAAGCCAAACTTAAAGCCTTCCGTGATCTAAGCTTTTCTTGATTTTCTGACTGTCTGCTAAACTTCCTTTTGCTAATTTTCTTTTGATGTTTGTGGCGCTGTGTTCGCCTTGGATTCTGATGACTTTTACCTCTATCTTTCTCATCTTACTACGCTTTTTTTATAAGAATATTGATGATGTTGATTCTTATGACTTACTCGTGTTCCCTCCTATACTTAACTTTTGTTTTTAACTATTCGAGAATGCTTTAATGTTAACACTTTTATTTGAACTACTTCTCATGATCTTGCTCATAATGAGTACTTTTCTTCCTTACATCATGGCGTTTTATTGAAAATAAATAAAGAAATGCATAACTTTCCTCTCTTTAGACTTACTGATAGAATTTCTTTAGATGTTGCGCATTCCAGGGATGTGGCTCCTTCTTTTGTTTCTTATTGATTAACCTATACGCTCCACCTTTCAATCTTCGAGCAATAGTAAAAGGGCCTTCCCACTCTTTCCCAAACACCCCTGGTGCTATTTGCAAAATCCTTCGCAGTACCAGGTCTCTCTGTTTGAACTCTCTCAACTTCATATTTAAATTGTAATCTTTTTTCGACCTTTCCTTTAACACATGGTTATGAATATCTGCTGTCAATCTTTTTTCCTCCAGTAAATCCAACTCCAACTTTAAAGCCTCCTGATTTCCCTCTTCCGAATAGTGAGATACCCTAAAGCTAGGTTATCCGATTTCTACCGGGATTATGGCCTCTGCCCCATATGCCATGGAGAAGGGTTTTTCCTGTTGCATTCTTCGATGTGGTTCTACACCCCCATATTCCCCCGGGTAACATCTCCGGACAATTCCCATCAAGCCCTTCCAACCTAGCTTTGAGTGTATGCTTTATGATCTTGTTCACGGCTTCAACATGTCCATTGGATTGCGGGTGGTAAGGGGTAGAGTACAGTTTCTTGATTTTTACGTTTTCGCAGAACTTCCTAATTTTAGCGTTGTCAAATTGCTTCCCATTGTCTGTCACTATGACATTTGGGATCCCAAAGCGACATACAATGTTTTTCCACAGAAAGCTCCATCTTAGCTTCGTTAATGGTAGCTAGGGATTCTGCCTCTGCCCATTTGGTGAAATAATCCATTGCTACCACCGCGAATTTTACTCCACCCTTTCCCGTTGGTAGTGGACATATGATATCCACACCCCATTTAGCAAATGGCCAGGGGCTAAAAACCGACAGTAACTCCTCTGGAGGAGACTGAACTATAGGAGCAAACCTTTGACAGTTTTTACAAGTCCTGGAATATTGCATAGCTTCCTTTTTAACTTCGGTAAAAAATTTCCATGTCTCATAACCTTGTGTGCCAAGGCACGTTCCCCGGTATGATTACCACAAATACCCTCATGAATCTCCCTTAGGACATACTCAGCTTCTTCAGGAGCTAAACACATCAGTAGCGGTGTCATATAGCCCCTTTTATACAGGACTCCCTCTAACATGGTATATCTCGCTGCCCTTAATCTCAATTGCCTTGCTTTAATGGTATCCCCTGGCTGTTCTCCCGAGCTTAGGAACTTAATTATTGGAGTCATCCAATTATCTCTGGCTTCCTCTTCCACGATTAAGACCGTGTTATCGCTGGGCTTATCTTGTCGAGTGATGTTGATATTATTCAATTCCTCCGCATTTACAGCTGTTGCTAATTGGGCCAGCACATCTGCTTCTGAATTCTTTTCTCTCCCAATATATTTGATGAAAATCTGCCCAAATTTTTTCATTGCCTCCACTACTAAATCTCTGTACTTTTCCATTTGACCATCTTTTGTAGCAAAGTCTCCTTTGATTTGGTTCACCACTAATTGAGAGTCACTGAAGACTATCAAAACTTTCACTCCCAATGACATTGCCATTCGTAAACCATTCAACAAAGCCTCATACTCCGCTTCGTTATTGATAGCCTTGATTCCAAACTTTATGGCTGATGAGAACTTTCCCAACGATGGGCTTTCCAGCACAATCCCGACACCTGAGGCTAAAGCTGTGGCAGAGCCATCCACATATAGCTTCCATGGTTCTTCCACTTTACTCTCCGAAGGAAATGGTAGGGTTAATTCCACCATAAAGTCCGCTAAAGCCTGTGCTTTTATGGTAGGTCTTGGGGCGTATATGATATCGTACTGTCCCAATTCCACTGACCATTTTAAAAGCCTTCCAGCCTCATCAGGTCTTTACAATACTTGACGTAGCGGTAATGCTGTCAATACTTCGATTGTATGCTCCAAAAAGTAAGTTCTGAGTTTTCTTGCACTCATAACCAATGCCAATGCCATCTTTTCCAACACCGGGTAGCGAAACTCTGCCTCTTTTAGCCCCTGGCTGACGTAGTGTACTGGGGTACATTCTTTGTCTTCTGTTTTGACTAGAACTGCAATTACTGTAGTTCCAGAGGCTCCAATGCATAACTGCAGCTTTTCCCCCGACGATGGCTTTGATAAGATCTTGAGATTGGACAATTCTTTCTTGATCTTATCAAAAGCTTCCTGACTTTCCTTTGTCCATTCAAATTTTTTCTTCTTTCTTAAGATATCAAAGAAGGGCTTACACTAATCCGAAGCTTTTGATATAAATCGACTCAACGCCGCTATCCTCTATGTCATGTTCTGGACCTCTTTACCATGTTTCGGCAGCTACATATCTAGTATGGCCTTTAACTTGGTCGGGTTCATCTCGATTCCCCTTTAACTGACAATGTACCCTAGGAACTTTCCTGAGAATACCCCGAAGGTACACTTCTTGGGATTTAGCGTCATGCTATATTCCCGAAAAATTGAAAATACTTTGGCCAGATGCTCAAAGTGATCTTCCTTTTTTAAACTCTTTACAAGGGTATCATCAACATATACCTCCACAAATTTCCCGATTTCCTCCTTGAACATCTTGTTTACCAACATCTGGTATGTTGCTCCTGCATTTTTCAAACTAAAAGGCATGTTACACCAGTAATATATCCCCCTACCTGCAAAGAAAGATGTATCTTTCTGGTCGTCTGGATGCATGGGGATCTGATGATATCCTGAAAAGGCATCCATAAAGCTCATAATTTCATGTCCCACGGTGGAATCAACCAGTCTGTCTATAACTGGTAAGAGATAGCTGTCCTTTGGGCATTGCTTATTAAGACCTGTAAAGTCTACGCAAAGTCTCCATGTATTTGATGACACTTTCTTGATCAACACCGGGTTTTGTACTCTTTTGGGATATTCTACTTCTCGAATGAGTTTTCCTGCCAATAGTCTTGTAACTTTGACTTCCAAAGCATCATCTTTCTCTGGGCTAAATTTTATTTTCTTCTGATAAAAAGGTTGAGCTTGTGGATCTACATTCAGACGATGACACGCATGCCTTGGATCTACTACTTACTACTGGCTTTGTAGTCGGGTCCCACACGAACACATCCGAATTTTCTTTAAGTAAGATCATCATCTCCTCCTTGTAATGCCCCTGTAGTGTCACTCACATCCTTACTTTAATCTCAAGGTTCTCTTGATCAATTTGTATCTCAACGGTTTCTTCCCCTGCCGAGGAAATTTCTGGCAATGTAACTCGGGGATCCATCTCATGAACTACTGGATCCTCCATCAATTAAAAAATATCTTTGCATGATGGAATCTTTTTTACAATTTTCCCTTCTCGAGGATGCTTCTCCTTAACCTCTTTGTAATTTGGTTCAATATCCATTATATCTTCAAAAGCAAGCATCTCAAAACTAGGATCATAACAGTTCAAATCCTCCATCTTCTCTATAAATGAACATTCCCCAGCCATCTTTTGGACTCCAATTAAGATAGCTATCCGTCCGTCTTTGGTTTGAAACTTTAGACACTGATGAAGTGTAGACGGGACATCACCAAAAGTGTGGATGAATGGTTTTCATAATATACAATTATAGGATGAGACCTGATCCACTACCTTGAAGTTGATAGAGTACAAGACTTGCACTTTTCCATCAGAACTTTGAACTTGAACCATTAAATCTACCTCCTCCATTGGTTTGGTTTACAGCATTGCCGAATCTCCTGATTTCATCACGACATGGACGTACTGTATGGTGCCTGTCACCCCCCAATTTGTCAAAAACTGACTTGAAAATGATATTTGCGTATGCCCCTGTATCCACTAAGCATTTATGGACTTTTATTCCCGAGATATTTGTCGATATAACCAAATGATCAGTATGGGGATTTTTTACCCCGTAGAAGTCCTCTTCCGTGAAGATGATATCCGGCCCTTCAACTGGATATAGAGAATAAACCCTCAATTCCTGGTGATCCAGTTCTCGCAGTTCTGCATTCCTCTTTCTCTTTGATAATTCCGTCAGTGACTGAGAAGTGCCGATATATTTTTTCTCCTGTTGGATCTCCATCATATGGATCTCCCCAGGTGGAATTCCTGGGTACTTGTATTTGAGCTACTCCCGGGAGTGGCAATCTCGGTGGTAGTGGCGGTAAATTCTGCCTATCTTGGGGTATCTTATGTTGTCTGGCTTGATTCTGGAGATGATTTCCTTCTCATCTAGGGCGATAAACGGCTGGTGCCAATATCCCCTTTAATCTTCCACTTTTATACAACCTCCATAGTTCATATATCAGATCTCGGCACTGATCGGTGTTATGTCCTGCGTACTGATGATATTGGCAAAATCTCCTGGGATTTAACTATCCTGGGGATGCCCAAATCTGGCGAGGTTCTCTCAGGATTTGTCGATTTCTCACTTGATAGAAAATCTCCTCAACCGAGCATCTCGTTTCCTCTTGCAGAACTTAGATGTTGGGTGGTTCCTCTGTATTCGTGAATGGCCTGAAGTTTGTCGGGGTTTTGTATTCCTTGCTCCCTTGACTTACTGGCTTTTTCTTGTTTTACTCTTCCACTTTCTTTGCCAATGCCAGAGTTTCCTCCGTTTGGCTATATTCATTCGCCAAAGCCAGGAGCGCCCTATATGTGGCTGGTGGCTTGAATTGTACTGCTTTCCACAGTGCAGACTCAGGATGTAGTGCACCCATTGCGGTGACTAAATAGGCTTCATCACCCATGGGTTCCCCTTTGGCTCTTTGATCGTTGAACCTCTTTAGAAAAACACGAATCGATTCATTTGCTCCCTGCTTAATGCTTGCCAGTTTGTGCTTTGGTTCATTTACTATTCCCAGGTAGGAATATTGAGTAATAAACGCACTCACCAGATCATCCCAACTTTCGATCGAATTTGCTGGCAGCGTAGAAAACCAATCATTAGCTTTGTTTCCCAAAGTTAAAGGAAACATGCGACACTGAGTCGCCTCCGAACTCCTTTGTGCCCCCATCTACAGTAGCTAAGTATTGACATGTTGTTATGGATCTGACTCACAGTTGAATAAGGCTTTATTGGGTACCTTAATCTTCATTTGCCTATGCGCCGAAAGGATTTTCTCAGCGAATGGGGTTTTACCCAGATCCGCCTGAGAGCGTCCATCTTCTCCCTGTCGTGGCTTTTTCTCGAGATCCTCCATCCTTTTAAGCAAACGATTAACTATGGAAATATCCCCATGCTCCGTGACTCTATCCCCTGGATTTACCGTGGGAATTCGTGGTTCATCTTCCGGCATGATGGAAGGTGGGAAACTGTGCATTCTTCTTGGGGGTACTGACTTTCTCTTTTTAGAGGCTTCCCCATATACTCGCCCATGTAGTGTTTCTCCGGACCCTTCGGCGTAAGGCTGGTGTCTCGACCCGTTTGGTCCTAGGCGATCGTGCACTCTTCCTCAGGATGAATTATTTACACTTTGCTCTGGTGGATTTTATCGAGCCCGGGCCTCATTTATGACCCGCCGGGCATCGTTGGGTGGGGGATCTGCTCTCCTTTGCTCCGACACTTCCTTTCTCCGGTCGACATTCTCTCTAAGGTCTTCTACCGGGACTTTCCTGTGTCTATTGATCTTCACGTAAATCTTCCACTGAACTTCTCTTCTCCGGTTGAGGTTGTCACGTAGATCTTCGACTGAGCTTGTTGTACTTCTTCAAAGTTCAATCTCGTTGGAGGGACTAGATGAACGGCAAATTCATTGAACAGCGACTGCAACTTTTCTTGAAATTCTCGGGTCTTTTCCAGATTGCCCAAGATGAGTATCTTCATTACTGTGGGAGGTGTGCACATCGTTGGATCTACCGCAGGTTGCGCAGGTGGTATATTCGGGATCTGGACATGCACACTTTCAGAGCTTCGAACCACACGTCTCTGCCGATGGGTTCCTCTTGGAGAATAAAAGGATTCATCACCGTCCATCATCTTTGCTAGAAAACAAAATCAGGTGTAAAACTTGAACGTGTTCCCATAGATGGCGCCAATATTGTGGTCAGTTTTTGTCACCAGGACTCAAACGTAACCCAACCAAGAGATGATGGATCAAAGGAGAAAATGGATCAAAGAAAAAATAGATTTTCATTACTCATTGTTGTATTTCTGATAGATTGTGTTACCTCATTTTTTCTCCCTCTTCCCCTATATGGGAGTTGATTCATTCCTCTCATTCTAGATTATTCTTTCTAATCAATGATTGACAAGTGTCATATTCTAGAATCATCCTATAACAGATTTGATGTCTTTTTGGTATTCTTGTACCTCATTGGATAATGTAGAATCTTTGCCTGACAAACTGTTGGGGACCACTATATCATATCCTTGTTATTATTAACCCTGTTATTCTGCTGTCAGTCTTCACTGGATCTTCGGAGACCAGAGGTTATTTCCCGGGGTTATCCGGTAGTTATTCCCTGGTTTGCGCATTTTATTATCCTCGTGATAAAGAAGATAAATTTGGGTTCACTTTGCCTTCCCCGTCCCTTGAGCCTGCTTTATTGGGCCCTTTTAGAACTGGGCCGAGTATTTATCCCATAACAAAGGAAAAAAAAATATACACTTCTTCGCATAGTAATGAAATAATAAAAAAGTTATATAATGAAAATATATGTAGTTTGAGTAAATTCACATAAAATGTTAATACAATTATAACTTTATATAAGACTCTACTGAACTTTTTTGTGGAGCATATCACTCGTATCACATAGTAGTTCTCAAATCTCAATAGATATAGAATTGATAAGAAAATAAAACAACAAAAAAATTTAATGTGTTGTGGCTATCATCTTTTTGTAGATGTAACTTTATTTTCTCATTTTTCTACGGTCACCATTATATAATAATTAATTAATTAGGCAAATAAGCATCAATTTAAAGGGAAAACGACAATAAAATGGAATAATTTCTTATTTCTCCGAAGAACAGTAACAGATAATATTTTTCAAAAATATCTGATAACTCAAAACAAAGAAAAGAAGTCACTGCATGGAATTGTAGGAGAGGAACCGGAGGGAAGCCCTTCCCCCTCTACAGCTCCACCCACACACCCGTACTGAAAGCACACTAACAAAAGAAAAAATAATTTAAAATGAAAAAAAAGCTCTCGCTTTCTTCATTAATGTAGAGAGGGATGCTGATTTCAGTCAAGGTCCCCCTAAGGTAGTTATGGTACGGTCTCTTACAATTGGTTCTCTCAGGAACTGTATCTCTCTGATTCTGAGGTTAGCTCATTAAACCAGTCTTTACACTTTTTCTTGATCCTTTATTTATTTATTTTTTTAATTTCAAGAATTTGGATCAAAGTATTAAGTTTTTAGTGCTGTGTATTGGTTGTGAATGAACATCTTCCATAGAGTTTAAAATCTGAAGATATGTAATTATTTGGTCAAAATATATGATTTTGATCAGTGGGGTGAGGGTTGATCTTATTCATTCATAAAAGAATTGAGTCTTTTGAGAAGAGCAACTGTAGGAAAGCTTTAGTGGTTTATATAGGTAGATTGGACTAAAGGGTTATTTCTCTTTGTATGGAAATGGTTCTTTTGCCCTTTAAAATTCTCTCATGGATTTAAATTTATCAGACCAATGGCTTTTTTGCCATGTTATGATTGGCTTCCTTTCATTTTTGGGACAGTTTTTGAATCCTAGTGGAATGATGGTTGACCTCTTAGATATTCACCAATTTGCAGGGGTCAACATTAGGTATTGTAGTTGTGGTGTTGCTGATATTGTGCATTTGCAATCTTGCATGTGTTTTGTAATTAAATGCTGTTAAATAGTTTATGACATATCTTCCTACAGTTACTTTGTTGAAATGTGGAGGTTCTTCATGATCAAACTTTAGTTTGCCTCAATGTGCTACTTGATCAACTACTCTGATTTGGTTCTTTGCGTCTGCTTTTTTCGACGCTCCTAGTGTTTTGATGATTGCATCTCTATAGTAATTCGAACATGCTAGGTTGAGATGGGTTTGAGTTGGTGGCAATTCAAGATATAAAATTTTTGATGCATTCAGTTTCCTGACTTATTGTTGTTTCCTTTCTTCATTAGTATGCTCTCTCTACCTTTTCTGGCCTTTTGCCTTTCCTGTATTTTATAAGTCATAGGTGTTCTTCCCTCTGATGTTATGATAGTGTTGTCAGTGTCTTCCTATTTTCATCTATTCTCTGTTATATAATGTCAGGTGAAATTAATGATCAAGAGAAACCGTTTGGATATAGTTTCCTTGAACGAGCTTCCATCGAAAGAAAATTGTGATTGGATTAACCTTTTGATTTCATAACAAGTGGGAAGAGTATGCTTGATGATTTTCCTCGCAATAAATTAAAAGATGGATCAAGGAAGGTCGCGTTCTAGGGCCCGAGGCTCAGGCTCAACACCATCTGAGGAATCATCTTTGGATCTTGAGAAATATTCCTGCAATCATTTTTCCCGGACTTCATTTAGCCCTCCACCACTTCAGCCCCATGCATCAGCAGGACAACATGGTGAGGGTAGTGCTGCATATTTTTCATGGCCATGTCGAATTAAAGATGATGCTGAAGAGAGGGCAAATTATTTCGCTAACCTACAGAAAGATATTTTAGCTGAAACTCACAACCAATTGCCAGAAGGTCAGCGAGCAAACACCTTGTTGGAGCTCATGACCATAAGGGCATTCCACAGCAAAATCTTGCGATGTTACAGTCTTGGAACAGCAATTGGTTTTCGAATTAGGCGTGGTGTTTTGACAGATATACCAGCAATACTGGTTTTTGTATCAAGGAAAGTTCACAAGCAATGGCTTACTCCAATCCAGTGTCTGCCATCTGCTTTGGTGGTAATAACAAAGCTCTTCTTGTTTCTAATTGAACCTTCCACACGTGGAAGAACTCATTTTAACACTTTTTTCTTTTCTATTCGCGGATGTAAATCAAACACCAAAAAGGGGCAAACTTACTTCAGGAATTATTAAATCTAACATTTTGCTCTAATGAAGAATTTGTTGTTTTCCACCTTTGCGAGTTTTCTTCTGCTGTATTTCTCTTTTTAGCTGTAGTGATCAGCATGCCTGATATGGTAAAGCTTGTAAATGGAAAGGCTGTATATCTAAATTTTCACTTAAATTCCTTGAAATTTAATGCCATTTTTACTACTTCAGGGACCGGGAGGCGTATGGTGTGATGTGGATGTGGTGGAATTTTCTTATTTTGGTGCACCAGAGCCTACAATCAAAGAACAGTTATATACTGAGATTGTTGACGACCTGCGTGGGAGTGATCCCTGCATTGGTTCTGGTTCTCAGGTATGTCAAATATCTTTTCCCCTTGACAAAACCTCACTGGTGTCTTTGATGTGTGAACGATTTGATAGCTCTCCTACTGGAATTTTACAGTGATGATAACGAATGGGGCCTGCTAATGTGATGGGGAGTAGGCTGAACTATACATCCAGTTTTAGTGGATGAAAGCTGCTAGTGTTATTGTATTTAATAATTCTTTTGTTTCCTTAACTAAATGTATATATATAGATATTATAAACATTGCATTTATGTGTATTCCTTAATTGAGCAATTTTAGTTTTGTCCTCTACTGCCCTTGCCTAATTTGGAAACCATTATTAGTTCCTATATGTGATTTGGTTTCTGTCAGCAAATGCACATGATCAATGTTTGTTTCTTGTATCTGAGTAGTACAAATCAAGTTACCAAGTACTTCAAATTCATCGATGATGAATTTATGGAAAATTTTTGCTCGGTATTGATTACTGAAACATGTGGGGATTAACTGGAACTTGGGAGTCATACTTGAAACTTCCACTGCATCAGATATTGTTAATTAAATACTTTACTTGGTTCCACAGATCTTAATGTAAAACATATTTCTTTTGCATGTAGCATTATATGAAAATTCTATAGAAGACCATCCTTTTCTTCGTGGTGTTTATTTCTTCTACCCTTTTCAACTTGTGCTCCTTGTGTCCCGTGGGAAGTTCAGACAATTGGTTAAATTTACCATCTATGTATTGCACTAACATAGTTTCACAATGATTCCTGTGATTTAGGTTGCGAATCAGGAAACTTACGGAACCTTGGGTGCTATTGTAAGGAGCCAAACAGGTAGTCGACAAGTTGGTTTCCTCACAAACCGGCATGTTGCAGTTGATCTAGATTACCCAAATCAGAAGATGTTTCATCCCTTACCGCCGACCCTAGGACCTGGTGTTTATCTTGGTGCAGTTGAAAGAGCAACTTCATTCATCAGAGATGATCTTTGGTTCGGGATATTTGCTGGCATTAATCCAGGTTAGTTTTGTTTGTGGTCTTTTTCAAGGTGCACTAGCAGATAGGTAATGGTCAGCAATATTTGTATGATATCAAAGTGAAATTTTCCGTTGTTTGTGGACAGTACGATGATTTTACATCTCAGCCTTTCCTTATCCTCTCCTACATTTAATGTGTAACCTTTGTCCATCCCTTTAGTTGATACATACAATGGGACGAGTGATGCAATTTGAATTCATGCAGAGACATTTGTGAGAGCAGATGGTGCCTTCATTCCATTTGCCGATGATTTTGACATGACGGCTGTAACTACGTCTGTGAAAGGGATAGGGGAGATTGGAAATGTCAAAACGATAGACTTACAATCTCCAATTAACACTCTTGTCGGGAAGCAAGTGATGAAGGTTGGAAGAAGTTCCGGTTTCACTACTGGAACTGTATTGGCTTATGCTCTCGAGTACAACGATGAGAAAGGGATATGCTTTTTGACTGATCTTCTCGTTGTTGGCGAGAACCAACAAACATTCGATCTTGAAGGGGACAGCGGGAGTCTCATCATACTGAAGGGTGAAAATGGAGAGAAGGCACAACCTATTGGGATAATCTGGGGTGGAACTGCCAATAGAGGACGTCTTAAGCTAAAAGTTGGCCAGCCTCCGGAAAACTGGACGAGCGGGGTTGATCTTGGCCGCTTACTCAATTTCCTCGAACTCGACCTCATCACTTCAGAAGAAGCACTCAGAGGTTAGTATGCATCACTAATATCAAAACGAAAGTAGCTTAACATCTGCTAAAAAATAGTGTCTTTCCGATCTTTTATTATGATCTGCTATAGTTGCAGTTCAAGAACAAAGAGCTGCTTCCATGACAGTGGTGGGATCATCTGCTGGTGACTCGTCGCCTCCTGATATAATACTCCCGAAGGACAAATCCGAGCCATTGGGTCTTCACATCCAACACTTCCCGTTGGAAGATGGTGCAGGTGGACTGGATATCAACTCATCACCGGCAGAAGGTGGTGTGTTGGATTTGGAAGATGGGATCAATGCTGGTCCTAGTTTTGAGCATCAGTTCATACCCAGCTTCAACGGAAGGCCCGTAATGCATCATGATGATCAGCAAGATAGGCTGGAATCTGAGAACCTGTTGGAGTTGAGAAATGCTTGCGACGATGACCTGAATTTCTCGTTGCAATTGGGGGAGAACGAGCCCAAGAGAAGGAAATCCGAGCCTGCTCATAGCTCGGACAGAGGCAAGTAAGTTTTGTGTGTTAGGTGAGATGAGAAATTGTTGGTGATTTGAATGGTGTTATGTTGCGGCTTTCTTACCTTCAAGAAGAGGTAGAGCCTATGCAGTGTACGTTTGATTGTACATTGGATTATGCAATACTATTTTCTCATTTTCCATTACTGGAATAACTTTTTACATCCTTTGCTGCTGTTTAGAATATAGTAATAATTTCCTTTTTAAATTTAAATAAGTTTTATTTTATTGGTATTATAATAAAAAGAAGTTTTTAAATCAATACATGTGATATAATTTATCTAAAATACTCTTATTACTGTTTATTATCTTGGGCAAGTGTATAGCAAGTGCATGTGAGAAAAATAATATACTTCCAAGCAAAACATCAAAGATATATAATCAAAGTAGTTTTAAGAGAAAAAAAAAAACTTCACTTAAAAATTCATTTTCTTATTTAAAAGAGGCCCATGTGGAATTTAACACTGGTATGTTTGGTAGAGGGGTCAAAGATATATAATCAAAGTAGTTTAAGAGAAAAAAAAATGCTTCACTCAAAAATTCATTTTCTTATTTAAAAGAGGCCCATGTGAAATTTAACACTGGGATGTTTAGTAGAGGGGTTTGGAGAGTGAGGAATGAGAATGATTAATAAGTGTTTGGTGTTACATCGGAATTGGAATTATTCTCAATTTTGTGGGAATTATCAATTCCACCCAAATATAGATGAAATCGCTTTGATTCCATACCCATTCCTTTTCACACTCATTCCCATTCCAACTATAAAATAATTGGGACTTTAATGTACAAAGGCAAACTAACAAACTTGCCATAGCATTCTTTTTATGGGCTTTAATGAAGAAAGGCAAGCCAACACAATTGGGGAAATAAGTTTGTATCTTAACACCTTCCATTCCTCTAGAAATATAAGGGTCCCCACTGCCCATACCCTAAAGATTGGTGGAGGAACTAAATCGCAGTTTATCAAAAGCTTTCGTCTTAAAGTTCTTATAAAAAGATTTATTAGATTATTTTCTGATGCAATCTTGGCGACAACAACCTTCCCCTCATCATAACATATAAGGGGCCCCCCGCTGCCCCTACCCTAGAGATTGATGGAGGAGGTAAATCGCAGTCTATCAAAAGCTTCCGTCTTAAAGTGATTTAAGGGATTATCTTCTGATGCAATCTTGGCGACAACAACCTTCCCCTCATCATATCTTGGGCAAACCATGGAACTTTAATATAAAGGCAACATTATATTATTATTTTTCCATGGTGGGACTTTAATATAAAGGCAAGAGATTGGTGGATGAGATAAATCGCAGGACGTGTCTCAAATGATATATAGGGAGGACTCACTGTTTAGCTTGTGCTTGCAAGGGGCCAAATTCATGCCAAATGCAGGATTCGAATCCCCACCTTGCAGTTACAAGCTCAATTGGAAGGTTTTTCTACCATTCCCTCTATCACTTGAATTATCTCTAATATACTGTAAGTTCAAAATTGTCACCACCATTTAACACACGAATGCAAAATCAATGATTTTAAATCAAATTGGACAAGCTGGTTCAATAAGTTGAAGTTGAACAGGGAACTGATATCGAAACCGGTTTGAAAAATTCAAAAAAATAAATTTTTAAATTGAATCCGATTGAAATGGATTGTTCTAAATTGGTCCAACCGTTCAAATTAAAAAAATAAAATAAAATATTATAACACTTTTACTTTTGTATATTTTAGAATATAATAATATTTAAATTTTGAATTAAATTATAAATTATGGCATTTAGTGGGTATTCTATGAATTATAAAATATGAATATTTATTTAATTATATATATTATTTAAAATTGAATTTAAAATAATCTGATTATATATTTATTTATAAACAGTGTTTTTATTAATGTGTATTTCTCAATAATTAATCCAAAATATTATTTAAAATATCTGAATTCCAATTTTTCGATTAATTCCCCAACTGAAGCCATCTTGAATGATTCAATCTCGAATTATTCTCTCCGCTGGATTTATGATAGCATATGCAACACAACACTATCAAATGACTACAACAGGCCCAAATGGAGTGATCCTAGGCCCATCAGAAATTACTCCCTCCTCAGGCCCAAATGGAGTGATCCAAGGCCCACTAGAAATAACTCCCTCGATACCTCATACCACTTGCCAGTAGTGCTAATTCAAACTGAGCCATTTCTATCTTATAGTCTTAGCCAGTCTAGGGTTTATCGAGGGATTGTCCAATGGCGAAACCTCCCCGTGGCCGCCCGGCGTCGCCGTCGGGCTCTGATTCTCGTTCTTCCTCCCGCTCCCGCTCACGTTCACGCTCGCGCTCGCGCTCGCGCTCACGTTCGTCGGGCTCCCGTTCGAGTTCGAGCTCGAGGTCTCGTTCCCGCTCTCGTTCCAGATCCGTCTCTTCATCTTCCTCCCTCTCTCGCAGTGGCAGTTCTCGTGGTGCCAGCCCTGCTCCGCCTCGGAAGAGGTAAAAACTTTTTGTTTATACCTATTTTATGGACATTTTTAATTTGATTTCACATTATATTACATTTACCATGTCATGTCTTCTTTGAGGGAAGTGAATTTTCCTTGAATGGTCCAACAATGTAGATTCTATGACGTTTAAATGTGACTGGAATGGTTTTATTCTCTAACCTGTTTTAGCGCAATTTGTGACGTACTGGGGTCCGAGAGCAGCTTCCAGGGATAAATCCATTGATTTGTTATATTTTGATTGAGTGATTAAAATTACATGCATTTTTTTCTTCCTTTTCTTGACCTTGACCGTTTGTTTTTTCCCTATACACTGTTGTTCTGTATAGTCCCGCTGAAGGGGTAAAGAGAGGTCGTTCACCCCCGCCGCAAACCAAGAAAGCTTCCCCACCACCGAGGTGAGAGTCAATCTTCATTACGTTGAGTTTTTATATCGTTTATTGAGTTGCTAACTGCCCCTTTTATTTGGATTTTATTCTATTCATAAACAATTAGAGGATTTTTATTGTTTTCGATTTATGTTATTCTTTTAAAATAGGTGATTCTTAAGCCAAATGAGTAGAATAATTTATGTTTCTTTTGAGTTATTGATTGGATAAGATTTACTTTATGGCAAAATGAATATGTAAGAGGTGAGTGGTGGTGTGTGTAGGAAGGATGGTAAGAAGTGTGATGGAGTATTAATTAACGTGAGAGGAGAGAGAGGTTTAAAAGAGTATTAATTTGGGAGAGAGCATATATGCATGGTGCTTGAGGATCAATATAGTCTATGTTTATGTAGGGGTGGTTTTTTAAAAACGGGCTTTTAAAACCCCTAATTAAAATGTCTAGGATTTTAAAAGTCTAAATTTGGTTTTTATAACCAAAAACTTACATCCCCTTAGCTAATGAATTTCTATGCTGAAACTTTTCTTGAAGTTTGTGTGTTTGATCTTTCTTGTTATTGTATTGATATTTCCAGATTAAAATTCAGACCATGAGAGTTGAGAAATTAATCTTCCATGTGTTTTATTGTTTTACGGTCTCCCACCTGCGCAAGTATAACTTTTGAATATCATTGTCTCAACTGCGTTCTGCGTGGCTCAGCTGGCCAGCCAATTTTTTAAACTTGTAATTTGTAGTTTTGATTCTCTAAATACACTTTCATATTATTATTAATCTTTTGTTTATTCAGAACTTGGTAATTATTTCTGGCTGTATACTTTCATTACTATATATGTTGTGTTGTCTGTTCTGTATTTAATTGTCTGGCTCTAGTGTTTGAGGAACTTCTTTTGCTAGTTATTTTAATTTCTGAGCTTATCTGTGATCTTTGTCTCCAGGAAACCTTCTCCCATTCCTGAATCTCTTGTACTGCATGTGGACCAGCTTAGCAGGAACGTTAATGAGAACCACTTAAAAGAAATATTTGGTACATTTACAATTCTTGTCGATTCTTATAATCGCTCGTCTTTGCATCAATATTTCATGTGATGACACTTTCTCATAGCTCAGTTATCTAGTTCTTGAGGCTTGATTTTGTTTACCCGGATCGTTCTTTTTACAGGTACTTTTGGTGAAGTGGTGAATGTACGGCTGGCAATGGACCACGTTGTGAGTTTTCACTTTGGTACCCTTATTTTCAGTCTTGATCTAAGAGCCTTCTTCTCATAATTTGGTTTTGATGGTTTTTATTCACAGGTTAACCTTCCCAAAGGATTTGCTTATGTTGAGTTTAAGAACAGGACAGAGGCTGAAAAGGCCCAATTACATATGGATGGTGTATGGTTCTGTTAGTTTTTCTTAAGGAAATATTTTAATGCATCACTTGGCTTGTACTCCATTTTTTTAATCTACCATGTATATGCAGGCCCAAATTGATGGTAAAGTTGTTCGTGCCAAATTTACATTACCAGAGAGAAAGAAGGTTGCGTCTCCTCCTAAATCCCTTGCCACCACATCGAGGAGAAATGGTGCAAAAGCTGAAGATACTGCTGCAGATGGCGATAAAGATGGACCAAAACGGCAGAGAGAGGGTGAGATCTCACGTTGAGAATGCATATGGATTGATTTCTGCCTTTTCTTTTTCCTTTACATTGTTGTTTAAGAAAGACCATCATATTATCAGTGTCTCCTCGTCGAAAACCCACTTCTCCACCTCGAAGGAGGTCTCCTGTAGCAAGAAAAGGTTCTCCCAATCAGGAGCTGGATTCTCCCCCACCACCTCGACGTAGAGCTGATTCTCCTTATCGACGAGGTGGCTCCCCACCTCCTCGGAGAAGGCCTGCATCTCCAGTCAGAGGTCGTTCACCCTCACCAAGGCGTTTCAGATCACCTCCAAGGTTGAGGGTTTTCCAAATATTACTGGATTCTGATTTTTTTTATTCATGTTTTCTCTTTCTTTTTTATTTCTATGTCTTGGGTGGGGGGTCCTTCCAGGGGCAGCATCTGATATATCTTTTTCTTAGCAGGGGATCCCCACGAAGAGTTCGTGGCAGTCCTGTTCGCCGGCGTTCTCCGTTTCCACCTAGGCGACGGTATGCCAGACACTTAAGTGTCATCCTCACTATACGATTATGACTATTATAATTTCCTTGCATTTTATTTTATTTTTTCCTTAAAAATTTAAGATGTCTAAAATTGGCTGTTGATTCCTAAGATATTTCTTTTATTAATAAAATTTTAATATACTCCTTATTTTATAGTGATGATGTTTCATTAGTGTTAATAAATCAATATCATGATACTTCTTTTCAAAGATTTTAAAATATTTGCATATATTTGAATTAGTTATTTATTATATAAACATGAAATTATTTGAGCTATTTGAAGGAGATATTATAGCTATTTATAACTATTATCATTATACTATTAGTTTTTTATTTGTAAGCCTGTCATGCACGAATGATGATTCTATTGGGAATTGTGCTTTAGGTATTGAAAGAAGAGCCTTTAGGCTTTTCTTATGCACTGCATATAGTTGTTTGTTAAGTGTTCTATATTTTTGTTAATTAGTTGTTTGTTAAGCGTTCTATTTTGTGTAGAATGGATGTAGTGATGCAGTCAGTATTACCATTTCATCTATTATAATATTGGATTTTAATGCTCCAGTTCTCCAAGACGTGCACGAAGCCCTCCTCCTAAAAGGTCGCCTGTTGGTCGTAGACGTAGCCGATCTCCTATTCGGAGACCTGCTCGTTCGCCATCTCGATCACCCTCTCCCAGAAGGTAAAATGCAAATATTTTATGATTTTATGTTGATGAGATGCATCATACTTAATTGCAGCACACTGATTTAATTGTTATTATATGTCTAACTTTGTTGTTTCCTCTGCCATGTATAGAGGCCGCGGTGGACCACCTGCTAGACGTGGAAGGTCGTCGTCTTTTTCTTCATCCCCTAGTCCACGCAGGGTCTGTAATATCTCTTTGGTATTCTGTTACATTAGATTTTATCATACTGGTGGCTAGCCTTAGCTAACATCTTGAATTTATTGCAGGCCCCAAGAAAGGTTTCTAGGAGCCGTAGTCCTCGAAGGTAGTTTCCTTGATTTTTTTTTTTTTTGAATCCTCTATATCGACGACTTATTGAAATATTCTGTTAAATGATGCAAATTGCTTGTTGTGTTACACTGGGTTCTTTTTATGTTTGTTTCACATACGTCTGTTTTGGATCCATATGATCTTGATTTTATTCCTACAGACCAATGAGAGGAAGAAGTCCTAGCAGCAGCAGCCCAAGCAGTTCTCCTCCTCGAAAGCCATAAGGCCTGGAGTCAAGATTAGCAGCAACGGAGCAGATTTGGGTTCTCTGGAGGAGGGGGACGGGCTACGAGCTTCGTTGCTATACAAGAAAAAATGTTGATGTTGGCTTGTAGTGATG
Organism: Pogostemon cablin; assembly: GCA_023678885.1. Taxonomy (NCBI): domain Eukaryota; kingdom Viridiplantae; phylum Streptophyta; class Magnoliopsida; order Lamiales; family Lamiaceae; genus Pogostemon; species Pogostemon cablin. The sequence continues at coordinate 28,259,392 of CM042962.1, forward strand.
GTGAATGCATTTGTATTATTAAGGTTTTGTTAATGATTAAACTTCTATACATTTAATCTGCTGTAAGAATTCGTTTCTGTACCTTGCACTCCCTATTAGTTGAGTAACATGAAAGCCTTTGCTATACTACTTGTGAATTATATTTGAAAATTAGATAGGAACTAAAGTCAACATGGTACCTAAACTTTTTAGTTTTGTGTCTTCTTGCTGAAATGATTTTGGATGTCTGATCATATCTTAGTGCAAGAACTGAGAAATATATTTCTGAAATTTAATGATATAAGCCAAAACAAGGGTATATGAAGTATGGGTAGTCATGATTATTCAACTCTATGTTTCTATGTGAAATGTCTAATAAAATATAGAGACTCAATCTCGTAAATGTTCACTCCTTTTAATATCGTTAGTTTATAAAAGTTTTCACATTCTTAAATTAGTATAAAGTAAAATCAATAAACTTTTTCCCTTTATTTAAAAGAAATATCGATTCTAACTAATACACTTAGTTTATTTTATTTTTTATTTATAATAACAAAAAAAATATATCAAAATACTGCTAAAAATAATGACTAAATTAATCTACATATAAAAAGATATGTAAAAATATTTAGCTATGCCTTTTCAGTTGTATTTATCAAAGAGTTGGTCTTGCGTGCCTCCGGGACACACCGTGCGCCTTTAGAATTTAGTATTATGGGTAAGGGTACATTGTTTTGTTCTATGGTATACACTTTAATTAATAAGGTACATCATTTTGTTCTAAATGGTATACACTTTTTATTAATATTTTTTTATTTTTTTACAGAAAATAACCTTTAGAATTTAATATTATGGGTAAGGGTACATTGTTTTGTTCTAAAGGATATACACTTTAATTAATAAGTGTACACCATTTTGTTCTAAATGGTATACACTTTTCATTAATATTTTTTATTTTTCTACAGAAAATAAAGGGTACACATCTTTATACTAAAGGTATACAATTTAACACAAAATTCTAAAGGTGCACGGAGTGTGCCGAATGCACACAAGTTTTTGTCTTTATGAAAATGAGAATATGTGATTATTATATTATAGATATATTTAAATATAAAGAATGATTAATGATAAAGTAAATTTACATATATTAGTACTCGCATTTAAATATCGTTATTTCTTTTACGTTTTCATACTTCAGGGCAAAAATATGGATACACAGATCCTAGGCACTCTTACACCCGACCCAATAAAGTGATGAAAAAAATAAATCATGATGTCTCAAGAGACAAGACCACGCGTTAGTTTCAATCATTAGTTTTTGAGCAAAATTGCCACCCCCATTATCTAGTTGAGTTGCCCATACAGGCTTACACGTTTTCATACTTGATAATTAACCTTGTTTATTGAGAGAGAATTTAGTTTGAACATTGCCCCATTGACATCTCACAAAGAACAAAGTGTGAATTTTGTTGGAGTGAAGTGGGCTCACCCAGTGGAGATTACTTGTTCTGATAATAGAATACAATAGATATCTAATACATACATAGTTTATATCCTTATGATCCTTGCAAGTTTTTTACTAGGGTGGAAAATTTTAAGCAGATTTCATGTCAAACATTGTTTCGTGTCGATTACAAGGAAGAGTCGTATATAACTGACCACAACAGATTAGGTTAAGGCTTCCTATTCCACTTTGATGCTTCATTTTCTTCTTCTTCCTGTAATTATGGTGGCATGCTTACATTCACACGTGTAAAATGGAATGAAACAGAAACACCATATTGAAATATGACTAAATTATAGTATTAAGGATACTTTCATCAATTAACATGGTATTACAATAAAGAGATGTTACATTTCAACACTTTACCAGGTCATAGGAGTAATTCCGATTGTGCCAGTACATGGCGATGAGAGCTGACCGTCACTCCTGCATTCAGTCAACTGCGAAACGGCTGTTGTTCCTCAAAAGGCAACTCAATAGCTGTTGCATTGCCGTAGAACTCTTCCAAGTTGTAGAAATCCCTTTGTTGAGGAAGAAATATATGTACAACCACATCACCTGAAATAAGTTCCAGCACAGAAGTGAACGAGGTTGACATAAAAGATTCACAGCATGTCAGTCTGATCTAGCCAACAAGAAAGTAAGATCTATGGATAAAATCTCAACAACAGACAAAGGATACTATGATTGATGATAAACTTAGCTCTCTTATAATAGTGCAGATGAATTTGGCTTTTTTAGTTCTTAATTGGCAACTGTTTCCTTTAGAATAATCACCGCGATATGGTTAAACTTACCGAAGTCTAGCAATGTCCAAGAGTTGGGTTTAAAATCCCCAGAAGCAGTTCTTCCATATTGTGTCTCAGCTAAATCTCTTATTTTTATCCTAAATATAAACAAAAACACTCATGTTTTCATTTTAGGCATGAGTCAATAAGTTATAAATTAAATGAAGTGTCAAAAGTAACTAAAACCAGGAGCCCAAGTTAACTGCCTCACCCAATGGCACCTACTTGAGGTCGAGAGAATGCAGTGGCAATGAGAAAAAACCGAGTCCAGTAAACCAGAGGCTTTACGAATAGAAGCTTTATATCTGCTGCCTTTACATCACTTGCAACCTTAGCCAATGCCATGGCAACTGCATCAAACATAGAAATCTATTGTTCAACTTGGTTTTACATATGACAGATGCTTTAATTTCTTAACCTTTCATAATGAGAGATGTCAGTGCACAGTCTACAATCTTAATGGGATAAAAATGAAGTAAAACACATATAAGTTACCCCACTCTCCAAAGAACCCAAATGATAAAATAAAATGGAAATTTATGATGACGTTAAGACTGGCCGAAAAGTTGAAAGAGACACCATAACTGCAAAGTTCCATGATTTAGCAAATTGTATGCCAATTTGATATGGTGTACCATGAATTCTTGATCTTCTGTGTATAACAGAGCTCCTGGATCTATCTCTCACCCAAAGTTGAATATCACAACCCTGAACTTCACGACACTAAATTCAAGAGCAGTAGTATCGAAAATACGCATTCAAAACTCACAGCAACAGGGACCACCAAGACAATCATCATTTTAAATTCATTATAACCTAACGAGACAAGAAATAAATGTAGCAATAGCTTTTTCTGGTAGTATGGTGAGATAGCATAAGGTATGTATCGTGCATTAGGAGTTAAGTATGAGAGATTACAGGACAAGCTTTCGGCATCATCATCAACCTCTGCAATAGGAGCCTTTGGGTCGTTTCTTGTGAAGACCACCTTCCCATACTTTTTGAGTAAGTCATCATACATGCCATCGGTATCTTCAGTAACATTCTGCAAGGAGTTTAACAAGCCAATCAAGTTCTTCACCGACTTGGCAATAGTGCAAATGATCACTCAACAAGCTTCCACGAAATTAAGGTAAAAGGAAGTCACAAGAAGCAAAAATGATCAAACAAATGATGACTAAGTTTACAAAATAATACTTGACAACTACAGGAAATCTGCTTTCATTTCGTTAATACTCAAATTTTTTTGACATGAAAACCCAGAAAGAAGCAAGAAGGTACTCAATTAACAGAGGCTATAAGTATAAACACACAAAAATCACACGAAGGGGTATTTGTAATTGCTTCGATATATAGTAAAAATCACTCCTAAAAGCTAAAAGCTGTGAAGGACTGCTTAAAAATAAAAACGATTTTTTTAATTCCAGTTACAAGCTTATTTGATGACAAACAAACAAACATTTCCATAAATGTCTGATCCAGAATTAATCTACATTCAGAACTACAAAATCCAGAGACATAAAGAATATTGAATTTTCAAACAAAATTAGAAGCATAATGAATGCTAATTCTACATAATATCAGACCAATAATCCATATCAGCTCAAAGTCGGCACGAAATCAACAGAACAATGTCCCATTTACTGAATTGTTTCAGTGAAGTACAACAAAAATGATACGAATCTGGTTTCATTACCGAGCCGAGAGCCATCCGTGGAAGCAAATACTTCTTAGAACCGCGCATTCGCAAGGATTGCAACGCAGTGACGTTAGGCAAATATCGACTTCTTCGTATTGGGAAGGGTTCGCATTCTAGCCGGAATTGGTTGCCGGGGACCAGAGTTTTGGTGCAGGAACAGAAGCCGGAGTAGATAATCATTTCCAATTAAGAAATTCAGAACATCAATGGATAGAGCTGCGCCAACGGAAATGTATTTGGCGTATACTCTTCTACTACAGAGTTTGAAAGGGAAGATATTTTTCTGTTTCGCCGTTGAGTTTTTACTCATATCTGCCATGAGACCCGACCCGGTTAACTAATCATATGCCAATAAATTGGGCTTTTTTACCAGCCCAGTGGAAGCTTTCGAAATTAAAGCCCATTTGTACTGAGGCCCACGCGACAAAACCCTAGCCCATTTTGTAAGAACATATAAATGAAAATTCTTATAGAACCCTAATTACCATCGGCTTCACAAATAGCAGACGCTTGCAAACACAGAGGCAAACCCTAAAATGGTGAAATTCCTGAAACCGAACAAGGCGGTGGTCATCCTCCATGGGCGTTTCGCCGGCCACAAGGCAACCATCGTGAAGAACTTCGACGACGGCACACGCGACCGCCCTTACGGTCACTGCCTCGTCGCCGGCGTTGCTAAGTACCCGAGCAAGGTGATCCGGAAGGATTCGGCGAAAAAGCAGGCGAAGAAATCGAGGGTGAAGGCGTTCGTGAAGCTGGTGAACTACAACCACATCATGCCGACGCGCTACACGCTGGACGTTGATCTGAAGGATGTGGTGACCACCGACGCGCTGGTGTCGCGTGACAAGAAGGTGACTGTCTGCAAGGAGATAAAGGCTAGGTTCGAGGAGAGGTTCAAGACAGGGAAGAACCGTTGGTTTTTCTCCAAGCTCAGGTTTTGAAGAAGGTCATACTTTTGTTCGCTTTCTGGTTTATGTAGTTTGATTGAAGTTGATTTTGAATTTGGAATTAAATTCGTATGACTCTGATTACAATTGAAATGCGATGTTTCTGGAATACAGTTTTTGTCAAATCTACACATAGTTTCTTATATTTCATTACTATTAGCATGTTCACGTTTAGATTTGTGGGTGGTGAATTGATTTTGCCGTTGATCAATTAACTTATTATTAACACTGTTGGGTTTCTTTACATTGCCAGATTTTACCCTTGTTCTGTTCTGTGTGATGGAGTGCTTAGGGGTAATCGAATGTTGAACATCCATAGTTGCGCTTTTAAAGGTTTTAATTTGCAAATAGTTTGAATCTAACTTGAAAAAAGTTTGTTAAATGAGATTTTCAAAATCTGTTAATTCGGAAAACAGGTTTAGTTACTTAGGGGATGCTTGGAAAGGGTATTAGGGGAGGGCAATGTGAATGAGTTGACATTGATTCCCATTCCTCATTCTTGGTTGGGGTAATAGGAATTCTAATTCCTTAATTAATCATTCCCGTTGATTCATCGAATACTCCAACCCCTTCAATCAACTTCATTCCCATTACCATTACACTCATCCCCATTACCATTACCCTTATTAATGATATTCCTATTTCTATTACTGTTCCAGAATTTAAACCAACTGCCTCCTATTTTGTTGAAATATGAGTTTAGCTCATTAACAAATTTGTTTGCGATCCATCATTCATGTGACGAGGAGCTTTGAGTTGAATGCTCGTATGTTTATTCTAGATGGAGACTCCAATAATACAAGAATGTCTGGCTTTTATGTACTGGACTTCTTGGGAGTTTTTATACTATTGTTTGGCTAGGGTTAGTCTCCTGCCTTTTTAATCTATAAGGCTGGTTTTAGTGGATTAGGGTGACACTATTTTATCATTTTTTCAAGTTATTTCACTCAGGGATATGCTTGTTTGAGGTTTATGTGGGGGTATAAAACATGATTAGTGATTATCTATATTTCTTTTTGAGTTTTGATACGGTAGGTTTTAATTTTGCAACAAATCGAGCAGACAATTTGATACTGATAATATAAAATAAATCCTTATTCATAAATCCATTCTGTGAAAAAACTCATAACAGTATACAGACTAATAAATAAAAAAATCTCTGAGATTACATATGATTGGTACTTCAATAAAGCAAGCATCAGATATGGCGTTTGTGTTCAGAAACAACAATCCAGGCACCAGCAGCAACATAGTCCAGCAAGACTGAAAATTGACAAAATATCAATGTTAGTTCAACTATTGATCCTTAGCTGTGGAAATTCTATCAACTGTTGGCAAGTCCTTACCATCCTTTGAGAAATCCATCGCCTCTGCTTTTGGTCTTGACAGGGCCTTGCTCGTGGTCGTGCTTACCGTCCCTTGTAGGATACCCTACGGGTGGAGGTGCCATTACGTAAGGACCCTTGTAGGTATCAGATTCAGCAGGGTATGAAGTTGGAGGTGGTGGAACACTGCCAAGACATCCCAAGTTAGCGTATGTTATTACACGCAACTCGTCCGGAAAATATGAACATAACTGGAACTTGATGCTGTTGATCGTATTGACTCATGGCCTAAGGCTTGTTGATAAAGATGAGAAAGATAGAGAGAATGTGGTATATGTAGCGTTCAAGAGAGATGGATTGAGGAAGAAGACAGATGTGGGCGGATATATATAAGCACGATTTATGAAGATATCGGATTCTAGAGACGGCCGTTGGTAACACGCTTAAGAAAATTCAGGTTTGTATTAATACACGCGTTTTCATCCTCAATTTTTATTCTTACTTTCCGGCTCATTTACGCCATTTCAAGTCGTATGGCTATAATATCTAATTACACTTTCCTCCCATCCTACGTGTCAAGAAATGTATTCTTATATTTCATGACATTGTTTTTCCAACAACCGTCAAATAAAATACTCTTATAGTGAAATTCAAAATATTAACTTTTGGGTTATAAACTTCTGGTTACGTTACATTCTTTATTTAATCTTATTATTTAGTATTTATTTTAATATATACGTATTGATGATATAATTATACAATAAGATTTGTGTGAGAGTGAGATCCTTTCATAAAAAATTTTTTGTGAGAAATTATAATATTTTAATAAAAATTAATACATATGAAAAGTGATAATAGTGATAATATCTTTAATAAATTTTTTTAATTATTTAAGAAAACGTAGAAATGGTCCTGATAAATACATCAGATAATACTTATATAAATATAAGTAAAATAAAAAAGAAAAGAAAAGAAAAGAAAAACTCTTACTATTTATATTTATATAATTACTAATTTAGTAAGAAAAAAAATGTATATGCATACTATTATTAATAGTTAAAATAAAATAAAATGAATAATTAAAGACATCTACTCACCCTACACATTGGCATCTCAATGATTACCAATACGGAGTTGCAATTTGTAAACATGCTAAGAAGGCCTGGCCTGTTAAAGTTATTAATGGATCAACCTCCTACATATAGGCCCATAAAAAATGGGCCTTAAGGAAAGTATGTTAAGCCCGCTGGATTTGGATCTGACTGTAATCTACTTGGACTGGCCTTTCTGAAGGCCTGAAACCGGCCATAAATATAGTCCTCATCTATCCACACACACAATTTTCACGAATACGCCCGTTACTTAATACACTATTAAAAATTATATATACATCCACTTTACTTTAACAAATATATCCTTTAATTTAAAGAGTTGATATTAGGTGCACCAGGGTGCAAGGGTGCACCCATATATGTATAATTTTTTATTCTATTTTGTATATGTATTTCTTAATAATTGTATACTTTTTCACACTAAATTTTTCATTAAAAAAACTAACATCCATATGTGTATGACTTTTTATTCAATAGTGTATGGAGTACATGTTTTTTAACAATTGTAGTATATTTTTTTACACTCAATTTTTCACTAAAAAAAATAACAATTAAATTGTATACATTTTTGTTCATAATTGTATATATTTTTGTTTATATATGTATACGTTTTTGAAAGTGGGTGCATCATATCTTAAGGTGCACCCGGGTGCACAGTATAATTAGTCTAATTTAAATTAACTCCAACCCACATACTCACTGTATATAAATGTCCAAAATTTCGTCCAGTAGTGGCCGAAAACCTATATAAATGTCGACCAGTGGTGGTCGATCATGTATTGTTACTGTCGGCTAGTGGTGGTTGACCATGTACTGTTTCTGTCGGCCAGTGGTGGTAGAAAATTGTTGTCCCGTTCATCCCTGGTTGGACGATTTTTTTGCGATTTTTAAGAAAAAAAAAGCACAAAACTACATTTTAATCAATTAAAACACATAAAAACATATATCACTATGATATTTGAACTACCTTTGTCCACCATTATGCTACATATGTGTGTGGGTATGACCCAAAGATGTTTTCTTGAACTAGTATTTTTTTTTAGTTCAAAAGAGGTGGAAGGATTGTATGAAAATTTTGTTGGAGTGATGAGTGTATAGAGATATTTTAGTATGTTTGGTGGATGGGTGGGTGTATGAATAAGTTTTAAATAAATATTGAGCAAGATGTGTGTGTATAATTGTAATTTATTATGAAGGGTATATTTGACATTTCTTATATAATATTAATGAAGGTGGGTGTATACGTGAAAATTGTGTGTGAATTGCCGCGGTCTAAATATATTCTGCACGTTTATTCTCACCAAAACCGATTTGTGAACAATTAAAATGAGTTGATATTCGGTGCACTCGAGCGTGTAACCATATGTGTATAACTTTTTATTTAATACTTCCTTCATCTGTCCAATATGTATACATTTGTTTTTTGCACTTAGATTAAGGAGTATTATTATTTAATTTAATGTGTAGTAAATAGTTGTATTACTGAGGTATGTGGGACCCATATATTAAATATATTAGTGATTTGTGTGGGTCCCATGTATTTAAAAAGGAAAATGTATACATTTGGTGCGAATTCCAATAATAATAAAATGTATACATTTTCGGCGGACGGAGGTAGTATTGTATACTCCCTCCGTCCCATCCTAATGGTTACATATTTCCATTTTGGGCGTCTCATCCTAATGGTTACATTTTCCTTTTTAGCATATGAGACTTACACAAATTAATTACTTCTCTCTCCATGGGCCCACACATCCCACTAATACATCTAGCCATTTTACAGTAAATTATTATTTCTCTCGCCTCAATACACATTAAAATACTATATTTATTAATTTTCGTGTAAAAAGCAAACGTAATTATAAGGACGGGACGGAGGGAGTACATATTTTTTTAAAATTGTATATTTTTTTATATTCAATTTTTTATTTAAAAAAATTAGCAGCTATATATGTATCTTTTTATTTAACAGTGTAGTATATGTTTTCTTAATAATTATATATTTTTTACACTCAATTTTTTATTAAAAAAACTAACAAAACTAAACGAAAATACGCTAACAAAGTATGTACATTTTTGTTTATAAGTATATGTTTTTGTTCATAATTATATACGTTTCTGAATGTGGGTGCACCATATCATGGAGTGCACCGGAGAATTAGCCAAATTAAAATTATTTACCATATATACATTAACTAGTATTCATAAATGCAACGTAATCAAATCTTAACAATGTATTCTGTGCGAATTGTTGTATTTAACCACTGTGGTTCTTGAAGTATTTCATCTATAGATGGTAATATATATATTTTTTATTTTAGGTTTACTTTAAGATATAATTATTTTCACACTTATATTCATTTATTATTTTATATTGAATTGTTCATTTTTAAAATTAGACCACGTTTATTTTGGATTTTCAGAACTTGTATCTGAATTTAAAATAACCAATAAAAATATGTTTTGGTTTTTTGAAATCCAGATCAAAGTTCCAAAACGTCTAATTCTACCATATATATTCATCATATTTAACAATATGATATAAGATTAAATCATAATACACTCAAAATCTCAAAACAAACACGTCCCATTAATGTCAGGGTTGAAATAAGGTCCTTTACTTAATTAAGTAAGAGAGAGCTAGCTACATTAGCATACGTCACTACAAAAAAAAGCTTTGATTAGAGACCAAAATTAGAGACGGTGTGTTAGTTGTCTCCATTTGAGACGGCTTTTTAGAATTAGAGACGGCATTCTCATTGACTATTGGTCAATAACAACAAATTTAATATTGAGACGGTATTAGAGACGGTTTTTTCCGTCTCAATTAGAGACAATTTCTTGCCGTCTCTAATTTGAGATGGTATTAGAGACGGTTTTAAGTTGTGACGATATTAGAGATGGTTTTCTTCAGTCTCAATTAGAAACAGAGTTTTTCATCTCTATTTGAGACGGTTTTAGAGACGGAATGTGTCGGTAAACTAGAGAACCGGATCATGTAATTTTGAGACGGTTTCTGACCGTTTCAATTATTGAGACGGATGCAAACCGTCTCAATTTGAGACGGTATTGGAGACGATTTTAAGTTGAGATGGCATTAGAGACGACTTTTTGTCGTCTCAAACTAGAGACGGTTTTTTGCCGTCTCAGACTATTGATGGTTTATAAATGAGACTGTATTTGAGACGGTTTTCTTCCGTCTCTAATTGAGACGGTATTTAGCCGTCTCTAAAGCCCTCCATGAACAGAAATAAGTGTATGTATACATATATAGTGTAATGAATATATAATGAGAATAACTTCTAGCAAAGTTGGCATACATGATGCACAAGTCCGGGTTCAAATCATCTTCAAGGCTTGAAATTACAATATTCTTATAAATTAAAATAAATAAAAAATATCTGGCAAAAAAAAAAGATGATGTTGGCCTGGTGGTCTCGAGCCTCAGTCGGGGGACATGGTAGCCATGATTCAAAACCTTAATCCGTTCATTTTTGCAACATTTTTGCAAAGCTAGTAGTTAGAGAGGGCTTTAGAGACGGTAAAAATCGTCTCTAATTGAGACGATAAAAAATCGTCTCTAATACCATCTCAAATTAAACCGACCGGTCCGGTTTACAACCGTCTCAAAATAAATCCGTCTCTAAAGCCGTCTCTATTCTAGCTACGCACAAATTGTAGACGGCCAAAAAACCGTCTCAAACCATTAAAAGCCGTCTCAAAAACCGTCTCTATTCAAGACTTTTTTGTAGTGCGTATATGATTCTTACATACTGTATATACTAAATATCTTGACCCAACATAACACCGTCTTTATCAAGAATTATATGATTTGTATTATACGTATATAAGAATGATTTTATGAGTTTTGAAAATTAATTCCGATTTTTAAAATCGAAAACAAACAACGCTGTTCACTGAATTTCCTAATTCTTCCATACATAAAAACCTACTAAATCCTAAAATAAACATCCATTAAATTTAGTTATAACTTTCAGAGTATTATTGTATTTTTACTCTTATTTTACCATTTTCTATTTAATCGATTAGCGTGAACTCTTCTAATTTTAAAGCTTGATGATTGCAATTTCATTTTTATTATCCTTATATTTCATTTACTATTATATTCATAATAATAATAGTATTTAAATTTATCTTAAAATTTTAATGTTAAAGCCCCATATTTATCTTCTTATAAATATATACCAAGAAAGATTTACTTTACATACCATGCAATACATTCTCTATTACACATCCCTAATACACACACAATTTTTTTATATCAGATTATCAATATCGCATAATATATATATATATATATATATATATATATATATATATATATCACATTCTTCATTACCAACACTGTAATTATCCAATGGTATGTTTCGCAAAATAATTACTTAATTACAGTGAAATAATAATGCTAACGAATTACTTTATTTATTTTTTACATAATTTCTAGTACAGTACCATAATAGACGAAGCCTTGTTTGTGAATAGTGGGTCACCTTCATTAATTGTTATCACAAATCACAAGGGCTGTGTGTATATTTCACTGCATTTAATTATTTTTTTCTTACACATATTAGGAAGGAAATAATACCAACACATGCTGTCTACTTCATTACATTCAAATCTCACACCATCCAAGTTAATTAATTTTAAAAATTCAGAAATTAAAATAGGCTCCCCATCCCCCCTTTGGGCCACCGTCCAGTAAAAAAGTGGAGATGAGAGATTCACATAATCACATTCATCTGGTTTGTCAGATTTACTTTTACCTGGATGGACCTGCAGTAACTTTCTGAACACTAACCATCATCAAACCATTTCCTCCCAAAAATCCCATCACTGTAAAAAAGTAATTTCATCATTAAGGCTCTTATTTACCACTGGGGTGGGGACCACACACTTCATAATAATTTCATCCATCATTAAATAAACAAACAAACAAATAAATCCTCATTATTTATCAATTACCACCGACAATTTCCTGTTGGGTAAAAATTAAAACACGTTACAGTAATTTTCTTTTCCCTATTCAGCACTTTAAAAAACCACAATCACAATTATAAATGGGCACACTGTTTTCTGCAGTCTCTTTCCCCCACCCACCCAGTACCCACCCCCCACCCCACTCCACTCACTCCCCATAGAGAAGAGGACAATTCCCTATAATTCACGTAGGTGGAGTAATAAATGCTGGGGAAAAATATCAAAAAAATATGGGTGCACGTTAGTGTGTGGGCAGAATAATGCAGGTGGGCCTAGGCCCATAATAAAGCCCAAAAAAGAAATTAATGGTGGTTTTGAATTAGTTGATGATTGGTGGCCCAGTGAAATAAATTACTGTAGTTGCATATGACTCTGTTTTCTTTTCTTTTATTTTCTTTTTTCCCTCTGACAAGATCAGGTTTCTGATAACAACCTGGAGAAAACTTTGGCCTCTCCCTCTCTCATATTATTAACATCATCACCTGATGTCTTTTATTATTATGCATTTGGGCCCACTTCACAACAACTATTTATTAATTCTATTTCCTCTCTCTCTCAATTATATTTTCAATTTAATGCGTACAAGTACCACGATGATCGATGTACAATCTGGGCCCAATTAATGAGGACCTAATTTAGGTATAAATTACATTTCAGGGCCCAAATTTAATTACAAGGGTTGGACATAGAAATCAAGATTCATCTGTTTACATGTAGCATTGTGAACATGCAATGGATATTGTTGTGGGGGGTGAGAGTGAATAAGTGTATAGATGTTGAGATAGACATGGGATGTCTGTACGTGATATCTCTTTATAAACTGACATGTGGTATAGGGTTTATACGTTAATTTAGGATATACTTTCCTTCTTTTCTCTTATATCTCACTCATCCAGTAGAGCAACACATGAAATATCATGCCTAAATATTATAGGACATCCAAACAAACCCATTGGTTGATGTGGAATAGTAGGAGGGAGAGAGGGGCATTGAATAAATAGAGATGAGAGAGAGAGGGGCAAGTTGTGGGAGATGGATCCTGGTCCAAAGTGGGGGCCACGTGGGATTCTTGCAAGGGCAGTTGACAACACTAACATAATGACATTTTTCCCATATTGGTGAATGGGTTGCACTAAAGAGGTGTACAAATTTTACTTGGTTTAAAATGAGTGATGCCAGATTCTTGGTTGTGTCATTTTCATTTCTCTACTCCTTGTCTGCTTCACTGTTGGAATGTAAGACTTTCAAACAAGGAGGGATGGGATAGAGAGAGAAAGAAAGAGAGAGAAAAGGAAGAACATAGGACATGCATGATTCAATCTCCACTTGTGGTTTTTGATAGGGATTATAATTGCATTTAGAATACTTTATTTTGCTTTTCACCAGCATTTTTAACTATGGACCAACCAATCTAATAACTCATGGCCCCACAACATGGATTATCCATCCACATAGAAAATCCATTCTCTGTTAGATATCATGTGTGCTTTCCTGTCTACATTTGGCACCATTGAAAAAGTTCCCCCACTTAAATGATTCATGTTTTTGGTTGAGGGATGTGGGGTAGCACAGTAATTGCACACATAATGATGGATTATCAAAGATATGGGAGTTGGGGTTTGCCACCAAAATCTCCAATTAATGGGATGGGTGTAACTCTTAATGGTCATGTGTTTTGGGTGGGTTAGTGTGTGATGATGCTAGCTACCTCACAAATCTATATCCATCACTAGATTAATAAACAATATTAATATCATGATCTTTCTTTTTACTATATATATTATATGCATATATGCAAGTACTTGTTTGTAATCATCACTCCATTTGGGAGGTGTGGGGTTGGTTCATTTCAAATCTTCAATTAATAAAAAAGGGTGGTTTATCTTTAGCCTTACTCCAAGATAAACCAAACACACACATGAAAAAGTTAACTCATGAAAGTAACATTGAAATTCTCACATAAAGCTAAAACTAATTCTGTAAGATATGATTTCAAGGTGAATTGGTTTAAGCCCACTTTTGTTCTCTTTTCAGCATTTTTGGATTCTTATCTTGACCTACCATATGACTTTTACAAAAGATATTGGTCATTACCATTAGGCTATTTACCATTTCCATGACTTTTCTTCTAAAAAAACATTTATTAATTAAATTATTGCTTTAGTGGAAGGCTTAAAGATATATACATACAAACATTTCTTGGAACTTAATTAGACATCATTTTCAATAGCTAATTAATGAAGGTGGTGTGAAATGTGCAGCTTAAATTCATAATCCCCATTACTTAGTTCCACAAAATTCAAATTTGAAATGTGGCACCATTTTTCCTTAATTGTCTTTTTCCAATCAAATGTTGTGAAATGTGATGTTGGAGTAAAACATGAACCTTAATTTGACAGGATGATGAGGGGTCCTTCAATCTTTTGTAGTGTGCAAGAATGATGTTTGGTGGGGCCAATCTTGAAAAGTTTAGAGAGAGAGAGAGAGAGAGGATGAAAACAAAATGAGATCCAATAGATGAGTTGGGGGAGTTGTACGTGATGGCCCCTTTCACAAGGGTGGAAAGTTGGGAGGGTGCTATCATGCCCTTCCATCCTTTTTAATTGGATTCCTATTTATATGCTTCCAACTATCTATTTATTTTTGTAGCCCCACATTAGCTAGAAATTTGGTATATACAACCTATATTAATAATATTATCATAAATAAATGGACAAATGGTGTGATCAACACATTTCCATGGCCTTACATGCCTTGTACTAAAAGATTATTAAAGAGAGGAGAAAAAGCACAACCATGGCTGGCCCTATATACTTAACACTTCCCCTCTCTTCCCTTTCCTTCACCTTAAATTAATTCTACTAATTTCTTTATTACTCACTGTACACTTGGCTCTCTATGGCTTTAGGATCAATAATTAAACATTCATATTATATGAATATGAAGAGAGATATAGTGAATAATAATAAAAAAAAATTATACGTAACATAGATGAACTATGAGACATTGTCTTTCATGATCATTTCATGTGAGATAATTAATGGACATTAAAAATCAAATCAAATTGTTACGTGATGGATTGTGAAATTGTGTGACAAAAGTTTGCTCGATCTTGATTCTTGGTTCAAGAAATTCAGACAACCCTCTTGAACAAAACTTTTATTATACGTTAGATAATATTGAAGCTAAAACTTATAGCAAGCAATGAAAATATTTACATTGGTAAAAATTTATCAATTACTACAATTTTATCAATAGAAAAATATCAACAGATTTGTTATTAATCCGTTAGTAAATCAATTTAATAATTAAATTAAAATTTTTACCATCAGAATTTTCTGTTAGTAAAATTTTTTTAATATATATATATATATATTATTTTAGTGTATCAATTCATGCTGTAGGAAAATTCGAAGTGAATTAACAGGTAGGTAATTAATGAATAGGACATTTCATCTCAAAATCAAAATTCACATTATATTTGTGAAAATAAAGTAAATAAATTTTAACATAATTTGTCATGAAACTAACATGAATATTCAAATTTTCAAATAGATGGGAGCGTTATCCTTTTCATTGATTAGTCTTTAGATTGGTTGTTTGTATAAAAACAAATATAGGTTGTTAATAAGTATGAATGATGACGTATTGGAAGTTAATGCAATTAGAAAATTATAAAAGTTTAAATTAATTGAAGGCAATTTCAACGCAAATTAAGGATAACCTAATTCTAAGTTTGATTATGATATATGTTTTATTTGTCAAACAACAAAGGAGTTTGATTTTTATATATTTTTTTTGGACAACCCTTGTGGGGCTGCTCATTGAATACAAATTATACAAATGTGAAAGGGGAGTAATGCAAACCACATAATAGGTTGTTAATTTTAATTTGATTTTCATTCATCTATAAATAATTGATGTGACATAAGATCGATGAACATTTATCTTATGTATTAATATTAATTAGTACTAATAAATTTACAAAACACACTCATACGTAATTACATATGTATAGATGAAATGATCGTTGCTGTAACATCAACACCGGCCACAAATCAGTGAATCACATTTATTTATTTAATATATTATTATTATTATGGCATAAGATTGTATTGAACGATTGTTATGTAAAGTTCGTGGAATCATATCACATTTAGGGATGTAATCGAATCAAGGCGAGTCGAACACTATTAGGTTTGAGGATCGTTTGTTAAGAAATTATCGAACTCGAGCCCGAGCTCGAACTCGTCAAGAAAAAAATATCAAACTCGAGCTCGAATTCAAACTATTTGTTAAGACTCGCGAACATGTTCACGAACACATAAAGTAACTTGTTTATGAATATATTTTCATGAACATATAAATAATTTTGTGTCTGGATATTAAAAGAATATTTCGTTTATAAACATTTAATGTTATTCATAATATTAAATAAACAAACTAACAAAATATAATAATAAACGGTAAAAAGTATTTAAATATTTAAATAATCACTTAAGTTATTATCATATTTGTGTGGTATAACATAAAATATTTAATTATTGAATATTAATAAATAAATAATAATATATAATTCTAAAGAATAACTATAAAATTTGCGAACGCGTTTGCGAGTCATTAGCGAGCCTATAAACGAATATGTTTGCGAGCTTTCGAGCCGAATACCCTTAGACTTGAGTTTGGTTTGATAAACTATACGAACCAAAAATTCAAGTTTGGTTTGGCTCGTTAAGATTAACGAACAAGTTCGAACGAACATTTAATCAAATCGAAACTCAAATAGTTCGCGAACAGTTTGGTTTGATTACATCCATAATCACATTTAATGTTACCTTTTTGCATGATAAACATTTCCCCTTTAAAATTGAGTTAATTTTTTATTTACATTAAAAAAAAGTAAGTGGTTGTTCTACATAGAAAAATAATATCAATATGATAAATTTTAATTTTAATCCTCTTTTGTTTGTAATTTTTAATTTTTAATTTTAAATTTTGATTATTTTTTAATCTGATTTTGGTCCTTTTTGTCAAAATTTAATTATTATAGTATTAAATAAGTCTTTTTTTTTTCAAATTTTGAATTAAAATTGGACAAATTCTGAAATAGATGACTAAATTTGGATTAAAATGATCAAAATTAAATTAAAAAGATAATAAAATTGAAATCAATTATATTTAAATAATGAATTTTGATGTTTTCTCTTATGCACTTATACATATGAGTGTTGCAGTACAAATAAATTTGTTGCAAGTGTGGAGCAAACACATAATAATGTTTTGATGACCAATCAAAATTTGGGTCTTAAAATTTTGAAATATGCAACTATATACATAATTATGTTTTCAAGATGAAATAATATTACATGTGAGATGGAATATGTGAGACTAAAGCAACCAAACACCAATTCTCATTAGTATGCTGACAATTTATTTTTGGTGATGAAAGTGAATTAATATATTCTAGTTGACAATCCTAAATTTATAGTTGAAGATGCCATATTTCAGAATAAACTTGTTAGAATAAAATCTTGTAATTATTAAAGAAAAATAAATAAAAAATAGAAATGAAAGTGAGTATAGAAAATAAGGAGTTGGGGGTGGGACTACTGATTTTGGTGATCATCAATTCATTGCTACTTTCCACACAAGCTGTTTAGGTTAGGTCATGCACTCCTATTTATCTCATTATATATTTATTTCCCATTTTATTTATTTTATTTTATTATTGTATTTATTTTCAACGTGGACGGTAAAGCATTTTGAATTAGGAGTCAACACATAATTAAGTGAAAATAATGAAATTACGTGTTCACATATTTACAATTCTGTGTGGATGTTGTGTTGTGTCTCGGAAAGAAAATAAAATAAAATAAAGGGTAAATTATCAAAATCCCCTCAAGGTTTGTCCAAATTACCAAATAAATTCCGTGGTTTAAAAAATTATCAATTACCCTTTTAAAATTTTTTTTTAAAAATAGTGAAATTTAAAAATACAATGTTAAATATATGGGTCTTGATTTTATTTCCATCCTTCTTCATTTTAAGAAAAAATGTATTTTTATTAATGTTCAAATAAAAAATAAGTTTAAGGGGGTAATTAGTAATTATTCAAATCACGAGGTTTATTTGGTAGTTTGAACAAACATCGAGGGGTTTTGGTAATTTACCCTAAAATAAAATAAAAAAATTAATAAATAAAAAGTGTGTGGATGTTTGTACAATCAATTATAGATATTGGAGCACTAGAATAACCCCACACAACCAACCATTTTTAGCATTCAACCAAAATTAATTAACAATATGGAGTATATGCTAAACCTCCCTCTTTTATTTAATTAATTAATTAAAAAAATAAATGTATAAACTAATTCTCATATTAATTATTTTTTAAAATAATTTTGTTGGTATATATAGGTTAAATTGTAGCAGTGCCATTTGTGGGTGATAGTAATTGATTGGTGATGGTGGTCACTCAATGTATAAAATACAAACACAATGCATTGAATGTAACAATGACTATATAGATAGAATTCATTTTTCTTAATTGATTGATCGTTACTTGTAAAATCACTCATATTCGCGGTTCAGAATATAGAAACAAAAAATTGATGCTAATTACTCCCTTTTTTAATTTTTTTTAGAGACCAATTCTATAAAAATATAAAAAAGTTATTATTATTATTATTATATTCATTTATTTATTTATTTTATTTTTATCTCTTAGAACTAGAGATAGAAGTATGTCATATCAGAGTACGAAAAAAATCTAGACCTATTTAAGTATCCGTAGATCTCATGAGTCTAACCTTCTATCTGTCAAAGACTTTTCAACTCAGTTCTTTTGAACAAATAGGTATATACAAGTATATAGTATATGTTTATAATTTAATCTAAATAGGTAGGACTGTTAAGTTTCACAAACTTTTATCAAAGTCTTGACCTAATTTATTTAGATAAATAGGCTTTGAAATAAGTCTGTATTAAGCTCGTTTATTGAAAAAGTTAGGTCGTACCAGACCAATCTTTTAGTAGGTCAAGTTATAAACCTCTAGCCTCTGTCGAGTAGCTTGACCTATTTTCACTCTGTGATAACTAGTAAATACTTAATTCTTGTTTTGAAGAAATTAAAAGAATAAATAGATACAAAAAATGAAATATAATACTATTATTTAAAAGAAATGATCGTAAATGAGAATAAAATGGAGGTTATTTAATTAATAAAATAGTTTTTAGGTAAATTGATAGGAGACGCATAGCATCAGATTCCCAAAATTAAATAGATGGCATATCTTCTCTATTCCACAACCTAATTTATTTATTTATTTCATTTCATTTTCCAATTCGGGTGAGTGAGGTTGATTTTATCAAATTTCAGATAAGGACAACTAATTGTTAAATACATGAATACATAGATATTCCTCCTGGAGATTAATATATTCATAATCATAATTATTACATGAGTATATGTATGTATAATGTATTGATTGGTTAATTGATTGGTGAGTCACATATTCATCTTTCTCTGTTTAGGTGGGAGTGCAGTATCAGCAAATGCTTGTGCAAGTAGGGAGGAACATTATATGTCTTGCTCTATTTTCTTTGCTTCTAAGACATGTACATAGTTACGGGATTTTTCGAGATACTTTGGTATGATATATTTTAATTTTAATATGGAATAAAACATGGTAGGGTGAATAAATTTAAATTCTTATTATGAAGTTAATAAGTTAATTAAGGATATAGTTTCTCTTTCTTTTTCCTATAATTTCAGATTAATAACGTAGAGTTATTGATAATTTAAATTTAACTAATTAGCATCAATCAGTCAATTGTGGTTTTACTTGAGAATTCATACAATTATTATTGACAAATTACAATGATCAGGTAACAATAATTCATTCAAATTAGAGAATTTGAATGATAATTTAGATAAAAAATGAATGAGAACAACACTATTTTATTCTAGTTGTATTTTATTTATTAATACTCCATATTAATATGTTTAGGATCTTCTGTCTTTATTTTTTTTTATTTTAAAAAAAGATCTTTTATCTTTATTGTTGATGTGATAAAAATAGGGAAATTAATTTATGATTAGACATAGGAAATGACAAAGTAGGTCTACCAGGTGCTTAGCATGTTCCTCATCCCATTAAAATTGGACCTCTATATTAATTATTTAATTTTTTTTTCTTGATTTTCCTTTTGAAACCTGATTATTTTATTTATGAACATAATATTTAAATCAATTTTGAAAATGCAAATAATACTATCTTAACATTAAATGATGCATTCAAATTCTTAAAAATGACATCTTATATGTAATGTACACGAATGTATACAATAATGTAACATGATTTATGTAAGATGATATTAATTAATGGATGCATTGTTCGTATAAAAGACCCCACAAATAAAAAATTTAGATAAAATATTCTATGAAACAATGCCATACAATATTATTATGAAATTTTGTGGTTTTATACTCCTATTCAAAATATTCAAATTTTAATATTAATTCTTAAGGTAAAATTGTAATTTTAATTTAATGATTCTGTATATTTTATCACGTAATTCTTGATCTATTTTAATTTTAGTCCGATTTAGGATTTACATGTGATATGTAGGCTAGTAATGTTTGTTTTGAGATTATATCTGCGTCATTTTTAAGTAACATTTTTTGTTCCTAATTACATTGAATAGATTAGCATACAAGAAAACTAAATCATCTATCATACTTAATTTGAATCACTTTTTCTGTTTAATCTTCTTTTCTCATACTTTTTAATCATTCAATTATTACCACATTTTCATAATATAATATGTACTATAAAGTTATCTATTTTTCAAAATTCTACCCGCCATTACTCGTACATTCAATCTATATTTTAAAACTCAAATCACATTAATCTTTAACTATATATATTTATAAATTACAAACTTAACAGTAAAAAATAAGTTAAGCCCAAATCATACTAGTGTTAATTTATAGGATATAATTGATTCTATAATCATAATAAGAAGATTTTTCGTGTAACCTTCTCAAAATTCTTAAAAAATACTTGCTCATCAAATTAATACATATATATTTTGCTCAGTTTGTCTTTCTTCAATCATATTAAACTTAATCAAAAAAATAATGATCTCTTTCATGAATTTCCACATTAAAAATTAATATAGTTATACACATTATCATGTCCAAATGTGACGCGTTAACTTAACATTTGAATTTAAAAATAAAAAATAAAAATCATGTAACAATCACATATTCAATGATTTTATTAAATGATGGGTATGAAACAATTCATGCCCACATCATAAAGTTGTATATATACCAACTACTTGAATGATGAACTCATAGAAATAATTAATATATAATGCAATTAAGTGAGATGAACAATATAGATTAAAGGCAGACAAGTGATGTATAAGTAGTGTTAACAATTATATATTGAGTGGGGAGTAGGAAAGTGACCAATTGAGATGACATGATATAAATATATATATATATATATAGACAAAGTAGACCATACAATGAATTAGGATTGCTACTAATTAAATCAAATGGTTGCACCAAAAAGAAAGAAACTATTCAATATAATTAAAACTTTATTATTTATAGCTTATGTATGTGTCTAAATCAACTAATTTATGTCTACATTTTTTGCCTAATAAATGAGAATAGGTGAGTTATTTAACCTAAAGCCCACATAAAATGATGCACATGGACTGCATGAATACTATTATTATGATATTGACTTTACCCTAAATCAATAAATTCCAATTTTTAAATATTTGCCAAATTCTCCATTCATTTTAGGCCATTTGTTTTTTAAGTAATTGTGATATCTTGTAAGTAATTATTATATCTAATTTTTTAAATATCTCTTGTCAATTTTGTCACTGTCAATTTTTTTTATTTTTAATTTTCGGGTATAGTTGTTCCGTAGAACACGTCACAGAGGAAGAATATAGTTTTAATTATATTAAAATTTCTTTCAACTACATTATAAAAATTATTTCTTATTCCAAAAATGGAAGCAAAAATAGAGATGCAATCAAACATATTTTGATTTAAAATAGTTGATTAAATAGAGTTGAACTAATTGGCTTGTGAGCTGGTTTGGATTGGTGGAGAATTATCAGAAGGAATTGAATAAGGTTTTGGAGTGATATGACCCATTTTATGTATAAAATTATGTTTAATCATTATATAATTTATTTTATTTTATTTTTGCAGAGAATTCGAGAAAAATGATTTCACTTAAGATTTCTCTATGGAATCGGATTTCAAATTGTACCCCTCCGTCCCGTTTCAATATTTACGTTTCTATTTTGCGCGTCTCATTTCAATGTTTACTTTTTCCTTTTTAGAATATGGGACTCACCTAAAACAATTAATATATCATCCAACACTAATACATCTATCCATTTTGCATTAAATATTATATTTTTCCACCCACTATCTATTAAAATATTATACTCCTTAATCAACATGCAAAAAGCAAACGTAAACATTGAAATGAGACGGATGGAGTATTGCATAATGAATTGATATGAAAAATAATTATTACCCTTTCTTAATAAATTAAATATTACTTTCTTGTTAATTATGTCGTGATTTTGTTAAATATAAGAATGTATGAGATCTCCCAATTATGGAACATTTCCATAAAATTCAAATTATAAAAAAAATTAAATAAATAATTTTAAAAAATATTTTTTTGAGACAATATATATAGTAATAATATTTTAAAAACACAAGTTTGCGTCTTGAAATAATAGTTTTAACCATTTTAGGTATTTTCTTCTCAAAAGAAATCACCTTCTCGGATAACATTTACAAGAGTGTGAGATCAGGTCATAAAATTTTTTGGGAGACTATTATAATAAGAGTTTTATTATATAATTAAAATATGTTATTAACACTTATATAACAATTATAATCTAACCCATTTCACATGACACCCCTCAAAAGGAAAAAAAAAAATAAAAAAAAATAAAAATAGAAACTTTGTCAATTTTTTATTGTTAGATAGTTATTAATTAATTTATTGAATATCTAGAGAGCATGTATGTGTGAATGGAAAGGTGAAAGAAATGGATAAAGTGGGATAAGTTGTTGGATGGACCAATCATCCCAAAACAAACAAGGGGTTGAGGAGGGACCAGTGACAGAGTAAGAAATGCTTATAATAGTTTTTTGAAACAAATAAATTTAAAAAAATATATATGAGTACTCCTATAAGAATTTAGATAATTTAATTTCAACATGCATATAATTAATGGTAAATCTGTAAATTAATGATACACCTCCCACTTAAAAAAAGAAATGTAATACCGGAATCGTTGGTTGATAAAAATCTTAATTTATTTTTAATTAATTTATCAATGAATTAATAATAAAATTTATTAGTAATTTTTTGTTTATAAAGTGGTAGTTATTAAAGTTTGTAAAACGAAAATTCAATTTCATTAAGAAATAATTCTGTTAGTAATTAATTTGACGTTAATAATTTTATTTTATTGATAATTTTTAGAATGATTACATTAGTAAGTATCAGTTAAAATTTACCATTACCACAATACATTACTATAAAATGTAGCTATATTTTGGAGTCTTATTGGTAGGCCGGTAAGCAGCGGTTAGGATTTGCCATTTTTTTTTTGGACAAAGTGTAATGATAATAATGTGTAATGGGTTGATTTGTTGTTAAAATAATATATTTGTTATATGGGTAAAGTATGTTAATTTGTAGTTAAATTATAATTTTTTAAAGTATAATGAATAATGATTTAAAATATATTTTTATAATGTTATAATATACTCTCTCCGTCTCATCCTAATGGTTACATATTTTCTTTTGGGGTATCTCATCCTAATGGTTACATTTCCCTTATTAGCATAAGGGACCCACACAAATTAATTATTTCTCTCTCCATAGACACACACATCACACTAATACACCTACCCACTTTATATTATTATTTCTCTCACCTCAATACACATTAAAATACTATATATTCATTAATCCTCGTGCAAAAAACAAACATGACTATAAGAACGGGACGGAGGGAGTACTTCACTACCAACATACTTTAAATACTAATAAGCATATTTTGCTTATATAAAAGCTATACTTTAACAATGATCTACTCATTCATTTCATAATTCGTCTCACATATACCTGTTTCACAAGAGACTATTTTTTTAGCCGTTACTAATTCATTAAGATTTAATAATCATATTTTTTTAAAAGAAAATCAATAAACATAAGTAATTCATTATTAATGAAATTATAAGTATACGTATTTTATTTTTAACTAGTTAACTATTGATTTAATTTCCTTAATAATTAATACATAATTTGTTTAAAGGATGTGATACATCAATATTTAAGAAACCCATTATCAATTAATCTCATGTAGGATTGAGGAATCTACTTAGATGCAATTATGTACTATCAAAAATTTATTTAAAAATAATAATAATAAAAGAAATGTGTAAAAATTTCAATTAAAATGGTTAAAAATCGAACCTAACCGATTACTCCGTCTCTAAAAAGCTTGCACCCCTCTTTTCGGCACAGAGATTAAGAAAGTGATAACTTTTAGGAGTATAATGATATTTTTATGTAATATATAAATGATAAAGTATGATATGTAGAGATGATTTTTTTTTTAATTAAAGTGTATGCAGAAGGGTGATTGTTTTTTACTTTTTGTTTTTTTGGAATGTGCAAATTTTTGTGGGACAGTCCAAAATGGAAAGTGTGCTATCTAAAATGAGACGGAGGGAGTATTTCGGTTCGATTAATTATTGCTTTTTAGTATAATTGGTTTGATTTCAATTTAAGATAAATTAATTAACTTGGTTTCCGATTTTTTATTTTAATTCGATTTGGTAACCAAATTGATTGATACACACCGTACACTTGTCTAACTTTATACTGATAAAAAGCGGGAGATGGGTGTAGACATTAATACAATTATTCATTTCTATTAAATTATTATTACACTTCTTAATTAATCAAAATAAATAAATTAATTAGTAGATAAACGAAATTTATGGAGTAAATAAAAAAGGTTTTGGAGTGGGGGAAGGAATCACGTGCGGGGGATGCCGGTGATAAAGCGACAGATGGTCCAGATACTGTGGGTCCCACACCGGTAAGATTTTAGCGCATACGAATCTCCTCAATTATTTCCGTGTTTGCACTTTGAGAGTCCCCTCTCCTCTCCACCAATTAAATTCCAACTCTACACACAGCGGGGCCCACCCCACCACTATTTCTATTTCACCTACTCCTAACCTTTCTTTCACTTTTATTTTTGCTTTTCCATTCATTTACTCTACTACGCTACTCCCTCCGTCCCGTCCTATGTTATATATGCTTTTTCACAAGAATTAATAAATATAATATTTTAATATATATTATAGTGGAAGAAATAATAATTTAATATAAAATGAATAGGTATATTAATGGGATGTGTGGGCCTATGGAGAGATAAGTAATTAATTTATGTGGGTCCCTATGCTAAAAAGGAAAATATAACCATTAGGATGTGACACCCAAAATGAAAATATGTAACCATTAAAATGAGACGGAGGGAATATATAATTCTACTATCTTTATATCCAAATTTCCAGGGTTAAATTTCTTTTTATGCTATATTTATTTATGGGATAAAATCAATTCAATTTCATAATTTTGGTAATCTTCATTTTTATAAAAAGTGAAATAAAGCTTTTCAATTCAATACTAATGATTCTAAAATAAGGCTAATACGCTTATTTTTTATCGAAAAATGCTAAAATTACCGAAAAATGGTACGTGATTGTCACGTAATAACGAAAATCGGTACAAATGAAGCATTTTTTGCCCTAATTCAGAACTGGTGATAATAAATTAAAAAATTTATGTTTTAGGTACGAAAAATGAATATAAGTAAAGTTATGAGACTTGATTTGTTTTTATCCCTTTATTTAACAAAAAAATAAATTACTCCATTCGTCCCAATGAAATGTCACTTTTTTCTTTTTGTATATAAATTAAGGAGTATTATTATTTTACTATGCATAGTGGATAATTGTATTATTAGTGAGTTGTGGGTCATATGTGACCCTTTTAATAAAAGTGAAAAATTGAAGTCTTTGAATGAGACACCAAATATAGTAAAATGGGTACTTTCGGTGGGATGGGGGAGTAATACTTTTATCTTTAGTGATTATTTTTAAAATGATTTAAAAAAATTTTTACTCAATTATTGGCTCGATTTAAAAGTTTAAACGAGTTATGCACAATTAAATTAAAAAATACTTGTTGAATCGAATTAAAAATTCGTACAATTAAATTATTTAATTTAATTTAATTAAACCAACAACAAAATCAATACTATTTTTGCTAACTTATTATTTTTTTTTTTTGAAAAAAAAATGTTTTTTAATTAATAACCTTAAAAGTAGGAAAAAATAAATAAAAATGCTAAGAAATGTTGTGGTAATTTCTCCTATTACTTCCTCTTTTAAATATGATTGTATACATATCTACTACCTTATAATTACATTAATGCAAATCAATATGTACTCCTATATTTGGATAATAAGTTCATTAAAAAAAAAGTAGCATGAAATGTAGAAAATTAAGAAGTTAAATTAAATGAGAAATAAAAAAATAAAAATTAAATAAAATGATCGGTGTATTCAAATGAGAAAATCTATATACAAAAATAAAATGTTGGGGAAAATAAAAAAATAAAAAATATGAGCTATTTATATATATACATGATTCTAGATTATTCAAACTTATGGGTGGTGGCGGATATATAAAATGGTTGGCTGCAATAAATTTAGAGGGCCATATATCTAGTCAATTTGATCTTGTTAACTCCTTTTTATTGATGATTTATTTATTGTTATTAGAGAAAATGATTGATTTAATTTTTCTTTGTTTGTTTTGTTTTGATTTTCTATCATTCTGGAAATTATGACAAAAATATTCATATGGTGCGTTCCGTTAACTCTATTGACCCTAATTTATAATATAGTACAAAATTTAGAGATTTGAAATATATTAGATTGTATTTAGCCAAATGTTTAAGAATCATTTCACAAATTCATGATTTTCAACAGAACAATGAATTTCTGGATATTATATACTGCATTAAATTTAATAATTGCTAATTTTAATCATTGAATTTTTTTTTTGTAAAATTATATGCACTCCTTTTAAACACAAATTTAGGATTTTGGTATTTGTATGCGTATGTGTATGTGTATTTATTTTTGAGAAATAATTTCTAAACTGTATGAAACAGGACAATAATTTCTTCACAATAATTGTATTATAGTGGATACTTAAAATATACATGGTATGTTTATTATTGGGTCCCTTGCTAATACAATTTAATTGCACAATAATTTTAAACCATGATACGTGCCAATAATTTTAACAATAATTGCGTTAATGAAATCCGAAAAGTGTATATGAATAATAGTAACTTTGTTATTAGCCATTGATGAATCAAAATTTACAAATTAGTGAATTAGACGGGTATTATGATAGAGTATTATTTACCATACATATAACGAATGGTGAGATCTATAACACCAAATATCACAAACATAGAAAAAAAAATTGAACTCTAAAAGTAAAATTAATTTTCCTACCAAAATAATAATAAAAGTAAAGGAAATATAAATGAAAGTATAGTGTGAACCACAAAAATAAGGTTACACGTACACCTCCTTCTGACCCATTTCAATGTTTATATATTTTTATTTTGGGCGTTCCATTTCAATATTTACGTTTCATTTTTTGGAATATGAGACCCATCTAAAATAATTAATATATCACCATGGCCCCACATCCAACACTAATACACCTACCCAATTTACATTAAATATTAGTATATATTTTTACCCACTATCTATTAAAATATTATACTCCAATCAACATGCAAAAAGCAAACATAAACATTGAATTACGCGACGGAAGGAGTACTATTTTACGCGAAAAATTAATTAATGTTTTTTTATGTAAAATGAAATTTTATTGATATAGAATTTAAGAGATTTACCTTGCATACAATTTGCAAATAAGATAAACACTGCCAATTCTCAATTTTAACCACAGCAAATAAAATGATTTTGCTTTCTTTCATCCAACTAGAAAAACTAACACAATTAATACTATTAGTTCTCCATCTAAGCCAACTCCAGGATCGAATTTTTATTTTCTCAATTGTTTCTTGGAGATTCGATTCAACATGTTCCTCGTTTGCTCCGGTGGTAGTGGTGCATAGAAGCCTATCCAATGGAGAATGTCTACCCAGATATCTTGTGATTTAGTGCATTCAATGAATAGATGTTGCAATTTCTCCATTCCAGTTTTGCAGATGTTACTTGTCGTTTATATTCCTTCCGGCCAACTTCCTCTTCGTAGTAGGTTCGTCTTTGTCGGGATTCTGTCCCTGAGTGATCTCCACACATGAATTTGAACTTTACTTGGGATAGCATTGCACCATATAAATTTTAACGCCTCTGACTCCATAACAGTTGTTCTTGGTGCAGATTTCCTATTCAGTAGCATGGCATATATCTCTTTCACTTTATATCCATCATGTGTGTTTTCCTTCCATTTCCATTAGTCACTTTGGTTATGTATTGGTGTAAACCTGTTAATAGACTGCATGAATTCAAGAAACATGTTAGACTCAAACAAACTAAATTTCCATTCCCATTTTCCATCCACCCAAGATCCCAGTTCCGAAATCACTTTCCTTTTATCCAAGCTAACATTATGAGCCTAGAAAATTTATCATTCAACCTTCCACCCTCTCCCCAATTATTTTCCCAAAAGAGTGTTGACTCACCACTTCCTACTTTTCTACCCAAGCCCTCTTCAAACCATCCTCCTCCCTCATCTGCCAAACTATTTAGTACTGTACTCCACCATCCCCTGATTTTTGGAACCCGGGCACCCTCTCTTCTAAGATACTCTAGACCTAAGCTCTCTCCCCATTTTAACTTTAAAATCTTGACCCACAGACTCTCTTCCCTCGACAACGCCCTCCAGACCCATTTAGAAACCAATGCAATATTAAAACAACCCAAATCCTTAACCCCAAGACCCCCTTAACTCCTTTGGATGACAAATATTATCCCATTTGATCCAAGAGATGGATCTCTCTCGCTCACACCCCCTGTTGGCGTTCGATCATTTGATTAACGTAAACCGTTAAGGTTCCATATATTTATAACAAGCAGCGGAAGCAAGTAATCAAGAAACATATTACCTTTCACCAGGGTATGTTGAAGACGATGAATTCTCGCCACCAGCCAGTGCAGCCTCACCGTTTTGGGCATAACTCTCTCATCCGATGTTGGATTTGAGTGATCTACACGCCAAAACGATTCTCTTTTCCGTGGCTTTCTGTCAGTATATCACATGTCCTGTCTTAAAGTCTGTACGATTTTATAAAAATTGTAGAATGTGGCGGACAGCAGCAGCAAACAACCTTCCAGTCTTCTGTTGTATTCTCAAGTCCAATCTCGACGTCGTGTAGGCAACGATCCTCGAGATCTTCTCAATCTGCTGTTTCCTCACCCTCATCACAGTGTTAGGCGTGATTAATCTCATAGATTATGGTTTCCGGATAGTTGAGATGACTTATATATAGGCTACAGTTGGACCATGAGGAGAAATTAGAGTTAGGGCCTCCATTGGGCTTAAGTATTCAACCTTAGCCCAAAGCTTATACTTAAGTCCAATAATAATAATATATACCACTAAAATATTAT
This sequence comes from Pogostemon cablin, assembly GCA_023678885.1. NCBI lineage: Eukaryota > Viridiplantae > Streptophyta > Magnoliopsida > Lamiales > Lamiaceae > Pogostemon > Pogostemon cablin. The sequence goes on from CM042962.1 coordinate 28,289,553, forward strand.
TACTGCACTACCGTTCTAATCTCATAATTACGTTATTGGCTCATTCTTATTATGAGCCCATTATTACTGCAACTTCATTAATTAATATCTCATCCGAGAGTAGTACCACTCAACCTCATTATCATGCCGGAATAAATCCACCTACAGAGTTTACATGATAATCTTTATGAGCTCCTCAAGGGGACATCATCAACTTATGACGGACACGGATTCCTTCTATAATCAACAGCACACCATAGAGACAACACTATTTCTCAACTCACCGAGTTTGTTGATTTAATTACATGTAAATCTCACCCATTGATGAATCAAAGAAATACATATTGCCTTACGTGTCGAGGTTATTGTTTAGTGATTAAGACCATGAACATCCATAATAACTGAGATCAAGTTCTTCTATATAGACAGTACAAGTCGAACGATCTCAAGCAGTCTTGTTCAATACACACAAGTGCACTAATGTGATTTTATTGCCAAGACAAGCTAATACTAAACCACACTACAACCATCCCGATAGAGAGTCCCCGTCTATCACGGTTGTGAGCATCTGTTTATACTTTATAAAGAAACCGATAATATGATCTTTCGCGTGTTGTCGCACAACATATTATCTACAGTATAAAGTAAGTGGATTATTGCATCGAACATATAAATAAATTATAAGACGCAATTATTTGATCATATGATTCTCATTTCAAATTAATTGTTTAAACATTGTTCATACAAAAAGTTAGACTTTTAGTATACAATCCAACACCCCCCCAAAAGTATGAGATTTGCATGCTTGAAAGAGCTTTTAATACACTCATAGGAGCTCGATAGACAGAGAATAGGTAAATAGGTAGAGCATTAAGGATTGATTTTACCAACACCAGGCGACCTCCTATGGAAATTTTGGAACCATTCCATTTTTGTATCCTGCTTTTCACCTTGTCAAGAAGGTATTTCCAATCTACAATTTTTCGATAAGAAACACCCACATTAATTAATACTCAAGTACATGAATGGAATTTTCTTTGCATGAACGAAAATTTAATTAATGTTATGCTCTTAAGTCTTAAGTAAAATTTAAAATTAATTTTAGAATGTAATTATAATTTTACTTTGTGTTTTATATGATATTTTGTTGTAGTTCATAATCTATTTTAATTGATTCATGTGGTTCTTGGTTATGTTACCATTATGTTTTAGTCTTTTTCTTAAAATTTTATTGTTAAAATTAAAATTTAGATGTTTACTTAAGTGATTACGAGTTATCGATGATCCTCTCACGTATGGTGTGCACAGAGATCATTGATGACCTTCTACATACCCCATGTGAGAGAATAATAGATGATCATGGTAAGTTAAGAATCACCCATAAATTTTATTGTTAACTTTAAAAATAGAATATTAATTTCACCTTATAGATCATGTAATATTACTGTAGTTTACAATCTATTTCACTAATATAATTTAATATTTTTAGTTTTTAAATTAAATATAATTTTAAAATTAAAATTATTAATAATAAATAAATAAATAAACTTTAGAGGACGGTTTCCTCCGACGGTAGATAAGGTATACATATCCATCAACATCTTCTTATATTCTTCTTTAATAACTTGATCCACCAAAATATACATGTCTTGTTACCCCCACTCAACCCTTTTTTTTTTTGTTATTATCTCCAAGAATCATAATCATCTTCTTTTATTTTTTTTATTTTTATTTAGGGGTAATATATAGTTATATACTTAATGCTTCTTACAAAAAATTTCACATTTAGTATTTCAAAGAAATCTTACGATTTACGAATTATCGAGTATCAGTTCATTATCTTTCTTCTATAATCTACAAATGCATCGTTTCACTTTCTTCTTTGGCATTTCACTCTTTTTTTTTTTCTTTCTATTTCTTTCTGAAACTGTAATGCACGACTACTCATATCTTATTATATACACTAATATTCCTCTGAAGCATTGTTGTTAATTAATTTCTTTTAATTAAATGTTTGTTAAACTGTTTTTGTGATGTAGTACTCCTTCCGTCCCACACCATTCTTCACATTTTCTTTATTCGTCCGTCCCACAACACCATTAACACCCCCAAAAAGGAAATATCACTTAATCAAACAATCTCAAAAGTTACTTTAATTTCAATTATATCACTTTTTTCACACACATATCATTACTTTATAATACTCCATCCGTCCCAAATTAAGAGGGTCATTTTTCCATTTTGGTCGTCCCACCGAAAGAGTCACATTTCCTTTTTTACATACATGGAACCCATACACCCCCTCTAATAGCTACTACATATAGAATTATACATTTAACTCTTTTTTTTTTCTAGTTTGTATGTTTGCAGTTATCAATACAGGTTAGTTACAATGAACTCTTGAGTGAAGTAAAATTACTAGTTATATTTCATAAATACAAATTCATACTTTTACTCAATAATCATAATTTCTTTACACTAAAAATTTAAAATCATATATAGATATTATTCATATGTTGGTGATATACTGACATCATGTGTAAGAGTAGAACTATACATAAATGAGAAGAATTATTCATAAACTCACAATTCAAATCACTTGATAAAATATTTTTGGAGAGTTTTTTTGTGTCTGTCATTAGAAGATTATACCTCAATCAAATTAATTACTTTGCTAGATAATACTCGTAATTCACAAAAAAAATAATAATAAAATAAAAATAATAAAGGCTGAGAAAAAGACAGAATGGCAGAGGCAAACACGGCCCAACAATCAAATCCCGAATGGAAACACTCCTGCTCAGTTTACGTACTACTATGTAGTTGTACAATTATTTTTATTTATTTATTTAAAAAAATAAAAAGGGTATCCATCCTCAGCTTTCAGAAGTGTTAAATGACAGCACTCCTCACGCCTGCAAAGTTGTAAACGATGTCGTTCGTCACATCATTACTTGTTTACTTTATTCTAATCCCCACAATCAGACCTAAGCCACTGCTCCCAACAAAGTTTTTAATATTTCTGCTTTTTAATTCATGAAATGAAATTACCCATGAATGTTCATTTTACTAAAAATTAATTAATGTAGTAAATTGTTATGAGTGTCCAACGTCTTTCGCAAGGCAAGACTTAAAATACAGTACTATAGGTCCACTCAAAGATCCGGTTTAAAATATCACCAAAACTCACTTTCCTATTTTACTAATTTACTAAATATTTTATTACTACTTCCCTCTCTCCATGGTTACTACACGTATCCTGTGGAGATTAATTTTTTTTTTAATGTATAAAATTATTAGAATGATTGTAAAAAGTGAGTTTTAAATAATTTAATGATAAAAAATGTGTAAATAAATGTTTATATATACTCCCTAAATAAACATATTCAAATTCTAATCTACCATCAAAATATAGAGTTGATTTGTTATAAGTGATTAAATTTGGGGATTTTATTTGACAATTGATCCTTATTAATTATCCAGAATATATTATAACTTGCTCCCTAAGTGTATATCTTCCTAATACATTATCCACCTAATCATGACTATCAACATTAACAAAACCTACTCTTCACGTAATAATTCATATCTTAACATATTTCAGAATCAGAAATCGAATTATTACATGCATTTCACATGTTATCTTTAAGAAAACAATTTACACAATAAATTAAAAAGGAAAAATACAGTGTCTATTCTTTCATACTTTACCTATTCTCATGTCTTTGGAGGAAATCCAAAGAAAGAAGAAAATGGCGTATTGAAGGCACATCGAAGGGTACGTCAGTCATTTCACTAACGTCAGAGATTAAGATTTTTAATTTTAGTGAAAAGACAATTAAAGAGGGAGAAACGTTGGCACCGTGCATTGTACGCAAATGGAGCGAGAAATACGGGTTTTTATGGTGTCCCTTTTTTGTTGTTTCATTTTCGATATTTTCCATATTTTCTCCTCTCTCTCTCTTAAAAATAAAAGAAGTGAGGAGAGAGAAAGTGTAAGTTTCTTTCTCTCTCTCTTCTAACAGTTGGCACCACAAACGAGGTGAGGCCTGCCTTTGATTTATCTTTTTCCATTTTAACCCTACTCTACCCCCACAACAGCGACATTTGCGCGCGTCCTACGTGTCAGCCTTTACGCTGCACGTGTCACTTTCAACCCCCTGCAGTTGACTTCACCCCTCCCCAGTCACCGCCATCTTTGGATATACATACACGCTAATAAAACTACACTTAAAAATCACCGCAAGTAATTTAACAGCTGTAATTACATTAATTACTGGATGAATTAACATGTTACTATGTTAGTAAAATGTACTCACCACGTCCAAAAACGAGTGAATTAAAAAAAAAAAAAAAAAAACTATATTCCAATTTCTTTTTTTTTTCTTTTTTTTGTAAAATTTATGAGGCGGAGAGGTTAACGTGAACGCTAGCGGTTTTGGTGGAGTTGCAAACGGGGCAAGTGTGAAGGGTCGACCCGCAAACAGTACACAGGCACAGATGCCTGCACGGCAAAAGCAACACACACGATTCCCCTTTCCCACACCTTCTGCACATTCTCTTCTTCTCCTTCTCCGTGGGCCCCGTTTCTTCACAACTGCTGCCGCAGCACGACTGCGCGTCCTCCGCCGCGCCGCCGTCCTGGACTTGAGCTAGGACTTGTTCCAGGTTGTATCTCAGGGCGTTCGCCGTCGCTTCGTTCGACTGAGCCACGTCTCGCCATATTTGATTCTCCGCGCATAGAGATTTCACTTTTTCTTCTAGCACCCAGTTTAATTTTCCGATCTTCTCGATTTCTGCTTCTTTCGCTTTCAGTTTCTTCATTATGTTCTCCTCCACCACCGCCGCGATTCTCCGAGAGTATCTCTTTCTCCTCTCTTCGATTTCGTGCCTCACCGTTTCCGTCTGTTGTGCCATCAAAATCGAATGTTAGCAAATCATGCGAATGAAACGACGTGTTGGTATAAGGATCTCGAAATGAACGTGATACGTACATGTTGAGCGATGTAGCGATCCACCTCCAATTGCTGTTGTTGAAAATGAAGCGACAAATCCTCGCCGAGAAAAGTGAATGAGCCACCGCACCGGTTATTCGCCGCGGCGGCTGCGGTGGTGGAATGATGAACGCCGTTCGAAATTGACGAAACCAGAGGATTATTAATCGCATCTCTGGAACGCTTCCTGGAAACAGGTACGGCGTACGTCAGACCGCTATCGGACTTAATAGCGGCGGTTTTCGCCACAAGAGTCTCATTCAACGCCGGAACCATAGCTTCCGTCGCCGTCGTCGTTCCCGACAGAGGAGGCAACAGTCCGTAACCAATCGGCGTACCGTACACGCTCCCAAGACCTTCAACACCATTCATCATCATTCCTCTGCATCAAATCAAATTCACCCGAGATCAACTCCCACTCGACCCGACCATATCCAAATCCCCGCAACCAATCAAACAAAAACGAAGCACGAAACAGAGAGCCTACCTATCGCACAGAACCTGCGGATGAAAGAGATTGAGATGTCGAGCTTCAACCGCCATTGACACACCAACTTTCTCTCAGATCACTGCTATCAAAATCTCACCGTCTTCCCGTTGATGGAGTTTGTTTAGAGAGAATGAAGATGGAGTGAGAAGAAATGAGAAGCAAACCAATATTACGAGGGGAAGGCGCATATATATATGCGTGGTGGGGTTTATTTAAGGGTTAGGGGGGAGAGAGAAAAGTTAATGAAAAGATGTTTATTTTGGAGTATTTAAAGGGGAAATGAGGAGAGAGAAAGTAGAAAGAGATTGGTTTGTTTGCTTTGTTTTGTAATTTTGTTACATTTTCCGGAGATTGTTCGGTTAACCAGAAAAGCCCCTCATAATATTCTTGACTAGCCATCACAAATCGGGTCGGGCTCAGTCATTCCGGCTATATCCCGGGCCTAATCCGGACTTTCAGCATTTTAATTTTCTCCCATCCATTTGATTTAATTAATTAATTATAGGTGAAAAATGTGGAGTTATAACACGTGTGAGAAGGCCCGAAATGCACGTGCGAGGGGATGGATTGGAATGGATGGGAGGCGCAATAGCATGGGCATAAGATACCCTACTCTCTTTTAACTTCCGCTTCTTTTCTTTAAAATACTAATTTATTTTATATTTTAATATAATATACTCATTTTATGGTAATCTCAATTTGTTAATTATGGTATTTGTAAAGAAATAATAAATTACGTGTAATTAAATAAATTTCCATGTAGTGTGTATGTAACAAATTTGCAAATTGGGAGTAAATGCTCCACTCTAACTCTAGCCAATGAAATTTTGCTATTATGTGTGTTATTATTATAGATTTTTAATGTTATGTTGAAATGGTGAATCGACTGGTACATGTACTGTAAATATTAATGGGTAGTTAATATTTGTATGTTATAAAGGACTACTTATTTCTTTATGATAAAAATATGTCCAACATGCAGTACAAGAGTATTTATTTATTTGGAGTTAAAGGAAAGTAATTATCATATAATAGTCAATTTTGGCGTTAGCACGAATTATTGAGATTTCAATAGTTGAAATATTTTCTCAAAATACAAATCTCACCCAATGGATATTATTTTTCAAGCGTATAATTTAAAATTTTATAAAAACACAATATTTAATTAGCTTATATTTTGGCAAATTAATTTATAGTATTTTAACCAAACAAACTAATCTAGCTATTTATAGATATATATACGTACACATATTTGCCTAAAATACGACCCTATTAATAGATATATTTAGCTGCATGTTTAATGATGAAAGAGTGGTTCATGCCTCATGGGCCGGGTTAGGTTTGCCCCACATTTCATGTTGAAATTCATTTTCTATTTTTCTTTTTTTTTAGAGCTAAAGTTTTTATTTATTTTTATTATTTTATGGTAGCATATTCAAGATTTTGTTGCATTCATTTTGGATGAATGAGGAGTATATTAATTTATATATACTTGAATTGAACAATGAGCCTAGTCTCTGATAGTGGGGTACAATATTTTTTTTTTTAATTGAACAAGAAATTTGATCTGCAATTGTTTATTACAAATTGAATGTCCTTTTCTGGGTTCCATAAATAAAAGAAGAAAAGGAAAGGACCTCGATATGTTTACACGATACAGATTATTAAAATAATAAATAAATAAATAATATTAAATAATGTTCACCAGAAAATTAATTATTACCGTGTCGTGCAAAGTGCAAACTAGTAAAAGAAGTACTCCATCTCTATATACTGTGAATATACGTACATGCGTAATTTCGCAACTTATTCAAAGGCAAAATCCGGGTGAGGCAACCTCATCTCTTTACTTGAGACGGATCATTCATGACTCATTTAAATAATTTTAAAGGATCCTGTTTAATTATTATAAAATTAAAAAATTGAAAATTTTAATTAGAGAAGATAATTAATTAGACTTAAATAATTTTAAAGGTCATGTTTGGTTTATATCAAATAAAAAATTAATTACACAATGAAATTAATTAAGATATACTCCTACTATATATTTTTTCTCCTGTTCTTTTTAATTTATATATTTTATTATTAAAAATGTAATAATTTAATTTTTGTTATTAAAAATGTAATAATTTACAAAATGTGATAATATTTTTTAAAAATAGTAATATATTTTTTATATAAAAAATGATAATAATCAAATAAAACCGATAACTTTTTATTTAAATTATATTATGAATAATTAATAATGACATAGACTAGTGTGGAACCCTCTCATTAAATGACTTTTGTGAGAAGGATAAAAAGTTATAACATTTACAATAAAAAGTGATACTCAATTGATGGAAAGTGGTAACAATGCTGTGAATTATTTTATGAACAATTTATAGTATAAATGAAAAGTGATAACATTTTAAAAGAAAATTAATAATATCTTTAATAAAAAGTGATAATTAATTATCAAAGCGTATTTCATGAATAATTTATAAAATAAAAAAAAATGTGGTAATATTTTTAATAAAAAGTTATTTTTAATTAAAGAAAAGTGATATATGTATAATTAAATATTTCACGAATGACTCACTGGAATAATAAAAGGTGATAGTATTTTTAATAAAAAGTGATACATGATAAAAAAAATGATAATCATTTAATTAAATTATTTTATGAATAACACTACAAAAAAACTGTTTTTTACCAACAGAATATTCCGTTGGTAAAAACCTTAATTTCATTGTTAAATTGGCTTACCAACAAATTAACAACGGAATCCGTTGGTAAAATTCTGTTGATAAAGTAGTGGTTTGTAAATTTTTAGCAACGAAAAATCAATTCCGTTGGTAAATAATTCTGTTGGTAATCCGTTGCTAATAATTTCGTTGGTAATTTATATAATGATTCTCTTGGTAATCCGTTGGTAATTACCAACGGATTGAATTCCATTGCTAAAATAGAGAATAAATTCGTTGGCACTCCATTGCTAAAATAAAAAATATCATTTTTGTTGTTAATCCATTGGTTACCAACGGATTGATTCCGTTGGTAAATTCGGTTGCTAAATGAATATTTTTTTTTGTGTTCGTAGGGTGAATAAAAAGTGATAATATTTTTACTACAAAGTGATATCCAATTAATATTAAAATAAAATGATAACGGAATTATCTAATGAACAATTAATAATAATAATAATAATAATAATAAGGCAAAGACTTGTGTGAGATCGTCTCACATAAGGGCTTACGTGAGACAACCAGAAAGTGATAACTTTTATACTGAAAAGTGATACTAAATTAATAAAAAGTAATAACGTTATTTCATGAATAATTTATTGTATAAATGAAAAATGATAATATTTTATAGTGAAAGTAATAACATTTTATAGCAACTGTGATAATTATTTAAAAACGTTTAAAATAGTCTCACGTGAGACGGTCTCACGCAAGACCTACCCTAACAATAATAGTAATAATAATAATAATTTATTAAAACTGAAAAAAAAAAAAGGAAAATTAAGATGGATCATGGAATATACAGTAGTGTTTTTCCGAATGGGCGGCTATTTGCACCCCCGAAATTATTAAATGAACCCCAATAATTTATAAAATTAAAATATGATAATGTGATAAGACGTAAATAACATTTTATAAATAATAAAATAAAAATAATTATAGTAATACAAATTCTAAATTCACCATATTATTATTATTATTTATTATTATTATTATTATTATTTCAACACAAAATCATGCAATTATAAAATGTCAAATTCTCCTGTAGACTAAATTCCACTGTGCACCAACATTTATAACTTATACACTAATAAATAATAAATATATGGAGTATAAACTAATAATTAAAAATTTATAGTATATTTTTTATTAGTAAAATTTTTGGTAGTTTTTTTAATAAAAATTTTGAATTTAAGAAAAATTATACATATATTAAAAAATACATGGAGCATACATTATTAAACAATTTTAAAACATATATGGAATGCGTGCTTATTTATGAATACACGGAATATCAAGTCTTGTAAAATCACCTTGAATCAACTTAAAAACTCATTTTAATCATGTTACGTACTCATGCCCATTTCACTTTGCTAATATTTAATCATCTTGTGTAACACTTAAAATGGATAGTATTATTATCATCCAATCTTTTTATGGAAGCAGTATTTTAATTCAGACGAATACTTCTTTGCAATAGATTGTATCTATGCAAATAAGATTATTTCTTTGTACAAAAAAAATAGTAGTATTATTATTAGTGTATATTAACTCTTCTAATATAGTATGAGTATCACTTTATTAGAAAACGCATCATACACCCAATTTATACACAAATTTGAAAAGGATAAATATATTTCAAAATAAGGCTAAAATACAATTGGATCTCATCTCCACACAAAATTAGTACTTTCGCCCACTTTCTCCTTTAGATAAGGATTTAACGAAATTGATAAATTACATTAATGAAATAGATAAAAGATACAATGGGGGAAGAAACTTCAAGTCTTACCCAGGAAAATCGACAAGTATACAGTATATAAAATATAATGTAGTATGCAATAAGTGAAGGCAAAAAGGGGCAATCTCCCTATTAATGGAAATTGATTATCTTATTCTTTAACTCTATATATCAGACTGATTCCGTCATGAATTCACTCACATGACCTATTCATAACCGATTAAGATAAAATATGATTAATAATTGTTAAAATATATTTACTAAAATATGATAGATATAATGAATTAAAGTATATGATTTTAAGGTGTTATAATATAATTTATTTTAAACATATTTTAATTATATAATATGCATGCTTTAATAATGGGTCGACTCGTCGCACAAAAGAGTGTCTCTAATTAGAATAATAACAATCATATTAAATTAACAAAAAAATATTTTACCAAAATATCTTCACATCCTTCTTTTTAATAGTTTGATTGTTTAGTGTCGATCAGAACATCTGATACGCAAACATAGAATATCGATATTATATCCATCATTACCATGATTAGTAGCGGAAGTGGAATTCGTTATCGGTCATGGTGTTAGAACACTGACAACGGACAACATATTCGACACCGTCATCGTAGCACTAAATATTTGATTCATTGTGGATAATGATATCAAAGCCCCAACACACGGCATTAGGGATATTGTGAACTTTTTTTATAAGTTAAGAGATATCTTTATCTTTATTATTATAAAGTATAATAAAACATATTCTAAAATTCAAAATTAGACCAAAATTTTCCCTACCATTTTAATTTACCTTGGTAATAATCTTGGTTATTCATTAGTTATTGTAACATCTCATCCCTTGATTGTAATTACCAATCTTTAACAACCTCCCATAATATATTAGTATATGTTTAAGTAATTTTTTTTACGTAAATTTATAATATTATTTGGACAATCTTTATCTTCATTGTTATAATATTTTATTTATTTTATATATTTTTATTTTATTTTTTTTATATTATCTCATCCATTCATTTTCTTAGCCTCCTATATATATATATATATATATGTGTGTGTGTGTGTTAATTGATTATTTATATATATCTAAGTAACTTTATTTTATTTACATGAATTCACAATATTATTTGTACAATTTTTATCTTTTATTTATATTTTTTATTTTATTATCTTTTTATATATCTAAATTATTTTTTAAATTTTTTTTAAAGGTAAATTATTTTTTTATATGAACTCATATGTTTAAATTATTAATTGAAATTTATTGTCAAAAGTAATATTTTTTGTTTCGTTTTTAACGTGAATACATAACATCATTTATACAATCTTTATCTTCATTATTGTAATATTTTATTTAGAGAAACTCTCATGTGAGACGGGTCAAACCATTACTAAAGTATGTTTATTATATAACTAAGATATGCTTATTTGTAGTTAAAATATGTCAATAATAAATCATATTATAACACACTAAAATCATACTTTAAATCATCATCCATCATAACTCAAAAAATATACTTTAAAAACCATTAAACATACTTTATCCATATAATAGACATACTTTAACACGTCTCACAAAACTAATGTCTCACAAGAGACTTTGTCTTTTAGTTATTTTGTATATTATTAATTTAATTGTCCAAAATATTTTCTTATGTTAAAAACTTATTTTAATTTTAAACCTTGTCTAAAATATAATTAATTCAATATTAAAAGAGAATTTATATATATTTAATTAATAATAAAATATTTTTAATAAAACATTAATTTAAACAATTATTTTATCTTTATTTTATCTCATCTATTCATTTTCTTGATCTCTCATAATAATATATATATTAATTGATTATTTATATATCTAAGTAATTTTATTTTTTTTACATGAATAAATAATATCATTTGAACAATCTTTATCTTTATTGTTGTAATATTTTATTTATTTTATATATTTTTATTTTATTATCTTTTTATATATCTAAATTATTTTTAAAATTTTAAAAGTCAAAATTACACCAAAATTTTTCCTACCATTTTAATTTACCTAATTTAGCTTAGTAATATTAAATCTTGGTCCTTCATTAGTTAGTGTAACATCTCATCCCCTTGATTGTAATTACCAATCTTTAGCAACATTTCATCCATTTATTTTGTTTTTTATTTTATCTCATCCATTCATTTTGTTGGCTTCTCATAATATATGAGTACATGTTTAAGTAATTTTTTTAAGTGAATTCATAATATTATTTGGACAATCTTTATCTTCATTATTGTAATATTTTATTTATTTTATATATTTTTATTTTTTTATATTATCTCATCAATTCATTTTTTTGATTTCCCATAATATATATATATTAATTGATTATTTATATATCTAAGTAATTTTATTTTATTTACATGAATTCATAATATCATTTATACAATTTTTATCTTTAATTTATATTTTTTTATTACATTGTCTTTTTATATATCTAAATTATTTTTTAAATTTCTTTTTAAAGGTAAATTATTTTTTATTATATGAACTCATATATTTGTAATTATTTAAATAAATTACAAACCCTTCAAATAATTTAATAAATTTTCAAACATTTGATCTCAAAGAATTACAATGTGATAATACTTCCACTTATTTTAAAGGTGGTCATTACGTGAATTAATAAGTTTTTTTTTGTGTAGTGAGTATTTGTTTATGTAGTTAGTAGTGAGTCATATGTGAGACCATTTTATTAAAAGAAGAAAATTGATACATTTGGATTGAACATCCAAAATAGTAAAATAAGAACCTTTAGGATGGACAGAGGGGTTATATGCAAAAATTAAATAAAATAAAAAAACAAATAAATTAAATATCTGTCCGTACAATGCACGAATTATGATTGCTAGTTTAGGTATTAAAAAAAATATATATCGGTTATATTGAGGAAAAAAATCTAAATTTAAAATTTGGATAGTAATGATTTTTTACTCTATAAATGGGGTATATTTGACAATTGAAATATATTTTAGAGTCCAACTAAATACATTGGTTGACAATTTTAATCGTTAAATTAAGTTTTAATTTAATTTTTACCATAAAATAAAATAAAATAAAACTAAACACTACAGTATATTTTAAACTTATAAATCCTAAGTGGACTAATGCACCCAAAATCACCTTACATTATTTTAATCCTTCAATTTAATATAACCTATGACTATGACTAGATTTTATTATAACGATGTCAACTTTGAAGGACTAGTAGCTATGGTACCTAGCTAGTCTAGCTTCTTGGCTGCTATATTGATATGCACCACATTAATCACATTTAATCAATAGATTTTACTGCAAATCTCAAATAATCTGGACACCTTTATGTACAAAAATATTATACTCCCTCCGTCCGCAAGAAAGGTGGACATTTACTTTTTGCACATAGGTTAAGGAGTATTATTATTTAAGGTGTAGTTGGTAGTTGTATTAGTGGGGTGTGTGGGTTCCATAAATTTATTGTATTAGTTATGTGTGTGAGTCTCATGTATTTAAAAAGGGAAATGTGGACCTTTGGTGCGGACGTCCAAAATGACAAAATGTGGACCTTTCGAGCGGACGGAGGGAGTATAACCGTAAAAAATGTTGGCATATTATTGTCCCGTTTACATTTTTCTTTCATTTGATTTTATTTTTCAGAAAAATTCATTAGTTGAAAAGAGAAACAATTATTTATCTAATAAAAAATATTTTAATTTTAAATTTGTCACTTTAAGCACATAATATAACTTTATAATTTATTTTTATCTAAAACTATGAGAAACCCAAAATTAATAAAGTTGTTTAAAAATGTAAATTGTTATATATATTTTTTATTTTTTTTATGAATTTAATATTTTTCAATGCTATAAGTGCGGTATACTTCAAACCATCCCTTTATGTATTCCCTTCATCACATCCTAATAATTACATATTTTCTTTTTGGGCGTTCAATCTTAATGGTTACATTATCCTTTTTGGTATATGAGACCCATATAAATTAATTACTTCTCTCTCCATGGACCCACGCATCACACTAATACACCTACCCACTTTATATTAAAATATTATTTTTCTCACCTCAATACACATTAAAATACTATACTCTTTAATCCCCGTGCAAAAAGCAAACATAACTATTAGGACGGAACGGAGGGAGTATAAGGGTAAATTATCAAAACCCCCCTCAATATTTGTCCAAATTACCAAATAAACCTTGTAGTTTGAAAAATTACCAATTATCATTTTTAAAAAACATTTTTTTAAAAAAAATAGTGAAATTTAAAAATACAATGTTAAATATATGGATCTTGATGTCATTTACATCATTTTTTATTTTAAGAAAAAGTGTATTTTTATTAATGTTCAAATTCAAATAAAAAACAAGTTAAATGTTGTAATTGGTAAATTTTCAAACCACGAAGTTTATTTGGTAGTTTGGACAAACCTCGAAGGAGGTTTTGGTAATTTCCTCTATGTATAATACATGAATAGTATAAATAAATATAATTCATGTTGGGCTTCAATTTGTGTTGCAATAGTAATGTTTAGCTACTTAGCCCAAGCAATCGGAAGATGAATAGATGATACTCTCTTTTCAATGATTAATTAAAGATTTGATTTAAATATTATAATAGATCAAGATTTAATTGAAAATTGCATTTGTTATAGAGATCATATGTTCATCATTTAGATTAGATTATAGCTCTATAACATCTTTTGTAGTTAACATCACCAATTTGAGGAATGAGAATTGATAGAATAATTCTAAAATGAAAGAAATGTGGTTTGAGTAATGAGTAATGAAAACATTATTTCATTTAAGAAATAACATAACAATCACCAAAAATCAATTAATTGTATCCTTTTCTTTCTTTTCTTATTTTTGGGAGGTGGGGTGATGATAAAGATGAGCTAGAAGAAACTAGACCAAAAGTAGATTGGATTGGTGGATTCTCCAATGTCACTTATTCACTCATCTCTTCCATCTTTTTCTCCACTCTATTATTGCTTCCATCAATCCAACTACATCAATTCCAACCTTTCCTTTAATCACCACCCAAATCTCCACCTTTTTTTCCCTCTAAGTTAAAAAGAAACAATCACAAAGATAAAAACTACATAAACAAAAGAAAAAGGTTGGTGGTGGGTCAAGAAACATTTAGTATTGGATTATTACCACAAATAAAGGAGATGCAAGATTTGTCACAATTTTGTTGATGTGGGGTGGGGGGTGGTGGTGTTAGGGGGGAGATTGTGCAATTCCCCCTTTGGAGGGCAAAGCTTGACTTGTTGGATTGTTTCCTTTTCCCATCTTTTATCCTCTTTACGTTACATTCAACTTAAAGTTGCACTCTAACATAGAGTGTGTGATTATTCTACATGTGACTTTCCCACATTTTCACCACCCCAATACATCTCTCTCTTTCTCTCTCATGTTTTTTTAAAGCTTTTTTCTCTCTCTTAATTTATTCCATTTTTGTATTTTGGTGGTATGGAGATGAGATTCCCAAAAAAAAATGAAAAGGGTATCCCATAAATTGATTGATTTAGTGAATGGGTGAGGCCATCGAGTAGCCGGCTGACCCAAATTTCAGAAAATTTAATTCTTCATCTAATTATTTAATAATAATAATAAAAATAATATTATATATAGAGGAAGATATAATAAAGATGATGATGATAATAATAATTTCAGTCAATTTGATCCACACCTCATTTATGTCAGTCAAATATTTCACGCAGTTTTGAGTGCTTTGATTCGACTATGCGATTTCAATTCGCTAAATAATGGTACCATGCATTTAAATAAAGTAATCTGATTTTATATATAGATATATTGAACCATTATAATGTATTACATAAATATTTAAGGCTAGATTTTTATTATCATTAGATTTTTATTTGGATAAATTATAAGTACATTATTTTTAATATGATATATAAAAATTATACATTTACTATTACACATCTTGAGATGCATCTTAACTTAATTGAATAATACAAGTAGTGGGTTATTCAGTGGTACTAAGTGTATTGTTGCACTTGAAAATTTATGAGTTAATTTTATCAAAAGATAAATATATATTTTAAAAAATTTCAAATTAATTATTTCATCTAATAATTATATATACTTGATCATAATTTAATTTAACAATTGAATTATTATGGTAACCAGGCCCCATTATAACTCAAAAGCTGTTGCAAAAAATTAAAATTAAAATCTAAAATTTAGGGGATTTTGGAAATTCTTGTTAATAGTACAAATGTTTTTGCTTTGTAACTTTGAATGACTCTATATATTTAACTTTATCTCAAACAATCGTTAAAAAAATGATGGTTAGATATATTGGAATTTTAATTTGGAATTTAATTCTCAAATGTAAATTTTGTTGGATTTTCTAAATTAAAAATAAGATTTAAAGAAAATAATGTTAAAAAAGAGGATTTTTTTTTTCAATTAAAAGCCCGAAAAATAGATTGACATCAATTCGGGACTCGACATTTTTATACTAGGGGCTTAGAAAAATATAAAACTATAATTTTAGGTCCTACAATCATAAAAATATTTTTTAAAAAAATATATAATAATATATCTAATAACTCTTTTAATATTATATAAAGTAATTTCTTAGAATTAAAATAACATTTCAATTATGTAGCAAATTTATATGATTAGTATTAATTTATTTTAGATAATTTTATGATTTTGTACCCTTAGTTGCTAATTTTGTATAATTCAATTCCTAAATAATAAGAAAAAAAAATCAGGCACTAAATCTATAATTAACCAACTTTTCAGGAGCAATACTCATGATAGACCACTTTTTTGTTATTTTTAAAATAATTATCCATTTTTATTAAAGTTATTATTATTTTTTATTAAAAATATTATCACTTTTTTTATTTATAAAATGAATTTTTTATAAAATAATCCAGTCAACAACTATCACTTTTTATTAATTCGAGTATCACATTATATCAAAATGTTATCACTTCTTATTCGTTTCATAAAAATCTTTTTATAAAACGGTTTCAAACATTTTCATTATTCAGATTTTGAATTGAAAATTTTTCTTTAAAAAAGTATTAGGGTGAAAAGTGATTCATGCATAACAGTCCCTCCAGTCCTTAATAAGAATTGGTTTCTTGTGTGATCAAACATATAACACGTTCAAGGGTATAACACATTATTATAAAGAATATACACTTCAATTTATAAGGGAATAATTAATTCAATAAAATAACCAATTAAAATATGAATGATATTAAGAGTATAAGTTTTTATATTAAAAATTACGATATTTAATTAAAAATACAATTTATTAAAATCATGGAATCTGAAGGCACTACATCCTAATATACACAAGTTTTATCGTTTTTATAAACTTGGCAGTGGACGGAGATAGTATACAAATAAATGGTGCCTTATTTGATACATGCGTTTCTTTGATTCTTTTGGCACGTAATTATTGCTTTTAAATCTCTGCCAAACTAATTTGACCGTTAGGTTTGGAGAGAAAATGATGTTCTATTTACTCCCTTTTGTGGGCCACCCCCACTTTATTATACTAATCCTTTTTGACGTATTTTCAGTTCAACACTAAACTAAATCAACCATCATTTCATGTCAATTTAATTCACTATCATTTCTTTACACCATCCTTTTGGCCAAATTATCGTGTCAATTGGGTTGGAATTTGGATAGGAAACATTTTTATATTAATAGTGAATAGTAATATTCATTCCTCATGTAACACTCTTTTCTTAAGTATTTATTTCCTCTTGATACATCGAATTATTATTATTTTATATAAAAAAATGAATAATTATAATAAACACTAAAATTAAAAAGAGATGGAAGGATTAATTTATATAAGTGGTTATATCCTTAACTTGTTTTTCAAGATCCTCAGTTTTTCTTTACACTTGAGTGATTGATAATAGTAATAAATAAATGGTTGTCTAATGCAATTTAATTTTGTGGATTTCGATTCGATCTGAATATCTTAATAAAATTTCAGTTCAGATCGACCTTAAGTTTTGTCTTTATTCAATTTGTTTGGTTGAATTAGATCAAGATTCAAGATTGATTCCTCCATATTTTAATTTATACTTTCATTCTGTATTTTGCGAACAAATAAATTATCAAGCAAAACGCACATTATCAAATGTGACAAGGACGATAATATAGAATGAGAATGAGAATGAGAATGAGAAAATTTTACAATTTTTTGGGCCGATGGGCTTTTTAAGCTCGTTAAAGATATGAACATGGGCTGCAAAGGAGCTTCTTAGCATTTTATTTTTAAATAGGAATATTTTAAAATAGGTATTTTTTTGGTAATTTTTTTAAAAAAATATTATTAAATTGATGAACTTATGTTTTACTAAGAAAAAATAATTAATATTTCATCATTAAAGTTGGATATGTGATTAAACGAACTAAAATTTACAAATCGCTCTTATGGGCTTCAGATTGGGTTTTGAAGTTATATAGTATTTCTTTATAAAATCCTTTTATTATATGGGCCGGACTTCTGTTTTATCTGGACTTTCGATAAAATGGCAAGTTAACTTCTGAGTAGTTCTTGAAGTTTGTTGTTGTTTATATATATATATATATATATATATAGTTTTTGAAGAAATTAAATTAAACTCAATAATGCATTTTGGAGTCAAAACCGCCGGTTCAACCGTCCAACGACCACTTTTTATTAATTCATCTCATTTGTTGATTTCAATTTTTTTAAAAAAAAACTGATTTTTAGGGCAAACGGGCAGTTCGGCGGTTCTTATTTTCACTTTGATGGAACCAGAACCGAACCGTGATAAATCTTGTTTCGATTATATTTTTTCGGTTTAGGAACCGCTGGTTTCGATTCCAATTAAAATTGGCGATTTTCCGGTTGGAACCGGTGATTCTTGTTAAATTGTGAATGTCTTAATTATAGTATTAATATATTTTAAAAAATTAAATTAAATGAAAAGTTTTTTAAAAATTGTAAATTAAAAACGGGCCAAACAAAAGCCCAGACCAACCCACACCCAATTGGTCTATTGGGTTTGTTGCCCAAATGACACTGTTCTTTACGCGCCTAAAACCCAACCAACATAGTTACAGGGTTTCATGGGCTCAAATTACTGGCTCTAAGTATAATATTGTGGGTCAAACAGTGTCATTGTTGGCCCAATTGAGTGATTGATGTAACTGAAGGCCCGATGAAAACCAGTTAAAGATGATGAAATCTGGAAAGATGAAAAAATACAAAATCCAAAAACTCAAGATCCTTTTCAAGCTTCAACGCTATCCTTACTCCTAGTCATTATCTCCATTCCATCAGCAATGGAGGCTGTTGCCATAGCAGCTCTTAATCAAGCTCAATTTTGCATCAAAATGAGGCCTCTTTCCGGTAATTTCACCGTCGGTTCGGTGTCAGCTCTTCAATTTTCGCTGCCGTCCGGCGGAAAAGCTCCGGCGTTTACCCATTTTGTGCGCGGTAGAAGTTCAGTGACGAGGGCTTCGGTTGCTGTTGAGGAGAAGACTCAAACTAAAACAGCTGTAATTAGAATCGGCACTCGAGGGAGGTACTGTTTCTTCTTTGGTTATTTATTTTTTTGGATTTTAGCTTTCGAATTTGGTGCATTTGGAGTTTGGACGATTATGTGGTTAATTATCGGTTGAAAAATGCTTTTTGAGCTTGAAATTTGAAAGTGATATGTGTTTATCAAAGATTGTGCTAAAGAATTATGTGGATCAATGTTTTGTGAAAGAAATGACCTTTATTTCCTCTAAATAATTATGATTACTATGTTGCATTTGAGCATAGGGTGCATTTGGTTTATCATTTTGGATTGTTAATAGTTGTAATCACTGATAAAAATATGCACGTTTAATGGCATGATCCTGGCCATTTGCTGTGATTTCTGGCAAGAAGAAACACATATAATCTGTGAGTTGGATTTAGCATGATTTAGGAGAGCCTTTTTGTGTATCATACTATTATTTTAGCAAAAGATTGAATGACTTTATTTTACTGCTCTTGGTGGGACAGTCCATTGGCCCTTGCTCAAGCTTACGAAACCCGAGATAAACTGATACAGTCGCATCCTGAGTTAGCTGAGGATGGAGCTATTCAAATTGTGATCATTAAAACTACTGGTGACAAAATTTTAAGTCAGCCACTGGCCGATATTGGTGGAAAGGGCTTGTTTACTAAAGAAATTGATGAGGCCCTCATTAATTGTGATATTGATATTGCTGTGCATTCAATGAAAGATGTCCCAACATATCTTCCGGAAAATACAATATTACCATGTAATCTTCCAAGGGAGGACGTGCGAGATGCTTTTATTTGCTTGACAGCAGCTTCTCTAGCTGAGCTTCCTGCTGGAAGCATTGTGGGCACTGCTTCGTTGAGAAGGAAATCGCAAATTCTAAACAGATATCCATCGCTAAAGGTGAGTATGATGATATAACTCATTTTTCTTTCTTTACTCAAATCCTAATTTAAATATACTCTGAATACAGCATTACAGCTTCTAGAGATGTATATAAATCGTTAGCATGTTTGTGTGTGTGTGTATATATTGCTGTGACAGATGTTTGTCGCATCTGTTCATTTGCATCTTCGGAACTCCGAATTGGACCATGAATTAAAATTTGTATCTCCATTCCTAACTTGTGATTTCAATTTGTAACAAACATCAATAGTCGTGTCAGACATTTGCATGAACCCTTTGTTCCAATTTTGGCAAGTGTTTTAAGTTATTAACTTGGAGTGTCTTGATTTGGAATTCTCGTCAATCTCAAAATCAATTTAATCCCTGAAAGTGCAAATTCTGAATTTTATCTGTGAGTTACCCTCCAGGACAAAAACGTTGAGTGTCTGCAGTATTTACCCATTGTGAGTTTTGCTATGATTACAGAATTTTCTTAATGATAATATTCTGGCAGGTGCTGGAGAATTTCCGAGGTAACGTACAGACGAGGTTGAGAAAATTAAATGAGGGGGTCGTTCAAGCAACGCTATTGGCATTAGCTGGTTTGAAGCGCCTAAACATGACTGAGACTGTTACTTCTGTGCTGTCCATTGATGACATGCTTCCTGCTGTAGCTCAAGGGGCTATAGGCATTGCTTGTAGAGGTGACGATGAAAAGATGGTAAGTCGTATCAGTGTCTGCTGTAATTTTTAATGAAGTTCTTTTGGTTCTTTTCTTAATGCACAGGGAACAGTAATTGATTTCTAATCTGCAATTTTTATCTTGTTATTGGGTAAAAAGCATCATGGGGTTGCTTGTGGATTTTCAATGGCAAATTTTTTCGTTTCATGTAGCAATCTGATTGAATGATTCTCCTCCCTCCAGGCTACTTATTTGGCATCCTTGAATCATGAGGATACGAGGTTAGCCATTTCTTGTGAGAGAGCTTTCCTGGCAAAATTGGAGGGATCTTGCCGAACTCCAATAGCTGGATATGCATCTAGAGACGAGGAGGGAAACTGTATCTTCAAAGCACTCGTGGCATCCCCTGACGGAACTCAAGGTACTTGTAAATGTTAAAACACAGAATAGGATTTGCTTCTTTGCTCGACAGCGTTGTTCAACCTGTTAATTTCGTTATATGTGTAGTACTTGAAACTTCAAGAAGAGGCTCATACACATATGATGATATAATAAAGATGGGCGTGGATGCTGGCGAGGAACTTCTCTCACGAGCCGGTCCTGGTTTCTTTGAGCGATGAACAGTCGAGTCGAGTAGAGGTTAGCAGCTAGTCCGCGTGCACTTTGTACTAACTAGAGAGTTTAAATTTTTGGCTATGCTTTTCTGTACCATCTTTATAATTATTCATTGTTGTTATTGTAAAGATTTGAGAATGTACCTCTTTTTGGATAATTCTTTTGCAGTTAGATATCACGATGTTCCTTTTTCCTCAACTCTTATTAGATACAAATATTAGTTTTATACTGTTTAACACATCATTTGCTCTGGACCTCATAAAACAGTTAGGAACATTTTCTTTCAAATAAAGGAAGAGTCAATAGTTTGTGCGCTTATGTCTCCATTTAGTATCAAATAAAATGGTGATTGAAGACACAAATAAAATCATTTAACTATAAATGAATTGATATGATAAAAAGCAAAGCCTAAATCGAGAACCTAATAAAGTGAAGAATAAGTCCAAAGTTACAAGATTAAAATGGAGATTTAACCGAGGAGAAAATAATAATTCTAAAAAACATTATGAAGATAAATATTTTTCCAATAAAGAAAGCGTTGCTAAACCTACAATCGCAAACCACAAGGGACCCTAATATATTATAGGACTAGTGTAAAACGAAACCAAATTGTAATATGTAAATCTAGTATTTTTTCCTTGTCAGAAATGAGAAACCAAGGATATGGCAAACAACAAAAACAGGTTACTGATCCATCAATAGCAACATATTTGAGCCTAAATGGGAAATAATCCAACAGAAAAATTGTAATCCAGAGAGCGATTCATCTACATAACGAATGAAAGAAGAGAAAAAACAATAGTAACAAGGGTGTGAATGGCTCACAGCTTGTCCTCGTAGTCGGACAGAGGGGTCATCTGCTCCTTCAAACCCTTCCTCTTACGAATGTCAGCCACTAGAGTGGCAGCTTGAGACCCTGTTTCCAGAGGATCAGAGGCCATCATGTCCCAGTGATCAAACACGCATTGTGGGAACGCCTGACCTGACGTTGCAGCTCTCAAAGTACTCGAGAAACCAAACGACTCAACGACAGGAAGGAAAGCCTTGATGTTGTACAGAGGGGTACCAGGCCTCTGCATTTCCTCAAACACGTGCCCACGCTTCTGGTTCAGCACGCTATATATTCCACCTAGAGCCTGCTCCGGAGCCTGGATCTCCACCAGGTATACTGGTTCCAAGAGACGAGGCTTTGCCGTCAGCTGGGAGGCGTACACAACCCTCCTTGCAGTTGGAATCACCTGACCACCTCCTCTGTGGATAGCATCAGCATGGAGAACCACGTCGCACACCTCAAAGCATATTCCTCTCATGTTCTCCTCAGCCAGTGGTCCTTCCTTTGAAGCCCATTGGAAACCAGCAACAACCGAATCCTTGATTTCGTTCAAGTACTGCACTCCCTTGCACATATCCACCACCATGTTTGGACCAGTTGTTTCCGGACCAAAGCACCAGATTTTCTTAGCAAGCTCCTTGTCCCAACCAAACTCTTCGGATAGGACCTTTGAGCGGACCTTGGGATCATCTCTCGGACCGATGCGCCCATCATCAATGGCTTCAGCAAGTCCCTCTTCCAATGGCCTGGCTTCCATGTACAAACGATTGTGCTTGTTCGGGGATTTGCTCATCACTGTTCGGACAGATCTGTCATTAACTGTCTCACGGAAGGACACAACTGGATCAGATTTTACAATTTCAGCACCACCCATGAAGTCGTCCTGTAGATCCTTCAAGCATATCTCGAGGTGCAATTCTCCAGCACCAGCAACAATATGCTCTCCAGATTCCTCAATGGTGCAGACCACCATAGGATCAGATTTCGCCAAACGCTTCAGGCCTTCAACAAGCTTTGGAAGATCAGATGCGACCTTGCACTGCACAGCAACTCTGACAACAGGGGAGACTGAGAACTTCATTGCTTTAATTGGATGAGCATCCACTTCCTTCTCATTAGTCAGTGTAGCATTTTTGGTGATGAACTGATCGAGTCCAACAAGAGCAACAGTGTTACCACAAGGCACATCTTCTACAGTTTCTTGCCTCTTCCCCATCCAAATGACAGTTCTCTGGACACTCTTAACATACAAGTCCTTTTTCTCACCCGGAACATAGTTTGGGCCCATAATTCTCACCTTCAAACCAGTCGACACCTTTCCAGAGAATACACGACCAAAAGCAAAGAACCTTCCTTTATCTGAGGCTGGAATCATCTTAGACACATACAGCATGAGGGGTCCCTCTGGATCACAGTTCCTAATAGCAGTGGCATAAGCATCGTCAAGGGGTCCCTCGTACAGGTTCTCCACACGATACTTTTGAGCAGTGGAAGGTGAAGGGAGATGGAATATCATCATTTCCAAGAGAGCTGTACTTGCAGGAAGCCAGGTCTGCATAACACGCTTCATCAAAGGCTTCCCCATCAGATCTTTCTCATCTGATTTCATAGTGATGCCTAGCTTCTGTAACATAGGCCACAACTTATCCTTCTGATCATTCATGCAGGTGTTGATGATCTGCTTGATGGGTTCATAACAGAACTGAACGAATCCGCGTTTACATGTAGCAGTTCCAGTATTTTTGCTAGTCCACTTTTTGGTGGCTGGGTCAAAGAAATTTTCTCCCCAGAGCCTCTCCATCATCTTGCCCTCATCAACACCAAACTTTGAGGCATACATCCTCGCAAAATTAGTCAAAGTAAAAGCCCACCCATGCAAACCAGCTGAAAAGGCAACAGTACCTTTTTCAGGATACACCTGAACATCACCTAGAAGTGGATCCTCATATGTGGCCATGATGACATTTGCATTTTCAATAACCCTCTGGAATGTTTGGTAAGCTTCCTCTCCATCCACTTGGAGTTCTAGAAAACACCTGTCCATCTTGTTAACAGTTAAGACAGGTCGAATCCTTTCACCGAGAGCCTGTCGGAGGACAGTCTCAGTTTGGACACACACCCCTTCAACACAGTCCACTACAACAAGAGCACCATCAGTGATTCGAAGAGCAGCCGTAACTTCAGAAGAGAAATCAACGTGGCCCGGTGAATCAATGAGATTGATGAGATACTCATTACCCATTCGCTCTCCCTTGTAGCCCTTCAAAGAGTCATCAGTCATTTCATAATACAGGGATATACCAGTAGACTTAATGGTGATTCCACGTTCAGCTTCATCAGCCCTTGTGTCGGTCATTCTAACATCACCAGCAACTTCTTGGGCAATAATCCCAGCAGCCGCAACAAGAGAGTCGGTAAGAGTGGATTTCCCTGCCAAATTTTTTTTTACAAGGATGAGCTTTAGATTCAAACTACAAAGTCTGGAAATTCATCTAAAAAAACAAACTTGTGATAAAATTACATAATAAAGATCTTATTAGAATAGCAGCTTCATTACCATGATCGACATGAGCAATAACTGACATATTACGGATGTTGTGTTTCATGTCCATGATCCTACGGAGCTCATCTGCTGTGAATTTCACCTGCAATCATAAAAAAAGAATACACATTATTGTTGCAAATTACAAGGTCCAAGGATACTATGAAAACTGGAATTAAATCTGATGATGCTTACCATCTTGACAGGTTCTCAAAATTTCACAAATCAACCAAATACTACCAGAGTTTTTCCCTTAAGAACTGACCTGCAATTGTCAACATCAGTATCTATATCCAAAAAATGTAGGAGATGAACATAGTATCTTATTTGAACGATTAAAATCCTCTTGTCGATACTTAAACTGACAAGATGCTAGCAAATTAACCTATATGTGAAAACTACACCTCTATGGGTTATGCATGTGAGAGATTAAAATCCATGCATACCACACATGACAAATAAGCATAAAACAGTTTTTGGATGTTAAAATTAATTTACGAACATGCCACAAAGTCATCATGGAACCAGATCAATAAAAAAGCAACAATATTCCGGTTTTCTTTTGTACTGTTAGCCGATCAAATCTTATTTTCTCAGGATATGCATGGATGAATTTCACATCAAAATAAACAAACAAATATTAATCCAAAATTGTGATTCAACAATTTGTACGGTTTCATACGAGTCATCGAAAGGAATCATATCCACAAAAAAAAAAAAAAATTACAAGTTGATCGCAATCGAGAAAACATTAAGCGAATCAATTCATGGAAACACACAAATCAGGAATAATAATAAATAATTAAACAAGAATACACAGAGAGAATTACTTGTGATTGATCCGAGAGGGGGAGAAGGAGAACATACCTTGAACAGATTACGGGTGAATGGAAACGAATCAGACGTCGAAAGATAGAAAGAGGGAGCGGGAGTGGCATATATATAGTATATGTGTATTAGTATTTGTATTCTCATTTTGTCATCAAAACCCTAGTGCTAGGGTAAGACGTTAGAATTGCATTCAACCCCCTCAATTAACCATTAATTATTTTATCACTTAATAAATAATTGATAGGTAGATAATACCACTTCTTGGATTTTCCTATAATTTTATAATTAAATTTAAAATTTAAATTGGAAAGTGTAATTTTTTAAGTAGCAATTGCGTGAGACAATCTACGGTGAACCTTTGAAAATCTTACTATTATTTTTCATTAAAAATATTATTATTACTTCTTATTTATACAATCTATTGTTCATGAAATAATTTACTATATACCATTATCATTTTTTTATCAAGTTGGTATAACTTTTATTGAAATATTATCATTTCTTATTTGTCTTACGAAACTTATTTCATGAAATGCCTCCTACAAGTGTTCGCTGTAGTAATGTTTTGGGCAAAAATTTGTATGGGACCTTTCATATGAGACAAAAAATGAATTGAGACATTTTGTATAAGATCAAAAGTACTTTTTTTTAATAAATAAATGATAAAATATGTTATTTGTGTTGAAAGGTGATTACATTTGTTAAACGACCACCTCATCTAAAAGCTTAAGCTGATAGAGAGTTGAATCGTTTAATACTTAATCAGGTTACACTCTAACACACCTCTCACATGCAGGCGGGGAATTTTTGCCACAAACCTTGCATGTGGAATTTTCTCATAAATGGGTGGCGGTGAGGTTTGAAGCCTGGACTTTTGTGAGGCTCTGATACCATGTTAATTCTCATAAATGGGTGGCGGTCTGAACCTTTGTTAACCATGAGTTCTGATACCATGTTAAATGATCACCTCATCTAAAAGGTTAAGCTGGTAGAAAGGAGAGTCGTTTAATATATTTAATTAAGACACTCTAACACGAATTTTTTCATAAATGGGTGGCGGTGAGGTTTGAACCCACTAAGACACTCTAACACGAATTTTCTCATAAATGAGTGGCGGTAAGGTTTGAACCCCCATCTAAAAGCTTAAGCTGGTAGAGAGGAGAGTCGTTTAATATATTTAATTAAGACACTCTAACATGCCCCCTCACATGTAGACGGTGAATTTTTGCCTCAAACATCTGGAATTTTCTCATAAATGGGTGGCAGTGAGGTTCGAACCCTGGACCTTTGTAAACCATGAGCTCTGATACCATGTTAAACGATCACCTCATCTAAAAACTTAAGCTTGTAGAGAGTTGAATCGTTTAATATTTAATCAGGTTACACTCTAACAACATTTTTATAATTAAAATGTATTAGATAGATACTAATTAAGTGGTTCATGTGAAAAGGTGAAGTTGAAGTTTGAGATGAAAAAATATCAATCTTTATTTTGAATAATGACTAGTAGTATAAAGAAAAAATACAGTGACTTTCTGTGATCTAGAGCAAACAAAGTATTTGTCATAAATCATATTGGAATCAATAAAAAGTTTATAAGATTAATTTTCGATCTCTCTTTGATAAGGTTTTGACTATATTCGGATTAATAATTTTTTGGAGTTAAATTTTTATATGCGGATTTTAATGCTCATATTTAACTATGAATGTTAAAATATTCAAAATGGCGAATATCATTTACTCAATTTGATTCAATTTAAAGCTTTAATTGTATATATGTACAACCAAATTATAATATGTACAATAAAAATATATAAAATCGAGTTATAAGTATAACTGAGTTATTATAAATATATACAATCAAATTATTTATTTTAAATGACTCAACAATCAAGTAAGACTATTTTTATAAATTGGGCATTTAAACTAATACCTAAAACAGGTTGAAAGAAAATTAAAAAAAAATTATGGGACATTGTTGCCCATTACTTCAATATTTTTTTGTGATTTTTATAAGTTGGGGGTAGTTGTTAGATATCTTTACTAGCTTTGGATTTATAGTGGCTCAGATACTCAGCTGATTTTTTATGCTACTTAAATCAATACTAGTCTTTATTAGTCATGGCGTCAATTATGAGAATTCGGATATGTTGTTACGAATATTCGAACTTTTGATTAATCCAAGTTTAATGAATATTTATTTATTTATTTTTATTTTTCAAAATACGTTTTGTTGGGGTAACAAGAGGTATCAATAGCAATTGAGAGATTGATATTCATTATCCTTCTTGGAATTTCTACGGTAATTCTACCTAGGGTAAGCATCACTTTTAAATTGACATTATAACGAATAAGGGAAAAAAAATTATAATAAAAAGCGATAGATATTTTAATGAAAATTAATACTACTAATTGTTATCAGTAAATTGTTAACTTATCAAGAAAAAATAAAATGATCTCGTGTTACGATTTCATACCAAATACGCCTTACACATGCTTATTTTACCTTTTGGAATAATAATGCCTAATGTTAATTTTAACTAGGATATAATTATAATTTCATTATTAAGGTTAAAATTTGATTCATGATTTATTTTACTCTTTTTGTATGTCATGTTATACCCTTGTGTAGTTTATAGTAAATCTAAAGATATAACTATATATTCAATCCATATAGTTTATGTCATGTCTTATGGTTTATAGTGAATCTAATTATATAACTATCTATATTTATTGAGATTGGAGTAGGCATGATTGCTTACGTGGCATGCTCAACTCATGTTTATTATATCATCATTGAGGTTGTTAGTGATTAGTTAGAAGTAATTAGGCGGCTAACCTAAGTCTACCCTTGTCACTTTGTGTATAAATGTCACACTCATCATCACAAACGTTGTTTTCTATAGATTGAACAATTCTCTTCCTGCTTCATCATCTGTATTAACCGATTAGTCGTACAGATCCATCAACGAGAAGATCACACATTCTACACATAAGGTATGTAGAGCTAATCGTCCCCTTTTTTTGGAGGATGAGCAATCGAGTGAATCCGCGGCCTCTATCGACTGCATCTGGATCTGGATCTAAAGGAGTGAACATGGCAAATCCTGACATTTCTCATGGTCTGATCGTCCCAGTCTTTGATCATTAGCTGACAGGTAACAATTACTTATCATGGGAATTATTTATGACTATTGGTTGATGTGCTAAAGCTATTTGTTGATGGAAGTCTACCTGCATTCGATGATACTTATGTTGTCTGGAAGAAGGTTGATATGACTGTATTTTTCATGGATTTTGCATGCATTATCTAAATAATTGAGACCTTTATTTATGAAAGGGGGATGACATTGAGCAATAGTCTAATGAAATATAAGATCAATATTGTATCAAGGCAGTTGTACTATAGTAGACTATTTCAACTGAGAATAGGTAAGCAGGTAAATACATTAGCACTGTGATCTTCTAAATAATAAAATTATGGTCATGGATCTTTTTACGACAATGCATGCTTACTCTTTGGTATTGACAGCAGAAAAAAACAACAGTACGAATAGTTTTCTGGGATAAACTGAGAAATGTCTACTCATTTAATTCAAGATGAGAAAGGGGCAAGAATGGTGGAAGAAATAAACCAAGTAAAAATGCTTAATAAGTAATAATAAAAGCAAAATAACAGCAAACCAGTGACTAGTTTGAAAGAGTAAGAGTTAGAGCGTGAAGTTATAGAGTCGAACAAAATCACAACCCAAAATTTTCTAATGACGTTACAACAGGAGACAGAATAAGACCAGTAGAATCTTTAAATTTTAAAATCTCAAACAAACAGAGACAAACTTAAGTCTCAGAGAAAATATAAAAAGACAGACATCAAAATTCGAGTAACAATTAAAGTGGGGTGATGAAAATGATATGAAAACAACAAAATTTAGGCAGCAGGTCAACTGTGAAAGAACTCCCGTTACAACAGTATACTGCCTCTTACAGCTTGTCCTCGTAGTCGGAAAGTGGAGTCATCTGCTCCTTCAAGCCCTTCCTCCTACGGATTTCGCCCACTAGATTGGCAGCCTGAGATCCTGCTTCAAGAGGATCCGAAGCCATCAAGTCCCAGTGATCGAACACACATTGTGGGAACGCCTGACCCGAGGTTGAAGCTCTCAATGTACTCGAGAAACCAAATGACTCAACGACTGGAAGGTAAGCCTTGATGTTGTACAGAGGGGTACCAGGCCTCTGCATTTCCTCAAACACGTGCCCACGCTTCTGGTTCAGCACACTGTAAATTCCACCAAGAGCCTGCTCCGGAGCTTGGATCTCCACTAGGTATACTGGCTCCAAGAGACGAGGCTTTGCTGTAAGCTGGGAGGCGTAAATAACCCTCCTTGCAGTTGGAATAACCTGACCACCTCCTCTGTGGATAGCATCAGCATGGAGAACCACATCGCACACTTCAAAGCATATTCCTCTCATGTTCTCCTCAGCCAGTGGCCCTTCCTTTGAAGCCCATTGGAAACCAGCAACAACTGAATCCTTGATTTCGTTCAAGTACTGCACTCCCTTACACATATCCACCACCATATTTGGACCAGTGGTTTCCGGACCAAAGCACCAGATTTTCTTAGCAAGCTCCTTGTCCCAACCAAACTCCTCCGATAAGATCTTTGAGCGGACCTTGGGGTCATCCCTTGGACCGATGCGCCCATCATCAATGGCTTCGGCGAGTCCCTCTTCCAATGGCCTGGCTTCCATGTACAGACGATTGTGCTTGTTCGGAGATTTGCTCATCACTGTGCGGACAGATCTGTCACTAACCGTCTCACGGAAGGAGACAACTGGATCAGATTTTATAATTTCAGCACCACCCATGAAGTCATCCTGTAGATCCTTCAAGCAGATTTCAAGGTGCAATTCTCCAGCACCAGCAACAATATGCTCTCCAGATTCCTCAATGGTACAGACAACCATAGGATCAGACTTTGCCAAACGCTTCAAACCTTCCACAAGCTTAGGAAGGTCAGATGCCACCTTGCACTGCACAGCAACTCTCACAACAGGCGACACAGAGAATTTCATTGCTTTGATTGGATGAGCATCCACTTCCTTCTCGTTAGTCAGCGTAGCATTTTTGGTGATGAACTGATCGAGCCCAACAAGAGCAACTGTGTTACCGCAAGGCACATCTTCCACAGTTTCTTGCTTCTTCCCCATCCAAATGACAGTTCTTTGGACGCTCTTAACATACAAGTCCTTTTTCTCACCCGGAACATAGTTCGGGCCCATAATTCTCACCTTCAAACCAGTCGACACCTTTCCAGAGAAGACACGACCAAAAGCAAAGAACCTACCCTTATCAGAGGCTGGAATCATCTTAGATACGTACAGCATGAGGGGTCCTTCGGGATCACAGTTCCTAATAGCAGTGGCATAAGCATCATCAAGGGGTCCCTCGTACAGGTTCTCCACACGATACTTTTGAGCAGTTGAAGGTGAAGGGAGATGGAATATCATCATTTCCAAGAGAGCGGTGCTTGCAGGAAGCCAGGTCTGCATAACACGCTTCATCAAAGGCTTCCCCATCAAATCCTTCTCGTCAGACTTCATAGTGATACCAAGCTTCTGTAACATTGGCCACAACTTATCTTTCTGGTCATTCATGCAGGTGTTGATGATCTGCTTGATTGGTTCATAACAGAACTGAACAAACCCACGTTTGCATGTAGGAGAGCCTGTACTCTTGCTAGTCCACTTTTTGGTGGCTGGGTCGAAGAAATTTTCTCCCCAGAGCCTTTCCATCATCTTGGCCTCATCAACACCAAACTTCGAGGCGTACATCTTTGCAAAATTAGTTAAAGTAAAAGCCCACCCGTGAAGACCAGCTGAGAAAGCAACGGTACCTTTTTCAGGGTACACCTGAACATCACCAAGCAACGGATCCTCATATGTGGCCATGATGACATTGGCGTTTTCAATAACCCTCTGGAAAGTTTGGTAAGCTTCCTCTCCATCCACCTGGAGTTCTAGGAAACATCTGTCCATCTTGTTGACAGTCAAGACAGGTCGAATTCTTTCACCGAGAGCCTGTCGGAGGACAGTCTCTGTTTGGACACAAACACCTTCAACACAGTCCACCACAACAAGAGCACCATCGGTGATTCGAAGAGCAGCTGTCACTTCAGAAGAGAAATCAACGTGCCCCGGAGAATCAATAAGATTGATGAGGTACTCATTGCCCATTCGCTCTCCCTTGTAACCCTTCAAAGATTCATCAGTCATTTCGTAATACAGGGATATACCAGTGGACTTAATGGTGATACCACGTTCAGCTTCATCAGCTCTCGTGTCAGTCATTCTAACATCACCAGCAACTTCTTGGGCAATAATCCCAGCAGCCGCAACAAGAGAATCTGTAAGTGTTGATTTTCCTGCAAAAAGAATAAAGAAATAAAAAAAACAAGGATTATTTCTTGCTTCAAACTACAAAGTCAAGTACAGAAATCTGTAAACAAAAATGATTAGAGCATTGAGATAAAATTACAAAACAAAATTCTTAATTAATTCGTAATTTTCGTACCATGATCGACATGAGCAATTACAGACATATTACGAATGTTATGCTTCATGTCCATAATTCTGCGGAGCTCTTCTGCTGTGAACTTCACCTGCAAGCATTAAAAAGTAACTCATTACTATACTCGTAAACATAGTCTCAAAACAATAACCAAACTACAGGTTAGTCTCAAGCTTACCATTTTGTCAAGTTAAAAGTATTTCACCGGTTGTCCGGATTAATTGTAGCCTTTTCTAAAGAAGTCACCTGCAATAGACAACAAAAAATAAATACCAAGTAGTTCAAATTCAGCCCAAAAAAAAAAAAAGGTCTAGGAGTGGAGCAAAATAAGAAACCAAGTAACAACTTTAGTATATCAAAGCAGACTGAAATTAACAAGCATAATATTCATAGTATGTAAATGTCTGATAGCTTAGATTAAAGACCAACAAAACACAATATACCATTCAATACAAATATACAAATGTCTAGATTATAAATTCACGCATGAGATGCCACAGTACTTCAACTCAATAAATCAAGAGCGCTTAATAATACCATCAGTGTGAACATAAATCGAGATTTATCTTATTAATGGAAACAGATCCAAGAAAATATGCACAAAAAAATGTTTGCTTAGATGACACAAGTTACACACAACTCCACACCACATCTAATACTGCATCTGATGAACTTGAACTAGGAATTCAGTACAAATAGGTCGCATACGTTTTCAAAATTAATTCTACAGTGGCAGCAAACATTTTAACTATTAACTAAATAAAACATATTTTTCATACACAAATCAGGCGATCACCTGCACAAAACGCGTATTAGATGGAACAAAGAAAGTACTGATCCAAATAAACGTTGTGATTTAAGATTAGCAAAATAATCGGAATACTTCAAAACCAGTCAAACTTAAAAAGATAAATATAAAAATACAATCATTTATGAGAATCGACAGGAAATTAAGAACGTGCACAAATCTAGACTAAAGGAGAAATGAAACCATACTATCAATCCTCAGTTTAGGCATGAAAGAGAGAAAGAGGAGGCTGCAGAAGAACTTACAAGAAGAGCAGCTCGCAGAAAATGCGAATATGCTATAGTACAGAGAACGGCGTAGAGTTTATCCTCAAACCCTAAATGAGGGTCTTGCAGTTACCTCCCTAAATATATAGTATTTACAACTTGGCCTTTACTTTTCGCGAATTGACAGAACCCCCCCTCCCCCCCCCCCCTTTTTAAGATATTTAAAATCGAAATTCATTTTCTTTGTTTCCCATAATAATTTTAATATTTAAGTTCGTTGACTATTATGATGATTTTCAAGGGACTAAATAGTAATTTTTAAAATACTACTTCCTCTGTTCCAAATTCAAGTTCACGTTTACGGTAAATACGGAGTTTATGAAAAGTAAATTTTTGACTTACTTTTGAGGGTAGTATGATATTTTTGGGTAATAAATAAATGATAAAGTATGTTATGTGTATTAAAAAGGTGATAGTAAATTTGAAATTAAAGTATGTTAGATGAATATTAGTTTGTTGCCTTTTCTTTTTATGGATGTGTGAAGTTGAATTTGGGACGGACCAAAACGAAAAGTGTGAAGTTGAAATTGGGACGGAGGGAGTATTATAATTTAGGCAAACATACATTGCTTGAGCCCGTTTCTAAGTGAAAACTATTTCCCTCAGAAAAAGTGCTAATATTTTAATTAAAAATATGTTTAATTAATGAAAAATGATAGTAATATAGTAAATAGTGGATATCATGTACACACGTGAATTCATATGTGTATAATTTTTTACTACTCCTATTTAATAATCTTTAAGTATACTATAGCAGAAACTTTTTTTTGGAGACGACATTTTACTATTTAATAATCTTAAGTATACTATAGCAGAAACTTTTCTGTCTACATGTCGTCTCCAAAACGCTCCATTATGACGTGATTTTTTAAATAATTTCTTTTATATTTTCCTTATTTAATTATAATTAATTTTCTTATTTTTTATTTATTTTTTAAAATAATGTATTTCTTTTTTTATTTATAAATCTAAATTAAGTAATAAATTAAGAAAAGATATTTTAAAAATATATTTATTTGATTTTTATAAACAATTAATTAAAAATAAATCTATTATTATTGTTAATATTTTAATATTTAATTTTAAATAATGTATTTCCTCGTCTATTCATAAATTTAAATTAGGTTGTACTAATTTATAAATCTAAATTAGGTCAAATTTATTTGTTAGATTAAAAAATAAAATTGTATGATTCATAAGACTTTACTATTCATAAATCTAAATTAGGTATAATTTATTATTGTTAATTCAAATATTTCACTTCAAAATAATTCAATTCAATTGAATCCAATGAGGATTCAGTTTTATCGGATATATAAAAGTAATAGCTGAATTAATCATGACTGAAAAAGTAATATATAATCTCTTCATAGTAATGTTATTTTGGTTAATGCGCTTGCAAGTGGCATTCGATCTGAAGGTGAGATTGCATCAAGTGGTATTGCTTCTTTGCTATTACCAAATGGACATCACATTCTAGATTTAGAATCCTTCTATTAGTAAATGAATATTGTACTTGCCATACTAAGCCAGAAACAAAATCATCAGAATTTTAAATAAGCAAGCAAAACTTATTATTTGGGATGAAAGCTCCGATGACCAATCGATATTGTTTCGAGGCACTTGATAGAAGCTTAAATGACATTTTGAGATGTAGAGGAGATATACAGAATTTGTCATTTGGTGAAAAGACAATGATCTTTAGAGGTGATTTTAGACAAATCTTACTGGTAATTACTAAGGGTACAAGAGAACAAATTATGTATGTCACACTAACATCTTCTTATCTTTGAAAATATTGTGAGGTGCTTAAGCTAACAAGAAATATGTGATTGTAGATCAATGCTATGGCATCGAAAAATCTAAACAGGAGATTGAAGAATTTTCAAGATGTACTTTGAGCTTAGGAGATCGAAATATAGGAGAAAGAACTGATTTCGGGGAGAACATTAAAATTACAGATGATCTATTATTGGAAAATGTACAAGATCATTTGGATTCAATTGTTGATTACATTTATCCATATGTTGCTTTCAATTACAAAAATTTACACTACTTTGAAGATTAGGCAATTCTTGCACCAACACATCAAGTTGTTGAGTTCATAAATGAAATGGTGTCTTCTCGAATTCCAGGCGAAGAGAGGGAATATTTGAGTTCAAACAGTGTGTCCAAATTAGATGGGGACACAAGTAAAAAATAAGAATCTTTACTCAGTAGAGTTTCTAAATTCTATCAAATGATCAGAACTTTTCAACCCACATATTTGAAAATTTTGTATCTTGATGGAGAAGTTAATGTATCAAACAAAGCACAAAACAAGGTTTACTGGGAAATTTTCAATAATATTTAATAATTTTTAATATTAAATTATACATATTGCACTTATAAT
The DNA here is from genome assembly GCA_023678885.1 of Pogostemon cablin. Classification (NCBI taxonomy): domain Eukaryota; kingdom Viridiplantae; phylum Streptophyta; class Magnoliopsida; order Lamiales; family Lamiaceae; genus Pogostemon; species Pogostemon cablin. The sequence goes on from CM042962.1 coordinate 28,325,490, forward strand.
TAAAATAGCAATAGTATACCAAAAAAATTAATTTTAACAATAAAGATAAATTAAAATATGAACTAATATAATATAATCAGAGACATGTATATTAGTGTTAATTTTACTTAAAAAAATTTAATGATCCTGCGTAATACGCGGGTTCCATGCTAGTATATATATATTTCTTAATAATTGTATAGTTTTTTACATTCAAATATTTATTAAAAAAACTAACAGAAAATTCGCTATCAAAATGTATGCATTATTATTCATTAGTGTATTTTTTTATTTATAACTGTATAAGTTTCTTAAAGTAGATGCACAGTGCACTGGAATAATTTGTTTACAATAAATTATTTTATGAACAATTCGTAATATAAATAAAATAATAATATTTTAAATAAAAAATGATAATTATTTTTAAAAAAACATGAATTTGATTTCACACTTGCGTTCGAAAATATCACTTCAAAAAATCTTTTATTTAACGTTTAGTTTTACATTATCATATTTCGATTTTAAAATTTAGAAGTCAAATTCGGATTTTAAAAATTAAATGCTTCGTTGTTTCCCATGTTCTTGTTGTGAAATAGAAAGAAATGAAAAATAAAATAATTTTAAGTATCATCAATAATTAAAATAAAAAATTGTGTTGGGTTCACAGAGATTACTCTTAGACAACTAATAATAATTGTCTTTAATAAATTATTGAATTTTTTGCATAATAAAATAAACTTGACTCCAAGCATCAAAGATAATCTTAGAAGTTAGACGGCTAATTATCTTTAATGATTATTAATTCATAGCATAATAAAACACTCCCTCCGTCCCGCCCATAACATCATTTTATGATATTGATCGTCTCATCCAAATTGCACCATTTTTCTCTTTTAGTAAAAAAGGTCCATTAATGACCCACCATTACCTATCACATCTCTCTAATATATATACCAACTTTACATAAAATAATAATACTCCATAATCTACGTACAAAAAGCAAATGACACACTTTAATCGGACCGAAGGGAGTAAGCTTGAACTCCAAGCACCAAAGATGATGGTTGATTTCTTGTAAATAAAAATAACTTGGCCTCCAAGTATTAGATATGACTGTTAATGACAAGGACATTTGGAATCCATGAATAAATATAGAAATTTTAAAGCCTTAATTGGCTACCCCGGAATTGCCCCAAATTTTAATACATTTTCATTACAATTACCATATGTATAGAAAACATATACTCATTTCCTCCGCTCAAAAGAGCCTCTTTTATCTATTTTGGGTGTCCAACAAAAGAGTTCATTTTCTTTTTAGCTAATCATACAGTGCACCCTAAGATACAGTGCACCTATTTTAAAAAATGTATACAAATATGAACAAAAACATATACAATTATGAACAAAAATGTATACAATTTCATTGTTAGTTTTTTTAATGAAAAATTGAGTTTAAAAAAATATACAATTATTAAAAAACATGTATACACTATTGAATAAAAAATTATACACATATGGATGCTAATTTTTTTAATGAAAAATTTAGTGTGAAAAAAGTATACAATTATTAAGAAACACATACTCCACAAAATAGAATAAAAACATATACAAAATAAAATAAAAAGTTATACACATATGAGTGTACCCCTGCACCCGGGTGCACCTAATATCAACTTTTTTTTACACATATGAGACACACACACCCACTAATACAATTAAAATATGGGTCTCACACTCTCACTAATACAACTACCCGCTGCACATTAAATAATAATATTCCTTAATTCACATATAAAAAGCAAAAATAACAATTTGAGTGGGACGAAAATAGCAATACTTCCAATTGAAGGGTTTGACATATGTATAAGCAATTAAAGAACCAGCCCCTCAATTGTAAACCATTTCCTTATCCCGATAATTATCGTCCATACGATGATACTATTATACTCTTTACATTTTTCTCATTTATTTATTTTATTACACTTTTCGCTTTTAAAAAATAATAAAAAAATTAAAATAAATAATCAATCAATATATTATATTTTAAAAAATATTACTCTAAACCTTAGCCCACCACTTGTGCTCTTCTCATCACATCACTCGCCTTAAAAAAGCACTGAATAAATCCCATCACAAGATCAATATGATGGAAAAAAAAATCCCACCATTTTTTTCATTTATTATTTTATTACACTTTTCACTCTTAAAAAATAATAAAAAAATTTAAAATAAATAATCAATCAATATATTTTGTTGGTGCTTAAATTTCGCCTAAAAAAATACGTTAACTTCTCTCCAAGAAGAACTTAGATTGAAGAACCAACTACTTCCTTAGTAGTTCCTATTTTTAAGGAAATGGGAAGTTGGACACTTAGTGGAGAGGAGTTAGAGACTTCATATCTCACAACTGCTGTAGAAATGAAGAGGCATAATCTTAGTCTATAAAATATGTCCTAAGCCATTTATTTTAAGTGCTCCTCGTACAGAAAATCCATATCAGAAGAGGGTGTCATTTTGGGTGTTGCACGAAGTATTGCCACACTTCGAGCAGCATCCCGTCTACTCTTTTTGGAGTGTTGGAGAGATGAACGGTCTCTTCTCATATGCTAGAAGATTGTAATTGTCGTTTTACGATTTTCGTCTTTAGAGTAGTTTTTAGATCTTCTTGTAATAGGTCTACTTTACGGGTTTGAAAGGATAATTTCTAAAGATTAAATTTGATCCTTGAAAACTTTTGTATTCACTAATTTTCCAAGTTTAGTGAAGTTTAGCCATGGGGCTGCCACAAATGTAAGTTTGTGGATGAGTTATGTTGATATGTTCTTGAATATTTTCTGTAAATTTCCGCTGTTGTACAAGTTTTCTGCTCTCAGTGTCATTCGGAGTGCTGCTGCACTTGGAACGACACTTGTCTGATTTACTGCTGCTGCAAGTGTTGGTCCGAGTGTTGCAGCATCTCGACCAACACCTCAACAGAATAAACAACAAGCAGACACAAGCACTAACATATTATATTTTAAAAAATATTACTCTAAACCTTAGCCCACCACTTGTGCTCCCCTCATCACATCACTCTCCTTAAAAAAGCACTGAATAAATCCCATCACAAGATCAATATGATGAAAAAAAAAATCCCACCTCACTCTGAAATCCCACTCAAAAGTTAAAAACCCTTTAGTCACGTAAAATTTCAAATCACTTTGTAGAGGTTGTATTCTTACAGAAATTACCCCATGTTATTGTGCAGCATTCAAACAAGATTAATGTACCCAAATCACAAGCTGCTAATATTATTAATTTACCGACACTTTTATTCAATCCTCTTGTTGTTTGGTTTATCCGCTCAGGGAATCGGACCATTCAATCCAATAACATGATATTGTCCACTTTGGCCCGCCCACTGGCCCGCACGGTTTTGCTCTCTGGGCTCACACCCAAAAGGCCTCATGCTAGGGAGAGTTCATCCCTCATTTATAAACCTATCGACATCCCCACTTCTAACCGATGTGGGACTTTGGTTGACACCCAACCAATATTTCCCCCTCAAACAAAATCCCACAACTAGACCATCCAGTTTGAGGTCCGAACATCCCACCATCCACTCGGTTAAGTCTGGAACCTGACTCTGATACCACTTGTTGGGAAAAAGTATTCATCCTCAAGGGAAGAAAAGCAAAATATATCGAGAAAAGAAAAGAATAAAAACAACACAGGGAATTTTATTTTTGGCAAGGTGGAGATTATTGGGTTTGTCAAATATAAAATAAGGAATTCTGCTTGTCCCACATCGGATGAGTGATCAGAAGGTAGAATTGCTATTTAAGGAGGCCTTTGGTTCTGATGTTAGACACACAAAAAAAAGTCACTATAATCTTTATACGTGATTATTTTATTCTTTTCTTGTATTCTCCATCTGAGAGTTGGGAGAAAAGTTGGGAATTAGTTAAAGATTTGTAATAGTGTGGTAGTTTTGGGATCGGGAGAGAGAAATTCTGTGTATTATAAAGAAACTTTAAATTTTGCTGAAGTCACAGGTAAAATTCTTTCTGAGGAAAGGAGGCTGATGAGTGAAGACCGCACTTCGAAAAATTCAGTAATGTTGGCGAGTGGCAATGGAGGAAGGAAGAAGGACTCCAAGAATGTGGTTTGTAAGAAGTGCGGAGAAACTGGGTAGAGCGATTTTGTCCAAGTGGAGCTAGTCGAGGTGGAGTTGGTACGGCAAACAACTCCGAGTCTAAAGTTAATATTGTGGAGGATTTTCTCTAAGGAGAAAATGAACACCCTTATTACATGCACAGTTGTTAGGGGTGTCAATTCCTGACATGACACGATAGCGCGACACGATAATTGCGGGTTAGTATTTGACCTTATTGGGTTTGTGTCATTATTGTGTCAACCCAATAAGGACACGAAAATTTACCCGTTAAGCACAATAAATATTAACAGATGACCCATTAACCCCTTAACAACCCATTAACCTGTTAACAACCCAATATAAATATAAAATTTGATAAATATATAATAAAAATACTTATTAATAATTATAAAATATATTTACTTAAAAAAATTAATACTTTTAATTAATATTTATTAATTTTTAATTTTCTTATTGTGCTGTTATCGTGTCGTGACAACGCGTTATTTTTCGTGTTCGTGTCGTGTTGGAACGAATTCTTATCATGTCGTGTTCGGGTTTGCCTTTATCGTATCATGTCACTATCGTGTCGACACGAAACCCAACCCGTTAGCACGAATCGGCACCCCTACCAGTTGTCATGGAAAAGGGGTGTAGTAATGTTAGCTGAGCCACAAGTTTACACATATTGACTTGGCATGAATGTGTGTGGTGGAAAAGTATATCGATGGCTGATGGACTTCCAGGCAGGTCAAGAGCTGGAAGTTGCACCATAAAATTTCAGCAGATATTTTTCGATATGTTGCCGCAAGGAAATTCTTAGAATGAATTATTCTAAGTGGGTCTACTCATATGGTGGAGTAGGATGATTCTCGAGAGATTGAGAATTGATTGTCGGTAAAGACAATGAGTTTTATTTTATTTTTGGCAAGATGGAGATTGTTGGGTTTGTCAAATATTTTGCTTTCCTTCCCTTGAGGATGAATGTTTTTTCCCAACAAGTGGTATCAGAGCTAGGTCCAGAATTGGATGGTGGGATGTTCGGATGCCTAAAGGACAAACTGGTTGGATGTTCGGATAACAAATGTTGGTTGGGTGTCAACCAAAGTCCCACATCGGTTAGAAGTGGAGATGACGAAAATTTATAAATGAGGGATGAACTCTCCATAGCATGAGACATTTTGGGCGTGAGCCCAAAGTGGTAAAACCGTGCGGGCCAGTGGGCGGCCAAAAGTGGACAATATCATGTTATTGAATTGAGTTGGACCTGATATTCTAGAGGCCCGACCCGACTCCCTGAGCGGATAAACCCAACAAATGGTATTAGAGCCAGACCCCAGACTTAACCGAGCGGATGGTGATCTTAAATCATTTTGTAGAAACTTGTTGCAATACTTTATACTATATATTATTTTATGAATATTTTTCGAAGGCTTTTACTTAAACATGCCTCTAATCACGATTAGCTAAATTGCAGCATCAACTGTTGTCATTGTGTACATAACTACAAGTGTCCATTTTACAGCATGAATACGAATGTTAATGCCCATTTTGTAGTACTCCTTGTGAAGATTGGTCACCTTTATAATGTCTCCACAGTTACAAACCTTATATAGTAAATATCAAGATTTTTTTAAAACTAATATTATTGACTTTAAGGGGTAATATGATATTTTAAGTAATAAATAAATTGTTAAGTTCCGTCCCAATAAAAAGTATCAATTTTTTTTGTTGATGTAACACACATAATAATATTATTATTATACTCAACTCACTAAACATGAGACCCACATTCAACATTAATACAACTACCCACAATACATTTCTCTCACTTCATAACACTTTAAAATATCATATTCCTTAATCTACGTGAAAAAATCAAACGGACACTTATCAAGAGGATGAAGGAAGTATTTGTGAAAGAAAGACAGTCATTTTCTAAATTAATATGTACTATTGATGTACTATTAGATTAGAATAATTATTTTCTTTTTTGGGAGTAAACAATTGTGTGGGACGAACAAATAACGAAAGAGTGAACAATCTTTAACGAAGGAGGGAGTATTATTATTAATATAAATGTCCCACGAATCTACTATGAATAGTTCAATTCATAACAATGTACATAAAACTTTTTTTTAAAAAAAATAAAATAAAATACAGCCATCATTAGTATTATTATTATTATTTATAAAAAAAAAAAAGAGGGCAAACACACATTTATTTAATTTGGACTCAAGTCTATTACTAATGGCCTTTAATCTACTCAAACTTTTGAAAGATCAATGGGACATTGTTATGCCCTTAGCCCATTTTAACGGCATTAATCACTCAAATTTTTGTAAGATCAGTGGGCCATTGTTTTGCCTATAATTTTAACGGGCTTAAATACACTCCAACTTTCGATGATTAACGGGCCATTGTTTAACCTTAGCCCATTTTTAATGGGCTTTAATAAATGGGCTACTGTTTTACCCTAAGCCCATTTTTAATTAGCTCAATGTACTCACTTTTGAATGATCAATGGGCCATACTTTTTCCTACTTACCTAATGAATTGAATGCATGAAGAAGGTTTCGAAACTACACTGTAAACCCTATTAGAATCTCTCTTCGCCCTTCCACCGTCTCTGAGCTTGTGGACGATAATAATGGCGGATGTTGGATTAGAAAACGACAATAACAATGGTGTTGAGAGCGAAACAGGGGAGAAGCCGCAGAGGACGAGGCATAAGGGAAAGCACGACAAAGATAAGCCTTGGGATGATCCGAGCATTGATCATTGGAAAATCGAGAAATTTGATCCATCGTGGAATGAGGGCGGCATGTTAGAAGTTAGCTCATTCTCTACTCTATTTCCTCAGTACAGAGGTTCCTAAATACTTCCGTATTTGTAATTTCTTTTAAATTTAATTCAAGTCTCTTGCTATTCTCCGGTGTTATCGTTCGAATTCTTATCAACAATGGTGCCTGTGAAAATGTGCCGTATGCAGAATACTTTTTGCACATATGAATTCGCTTCTGTAAAAATTGTCAATGCATGATCGTCTGTGGATTTGGCGACGGCTAATTTAGTTAGTTTTTTTTTTTTAAAGCAACAGTTAGAAAAAATTAGATTGGTGCAATTTGGTATATTAGGGGTTCAAAGTGATGAAGCCTGAGGCGTGCTTTTATACACATTAGATCATTCGAAGATTGTCGTATTACTCCTGTTACGTAGGCTTAAGTCATTGCATGTTTACTGCTTTGCTCGCTCATAATTTCGACTTTCACTTAGAGTTGATGTTGAAGAATACAATTGAAAGGGTCCTTAGTTCAATAAACACTCAATTCATCTCCTGGAGAAAATATGAACACAATTAGTGTAAAATGTATTACATTGGTCTCCAGTTGCACTCGGTTGCCACCTTTTACATTTCACGATTGTCGCTTCTAGGTGCATGTATGATGGACTATTCTTTCTTGATTGAAAATTCATGATTAACACGAGTGGCTTATTATTTTGGCATTTCTGCTCCTTTAGACTAATATCTTTCTCGTCCTTTTGTTATATATTAGAGAAATATTTGCAAGATTGCTGGCCTATCGTTAAAGGTGCATTAAAAGAGTATGGGATTGCTTCTGAGTTGAATCTGGTAAGCCAATCACATATATTATTTTCCCTTGTTCCTCCCCGTGCTTTTAAGTTGTTTGCTGAAAGGAAGCATTACCACTCTTAGTAAGAGTGGGAATCTGCCTTGTAGAGGGCAAGGAGAGCATTGAATGCATTGTATCTGTTATCACTTGTGTTAGATTATTCATTGGATGATTTATCCATTGTCAGGTTGACGGATGCATGACAGTTTCAACAACGAGAAAGACGAGGGATCCTTATATAATTGTAAAGGCTAGAGATCTCCTTAAGCTCTTGTCACGAAGCGTTCCTGCTCCTCAGGTCACATCTCTCTTGATTATTTTATTTCTTAGTTATTGAGTATTTCTAGTCTAGAGATTCTTGGCTGGTTATTTTTGTTGGCCTAAACATCTTCTTGGTAGTTATTCAAGTTTCTAAATTTCTTAGCCTTTTCTTTTCTTCTTTTTTTTTACTTGAGTGTGACTTGGTTTTTATGTTTGAAAGGGGACAGTCTTGTGCCAATGCAAGCTGCCTCATGAGTTACAGTAATAACTAGTGGAATGGCTTAATGTTTTAGAAAGACTTCCTTGTATCCCCCCCCTCCCACACCACCACCAAAAAAAAATAAAAGCAGTTCTAATTTTCACTTTAAAAAATAAGTGAGGCAGATAAAAAATCCACTTAAATAATTTAATTTAATTATTCTTCTGAAAAAGTAAGTATATCTTAATAAATTTAAATAACTAAACAAATTATGCCATAGGATCACCATATTTATTGAGCATAAGATATTGATTTTTTTTTTTCTTTTTATATTTTCCAAAAGGAGAGATAAAGTAACTAATGAACAAAACACAGTAATAGATAGGATTTTTGAAAAAAAACTAGAGTACCAGAGTCAATGACAATTAAAGTAATTAGACTCTCATTTCTACCAAAGTATAAAATTGTATCTCATATATCTTAAATAATTTAAGTTTATGCTTTTCTTTAAGCCATTTTACAAATTTAGTAGGTAGTTGGGATTGGAAGAAAATGAAAACATTTCCTAAAAAATTTGGATCATGAAATTATTAAAAATCAGAAAAGGTATTTGATAGTCTCTAGTCCTAACTTTACTCTGCTTGCATTATATTTTTGTGTACTTACCTGTATAATTTTACAGGCAATAAAGATCCTTAATGATGAGATGCAGTGTGATATAATCAAGATTGGGAACTTAGTGCGCAACAAGGTTTGTTACAATTCTCTCTCTTTATGTGTTAAACTTTTTTTACACATCATTCTCTATCTCAAAATACAGAGTGCAGTTTGAAACTTTTGGCATACGTACACATGCATGTTTCTCTCATTACATACTTTTTTGGGGGATGGGATACCCTGTCTGCAAAAGTAAACCATAATCTTACAGTGGACAGCGGACCATTGACTTGACATTTCCTTGAGCGCATCTTGTCATAATACTGAAATTTGATCACAAACTCATTATATGCCTGCAGGAACGGTTCGTGAAAAGAAGACAACACTTAGTGGGACCAAATTCATCTACTCTGAAGGTCTGTTACTAATTTTTAGTTCATCGACTCATCTTTGTAACATGTTCGACCTACCTAACATATTCATGTTTGCAATATGTGTTTTTTTTTTAATTATTATTTTCTTAACATCAAGCACATCATCCCTGAGTTCTGAATATGTTTTAATGCAGGCGCTCGAAATTTTAACTGGCTGCTATATTCTTGTTCAGGTCAACCTCTATGATTTCTTCTCTTTATAATTGATTATCACCGAAATGATTTTGCATCAGTTTATCGACTAACAAGATGTCATGGATTGATATATGTTTAATGAGCAGGGTAACACAGTTGCAGCAATGGGTTCATTTAAAGGTTTAAAACAAGTGAGGAAGGTTGTTGAGGAATGCATTCTGAATAAAATGCATCCAGTATATAACATCAAGGTAAGTGGTTAGTATATTCTGGTAAATATGATGTAATTTCAGCTTTTGCTAATTTGGAGAATGGTATGTTCTCTGAATGACTCATGTCTTCTGTGTGTAAAGGTCCTGATGATGAAGAGAGAACTTGCAAAAGATCCTGCACTTGCGAATGAGAATTGGGACAGATTTCTTCCAAAATTTAAAAAGTAAGCATCTATTCACATTTGTATTACTTCCTTTCACTGTATTATATAACATTTTCCTATGTTGTTTTGACTGTCAGGAAAAATGTCAAACAGAAGAAAGTTAAAACTAAAGAGAAGAAACCTTACACGCCTTTCCCTCCTCCGCAGCAACCTAGTAAGGTGATGGCCGCCTCTCTCGCTTAGCTAGTTATATTTGAGTAGTCATCACTCTTAATGAAAGAATACTCTACTGCCTTCCCTTGTCATGAACATCTGAACCGACTGTTTTACTAGCACAAAAGAATTTCCTGCTGCTGTTTGACTAATTAAGATTTGACCTACCATGAAATATATTTATTTGATCTCAGCATAGTTTATCTGTTGCAATTATTCATAATATATCATGAGAAAGGAATATTAATCTAAATTTTTGATCAGTCCTCTTCCTTTATGAATATACATGAACCCCATGTGTTTTCAGTATGGGCGTTTTCAATGTAATTTTCATTCACTAATCATGTTAATTAATGTAATATCAGATTGATAAGCAACTGGAAACCGGAGAGTTTTTCTTAAGTGAGCAGAAGAAGAAAGAGAAGAAATGGCAAGAGAAGCAAGAGAAACAAGAAGCCAAAGTAGCTGAAAGCAAAAGAAAACGAGAGGAGGCTTATATTCCTCCTGAGGTTTGATATAGAAACTCCAATTCATTATTTGTCTGTTACGCTTTTGTGGTTTTAATTTTTCATACGATTCATATGTGATTGATTTGACAGGAACCTACTAAACAAGATCGAAGTGCGCATACTGACGAAAAGAATGATGTTGCTACCCTTACACTATCCGTTAAGGTAAATAAGATATAATCAATTGGGTATCATGTATGACTCACTTTAATTCTTTTGAAAAAGCAGATACATGCTATTATTGCTGAACATTTAGTATGCGGCCAGTAGTGATTGTTATATTTGTGTTGTACAGAAAAAAGCAAAGGATTTAAGCAGACAAAGATCTGCTGAGAAGATTGATCCAAGCACTTACATTGCCGCATCTGATGGGCCATCTGCTAAAAAGAAATCTAAGCGTTAAGGATATCCCTCGACGCCAATCCATTGTAGTGGATTTCATGGTAGATTTTTGAACTCGTATTGTTGTGTTGTATTTGGAAAGTCCAACATCTACTTGAAAACATCATCTAAAACACTTTTTACCCGCTGGGATCAATCCATGATGACTTGTTACATTTAGGACTTGTTCTCTCTGGCAACCGAATACAACCCTATCCTATCATACTGTGGAATTTCAGAATGTACAAAGTCATGATATTAGTTTTCTGGATTTCTTGCAGTTCAAATTATCGATGAGATGAGATTATGTCTCCTTTTCCGTCATAACCATAGCATGTGCACCATCTTCATTAATTTTGGCAAATTGAACCAGATAAATAAATGAAATAAAAATATTTAAAAAATCCAATGAGATATAATTATATAAACGACGTTTTTAATTCCTAAATATTTATAATAAGTGGTCAACATTATTTTTCAACAAGTTCATGGTCGGTAATGAAAGCTTCTTCACCACTTCCAAGCCTGCTGATTTATTTATATTAAGAAATTAAAGTTTTCTCAGCAATTAGTCATTTTGTCATCAGAGCAAAATTCAAATTCGTGCCAAAACTTTTGAAGGTTATGCTTTTATTCTAAATCTCAATTATTTAGACTAATGCACAGAACTAACTTGGATTTTTAAATCACAATTCCTAATTCAACCCAACACGAGTCTGCAACAATTGCAAAATATACGACACTTGTCAAATCTTAACCAAAGACATTTTTAAAACGACCATCAACCCCCAGCTTAATCTCAATGAAAGGAAGAAATAAAATAAGATCAAATTGAACCATTCAAAGGTATAAAATATAAATACTCGACAACTTAAAGAAGCATCGATGTCCAATGTTCTCGTGAATTATACCCAACATAGCATCATACTATTACATAGAAAAGAAAGATAAATTCAAAGGCAAGAAACAAACAGTTTAGGAACTCCCGTTACAACAACATCCTGCCTTTTCAACAACTTACAGCTTGTCCTCGTAATCGGACAGCGGAGTCATCTGCTCCTTCAAACCCTTTCGCTTACGGATCTCGCCCACTAGATTGGCAGCTTGAGATCCTGCTTCCAGAGGATCCGAAGCCATCAAGTCCCAGTGATCAAACACACATTGTGGGAACGCCTGACCCGAGGTTGCTGCTCTCAACGTACTCGAGAAACCAAACGACTCAACCACAGGGAGGTAAGCCTTGATGTTGTACAGAGGGGTACCAGGCCTCTGCATTTCCTCAAACACATGCCCACGTTTCTGGTTCAGCACACTGTAAATACCACCAAGAGCCTGCTCGGGAGCCTGGATCTCCACCAGGTATACTGGCTCCAAGAGACGAGGCTTTGCTGTAAGCTGTGAGGCGTAAATAACCCTCCTTGCAGTTGGAATAACCTGACCACCTCCTCTGTGGATAGCATCAGCATGGAGAACCACATCGCACACTTCAAAGCATATTCCTCTCATGTTCTCCTCAGCCAGTGGCCCTTCCTTTGAAGCCCATTGGAAACCAGCAACAACTGAATCCTTGATTTCGTTCAAGTACTGCACTCCCTTACACATATCCACCACCATATTTGGACCAGTGGTTTCCGGACCAAAGCACCAGATTTTCTTCGCAAGCTCCTTGTCCCAACCAAACTCCTCCGATAAGATCTTTGAGCGAACCTTGGGGTCATCCCTTGGACCGATGCGCCCATCATCAATGGCTTCGGCGAGTCCCTCTTCCAATGGCCTGGCTTCCATGTACAGACGATTGTGCTTGTTCGGAGACTTGCTCATCACTGTGCGGACAGATCTGTCACTAACCGTCTCACGGAAAGACACAACTGGATCAGATTTTATAATTTCAGCACCACCCATGAAGTCATCCTGTAGATCCTTCAAGCAGATTTCAAGGTGCAATTCTCCAGCACCAGCAACAATATGCTCTCCAGATTCCTCAATGGCACAGACAACCATAGGATCAGACTTTGCCAAACGCTTCAAACCTTCCACAAGCTTAGGAAGGTCAGATGCCACCTTGCACTGCACAGCAACTCTGACAACAGGCGACACAGAGAACTTCATTGCTTTGATTGGATGAGCATCCACTTCCTTCTCATTAGTCAGCGTAGCATTTTTGGTAATGAACTGATCAAGCCCAACAAGAGCAACTGTGTTACCGCAAGGCACATCTTCCACAGTTTCTTGCTTCTTCCCCATCCAAATAACAGTTCTCTGGACGCTCTTAACATACAAGTCCTTTTTCTCACCAGGAACATAATTCGGGCCCATAATTCTGACCTTCAAACCAGTCGACACCTTTCCAGAGAAGACACGACCAAAAGCAAAGAACCTACCCTTATCAGAGGCTGGAATCATCTTAGACACGTACAGCATAAGGGGTCCTTCGGGATCACAGTTCCTAATAGCAGTGGCATAAGCATCATCAAGGGGTCCCTCGTACAGGTTCTCCACACGATACTTTTGAGCAGTTGAAGGTGAAGGGAGATGGAATATCATCATTTCCAAGAGAGCTGTGCTTGCAGGAAGCCAGGTCTGCATAACACGCTTCATCAAAGGCTTCCCCATCAAGTCTTTCTCATCAGACTTCATAGTGATGCCAAGCTTCTGTAACATTGGCCACAACTTATCTTTTTGGTCATTCATGCAGGTGTTGATGATCTGCTTGATTGGTTCATAACAGAACTGAACAAACCCACGTTTGCATGTAGGAGAGCCTGTACTCTTGCTAGTCCACTTTTTGGTGGCTGGGTCAAAGAAATTTTCTCCCCAGAGCCTTTCCATCATCTTGGCCTCATCAACACCAAACTTCGAGGCGTACATTTTTGCAAAATTAGTTAAAGTAAAAGCCCACCCGTGAAGACCAGCTGAGAAGGCAACGGTACCTTTTTCAGGGTACACTTGAACATCACCAAGCAACGGATCCTCATATGTGGCCATGATGACATTGGCGTTTTCAATAACCCTCTGGAAAGTTTGGTAAGCTTCCTCTCCATCCACCTGGAGTTCTAGGAAACATCTGTCCATCTTGTTGACAGTCAAGACAGGTCGAATTCTTTCACCAAGAGCCTGTCGGAGGACAGTCTCAGTTTGGACACAAACACCTTCAACACAGTCCACCACAACAAGAGCACCATCGGTGATTCGAAGAGCAGCTGTCACTTCAGAAGAGAAATCAACGTGCCCCGGCGAATCAATAAGATTGATGAGGTATTCATTGCCCATTCGCTCTCCCTTGTAACCCTTCAAAGATTCATCAGTCATTTCGTAATACAGGGATATACCAGTGGACTTAATGGTGATACCACGTTCAGCTTCATCAGCTCTCGTGTCAGTCATTCTAACATCACCAGCAACTTCTTGGGCAATAATCCCAGCAGCCGCAACAAGAGAATCTGTAAGTGTTGATTTTCCTGCAAAAAGAGAAAAAGATAAAAAAAAACAGTGATCATTTCTTGCTTCAAACTACAAAGTCAAGTAAGGAAATTTGTCAAACAAAACTGATTAGAGCTTAAGATAAAATTACAAAACAAAATTCTAGTTTAACTCAATAGTTTTTGTACCATGATCGACATGAGCAATAACAGACATGTTACGAATGTTATGCTTCATGTCCATAATTCTGCGGAGCTCTTCTGCTGTGAACTTCACCTGCAAACATTTTTTTAAAAAAAATGTCAATGTAACTTTCCTAGTCTCAAAACCTCCAAACTAGAAGTTCAATATTCAATCTTACCATTTTGACAAGTTAGTGTATTTCAACAGTGGACTGGGTTAGTTAAAGTTGTTTCCAACTTAACCACCTGCAATTGGCATCAGAAGATGAGTATCAAGCATAGAACTCGAGAATATCCTTAGATCTTGTTAGCAAGATCAAAGGGTCAAGTATTGGAGAATATAAAACACCAAGAAACAACTTTTGCAAATTTTAAATCAAAAGAAGAGCTCAGTAATTATCAAGCTTAATCTTCTTTACAAGGCTCAATTTTATGATTTTGTAAATCAAATTCCAAAACAAACAACATATGATGCAAATCGACAATTTATCAAATACTTAGCAATAATTTCTTTAAAACTTGATATCCTTGCATTGAACTAGAAAAATAATTTCCGATTAGATGACAGACTTCAACTCAATAAATCGAGAGAGGAAATCATATCAATCATATTTCTAAAGAAATCAACATAACTATCGACAAAGTCCACCTCATGTTCTTACAGAACCAGATCAGATTCAAACAACATGCAACACAATCGACAGACATAAAAATTCATAAAATTTTATGAAAACAAATCTAAAGAGGGAGGTAGATAATTACTGCAGAAGGAGGGTTGAGTGGCTGCACTTCCAGATGAGCAGACCCTAGCGATGGATATGAAGTGAGAGGCGGAAGTGGATTTTAGGCTAAACCCTAATACAAGTATAACGAGGGAATAATTGCAGCCGCCTCCCCTGAGAATGCATTATTTACATTCCTACTTTTGAATTAGCAGAAATTTGAATTTGACCCCAGTGAATAACTTCCAGATTTATATTTTATTCCCAGTTTCTTTATTTTTCGGTTCAAGTCCCAGTTTTGAGGTTAAAATTTGCATGATTTCTTATTCCATTTTGATATTTCTCTAGTTTGAAAAATTTTTCCCTTATAAATCACGAATTAAATCTAAATTATTAGATTAAATTTTTAATTAATTCTCACTTCTTAATAAAATTAAATAATTAAAAATAAATCTAATAACTACCCATTACATCCTAAATTTTATCTTATCTTATGAGTTGATACCATATGTACATAACTTTTATAATGTATGTTTATTAGTAATTGTAAAGTTTTTTTAAATTCATTTTTTCATTAAAAAGGTTAATATAAAATTTGTTAACTAAGTGTATACATTTTTATTCAGAAATGTATACGTTTTTTAAAATGAATACACGATGCACATGATAATTTGCCTTATCTTATGAAGTAGAATACTTTAAGGTGATGCTTGGTTTGGAGTTATGTGGGGTTTGAAAACCATTAATAGTGTGTTCTATGTTTGTTTTGGGTTTTGAGTATGGTAAGTTTTAACTTTATGTCAAATCAATGTATTAATTTATTTATTTAAAAAGTTAAATGACAGAGGAAATATAAAGAGAGAAAATGTATTAATTGAGGAGAGAGAATGTAATAGGTATTGTGGTATGATTTCTGAGATTGGGCCTCCACTCATGTTCGTGTTTTGTGCTTGTCAGCCCCATAGCCCAATAAGAACCCACAAGTCCCCCAGAATATACGAGGAGTGACCGCCTGACTAAGGCCACTTGATCCAATTGCCCCAGATACGCTGATATCCTCCGAGATATTTGCATAGGGGATATCCTAGATCAAATCCTAAAAATAGTCACATGAGGCTAAATGCATTTAATGCTTGCACTGTATACGATAATCTAGCAACTTGCCAAGATACGTGTGACGTCAGATTATCCAATATAAATATAGGAATTACCCATAATAATATCAATCAATCATTCACCCCCTAAAAAGAGAAGGCACAAGCCTGTCTAGGGACAACTCTCTTCTTTATGTTAGCTTAATACAAATTAATCCCTCATCACCCTATAACAGCCACATCAATCTGTCATTAAGAAGGGATTAGATTCTGACAAGCTACATTTGGCGCTAGAGGAAGGGGTTGAACCTCTGAGACGACTGCCTTCTTCAGTTCGCCTCGACCCAATTATGCGTAAAATGGTGGATGAGCAAGACGAAGCCACCCCTAGTAGGGCAGATGCAACCACCAGCTGGCATCGACAAGAGGACCCTAATCTCCCCCGAACTGTAGAAAAGGAAGTTCCGCCGCATGACACGCACCCAGAAGAAGACAACCCACAGACTGATTTTCGGAAAAAGTACTTCGACCTTCTCAAACAGATGAAAGGAAAGCGAGCGACGGAACCAAGGACTGCCAGTCGGAGGCTCAGCTTCAGCCTCGAAGAAAATTCAACAGAACAAACAAACGAGTGACAACATGAACGGACTCCACCTAGGAGGTCAGTACACGAACGAATGGGCTAAAAGGATAAAGAGCCGATAAAGCCCCGGAAAGTGGTAGACGAGGGACACGAACAAAGAAAGATGGCGTTTCGTGCTAACTCGATTGCCAGTCGATCCCCCGCACACACGACTGGACGCATAAGCGCCAAAGATCGACTAGGACCAGATCCCGCGAAGACTCGACATGAGCAGGTGGGAGAAAGCGCGGAGGACGATCCTGTCGCCCTACTCAAGCAACGGTATGACAAGGAAATAAACGCGCTGAGGAGGCAACTCGATCAGATGAAGAGAAGAAACGAGGCTGAACTCCACATCATCCCTGACCCGGAATCCGGGAAGTCCCCATTCACCCACAGGGTGATCATGGCGGCCACCATAAAAAAAATACGAATCCCTCAAATTCCCCAGTACGTCGGCGAATTCAGCCTAGTCTCGCACCTCACTAAATATGTTGGGTGGATGCTGGCACAAGGGTGTTCAGAAGATGATCGATGTAAGATGTTCCCCTTGACAATGGGAGACAAGGCGCACCCGTGGTTCGAATCTCTCCCCGCTAACTCCATCGACTCCTGGGCACAACTCGCCATGGCTTTCTCGTCCCACTTTGCATATTTGGGACAGGGAAAGGAGCCTAAGCAGAAGTTGGTTTGCCTGCGGCAAGGTCCGAAAGAGTCCCTGAAGGATTTCATGAAAAGATTCAACGAGCAGCGTGCTAACACGGAGAAATTGTCGGACGAGACATCAACCATTCTAGCAACTGCCGCCCTACTCCCGGGGTCTCCCATGTGGACTAGCTACCAGTAGAAATTGCCGAACAACTACGCAGCCTTTATGGCCGCGGCCCAAGGTTCATCCATAGTGAAGAAATTCTCGAAGAATATAAAAAGTCTAAGGTCGACCCTAAGGAAGGCGATAAGAAAAGGAGAAAAGGGGAAAAAGATTATAAGACACCCTCTTCTTTCAAACCATTCCCAGACGATGACCAAATTCAGGAGATGACAGAGTTGCTTGAACTCACACCCGAAGAGATATTCAGCAAGATACAAGACACCAACCTGCTGAATCCCTCACCTAAGATACGCGCGGATCTAGCCAAGCTAAATAAAAAGAAATTCTGCAAATACCACAAATCCATCGGCCACGACACCAACAAATGCCGAGATCTGTTGATCGAACTCCTCAGACTATTCGAAGATGGAAAGCTAGATCGACTGGTGGCTGGCCCAAAACGGAGGAAAAAACAACCCCATGCCGAAGCCGAATGGCTTAATGGACCAACCCACCCACAGGGACAGGGTTGACTGGGAGACCGTCTGCCCACACCGCCTAGAGAATTATACATGTTGGGCAAAGGTTACGTGGGGACTTCTCAGGCCTTGACCACCCTGTCACGAAGAAAGCGGAATGCTGAGCTGCGGGAACTCTACAAGTACCAACATGTGCTTGCGGCGAGCCCGCGACCACCTCTACACGAAGCCGATGTTTTCTTCTCAGAAGAAGATCTCGCCGAAATACGAACCCCTCACAATGACCCATTAATGATTTCGGCTGTAATCTCAGGAGTAAGGGTGCACTAGTGTCTTGTCGACACAGGTGCATACACAAACATTATATTCAAAAAGGCATTCGAAGCTATAGGGGGACTTTCTTACCATATGACGTCTCCGTGCAATGATGAGATTCGAGGTTTCGGTATTACCGTCACTACCCCCTTGATGTAAACAGATATGTCAGTCCAAATGATGGACGAGAAATAGTGAAAGCTCACCACGTCCTCGAGTTCAAAGTGGTAGATCTCCTGTCACCTTACAATTGCATCTTAAGACGGACGTTCATTCAGCAGTTTAACTCTGTTCCGTCCACACTTCACAAGTGCCTAAAGTTCGTAACCACTGACGACCGAGTAAGCACTGTTAGAGGTAGCCAAAGGAAAGCCAGAGAATATTCATTCATCGAGAAAGGAGACATGCTTAACTACCACGGTCCGAGCTTTCAGTTGATGGTGATGGAACAACAAAACCCAGAAGAGGAAGCAAATCATGAAGAGGCTCCGCCGCAGGTTCACCCAATGGCGGAGGATGGCCAAAAGTCCTGACCCTTCGACGCCATGGAGTCAATCTGCCCTCAATAACCGATGAAGACCCAAGATCAGATAAGAAAAGGAAAAGGGGGGAACTGGCCAAAGAAGTCGAGGCAATAAGGATGGAACCAAGTAACCCGAACTTAGAATTGTACATTGGATCACAACTAAAAGAGCCTCATAGGACGACTCTGATCGAATTTCTAAAGTCCAATCTAGACGTGTTCGCCTGGACATCCAGTGACATCCAGGGGATAGACCCAAAACACGCGTGCCATCGACTCAACACGAACCCATCCTATCACCCCGTGGAACAAAAGAAAAGGAAGTACAGCCCCGAGAAATATGAAATCATCAAGGCAGAAGCCAGAAAGCTATTGGCCAACAATCTAGTGAGAGAGGCGTTATTCCTCGCCTGGGTAGCCAACCCGGTCCTGGTACAAAAGACAAACAAGTCATGGAGATTATGCATCGACTTCACGGATCTCAACAAAGCATGCCCGAAGGACAGTTTCCCACTGCCGTATGTCGATCAAATGGTGGATGCCACGGCCGGCCACGAATTGATGAGTTTTATGGATGCATACCCGGGTTATCACCAAATCCCTATGCACCCGGACGATAAAGAAAAAATAGTTTTCTACACCAAAAGGAATCTACTGTGCTGGGTAATGATGCCGTTTGGGTTGAAGAATGCAGATGCCACGTACCAAAGATTAGTGAACAAGATGTTCTGAGAGGAGCTGGGAAGGACTATGGAAGTTTATGTGGACGACATGCTAGTTAAGAGCGTGGACACAAACGATCACGTGCGCCACTTGAGCAACGCGTTTGACATCTTACAATAATACGAGATGAAGCTGAACCCTAAAAAATACACGTTCGGAGTGTCCGCCAGGAAATTCCTCGAGTACATAGTGAGTAAAAGAGGAATAGAAATAAACCCGAATAAAGTAAAAGCCATACAAGACATGGAACCCCCAAGCACTCCAAAGGTGTACAAAGGCTAGCCGGAAAGATCGCGTCTCTCAGTCGTTTCCTACCTAGAGCATCTGATAAATGCAAACCCCTTATGAATATAATTCGAAAAGGAAAATTCGACTGGACGCCTGAGGCTCAAAAGGCCTTCGAAGAATTAAAGGACATGTTAGCTAATACGCAAACCCTGTCAAAACCATAGTCGGGTGAGCCTCTCAACTTGTACCTAGCCGCTTCAGAGTCAGCATTGAGCGCAGTGTTGGTTAGGACTGAGAAAAAGCAACAGGAACCGGTATACTACGTAAGCTAGATGCTTCATGATGCTGAACTCAGATATCCAGCAGTCGAGAAGCTCGCCTACGCCCTGATAATGAGCACTCGAAAGTTGAGACCATACTTTTTGGGACATTCGATTGAGGTGGTAACATCTTTTCCACTAAGGCAAGTGCTCTCAAAACCAGACGTAGCGGGAAGATTGATGAAGTGGGCCGTGGAGTTTAGCCAGTTCGATATTAAGTATGTACCCCGACTGGCAATCAAGGCACAAGCCCTGACCGAGTTCATAGCGGAACTCACTATCCCAACTTTACCGGGAGAAGTGACTAACAGACCCTGGCAAATGTCAGTAGATGGATCATCTACGACTTACGCCTCCGGAGCCGGCGTAGTACTCACTAGCCCCACCGGAGAGATGTTTTGCTCGGCCATCAGGTTTGGATTCCCAGCAACTAACAACGAAGTCGAATATGAAGCTCTACTATCTGGCATAAAAATGACGTTGACGATCGTGGGTGAAAAGAGAGATGATCTATAGTGACTCGGAACTGATGGTCAATTAAATAAAAAGAGATTACGAAGCTAAAGATCAACAGTTGGTTGGCTACCGCAAGCTAGTAACAGATATGATCCAAAAGTTCGATCACGTCTATATCACACGGGTCCCTAGACTACGAAATACCCAAGCAGACGCGTTGGCTCATTTGGCAACCTCGAAAAGTGCTGAGCAACTGGGAAGCATCAGCATAATGAAATAAGAAACCCCAAGCGATCAAACAATTTGACAAATCAACGAGGAAGAGACATGGATGACCCCCATCAAAGCCTTCCTGAAAGAAGAAAAAGAGCCAGAAGACAAGGCGAAAGAAAAACGACTGTGACTCCGAGCCTCTAGGTATACCATTATAAATGATGTGTTGTATAAAAAAGGATACCTGATGCCACTACTGAGATGCTTGAACAAAGAGAAAGCCGCCAAAGTGCTGATGGAAGTTCACGAAGGGGTCTGTGGGAATCACTCGGGAGGACAGACACTGGCATTAAAGGTAATCCGACAAGGATATTTCTGGTCTACTCTTAGGAAGGACACCATCGAATATGCCAGAGCATGTAAAAACTGTCAAATCTACTCTCCCATAATCAGAGCTCCCTCCGCAGAATTAATCACAACGGCGGCGCCCTTGCCTTTCACCAAATGGGGAATCGATTTGATAAGCCCATTCCCGCCCACTAAAGGAGGCGTCAAGTACGCCGTGGTTGCAGTTGACTACTTCTCAAAATGGGCTGAGGCGGAAGCGCTAGCCACAATTAATGAGGCCAACATGATAAAATTCATATGAAAAAACATTATTTGTCGCTTCGGAATACCCAACGCAATTGTAACGGATAATGGGAAACAATTTGAAGGCATGCAACTCCAAAGATTTTGTGACGGTCTAGGGAAAAGGAAGCTATTCTCAACACCTTATCACCCCCAGTCGAATTGACAAGTTGAGGCGGTAAATAAAATAATTAAACACACTCTCAAAACTAGGCTGGAAAGCCTCAAGAAAAATTAGGCCTCACAACTGCCTGGTGTTCTCTGGTCATACCGCACCACCGCCAGAACATCAACTGGCGAGACTCCATTCTCGTTAACATACGGAACGGATGCAGTCATACCAGCAGAAGTAGTCTGCTCGATGTTTCGTATGTTTTATAAAGGAGGAGAAACCAATTCAGAAGCCATCAAACTTAACCTGGACCTGTTGAATGAACTCCAGCTACAGGCAGCCGAAAGACATGCGATATACAAATCAAGGCTAGAATCCCAATACAACAAAAATGTACGTAATAGGGATTTTGCAGTTGAGAATTTGGTGATGAGAAAGGTCTGTCAACAAGGCGGAGTGTTCGGGGCAAACTGGGAAGACCCATACATAGTAAAAAAAAATTTGGGTAATGGAGCGTATGAACTCTGTGGGCTCAGTGGCGAAAGCATCAAGCATCCATGTAATATTCAGAATTTAAAACGCTTCTATGCTTAAGCGTGCTTAGTAAAATTCCCATATGCATAAATTGTAAAATAAGGCTACAAAATTATAAAGCCATGACAACCAAAAAGAATGCAAGAGAACATGCATTGTACCACAAAAGCCCACCACAATGTCAGAAATAAGTTTTACAGCAAAAGGAAAACATAAAATAAAGGAGGACCCTCCATCAAAAATTGCTGGGCCCACACCACTGGGACCCGTGCCACCCACACCCTTGGGACCAGCGCCGCCCGTACCGCTAGGACCCACACCATCACCAGCTCCAGAAAAGTTACGAAGGCTCCTCATCCATGCTACCACCGCCTCCAGTTGGGCAACACGCTTCCTCTCCCGCTCCAATTCTTGTTCAGCTAGGTAACGTGCAACCTCCAACTGATGAACCTGGTTTTCGGCCACGCATGCTCTCTCCCTATAGGTCGTAGCCCGAGTGTTAGCCGCAGTGATAAGTTGCTCCGCCACCATAGCTTGACGAGTCTCCGCCACTGAAGGAAGCCCCTCAGCATTGGTAGAGGCCCCAGCGCTGAGACCGACTCCAGGAGGGATAGACTGCCCAGAATCTGTCACAAGAAGGAAGCGGCACAGAAAAGTCAATGCATGCCCGACACTCATCAGAGTGGCATTCCCAATCTCATGAGTCCCCGTACTCTGCAACCAGCGAGACATCATAGGATTCCATGAACGGACGGGAACAAAGCCGGCTTCTGAGACACTCAGCTCCGATTCAATAGTCGATCGAGCATCGCCCATACTCCTCAATCGTAATAGCTCATCCAAAGCAACTAGAGGGACGCCCCTACCAACGCAGCCTTCCGTGGCAAAAATTTCCTGTGTCGGAGGAACTCGCGGTTGGGCGCTGTTCTCATGTTCTTTCCCTTTGAGAGTCGGATCGTTATCGGGACGGGGAACTCGAGGCTGACTGGCACTCGGGTCTTCAATCGGATTGATTCAAACGCCGGCGTCCCGACTAGTTCTATGAGTGGCCTCTAGAATGGTCGCCTCCAAAAGGTCACTTTCCCATACCTCGGCTTTCTCCATAGGAGCTTTTTCCTTGTCCAGTGAGCGAGCGTGTACGGTTTCACAAGCAGAAACCCTACCCTGAGTTGCACCCATCACTGCCTCTTCAGTTCCGTCAGTGTGAACAATTACAACGCCGCGGAGACCAGTCCTACCTCTCACAGCTGCGGAAGCATTTTTGGCCACGGTCGTACTCAGGCTGACTTTTTGATTGGGCCTCCGAGGCAAAGGAAAAATGACCTGATCGGAAAAATATTCATCAAGGGCAGCGTCCCAAGATGAGAAATTATCACTTACCCTTCCTTCGAAGCTTACCGGCAGAGCCCGAGTCGGATCCTGATAATGGTTCGCTCCCGACAATATTTCCTCGGATAAAAGTGACAAGACATCACGCGGAAGAGTCATGCGGTTGATCACATCGAAAGCCCATCGAAACCCTAGGGACAACTCTTCTTCAGTCGGCCGAAGTGGAGCTACCGAAAGAGTGCAAGGCAAAGGGAGAAAAACACCAGTAAGCCATAGTAAGAGCACAAGAAAAAAGATGACAATAAGACCTACCAGATTTGGGAGTCCAAAAGGCATACGGCACGGGCAAATAATTTTTCGAGTGGGTCTCGACATTCGAATCCTCGCACCCAAAACCATTGGCACCTCCAATTTTGCCCACCGATGGAGTTTCTATTAAATATAGGACGGACGCCTCGCTGCACCTGTAGGTAGTAGGGACCGTGACAACGTAACGGTAGACATAATCAATATCTCGGGCGGAAGGAGATGGACATCCATTCTCATGAAGCAGCACTAGCAGACTAATCAAGTTCGCCCAGGCTGAAGGGATTATCTGCACTGGGGCCAGACCCCAATTAATCAGCATTCGGCCTATAACGTGGGCTAGAGGTAGCCTGACGCTAGCAACAAACATGCCCGTATTGAAGGTGGCATGGTCAGGCTCGCCGCTCCAAGGACGTTCGCGTTGCCCAGACGTGCCAAATTCGATCCCAGGATAACTGTACAATATGAAGACCCCATCCACATTCTCACTCTGCATGCTGGTAGGATAACCCCGCAGAGTAGAATCAGTCACTACACGGCCCCGACTGGAAGGACGACTCGTATTATCAGGGCCGACAGAATCTTCTAGGTTAACAAAAGATGGAGAAGCTCGACTTTTAGTCTTGGGAACTACACGCCGCCGTGACGAACCCTCCCGATGAAGAACAGGCTCCCGTGGAACATCATAACGCGGGGGCGGAGGAACTGAACGGCGGCCGCTCCGCATCACAGGAGTAACATAAGGGCCCCTACCATTACTAACCTCCTCGTCTTCTTCTGAACTAAGAAATTCCTGCGAGGATCGCGAATCCACCGCAATAAGTAGAGGAAGTAGAACAACAAAAGATAGACATATGAGCACGAATAACACAAGAGATAAAACAACCTTCATTCTTTTGGTCACAAGTTCAACAGAAAAGAAATTTACAGAGGGATAAAAAGTTCAAGTGTGGACTTAGGTTTCAACATGGCCAACCCATTTTATAGGGGAAAAGTGGGGGGCCAATAACTGCCCCACCACTTGCCCCACCTTCCAGAATTCGAAAAGGCCACTTGAAGGAGAGGTCGTGGAGCGTCCGATCAAGACACGTGGACAGAATCAAGTTTAAAGATCGTGGGATAGTGATGCTGATGTGACAGTTCGAAAAGAAAAAACTGGCTGCGAAGATATGGGGGATCCACCACATTAAATGCATAATTAATGCATGTCAGATCCTCCATTAAATACAATAATTGCCATTAAGAATAAAATTACAAGCCAGGTGAGAATCAATGAAGATTACAAAGGCATCCCACCCTAGAAACTAAGTCCAATCAGGGGGCCAATCGGAGCGGGAACAAAGTGAGTGGGGGTCACGGCGGAAGTCGACGCCGTAGACGGCTGAGATATCACCCGACTAGAAAAAATCGGAACACGGAAAAAATCAGACACGAGTCCCAATGGAGCCAAATTCATTCCCTCCGACTCCCAGTCTATGCCAGCTGGCAATCCCGAAGCTGCTATACGTGCATGCAACATTTGATGAAAATTCTTTAAAAGAACTGTCGCACCAATCCCGTTGGCCAACCACGCCGAGTGTGCCAAGGCTTTGGCGAAACCTACTATCCCAACAATTTTTCTCTCGGAGTTAATCAAGGAGGAAAAGTCCACTTCATATTTGTAGGACAAAGCAGTTACCTCAACTCCTTTGACCTTCAACTCTTCCTGGAGTAGGCTAGTTGCCTTTTTACCTCATCCAACTCATGAGTGAGTCGATTCCTCCTTTCTTCTGATTCTTTCAAAGCTCCATCGACTACCCTCACCGACGCCTCACTTGGAAGGAGTTTCTCCTTTACCAGTCTCAGCTCCTCTTGAAGGACATTCAAGGCATCTTCTGAAGCCTTATGTTGACGCTCCGCCTCCTCTTTGATTATCGCCATCTCCTCCGAGTGCCTCCGCTCCCTTTTCTACATCTCCTCCTTCAACTGAGTTAGCTCCGCCTATTTTTGACGATTAAGAGTGACAGCTTGAGCCGTCTCTTGATTCTGGCAAGCTAAAAAGAGGGACACCTGACTTGAATAACTTAAAGCCCGCGCATGGTACCCAGTCGCCGCGTAGATAAGATCGTTCGAATTCAGAGCCTCTATAATATCACTCTCTTCTTGAGTGAAACTTGTAGGGATAGACTCCATCGCCCTCAACATATATGCGGGAAGAGTAGGCTGATCAGGATCATACAGATTCGACCCATACAAGCTGCGAAGTACGAGAGGCAAAGAACGAACTTCCGGAGTAGAGACGCCAACCTTAAAATCGAGATAAGGGGTCTCGGTCGAGGGCGCCCCTAAGGCGGCTCCACCAGAGAAAAG
The DNA here is from genome assembly GCA_023678885.1 of Pogostemon cablin. NCBI lineage: Eukaryota > Viridiplantae > Streptophyta > Magnoliopsida > Lamiales > Lamiaceae > Pogostemon > Pogostemon cablin. The sequence continues at coordinate 28,351,772 of CM042962.1, forward strand.
GCCATAGCTGTCGGCCTGAACCCTCTTGCTTGGGGGCTTAGAAGGCCTGTTGATAGGTGCCGACTGATCGTCCACGATCATCCCGCTAGAACCCAAAGGATGCCACTGCACCATGCGGACGACTGGAGAAGAACAACCGGAGTCATGAAGTAGAAAGTCCTCATTGCGTCCCCCCTTTGAAACGACTACCACGTTGTCAAAATCCTCTTGAGCCATGGCACCAACTGACCCGCGGTTCACGCTGACATCATCTTCCGTAAAGTCACTGGCTCCCGATACCCGTACGATCGTGTCTCCCTATAAGGCCCGAGGGCTCATCTCTATTGGGGAAGACTCGTCCACCTCTATTATGTCTATTAAGACGTCAGACCTTAACACTGCTTGATCATGGGAGGCGGACGACCTTATAGAAACCATCGCCATCCCGACAGGGATATCCAGATAAGTGAAGGAGGTTGCCGGGGGCTCCGAACGACTGGCAGAATGAGAAGCCACAGTCACCATCGGCAAAGGAGCCGGCACACTCGAATCCACCATCAACCCATACTTTTTCAAGAGCTCATCGGTAATGATGTCAGTGCTCCTTTCCTGAGCGCTCATTTTGCTAATGACGCTCACCAATTCCAATAACTCTTTAGAAGGAGGAGGCCCCGGACGAGTATCCCTATCTAAAAATCAAGATCGGAAATATAAATAATAATAATATAAAATAAACAACAAGTGAAAGAAGGCTTACCTCCGCGAGAACAAATCAGCTGGAAGGCCGAAGGAACCCTAATCTGCGGCGGTTTCCATACGCCCGAAGCCCAATACCACCATTCCTTTCAATTGTTTATGGACGTAGACTTCCCTGAGAGAGTCAGCCCTCGAGAGGGGTTGACTCGATAAAACCCTTTATGCAAGTTTTCCTCTGAAGGGCGACACAAGTAGTCGATTTCCTTGGGAGACAGGTGGCGATACCCTTTCTTACAAAATAAGAGTATGAACCCAATTATCGTAGCCCAGACATTCGGAGAAAGCTGACGTGGCGCCAAATTCCAATAGTTGAGGAGTTCCGCTAGACAAGGGTGAAGAGGCAGGCGGAACCCTAATTTCAGCATGTGAACATTCACTGCCACTCGCCCCTGAGCCGGCTTACTCGTTTTCTCGTTCTCGACCGGCATGATGAATTCCAATACTGGCGCCGCGTACCTCGAGGACAACTCCTCAAATTGGGAACGAGGAATAATACTATCCTGGAAGTGGTCTCACATCCCATTGTGGGCCCCGTCATGGGAAGCAATATGTGCCCGGATGTTTTTCGACTCTGGCACGTCTTCCGCCGTAGCTGACAAAGAAGGAAAAGAGCGAGTCACCGCCGAAAGCTTTTGACGCAATGAAGAAACCTCTGTCTCTTCTTGTAAATCCTGGAAGGCCCTCTCCAAAGATTCCGATACTCCTCTCCCCACTCGCTGCTCGCCGAGGACCCGACTGACTAGTTGGATGATCGCTAAGACTCATGTTTGGAGCGATTGAGGGACAGAATAGCAAACCGAAAGGATGAAAAGAGAGAATGGAGATGAAAAATGTAGCAGAGGAAAAGGCCCTTTTAAAAGCACATTTTTCAGATCGACGTGACCCCTGCTCAGAAGGTAATTAATGCGGAGCATGCCGAGAACAGCTCGAATGACGAAAAGGCGCGTCGAAAATGCCCCAAATTTCAAAACGTCGCTTCAGGATCCTTAGCCATCTTAAGACGTCATCTCAAATTCAAAATTTGAAAATCGAACACGTGCACGCTTTAAAAAGGTTTCGCCTCCACTTGCCATGCGCCAGTGACGACGAAACCTGGGAGCTAATGTGGTATAATTTCTGAGATTGGGCCTCCACTCATGTTTGTGTTTTGGGCTTGTCAGCCCCATAGCCCAATAAGAACCCACGAGTCCCCCATAATATACGAGGAGTGACCGCCTGACTAAGGCCACTTGATGAGTGATATTTTCACCTAAATTTTAGTATCTTTTTATACGTGTTTTTGTGTTATTTTATCCGTATTTGTATAAAATTTGGTTGTGTTTTGTATTTTTATGGAAATGTGTGTGAATGAGCTTAAATCCTAAACCCCTGTGGCCGTGTGCTGCACACGAGTCGTGTAGGTGTTGGGATCAGAAAATTTCCAGAAACTTCTAGAAGCTTCCTAAGGGGTATAAATACCCATTTATTCAACATTTGAAGAGAGATTCGGTTTTTGGACCCTGCACACACACCTCACACACCATTTCTTCCATTCCACACCATCATCTTCATCAATTCTTCATTCTTTGGATCTACATCATCCCACTATCAATTTCTACATCCAAGTGAAGGAAAATGATCAAGGAAGAGAGAAAAATGCAAAGAAGGGAAGGAGATCACCATTGAAGATAGATAAAGGGAGTTTCCATTTAATCTTTGTATTAAACCTCATAGTTATATCATGATTTGTAAGGATTTAATTGTCTATGTTAATTTCTTTATGAATATGGTAGACTAATCTCCCTTGTGAGATTAGCAACATGAGAGTTGTTGGATAATTTTGGGATTTGTGTATTTAAATTCATATGTTGATTGAGTTAATTGATTTTCTATCATTGATTATTAATTGTTTGATTTGTTTTGTTGATTTGTGTGTTTAGTTGTTCTAGATATGTGATTAGATTGAGAAATCAATTATATGGTTAGGATAATTAAGTGAATCATTTCATCAAACACTTCATATGCATTATAAATTGTAAAGAGATTGAGAAATCCTTTAGAGTTTAGAACCCTTTGATAGAACATGTGATTGATTTGATCGAGAGGTTGATTAATCGTGTGAAGGGACTCTCATCTCAAACTTAGTACCTAGTTGGAATTGTTTGAGTGAGAACCAATCCATTGAGCTTGATTCCATATCCTATTCATCTTGAGAGAGAGTTTAAGTGAACTTAGTGTTGGCCCTTAGTCTAAACCCATGATCATATGAATTTAATGCATTTATCCTAGGATTTCCACTTCTTAAATGTTGTTAATCTCACTTTTACTCAACTTGGAAAACCACTCATTTCATCCATCTATTTTGTTTGCTAATCATTGCTTGCTCGCTTGCTTTGATTGATTTAATTTCTTGTTTGATCAAACTACCCATTGATGATTCGTCTCTATAAAATTGCGATAAACGTGATCACGCTTAAGCTCTAGCGTCGACCCCCCTGTGGTTCGATAAATTATTTTAATTGGTCATCCCTACTACAAAATGACTAATCACCACTAGTCCACTTGATCAAATTGCCCCAGATACGCCGATATCCTCCGAGATATTTGCATAGGGGATATCCTATATCAAATTCTAAAAATAGTCACATGAGGCTAAACGCATTTAATGCTCGCACTGTACACGATAATCTAGCAACTTGCCCAGATACGGGTGACGTCAGATTATCCAATATAAATATGAAAATTACCCATAATAATATCAATCAATCATTCACCCCCTAAAAAGAGAAGGCACAAGTCTGTGTAGGGGGCAACTCTCTTCTTTATGTTAGCTTAATACAGATTAACCCCTCATCACCCTATAACAGCCACATCAATCTGTCATTAAGAAGGGATTAGATTCTGACAAGCTACAAATATATATAGAGATAGTTTTTAAAATCTAGATATAGTTTTTGAAAACCAAAACATGAGTTTGAAAACTGTAAATGAACATTGCCTTAAGTGTATCCTATACAATCGAGTGCACGCGTGCATCCATATGTTTTACCTTAAGTTTTTCATTAAAAAAATTAATATAAAAGTTTCTTTCATAATGTATGTTTTAACTTTATGTCAAATCAATGTATTAATTTATTTATTTAAAAAGTTAAATGAGAGAGGAGAGATAAAGAGAGAAAGTGTATTAATTGATGAGAGAGACTGTAGTAGGTATATATGAATAGTTTTTAAAATCTAGATGTGGTTTTTGAAAACCAAAACATGAGTTTGAAAACTGTAAACGAACATTGCCTTAAGTGTATCCTATACAATCGAGTGCACGCGTACATCTATATGTATATAACTTTTTATTTATAATGTATGTTTCTTTCATTTTTTCATTAAAAAAATTAATATAAAAATTTCTAATTAAGTGTATACTTTTTTATTCATTATTGTATATATTTTTATTCAAAAGTGTATAAGTTTTTTATAATAAATATTTACGGTGCACAAGATAATTTAAGTGTACCGATACATTAGGTGTATCATCAAATATCATACTACAACTAATTATATAATTAATGATACTTCAAATTATAATTGCATCCATTTGATACGGTACAAAGAATCACATATTCATAGACGTAAAAAGGAAAGATGAAACTGTACAACAATGGTTGTATGGTGAGATCTACCTGAATGTAGGAGAGCCTGCCCATGTTATTCAATTTCTACGAGGTAAGATCAGTGGTGGCCTGAGTAGGGGTGGAGTGGGCAACCGTCCTGGCAAAAAAAAAAAAAAAAAAAAAAAAAAAAAAAAAAAAAATATATATATATATATATACTAGCATGAAACCCGCGTACTACGCGGTATCATTGATTTTTTAAAATAAAATTAATACTATTATTAATGTCTCTAATTATATTATATTAGTTCATATTTTAATTTATCTTTATTGTTAAAATTAAATTTTTTAATATACTATTGTTATTTTAATTATAAGTGTCATATGTATAATTTATATTAAATATATATATATATATATACTATATATAATTATATTTTAACAGAATACATAATTTATATAAGACAAATTCTCTTGTGAGACATTATATTATATGAGACGGTTTGTAAGACGTGTTAAAGTATGCCTATTATATAGATAAAAATACTTAATAATTGTTAAAATATGTTTTCTAAAGTATGATAAATGATGAATTAAAGTATGATTTTAGAGTGTTGTAATATGATTTATTATTGACATACTTTAATTATAAATAAATATATTTTACTTATATAATAAGCATACTTTAGTAATGAGTTGACCCGTCTTACAAGAAAGTTTCTCTTTATACTATAAAGTTATTAGAGTTGTCATGAAATTTGGTCCATCAGTTTATTTGACTTGAAAAAGGATCTTATGTTTAGATATTAAAAATAATTTGACTTTTTTATGAAAAAAAAGAGTTAATGAACAAAATAATAATGAAAACTTTTTTATTAAAAAATATATATAGGGCTATTATTTTTATTCGCCCCTGTAAATGTCTGGGTAAGATTCAGAACATTGGCAATGACTGGCAATATGAGATAAGTCTATTGGTTGTCTAAATGCTTCTCTTCTGTGTCTAAAACATATGGAAATTTGCACTATTTGACCTAGGGATAATTATAGGCAGTTTGTACGCTGTAAATAAATTAGAGGCAGTGCATATTAACTTGTTTCCCTATAAGAAATTAATTTAATTTAATTTAATTTAATAATTTAATTTAATTTAATTTAATAATTTATACACTACCAATAAATCTATAGATTATTATTAGCCGCTTCAACCTTCTAATTAATTTGATTTCTTATTCTCTTTATATCTTCTACATTTCTTTAAAAAATAATTATTAATTAAATCTATCGGTAATTTTCCACATTACCATTCTAACTTTAATTAATTATAAATATAAATTCCTATAAAACTCATCCTTTCTGTTTTTTTAATTCATTTTTTAATTACTGTTAATTATAATTATTCACTAAACCCTAAAAATAATATTAAATTTTGGGAACAAAACATGCCATAAACTTCAAGCGTAAAATTACAATTGTATTATTAAAATTAACATTAAATCCTAAAAATAAATATTAAACCAGAGACAATATATCATAAAATATAAGAGTAAATAATAATTATACTTTTAAAATTAGCACTAAATTTTAAGAATAAATATTAAATCAAATGGACAAAAATTATAATACAGCGTCTAATTAATAGGCTCAACCATAAAGAAAGAGGCAAGAGTGTTTAAGGAATAAACAATTGGACCCTGGAGGGACCATTTTATTTCCAGAAAGAACTTGCTATTTCACTTCTTTCCAACTCGCACTGCTACATCTGCCATTCAGTTTTAGAAAGAGAATCTAGTGTGAGATGGCAGCTTATGCAGCTCTGCTTTCTTTGATGCACACCATTAACTACCTAAAGAATCACACTCAACCTCCAATCTCTCTCCACCCAAAACACATTCTTTCTCTTGCCCAAAACCTCACTTGCAAGATTTTCTTGAACGCTATTCCACCGATGAAGACGAGTTTGAGAGACGAATCACCTCTGCAGCTCATGCAGCAGAAGATGTAATTGAAACCCATATTGTGGATCAAATTGAGGTTGGATACTCTAATCATGATATCAGTTCGGTTGACTTTTATGGAGATCTAGAGAGAGCCATACAGGATTTGGATTTGATCAAGAAAGAGGCGATGCAGATAAGTGAAGACATCCCAACATCATCATAAGCTCCATACAAACTCTTTGGCAATACCCGCAGCTTCAACGTGGCAGAGCAGCAGCATTGTGGTTGATTTTGATGATAACTTGGTTATTGCATTTCTGGATAAGCTGTTCGGGCAACAATCTAATCTCCGAATCATCCCAATTGTTGGAATGGGGGAACAGGTAAGACTACATTCGCTAGAAATATTTACTCAACACCATTAACTGTCGATCACTTTGACATTCTTGCATGGGTTGTAATTTCTCAAAAGTGTAGTGGATCAAAGATTCTTTCACATGTTTCTTGAACAAAAAAACAAAGGGGATGATGATGAGTTAGAAGAATTAGGACTGCGTGTGTACCAAAGGTTATGGGATAGGAAGTATTTGATTGTAATGGATGATGTTATGAGTATTATATCTCCATGCTTAGTAGGCCCAAAGCCCAATAATCTCTAAAATACTTGAAGAAGGAGGCCCAACCCTCTAGCGGCCCAAACCGAGGATAGGTACTGAAAGGACAGTCAAGGCAGCCCAAGGAGGTCACTACAGCCCAAAGGCCCAATCGAGGAAAGAACAAAGAAGGAACCCATTAAAGGAACTGAAGCCAGAAAACACACTCGGTAGGGAACCTCGGCAGCATCCCTCCCATGTCCGAGAGCTCGGACGAACATCACAACACTGGAAGTCAACTTGTCCGAGGACCAAATGGACAACAGAAGCAGTGCAGTAAAGAACAAACACCATCATGAAGACTGACAAGTGCAGCAGGCTAAAAGACAAGGCTAACGGGAAGAAGAGATGTCTTGGACAGCAATCCAAACTAGAAGACAGCAACTGACTGACACATCTTACCCTAACTACCAATGGGAAGTCAGCAAAGGACAGGGGCGGCCGGTGAAACCATGCAAAAGCAACCCGCAGCACTCAGACTCCTCACCAGGCTGGTCGGCGTACCAGACAGCTTCATTAAAGGCGACTTGTCATCATCCAGGTGGCGCAAGGCAATTGGCTCAGGTTTATGGTTTATAGATAGTATAAATAGCCTCTCTCACATGGGAGAGGCAGGTTACTCATGCTCACTTTAGACATTACACTTGTAAGAATCGGTGGTTGATGAGTGTTGTTCAAAGGGAGAGTAATAAAATCAGTTGAGTTATTTGGTGGGAATTGAGTCTTTTATTAGTTTCGATCTCTTTGTTTGTAGTTTTATTATTCTTTATTGTGTTCGTTCTTAGTGTCGTTATTAAACATCTTTATCTCCTAAGCACCAATTAACAAGCTAAGAACACGTATCAACATCTGGCGCCGTCTGTGGGAAACGCTATGATTAGCCACCCATATTCTGTTTCTTCTTGAGTTCTTGGTTTAATTATATGAGAAAAATCTTTGGTTTTTTGTTCTGTATTCAGTAATCGAGATGAGAGGTAAAAGATTCACAACCCATGAAAATGAAGAGAGGGGAGAGTGCTCCAGAGCCTAGCGAAATGTGACAAGGATTGGAAATAATGTCCAAATCAGCGCACCAGTCATGGAGATATTAACTCCGGCGAGGTCTATTCCTATCCCAAACTTGGGCGACCCTCAGAAAACGAAAGAGATGACTGAAAAGATTCGAAGGGTGATTAATGAGTACGTCGCAGAAGCTTCCCCGGTTCGACTGGGGAGGTTGAGCTTTAGCGGCCCTCACAGGGAAAGCCATGGTGATCTGCGAGAAGATCTCGAGAGGAGAAAGGAGGCCAGGAAAGAAGGAGGAACGTCAGAGAAAGAGAGAGTGTAAACGAAACTCCGGCGGAAGGAAGGCGCAGCGAATACCTTCGCCGACCGAAAATAGGAGCTCAAAGACAAATGCAATCGGGAATGAACCAAGAGACGAGGAATCTTCCACCTCCGGAAGCATCCGTGAGAAATGATGCTCAAAGGCAACCATGGCCTGGACGGAATCAAGAGGCGAGAAACCCTCCGAGGGAAAGGCCGAGAGCAGAAGGGTCCCGCCAGCCTCGCTCACAAAACCAAAGGAGAGGTCGACCCACAACTAGGGAAGTGTCGGCGGGAGACGAGGCCCACGAAGAACCCTATCTGTTTCTCAAAGAAGGCATAATAGATACAGAAGACCAAGGAACCAAATATCCCACTCATCTTCGGCACCATGCTCACAGGAGAGCCGAGATCCTTCGTGGGAAGATCTGTCCACGACGGAGCTGTCTTTACCACAGAACAGGGGAAACGAAAGACCTGCCCCACAAAGAGGAACGAGACAGAGGGAAGCCCAGAAAGAGGTGCGGTCGGAGAATAAAGAAGTATTTCCGAAGACCCCAACCAGAGATCTACAGGCCCTGATAAACGAAGAGGTGAACAAGAGCTTCGTGGATCTGGAAAGGAAGATGTCCGGAATAGGAGAAGTCCTCCAATCATTGGTAGCCCCCTCACCCTTCACGGAGAAAATCAGCAATGCCCCTCGGCAACAGGGAATCAAGTTTCCCTCCAACTTGATTTTTGATTGTGATTACGATCCTTATTCCCACATTGATAAATATCTGATGTGGATGAGGGCTCAAGGGGCAAATAACATCACGTTATGCAGGATGTTCCCACTGATCCTGGGAAACAAGGCCCACACCTAGTTTAGGGCGGTCCCAGCAATCTCCATCAAAAGCTGGGGTGAGCTGATGGTGGTCTTCCTAATACAATACTCGTATCTTGGGGCACCGAAGGAACCAAAGCACAAGCTGGCTAACATCCGCCAAGATTCGACAGAAAGCTTGCGAGACTTTCTGAAAAGGTTCAACGAGCAGAGGTCAATGGGGAAAGTCATGGGGGATGAGGCTTGCCTCATCACGGTGATGGGAGCTCTTTACCCAAAGACTAGCTTATGGAAAGCGGTACAACTCAAATCGCCCGTATTCTACGCAGCCTTCATGGTCATGGCGAACGAGTACATCCAGGCGGAAGATATTTCCAAGATGGCAAAGAAGGTAAGCAACCAAAGCATCTTGGTAGAACCGAGCAAGAAGAGAGTCAGCACAGAAGGGACAAAGGAATACAAAACACCCGCCACTTTCAAATCATTCACGGAAGATACCGAGGTACAACAGATGTATGAGGAACTAAAGTCAGGAACCAACTTGAATATTGTCGAGGTCTTCTACTATGTTAAGGATTAACAAGTTCTTCGGACGCTGAGGCCAGTTCTACGAACTTCGGAGCTCACCAACCCTCGAAAGTACTGCATGTACCATCAGACACATGGGCACAACACAGACCAATGCCAAGATCTAATTATGGAGTTATGGAAGTTGTTTAAGGAGGGGAAGTTAAGAGGGATGCTGCAGGCCCAGAGGCCGATGGTGTATAGGAGAGACGCTAATCTTCCTTCTCTCCCAGGTCGATAGAGATTTCTGGGCAGAGGGCGGAATAGAGAAGCGATGTCTACCCCCTCCGTCTCTAGGACGGCCGCCAGTGTTCTACAGGATCGGGGGACAAGCCACGAGGGGAGACAGATCCGGAGAAATACACATGATGGAGCCAACAGAGGAACCCCTTATATCGGAACCTATCAAGCACTGACCACGACATCAAAAAGGAAGAGGAAGGCAGAACTGAGAGGCCTAGACCAACAAATCCCTCAAGTGTGGTCGTTAACCCTGGTGAAGAAGGGGGTAACAGAAGTGGAGATTGTCTTCACGGAGGAGGACTTCTACGGGGTAAGTACTCCTCATTTCGATCCTTTAGTCATTTCACCGATACCGTCGGGAGTCAAAGTTCATAGGTATTTGGTAGATACCGGGGTGTATGCCAATATAATCTTTAACGAGGTATTTGAAAATCTGGGAGGAGAGTGTCATCACAAGGTGAGATCTTGTAATGACGAGATCAAAGGGTTTAATAACGTGTTGACTAGGCCGACCATGGAGGTTGATTTATCAGTTCAGTTAGAAGGTTCGGATGGGAAAACCCGGATGCAAAAATAGCTGACATTCAAGGTTGTGGACCAAGCCTCTACATATAACTGCATACTAGGGCGCCCGTTGATCCACGCCTTTGGAGCTATTCCATCCACCCTTAATCAGTGTCTCAAATTTATCACAGCTGATGGCAGGGTTGCGACGGTGATAGGAAATCAAAGGAGGGCGAGAGAGTGCTCATTCATGGAAAGGGTAGAAGGTTTGAGTTATCATGACATGGAGTACGAGATGTTAAGCTTTGAGAATATCATGGTAGAAGGAGAGAACCCTGAAGTGCGGACAAAAATTGAAGGACCAGCAGAAGAGGAGCAAAACTGGGAAGAGCCCGATGTGATCATGGTCTTCGCTGGAGGAGAAGAAATAAAGGAACAAGAGAATAACATGCTCCTCGTGATAACCGAAACACATCCAGATCCGATTATTCAGGGAAGAGAAGAGAAGTAGACAGCGGCGAGGGTGCCGAGACGAAAGCAAGTAACACCTGATGAGGATCCGAGGACAAAACTAAGGGAAGGAGCCTCGGCAGTAGGAAAAATAGAAGTGGTATAGCTAGATCTGAAGAACGTTGATATCAAAGTCAAAATTGGGACAAAATGGGAAAATGAATTTAGAGAAGAGCTAACCCAGTTACTGAAAGAGAATTTGGATTTGTTCGTCTGGAACCCAAATAAAACACCCGGAGTGCACCCAAAATATGTCTTTCACAGGTTGAACATCGATCCCAGTATCCCACCATTCCACCAGAAAAAGAGAAAATTCAGCCCAGAGAAGAATGCAGCTATGGAGTTGGAAGTACATAAGCTGTTAGCAAGCGGAAGAATTAATGAATGCAAATACCCGATAAGAGTACAAAATCCAGTTATGATAAAAAAGAAGGAGGGATCATGGAGGCTATGTATCGATTTCACCGATCTAAACAAGGTATGCCCGAAGGATAGCTATCCTCTTCCGTCAATTGACCAGATGGTCGACTCTATGGTAGAACATAAGATTATGAGCTTCATGGATGCGTTTTCAGGGTATCATCAGATCCCAATGCACCCAGATGATAAGGCAAACACGACATTCTTCTGCGAAAATAGAGTTTACGAATGGAACAACATGTCATTCGGTCTAAGGAATGCTGGGTCTACTTATCAAAGACTGGTCAACAAAATGTTTGAAGGAGAGATTGGGAAGATAGTTGAGTCTACGTGGACGATACCGTGGTGAAGAGCCTGGAATGGAGGGATCATTTCAGCCATCTAAAAAAGATTTTTGAAATCTTCCGGCACTATGGAATAAAGCTAAACCCTAAGAAGTGTACGTTCGGCATAAGCAAAGAGAGTTTTCTCGTATACTTGGTCAGCTCAAGGTCGAAGCAATCCTAAGGATGGACCCACCGAGGCACATGAAAGAGATTCAGAACCTGACGGGCAGATTGGTTGCCTTAAACAGGTCATGTCGAAAGCATCAGATAAATGTAAGCCTTTCTTCGACGTAATCAAAAAGCCAAGTTTGAATGGATGGAAGAGTGCGGGAAAGCATTTGACGAGATAAAAAAGGAACTGTCAGATCCTAGGATTTTCTCTAAACCTTCACCGGGCGAGACACTACAGCTATACCTAGCAGTCTCCGAAATGACGATCAGCTCAGTATTGGTCAAAATAGAAGAAAAGAATCAGAAGCCGGTGTACTTCGTAAATCAGTCCTTGAGGTACGCAGAGCTTAGATATTCGGTAATGGAGAAAGTGGCATATGCTCTCATTATGAGCTCGAGAAAGCTGAAACCATACTTTATGGAACACACCATTGAGGTGCTGACGATATTTCTTTTGAGGCAAGTACTCCAAAGGCCAGACGTCGCAGGAAGACTGTTAAAATAGTCCATCGAATTGGGGCAGTTCGATATAGCGTACCTACCGAGGAATGCGATCAAGGGACAAGTCATGGCGGACTTCATAGTGGAACTGACTTTCTCTGTACCAACCGAAGAGAAAAAAAGAAAACCTTGGGTCATGCACGTGGACGATTCGGCAACGACAGTAGCATCGGGAGCCAGAATCGTCATTCAAACGCCGTCTGGAGAAACCTTCTCGACCGCGATCAGGTTCGGCTTCTTGGCCACTAATAACAAGACAGAGTACGAGGCCCTACTAAATGGTCTAAGAATGGCACTGTCCATGGAAGCAGGTGAGCTGATGATATACAGCGACTCATAGTTGGTGGTGAACCAGGTGAAGGGGAATACGATGCCAAGAATGAACACATGAGCCATTATAGAGGATTGGTTGTAGGCTTACTGCAGAAATTCAAACATGTGTTTTTATAATGCATCGACAGGAGAGACAATATGGGAGCCGACGTGTTGGCTAAGCTGGCCACGACGTCAAACGCGGAGGACCTAAATAACATTAATATCGTGAGACAGGAGAACCCGTCAGACACCACCGTGTGGGTCCTGAATGAACAACCAACAGAAGAGTCATGGATGACCCCGATCAGGGCATATCTGGAAGAAGGAAGAGTACCATCGGATAAGGACAAGGCTCGGCAAATCAGGCTTCGATCTACGAGATACGTCTTAATAGAAGGAAAGTTGTATAAGAGATGATATTCATCACCGTTCCTGAAATGCCTAACTTCTGATGAAGCGAGCTATGTACTAACAGAGATACATGAAGACATATGCGGGAATCATACAGGTGGGATCGCTCTAGCACACAAAGTGGTCAGACAAGACTACTTCTGGCCAACGCTAAAAAAGGATGCCACTCAATACGCAAGAGCATGCACAACTTGTCAAAGTTTGGCCCCAATAGTTAGATCTCCTTCGGAACAACTCACTTCAGTGTTCGGCCCATGACCCATTGCGAAATAGGGGATTGATTTAATCGGACCGCTGCTTATCGGAAAAGGGGAAAATAAATTTGCTATTATTGCTGTAGATTATTTTACAAAGTGGGCCGAGGCAGAAGCCCTCTCGACGATCACTGAGGCTCGGGTCAAAAAGTTAATCTAGGAAAATATCATATGCCGGTTCGGGATACCTTTTGCCATAGTGACCGACAATGGCAAGCAATTTGACAACGCTAGACTGAGAAAGTTTTGTGAAGACTACATCATCAGGAAGTGGTCCTCCACACCGTACCACCCACAATCTAACGGGCAGGTCGAGGCGGTGAACAAGATCATCAAACACACATTGAAAGCTAGATTGGAAAAGCTGGATGGAAAATTGCCAGAGGAGTTGCCAGGAGTCCTGTGGTCATACATGACACGTCGAGAACATCCACCAATGAGACCCTATTCTCGATGGCCTTCGGCGCCGAGGCGGTGATACAAGTGGAGATAGAAGAGGCCAGTCCCAGGATCGCTCTCCACAAGGAAGAGGCAAATGACAAATTGATCCGGGAGAATCTAGACCTATTGGAAGAAAAGAGATTGAACGCGGAATTACATAACGCGGTTTACAAGCAGAGAGCGGAAAGATTCTATAACTCCAAGATAAAGTTGAGGAGATTTAAAGGCAAATTGGGAAGACCTTTACGTAATCAAGAGAGTGCTGGAAGGGGGAGCATACAAGTTGGAAGAGGTAGATGGCAAAAAGATACCGCACCCATGGAACGCACAATACTTGAAGAAATATTATCAATGAAGCGGAAAGCAAGATGAATGAGGTTGGTGATACAGTTTCTGTTACAGCACTTAATCAAGGCATTAGACCATAATATGTGGAAATTTGCAAATTATATGAAAATCTTTTTGATGATACGTGGTTAAGGATGTCATTATGTTCATAACAAATGGTAAAGAGTATTTATTTATTGGGATATCATGGCTTTGGGGATATCAATATGTAAACATCACCACATAAGCTTAGAAAGAAAACTGCAAGAATAAGTAAAAGGATTATGAAATAACAATGGAAAAAATAGAACCGAGACTAAAGAATAAGAGATACCGAAGGGGAATAACCAAAAAGAGAAATGAAAGGCATGCTAAAACAAAAAGTAGGGTCAGAATAGAAATAAAAGGCGTGAGTGTCGGATTCATGGAAAATCGAAACAAAGATGCCAAGGCATCAGACTCGGAAGTCAAAACCAAAATCAAGGTATCAGATTAGAGCTAAAAGGCTAATCAAGGGAACCTCGGTATAATGAGATTAGATCGTTTTGGATAAAAATTGAAATAGCAGAACCAGAAGGTGAAGTAGCAACAGACCTCAGAACAGCGTCAGAATGGAACGCAAACATATATATAATGGATATATAAGGCACATAATATAAGGTTCGGAGTAAATGGAACAGACTTTGGGATATCGTTGGGAATAAGCACGAGTAGGTATACATGGCGGATGCATAGGAAGATCGGAAGATTATGATTGGAACAAAGGAAATGAGCTCCTCGGGATGACACATGAAATGACACGAAGGTACAATACGGGATAAAAGTCGAGACGCGAATTAGAAGCAAAAGACTAAACTTCGGGGTCTAAGTAAAACTGGTGATAACAAAACCAAGGGAAACATATGGACTTCAATTTTTTTTTCTGACTGCTGAGGGAATGGAAGATGCTCGTCATCTTATCCTCCATTTCCTTTAATTGGGCTTTGGCACGGATAACCCTCTCCTCTGCTGAGCCAGGGCGTGGAATACGCTGCTCCTGGACTCAAATGTGGGCCTCGGCTTCGGCCAACCTAGCACGAGCTTCGGCAGCTTTAACTCTCGCGGCATCTCTGGCAATCTCAGCCTCGGTCAAACTCGCCTCCAAGGACTCGAGAGTAGCCCACCCTACATCAACCTCGAAATTTGAAACCTTCAATCGTTCTCTCTGATGCGCAACGATAGAGGTTAGCTCAGCATTCTCGATCTCAAAGACATTCAATCTCTCTTCGAAGCTGGCAAAAGACCCCTCAAAACGGTCAACAAGCCGACTGGAAAACAAACAATATTGATCCATAAGGTGCAGAGAAGAGTAAAGATAACCAACAGCAACCCCGGCTATCACGACCAAACCAGAAGAGTCCTGGGAAAGGGAACCAGGAGAAATAACCAGAGGAACACGGTGAGTAATCCGACGAGAAACACCTGCAACAAAGACCTGAGCTCCTAGCTCCCGCAACTCAGATAAATCAGACTCATCATCTCCCTCAGCTATATTTTTTCCACGAGCACGAGCCTTCTTAGCAGCCAACCTTGCGGCTTCGGCATCGGCGTCTGCAGGATCAGTTGTTGCGGCAACACCTGCAGGGTTCGGATTAGGAGCAGGAACTGTCGAGATGACTTGAGGACCAGAATGAGCATCAATCGTTCTCCCAGAAGTAGCCACGGAAGTTGACTTCACCCTAGGCCCAACCATCATGTCATAGTCCTCAGCCTCGGAACCACTACCCACCTCAACGTCGGGAGCTTCCATCGGTTCAGGATCTTCCTTGGGATCCTCTTCTGGATCCTCATCTGGATCTAATCAGGATCTTCCTCGGAATCTTCTTCCGGATCTCCCTCCGGATCCTCCTCGGGATTTACTCCACCCTCGGTCTCGGCGATGAGAGGATCTGCAAAGGGACACCACTGGTAAGAATGCAACGAACACAGAGAGGATAAGGAAGCACGAGCGGAGGCAATTATTCCCCTTAACCTTTTAGCGAGAAGGTCGAACTCACCAACGGAAGGGGATGGACCAGACACATAGCTAATTCCAGTTGGCCGAGAAGGACCACCGTGATCATAAACACCTCTTTCTCGCTTTCCGAGCAATGAATCAGAGACAGATCCAGAACCAGGGACAAGAGGAAAACCTGGAGGGGCAGTGAAGGAGCACCGCGACTGACCACGGGGAGGAGACAAAAGGGGCAAGACCCTATTTTCAGTAAGCTGAACAACCAAGAGATCTTCACCAAATTTCAAGTCTTCGGACCCAACAGACAGGTTGTCCACTTCATCATCTTCATCGCGAGATGAGGAACGAGCAGAATAGTCGGAGTCAGCCTCCTCATCTAAAAACTGATATGCATACTTGTGCGGAGTTAGCGATAAGCCGACCACGGAAGCAGTAGACCCTACCGGAGACAGGACATCTTAGAGCTCACCTGTAGAACAAGGAAGAGGGGTCAGGCATAGAATAAAGGGAACTGGAACAAATGAAAAGAACACCCAGAGAAAGAGAAGAGAGTACCAGTTGTCGCGCTACGACCAAGAGTAGACATCCCAGCCGAAACTAGGATGGGCTCGGAAAGCAATGGAGAGACACGATAAGTATTCCTCCCATGAGGTAAAAGCTCATAAACTTGGCGAAAACCATCACTCAACAACACAAGGAGACGACGAGGGGGACCTGCATGATATGCATAAAAAAAACATCAAGGATCGTAGGGAACAGTCTAAAGCTCAGAGGACGGGAAAGAATCATACACTTATTCAGCGGAAGAAATCGAGTAGGAAAAGTCACGGGGACACCATTCACACGGATACGATAATCACCACCCAACCAGAACCAAGCCTACTCCCAACTTCTGCCGATAACGTCAGAAGCCCCCACGAAGTGATGGTTATCGCAGGTAAGCAAATGGTAGAAGCCACCGGAGCGACCAGATAGAGAATAAAAGAAGAGAAACTCTAGTTCGAAAGGGTCTCATATTGTATGACCCAACACATGAAACAACGACATAGTGGATATCAAGCGTAACCAAGAGGAGGGCAGTAGCTGACCTATGGCCATGTTCCACCTCTGTAACAACAAACCAATAACAAGGGGATTGGGAGACACAGACCGGCAAGAAAGAGAGAATAGTAAAAAGCAGTGCAACCTGGAGGGGGATTAGAAATGGGAACACCGTCCAGGGGAAGTTTGAAGGTGACATTGAGATTACCATACAGCCGGTGGAGTTCTTCCAAATGCTCCGGGGACAACCTGGAAGGAGGCACCCAGTCAAGCCGTTGAGCCATCCCTCGAAGAGCGGTCCCCAAATTGCCAATATCCTGATGAACGAGAAGATAATCCCCCACATTCAGAGGGAGTATGTCGCCTAAATTCGCATCGATAAGTATCGACATACCACCAGCACCCGCTGCCGGCACAACGGGGACCGACTGCCTATCAGGAGAGGGAATGGAAGTATGGTTGCCACCTGAGGAGGAAGAAGTAGACAAATCCCTCAAATTTGGGCGCGACATCCTACGAAGGCGATTTGAACTACGAATGTCGAGTCGCACATGGTGCGCCGGCGACATATCGAAACTGTTCACCTCCTGAACATCAGCTGGAGGAGGAGTGCCTTCACCAGACATCTTTTACTAACTTGAGAAGCAAAAACTAGGGTTTAAGGAGAAAATGAGACAAGAGAGATTTTCAGAAATCACAAGAATATCGAGGGAAATGCAATTAAAAGGGAACAAACACAAGGACATACAAGGAAGGTGCAAAGGATTAGAATTTTGAAAAACCAAAACGGAAACTGCTTGATAAAATTGGGAGACAGAACGTACTATCATTGGAAATTATGGACTAAAAATGGCTAAGATCCGACGGTTGGGATACAGGGACTTTACAACTTCCAAGGAGGATGGAGAATCCAGATTGATCCATTAGCGCATGACTAAAAACGTGATGACTCATGATAGAAAAGTGGCGGTTATGTTCTAAATTAAAGGTAAATTACCAGAATACCCCTGCGAGAGTTACTAATAACGAAGAAAAATACATCATTCATAAATAATGGATTACAAAGGAGGCTGGAATCCCCGAAAGTCCTGTTACCCAAATAAATAGAGGGAATACAAAGAAAGTTCAGAATAAACTCCTATAAGGAAGATACATTCGATTTAACACTAGGGACTCGGCAGCACTTCATGGATCAGCTAGGGGGTTTTGGAATCAGCAGCATCTGTAGACTGTAGCTTCCCACCTCTAGGCGGCACATCTTCGGAAATGCCTAAAGGAACCTCGGAGGTCGCCGGCCTCAATGAAATGTCAACTTCCCCGGTGCTACCCGAAGCGAGATTGGCCTCTGGGATCGAAAGAGCTTAGGAAACCATAGCAGTCTTAGAAGGCTGAGATTCAGAGGCCTCGGCGAGAACAACTTGACTGAAAGCACGTGCATCACAGGACTCGAGAAGTTCAACCTCAAGGGATGCCTCTCGGATAGGTACCCCTGCAGATTCCGTGGGGAGTTCGACAAGGGGATCCTCAGCCCTAGAATCAACCGTGGCAATATCCAAAACACCATCTGCAAACTCTTCATCAGATCCATGCTCCTCGGAATCTTCAGAAGATTCTTTAGGAATGTCAGTAATAAAGTCGGAATACTCGCCAAGCACCCCAAAATCAAGGTCATCTTTTAAAGTCTCTCCCGGAGGCATTTTATCTTCACTAATGGCTCGGTGGAGAATTCCACGCATGTCATCGAGACAGTCAGGATAGGGTTTCTCAGAAGAGGCTTGGGGCAGAGCGGCAACACAAGAGCAGAAACAATGAATCTTGGACTTCGGAAGGATGACTTCCCTATAGCTGAGATTGTCGGCCTCTGATAGGAGAAACACATCCTTCACATGATCTAATTTGGCTAAGGCCACATCACATTCCCTCAGAACCTCGGCTACAACATCCTCAGTGGCCCTAATCTTCTGAGCATACGAAGCCTCAGATGCTTGCTTTTCCCGTCGTACTTTTTCAAGCTCTTGTTCGGAAGACGCCTGGAAGGCATGAAGACTATTCTGAACTCAAGACAAATCGGCTCGGAACTAGCTTTCCTTCACCATGATCTTTTCCTGATGTTTTACCTCCAAAGCAGCAACCTTGTCCAAAAGTACCTTATTTTGAAGCTCCAAAGTACTCCTCTCTTCTTCGGAGCTAGCCAACAGACTGTCATACCGAGCACGAAGGGTATCATAACTCTTTTGAAGCTCAGCCTTCTTATCCTGCTCGATCCTCAACTTACCTCTTATCAGAGCCTTGCCCGTGCTGGCTTCGGATCCTTGTGACGAAGAGAAGCAACCTCATCTTGCAAGTGGGAATCACATCGTTCCAACTCAGAAATACGATGCAAGGCAATGAAGGCATGAAGCTCTTGCCGACCTATATAGCTGGAAATGCTGTGGAGAGAATCATTGGCAGACACGAGCCAAACACGTTGGAGTGTCAAAATCAAACAGAAGCTCTTGAGTTCGGAGGAAGGTTTTCCTAGCCTCATCCAAGTGGCCATACCTTTGTAAGAGCTCCTGGTCGGCTATCGGATCTATTGGAAGAAAAGGATTGACGTTATCCGATAAAGGCAGAGCAGAAGAGGCACCCTCAAAAGAAGATCCGCCATGTGACCAAAAACGCAAGGGGGTTTTCCTCCGATAATATCGCCACATCTCAGAAGGGGAACAACGGGATGTCGAGTCATTGGAATTACCACCAGGGGTCTGCTAAAGGTCGGACAGGGCAAAGGCACCTAGTTGGCCAAAAGTGACGAAAGGAGATCGGGCAAAGGCTTTCAGTAGAAGGAGAATAGCTGATGTCACAAACTTCAACAGTCCTCTGAGGGGCAACACCAGGCGCAGCGGAGGAACCACCGGCAGCAGCACTAACATCTTCGTCTCTGACCTTCTTCGAGAAACGTACGATGAGAGCAGCGCTATCATGAGTACCTTCCTCGAAAGTCTCATCTAATAACTTATACTTCCGTTTGGGGTGATAGACTTAGCAACAATGGCCTCGGATTTCCCTGTCTAAGACTTCTGGGCTCAAGGTGCTTTTTTAGAGACCTTCTCTCCAGGACCCAAAGCCGACCCCCGCACGAGGTCGGCATCCAACCTTAAGGAAACAAGATTCGAAAGTTCTTCAATCCCGACGGACGTCAGGGGCTGCACGGCAAGAGGGGCTCCGGAAAGCTTCGGGGAAAAAGTTTTTGGAGACCTTCTTTTTCCCCTAAGCATAATAAAAAGAAGGAAGAGTCAACACGAAAGGGAGAACTATACTGCGAGTACTGCAGATGAGGAAGCAATGACAGTAAGTCACCCTACATAGCTATAGCGAAGGTAGTAAAGCCGGCTCGAAAAAGATTCTTCCTTCTGAGAACACACTTGTAATGGCGCTTTTTGTCAAAGAGTTTGCGAATACGACGGAAGGCATCCTGGAACCCTACCGGTAAAGTCTCGAAAGCACACGAATCATCTACTGCATAAAGCAAAAGAAAAGAAATATTAGGATATCACGAATAACATAGAAGTGAGCCGAAAGAAACATACATGCACTGAGAACAAGCTTGGAGAAGGAGCTTCTAGGGAGCACTGTTGGATTTTGAGGGTCCCCGAGGTCATAGACAGAATTTTCCCTCCACGACCCACGAACTCAAAACCACGGATTCTTCCATCCCTTAACCGAACTGGGCAAAGTAGCAACATAGTTAGCATAACGAGGTACTAAATAATAATACTTTTTCGTCCTATCAAAGCCACCCAGCAGTTAATTTCAGCGGTAGTAAAAAAGAAATACTTCTCTTTCCGAAAAAGGACCAAAATTCCCATCAAAGCCACCCAACCGTTTGGTGCCAATTGAGCAGGGGCTATACCCCAAAACTCAAAAATATCCCGAATGCAAGGATGAAGAGGAAACCTAAGGCCGAGCTCAAGTTGCAACTCATAGGCTGCAACAACATTCGACGGAGCATAAACATGCGGCCATCGGGAGAAGAAAAGAAGAAATCGATACCTTCCCCACACTGAAATTTACTAAGAGCAATGACGACGCTCTTTCTTAACCAAGGATCATCAAGGGTCGAGGAGACCTCAGCAGCGGAAAATAAGACGTCCTTGTCCCACCGCGGAAGTTCCCCAAGATGGGCCAACAACCCGGGACCAGCATCAGCAATCTGAGGATTGTACTCTAACGCAAAATTAGAAACAAAATCGGTGACCCTCTGATTAAAAGAGAGTTGGGAAGGAGACGGGGGACCCGAACATTCCTCTGAAAGTGAAGAGGAGGACCCTGAACTACCGAGCAAAGACTCTATCGAACGAGAAAGAAATCTAAGGGATCTAAGAGGAGAAGAGGAACCCTCGCAAGCAATACCGTGAAAATTGCAATAGGAGGAGGATAGAACACGGAGAGAGAGAAGGAAAGAAATCCTAAGCGACGGTGGCAGAAAACTCAGAAACGCGAAGTGAAAGAGTTAGGGAATGAAGGGAAAAGAGTGAAAAAGAATAATACGTGAAGGAAGAAGACGAGCGCACTAAATAAAAGGAGTGCCAACCGCCTACAAGATCAAAAGGAGAAAAAAAAGGGAGATATGAAAGGGAAACCGACAAAAGATTCAAATTTCAAAACTCGAATTGACAGTTACACCCAAATACCAGAAATACCCCCCACCTGAACGAAAATATCTCAAAGACGTCTCGAAGAACCTGATAATCCAGGGACTTATCAGGACGGAGAGCCGAGATAAAAAGAATCCTGGTATCGCAGATACCAAAGCATGAGGGATATAACCCGTGAAATACGATTCGACCCTGAACAATCTCAAGTCATGAAATTATTCTGGCTCGAGGGGCTAATGTTATGGTATTATATCCCCCATGCTTAGTAGGCTCAAAGCCCAATAACCTCTAAAATACTTGAAGAATGAGACCCAACCCTCTAGCGGCCCAAACCGATGATAGGTACTGAAAGGACAGTCAAGGCAGCCCAAAGGCCTAGTCGAGCAAAGAACAAAGAAGGAACCCATCAAAGAAACCGAAGCCAGAAAACACCCTCGGCAGCATCCCTCCCCTGCCCAAGAGCTCAGACGGACATCACAACACTGGAAGTCAACTTGTCCGAGGACCAAATGGACAACAGAAGCAGTGCAGTAAAGAACAAACACCATCATGAAGACTGACAAGTGCAGCAGGCTAGAAGACAAGGCTAACGAGAAGAAGAGATGTCTTGGACAACAATCCTAACTAGAAGACATCAACTGAGTGGCGCATCTTACCCTAACTACCAATGAAAAGTCAGCAAAGGACAGGGGCAACCGGGGAAACCCTGAAAAAGCAACCTATAGCACTCAGACTCCTCCCCAGGCTGGTCGGCGTACCAGACAGCTTCATTAAAGGCGGCTTGTCTTCATCCAGGTGGCGCAAGGCATTTGGCTCAGGTTTAGGGTTTATAGATAGTATAAATAGCCTCTCTGACATGGGAGAGGCAGGTTACTCATGCTCACTTTAGACATTACACTTGTAAGAATCGGTGGTTGATGAGTGTTGTTCTAAGGGAGAGTAATAAAATCGATTGGGTTCTTTGGTAGGAATTGAGTCTTTTATTGGTTTCGATCTCTTTGTTTGTAGTTTTATTATGCTTGATTGTGCTCGTTCTTGGTTTCGTTATTAAACATCTTTATCTCCTAAGATCCAATTAATAAGCCAAGAACATGCATCAACAGATGACATATGGAGCTATGAGCCTTGGGATAAAGTTAAGCGTTTCTTCCCAGATAACAACAGTGGAAGTAGAATCATAATAACCACTAGAAATTCACATTTAGCTTGTAAGATAAGTGGTTCTCATGGCTTTCTAATGAATTTCTTAGATGAGAATAAAATTTAGGATCTAATTCGTTGAACTATGTTCGGCAACGAATCAAATTGTCCCATAGAATTTGAGAAGATTGGAAAGACGATTGCAAGAAAATGTAGAGGCCTCCCTTTATCGATAGTTGTTATTGGAGGAGTATTGAAAAAATCCAACATGACACATGGATATTGGGAGTACACCTTAAAAGATTTGAGTTCACTCATTAATTTGGAGGAAGATGAATATTGCCTACAACTACTGCGTACTAGCTATAAAGAGTTATCCGTACATCTAAAACCATGTTTCCTGTACATGGGAATTTTTCCGGAAGATAGAGAAATTAAGGTGTCCGATGTTATCAAAATATGGATTGCTGAAGGAATTGTGAAACCAATTGATAGGAGAAGTCTAGAAGATGCGGCGGAAGAGTACCTGAAGGAACTTATGGATAGAAATCTGATAATAGTGGAAGAATTGAAGTGGAATGAGAAAGTAAAATCATACAAAATTCATGATGTGTTGAGGGATGTATGCATCAAGGAGGCTAAAAACAGATATTTTACTTCGTAGTAAGTGATGAGGATAAGATTCCAGAGGGCATACATATGGAAAAACACATTTGCCTACCCATGCGGAAGGAATACCGCCCAAAAAAGCTTGCTGCCTTGAAATCTGCATCACCAGTTGCACGTTCCTTGTTTTTTATTGGTGGCAGGGTTTTAATGGATAAAATTGAAAAATCGGTTAGTAGTATAATGTTGAGGTTTAGATACGACTTTGGTATTGAGGGACCTTGGTGTCAGGTTTTCCTCAAGGTAAAGTGTGATGCTGTTATTCTTCGACAGTTAAACTTGAGATACATTTTTCTTGATTTTTATGTTGGGAAATCAACAACATTTTTTCACCTTCCCCTCTTTTGGAACTTACAGTCACTTGAAGTTAAATTCAAATATTTTATATGGAATTCTGAAAGGTTACCAATATGGAAGATGCCTCTACTTAAACATGCTGATCTTGGTTGGTTGCTTACACTCTCAGATCCTTTTGGACAGGGGTAACTTTGTGTTGGAACACTTGCATAAGCTATCGCACTTAGTGAACTTTAAGTGTGAGGAAGAGGCAGTGAAGAGAATCCCCAACATACACACCCTCACTTTGGATTACCATGAGGACGATGAGGAGCAAATTAATTTACTCTGTCTCAACAATATACACAAACTCCAAACCCTTGACATTACCGTGTTCTCCAGTACGGGGGTGTGTCGAGTTCTCATAGTCCCTGGAGAAGTTGTGTTTAAAGGGCACACAGCTCAACGTGGAAGTGTTGAACACAAGCATAGCTTCGTTGCCGTTTCTTCACTTTCTAAGCATTGGTGGTGGTTCATTTTTAGAGGATGCAGGTGGGAAACTGGTGAAGCCCAATTCTGCACCCTCACACATCTCGAAATTGAGTATTGGGATGATCTCAAATACTGGATCACAGATGCTATCTCCTTCCCTTGTCTACACCATCTTTTACTTGGACATTTAGAAGAGTTGGAGGAGATTCATTCTAACATACCAACTCTCCAGTCTATTCAGGTGAAATGTTGTAGTGACTCTGCCCAAGAATCTGCAAAAATGATTAAAGAGGAACAAGAGGGTTACGGGAATGAAGATCTTCAAATTAGAACACTATAACCACCCAATATTTCATATCGAATGTGGAAGATGAATTCTCATTATTCATAAATTCAAATCCAATAAAAAAATTATATCAAATGGTGACTTTTCAAATCATCACACTCACAAGTAGCTCGATTCAAATCCGTTGTTCAATAATGATGTTTCGCTTTGTGTTCATAACTTATTTTTTTTTATTAAAATACTATACCATAACTAGTAAACCATTGAATATTTTTATTAAAATACTATACCCTGACTAGTAAACCATTGAATTTTTTTATTAAAATACTTTACCCTAATTAATGACTAGTAAACCATTGAATACATAAGATAATTTAGTCATTGATCACGATATGTAGAATAAGACAAATTACAAGTAGAGATAAACCATTGAATCACGATACGTGGCAAGTATTTAATATGTGGAATAAGAGATAAAATACCATTGTAGAATAGGTGATCCCATTTACAAGCAGCAAGCCGCGCCTAGAGTCATGGACTTGTATATTGGCAATTGGACTTTGGTCTTGCAACCCATATATCTTTTTGAGTAAAAGTTCGATCACACTTAGGGGCCTGAGGCACAATCAAACCCAATCAAATTGTGCATGCCCAACTCACTTAACATACAGGTTCAATGAATTTAGAGGTATTGAAATCGACAAGCTATGCAACATCAAATTCAAACCCTTCTTCAAGTTATGCAAAATGTCTTATTCTCCAACTACATTACATGCATACAACCACTTCCACAACATTATTTGTATCTGTCAAATACGAAATCGAAAATTCTTAAGAAAATAGCTAACACACTCACATAAACTAATAAGTATATGAAAATGTAAATGAAGATGAAGACAATGGTTTATAGTGATTCGGAGGTAAACACCTACATCCACTTGAGAGAGAGAAATACTTTTATTATCAGATGAGAGAACAAGTCGAGAGAGAACAAGTTGAGAGTTAATCTACTCTCTACAACTCAAAATTTAGAAACTGACAAGCATAACTCCAATATACTGATATGCCAATTTTATGGCATTATATCTTGCTGACCACTCCACCTATAGCACCGGTTGCAACCTCATCTTGAAGCCCTCCTACCATAAATGAATGCAGGGTAAATGACAGGTTGTAGGTCATACAAGAAACTTCCCATATCAGATAATCAAAACTGCCACATCCTTAACCATTTCTAAATAAAACTGACTTTGTGTATGATTCCTTATAACCGCTTCAGACATGTCCAATTGCTACATGCAGTCCACGTGTAGCATCCTGAAGCAAAGGTCTACATATCACAAATCTCCACCTTAGACTTTGCTCCCACCTAACAGCCATTTTCTCCCTCCATTTCCTGCTTTTAAGGAGCAGGAACCTCAAGCTCCTAGTATAATCCAATCAGACCCTTACACAACTCAAACTTTTGAGTTGGTAAAGCCGTAGTAAGTGCATCGGCTGGATTCACACTAGTATCAATCTTCTTTATCATCACAGCTCCACCTTCAACCATATCCCTTACAAAGTATAGTCTAACATCAATATGTTTAGTCCGCTCATGATATCCCTGATGCTTGGCTAAGTGAATAGCACTTTGACTATCACAATTAACTACCATAGTATCTTGAATCACACCAAATTCTGATAACAAACCAGTGAGCTATACTTCCTCTTTTATTGCTTCAGTGAGAGCAATAAACTCGACCTCGATTGTGGACAGAGCCACCACTGATTGATGGCTTGCTTTCCAGCTCACTGCAGTGCCATACATGGTAAACACATATCCAGTAAGAGATTTTCTTGTATCCAAATTTGCTGAAAATCAGAATCTGTATACCCTACAACAATATCACAGTATGCTGCCTTTCTTTCAAACTTTAACCCTGCTGTGCTTGAGCCTTTAATGTATCTTAAAGCCCACTTTACTGACTCCCAATGCAGCCTCCCTGGACAACTTATAAACCTGCTGATTAGACTCATCACATAGGCTAGGTCAGGCCTACAACATACCATGGCATACATCATGCTACCCACTGCACTAGCGTAATGAATCTTGCTCATTTCAGCAACTTCCTTATCAGTTTTGGCTCCATTAAGCAAAGATAAAATCAAGCCCTGTTTAACTAGTGTAGAAACATGCTTACACACATTCATGTTATACCTTTTAAGCACTTTTAACAAGTAAGACTATTGTTCCAATACTAAAATGCCAGCTGCCCTATCTCTGTTAATCTGTATCCCCAATATCATCTTTGCTTCACCAAGATCCTTTATCTCAAACTCCTTCTTGAGAATCTCCTTAACTGCATTAATACCCTCAATGCTTTTACAAGCAATCAAAATATCATCCACATAGAGAAGTAAGTATATATACCAACTGCCTTCATGTTTGATGTAAACACAACTGTCATGAAGGCTTCGTTGAAAACCATTTGCAACTATGTACTCATCAAATCTAAGGTACTACTGTCTAGGACTTTGTTTTAGTCCATACAAGGACCTAAGCAACAAGCATGCCTTTGTATCAGCTTTATCAATAACTACCCCCTCTGGTATCTTCATATAGATGCAAAGAAAATATTAGAAATGCATTTTTACATGGAAACCATTAGAAATATAAGAAAATGTTTAACAAAGGCATGAAAACCATTAGAAATGCTTTCTAATTGAGCAATGTTTAACAACAGGAGAAAATATTTCATTATAATCCACCCCTTCTTTTTGAGAGAACCCCTTAGCCACTAATCTTGCTTTGTATCTAACTCCACCTTGAGTTCCAACTAGTGGCTTTTTCTTATAAATCCATTTACACCCTACCAGTTTATGTGATTGAGGCGTATCAACAATCTGCCGTGTTTCATTTTTACTAAGTAATAGCAACTCTTCTTCCATTGCTATCAACTATTTACTACTTTCTTTACTTGCTAATGCCTCAACATAATTTTTAGGCTCGTATGATTCAATATCAGTGGCTACATATAAAACAAATGAGACTATATCAGCTTGAATGTACCTGACTGGTGGTGTAATGTTCCTTCTCTTTCTGTCTCTTGCTAGCTGGTAAGTACTCAATTGCTGATTTTCTTCAGCATTACCCGTGCTTGCTTGAGTTGCATCCTCAGTCTGATCAAACCCCTCAGATTGAGATTTCTGAGATTCACTTTCATGTTGCACCTCAACCAATGTTCCTTGAACTCCTTCAATAAGTGGCATCTTATCTTCAACAAATATGACATCTCTGCTAATTATAATCCTGTTCTCCCATAACACCAGAGCTTATAGCCCTTCACACCCTTAGGATATCTAATCATAACACATTTCAGAGCTCTTGGCTCTAACTTATCTTGCTTCACATGAGCATATGCTTGACAACCAATTACTTTTAAGTGTGTGTAGCTAGAAATCTTACCTGACCATACTTGTTCTGGGGTTTTGAAATTTAATGTTGTGGATGGACATAAATTTACCAAATATGCTGCTGTTGTTGCCAGCTCGCCCCAAAAACTTTAGACAAACCAGTACTGCTTAACATGCACCTAACTCTTTGAAGTAGAGTTTGATTCATCCTCTCTGCTACACCATTCTGTTGTGGGGTGCCAGCCACGGTTCTGTGTCTTTTAATTCCTCTTGATGTACAAAATGAATTAAACTCTTGAGAGACAAACTCTAATCCATTGTCTGTTCTTAAGCATTTCAGTTTGCTTCCTGTACTGTTTTCAACCTCTAACAACCAATTCTTGAAGGTATTAAAGGCTTTATCCTTCGTCTTTAAAATGTAGATCCATAGCTTTCTTGAATAATCATCAATCAGAGTCATGAAATATGTTCTTCCAGCCCTTATTGAAGTTCGTGCTGGCCCCCATAGATCAGAGTGTACATACTCCAACCTAGCCTTGGTTGTATGCTCAGATACACCAAATTTCAACCTCTTTGATTTTCCAAGGATACAGTGCTCATACTAACTCAATTTCTCATCTTGTTTGAAACTGATCAAATGTTGTTTTGTGAGTTCTTGCATTCCGTTTTCACTGACATGCCCTAATCTTTCATGCCAACGTACAACCTCTTCTTGTTTCTCAATGTTATGCATCTGTCCTGCAATTTCATTTCCAACCAAGAAGTACAAATCTGATTTTCTGATTCCTCTCATGACTGTTGTTCCCTTCTTTGTAACTGTAAGAACTCCACCTTCTGACCTGAAGATACACCCTTTAGAATCTAACATCCCAAGAGATATTAAGTTCCTTCTTAATTCTGGAACATATCTCACGTTGGTCAGCAGCCTTTGAACTCCGTCATACATCTGTAATTTGATGGATCCAATATCTTTGATCTTGCATGACTGATCATTCCCCAATAGCACTGCACCTTCTTCTTGATACTTGAAATCTACAAATCAGTGTTTCATTGATGTCATATGAAACGTACAGCCCGAGTCCAATACCCACTCAGAGGAAACATTACTAGAAGTGACTGACAAAGCCTCCACAATGTCTAATTCATCACCTTGTTTCTGAATTACCTGGTTGGCTTGATTCTTTTGTTTCCGTGGCTTGTTACCACCTTTCTTAGCCTTGAATGCCTTCCATTTCGAGCACTGCTTCTTGAAATGCCCTGGCTCATAACAATGATAACATCTTCTTGTATCAGACTTAGTAGATGATCCAGCAGCCTTTTTATCCTGCTTCTTGGAATTTCCCTTCCCTTCTTGTTGTACTTGTTGTTGCCTTGTTTCTTAGCAATCAAACCTTCTCCGGTTGCTTGTGACTCTGAACCTCTTTGAAGCTCTTTAGATTTCAGAGCCAATTGCACCTGATCCATGGTAATAGAATCCATATTACCAAACAGCAAAGCATCTTTAAGATTATCTAAAAATTTAGGAAGAGAAGAGAGGAGTATAAGAGCCTTATCTTCATCTGCAAGAGCCACATCAATATTCTCTATATCATCAATGATCTTATTGAAATCATCAAGTTGATCTAGAGCTGGTCTTTCATCAGTCATCTTGAATGCATATAGCTTTTGCTTCATGAACAGTCTGTTTGCTAGACTTTTCACCATGTATAACTCCTCCAATCTTTTCCAAACATCCCTTAATGTCTTCTCTTTAGAAACCTCCCTCAGAGCCTTATCTCCAAGACACAAGATGATTGCACTATGTGCCCTTTCTTGAGTTCCTTGATCTGCTGCAACAACAACCGCATTACTTGAAGAGCCTTCAGTAACCACCAATGGCTTCAAGGCATCGATCAAGCCCTGTTGTGTTAGAACGGCTCTCATCTTTACCTTCCAAAGACTGAAATCAGTCTTTTCTGTGAATATTTCTACATCAAACTTAGCTGTAGTCATCTCGAACTCGTTCCTTTGCCTGCCCCTTCCCACAGACGGCGCCAGTTGTCAAATACGAAATCGAAAATTCTTAAGAAAACAGCTAACACACTCACATAAACTAATAAGGATATGAAAATATAAATGAAGATGAAGACAATGGTTTATAGTGGTTCGGTGGTAAACACCTACATCCACTTGAGGGAGAGAAATACTTTTATTATCAGATGAGAGAACAAGTCGAGAGAGAACAAGTTGAGAGTTAATTTACTCTCTACAACTCAAAATTTAGAAACTGACAAGCATAACTCCAATCTACTGAAATGCCAATTTTATGGCTTTATATCTTGCTGACCACTCCACCTATAGCACCGGTTGCAACCTCATCTTGAAGCCCTCCTACCATAAATGAATGCAGGGTAAATGACAGGTTGTAGGTCATACAAGAAACTTCCCATATCAGATAATCAAAACTGCCATATCCTTAACCATTTCTAAATAAAACTGACTTTGTGTATGATTCCTTATAACCGCATCAGACATGTCCAATTGCTACATGCAGTCCACGTGTAGCATCCTGAAGCAAAGGTCTACATATCACAATATCCTAATTCTATTAAATGTACCCCAATTACTAAATATTTAAACTTTCATAATAAAGAAATAAAAGAAATAAATGACACAAATTGATATCACATTAATATAGAAATATTGATTTTATTAATAATGAGAGTATTACTATAAAATATATGAATATTACTATAAAATAATGTTGATATAGATATTTGTAAATAATGCATAGCAAAATATATATATATATATATATATATATATATATATATATATATATATATATATATATATATATATATATATATATATATATATATATATATATATATCAATCTTGATAACATAGGTTTGAAATATAGTGTATTTTTCTTTCTTATTTTCTTTCTTCTTTCTTCACGGATAACATCAATTCTAACGTGAAAATCATAATTTTTCATAAATGAAAAATTATGATTTTCACGTTAGAATTGATGTTATCCGTGAAGAAAGGAGAAATAAAATAAGAAAGAAAAATGGAAACTGCCGGAAGTAATATGGTGAATCGATTGAGCTCTGTGGATGGGTGCGTCGGTTCAGGTAAAATTGTTATTGTAGGACACGTGGCGTGTAAGTTTGACAAACTGAATTCCAACAAAAAAAATTTCCCCACCGTCACCACCACAACCATTCTCTTCTTTCTCCACTGCCAATTGTCTTTGCGCGCCCCACCTTGTGTTTTTGTTCACCTCAACTTCTTATAAATCATTTATATTATAAATAAAAAATAATAATATTTAAGCTGACAGTGTGACTAGTATATGCGAATGCTAGTTACGTATTATTTATAAATATTCACTAAAACATTGAATAAGAGGTATCTTATTCATTGAAATATCACTAAAAAATTCACATGAAAGAAACAATAAGATTAAGAGAATAGAATCTATTCCTTTCATCATTGAAATATCAATATTGAGAGATTTATAAAAAATTCACATGAAAGAAACAATAATATTCAGGAATTAGAATGTTTTTCTAGCAAAGAGATTGAGAGATTTATAAAAACAGATTCAGAAATTAGAATGTTTCTCTAGCAAGTACACTACATATTTACATAATATACTAATAATTATGTGAACTTAAATAATGTAAATATTTTGTTACATTTTCCTGTTATATTTCTCCAAAAATTTCTATCATAATTGCATTTTATTTCAGAGAACAATTTCTATCATAATTGTATTTTATTTCAGGGTATCATGAATTTTTTTCACGTTCTAATTTCCTGTTTTGAAATTTAATGGTACTTGGGCGTTCACTAAATTATTAGTACTATTTTTTTTAGGGTGAGTGTCATGTAAATCGGGTTTACATGTAAACTCTATTTTTTAAAATTACTCTTTATTATATTTCATAAAAATTACTTTTTGAAAAATAATAATTTTTATATATTTCTAAAGAGTAATTTTTTTTGTTTTAAAAAGTAATCGATAAATTAGGGTTTACAAAAATTTGAAGAGTTGTTTTTAATTTAGAAGAGTAATAATTTATGTGTCTAAAAAGTAAATTTTTATGTACTAAAGTGTAATTATTCATGGATCCTACATTTCTTCTACTCATGCGTGAGGCGTGTTAACAGGGGTGTTAGCAAATTTTTTAATTTTTAATTTTTTGGATTTTTTTTTCTTCTTTCATTTGAAGATACAACATACAAGAGAATAATGAAATTGACATTTATAACTTCATAAATACTTGTGTAAATTGAGTTCACAACGTAAATTCTGATCCCCTACCAATTTTATATATCTTATGTATTATTAAAATATTTAAATTAAAGAGGACACAAAGTTTACAAGAATTTATAATATAAACTTGGTTTAAAAAAACTAACTCATATTACTTTTGATCAATCTTGTGCCATAAAAGTAAAGTTATAAAAGTAAAGTTTAAAATTGTCTGATTTGCACTTGATTGATCATACACCTCGGTTTTATTGAAATTATTTTTTAATGCATGAAAAAATTATTCTTTAAAATGATGAATTATTACTTTTTTTAAATAAAAAATATTACTTTTAATCAAAATTTTTATATAACAAAGAATAATTTCGATGTAAGGTGAACAAAGAATACTTACCTTAATATTATTGCTAAATAAATGGATTTTTGTTTCTTCTAAATCTCAAATATTTTAATTAATTAACAATAGAAATAAAAATCATGATTTTTCAAACGATTGAGTTGATTAACCCTGGTTAAATTGTCTTTGGAAGGAAAAAAGAAAGAAAAAAAAGTTTATTGAATCAGAAAAGGGGAGAAAATATTACTCCATTTACAAACCCTAAACCAATATGAATAAAAACAAAATTTCCAACATAATCACCTAAAGTGGGATTATAGAAAATTCCAAGCACAAAAAATAAAAAATAATAATAAAAAATTCTCTACAAATAAATAAATAAATAAACAAGATTGGATTTAGATTTAAAAAGCAAAAAGAGTTTAAGGTAAGAAGCATAGCAAGGTGAGAAAGTGTCATACTTTCTTCAAGAGATGGACAGTTCTGTACTCAGCATCATCCTTGATAAAACTCCACCAGATATATGTAATAGGAATGGTGGAAGCCTGGCATAGAGTAGTAGCATCCAACAATCCTTCATGAGCAGGGAAGTCCAACACTCGTACGAGTATCGAAACCCCGCCTCCAAACACCACAATCCACAACTTAAATCGATAAGGATGCCGAGTTGCTACTGCCCAGATCGACCAAGTAGTGAGCTGCACCAGACCCATGGCTACGCACACCTTCATGTTCCATCCTGTCAATAACTTTAAATCTTGTAGATACTTGATCGAGTAAGATTATTTAATGTCTTCAAGGAATAGAGATGTGTCATATCTAGAAAGATGATGTAGCTAATGAAGATAGATGAGTAGTGATGGTACCATAGTCCATCTGATAGTTGCAAAGGAACAAAATGTGGGTAGTAGAAAATGCAAGAATAGGAGCAGCAACCATGACTCTCGCAGCATCATTTCTCAACCCAAAGCTTCTTATTATTGCCAATATTATCGAGTATCCAAGTAAAACGATTGCTGATGAATATTCCAGCTTTTCTGTCACGTCCATGCCGCTGCATTTGAGGATTGTAGGGTCAGAGATCATTCTAGTAATCCAAAGAATGCGTTGGGCAATGCAAGTAGAGATTAATGTTTTTCGAATAAAAACCATTTAATCTTCCTCAGGTCAAAAGAGAAAAAGGATGGAGTATATCAGAACTATAGATGGATACAAAATTGAAAATTAACTTACTGACTGTGGAAGACTGCACTCCAAAACCACGCATTCATAGACAGTATCGCATAGATGTTAAACAGGCCATAATAATCGTAAAATGGCGTCTTATCTGGTTTTAAGGGCAAGCTATAGTAAAGAAAGGAGGAAAAGGAACGCCAACCATGAAAATGCATCAGAAGATTAAGAGCTGAAAAGGCAACATAAATCGGTTCCTGAGTAAATCCAGGGGCATTACATCAGGGACATCCTATAAAAAAGAATGATATGACAAGGATAACCTGCTTAACTCATGTAAAACTAATTGAATGAAAACATACAAGGCAGCTAACCTGGATACCATATAAGTACTGAGAGGCCCATTTGCCGTGGTACTTAACAGAACCTTGACCGAGTTCAGCTCTTTCCTTTTCTCTTCTGTTCATACAATGATAACGACAGTTGCCCCTGCAATCTGATTGCTTCCACCGCATGTAAAGAGGCATATACCAAGGTGCATTGACAGACAAACTTTCTGGAGTGGACTCGCAACACGAAAAGCATCTTTCACCAACACAACCTGTCGTTTCACATTGCTTCACACAAGCCCTTCACATCCATCAAAATAGGGAAGGTCAGCCTTTCTAAAAATTTCGTTTCTATGCGAGCAGTAGAGCTTTCACTCTTCAATCCTCATATCTTTCAAGTTGTAATAACTAATAAATGCAAAGAAAATGGTTTACAGCAAAATGAGGTTCATGCTATTTTCAATAGCAACCAGTGATCCGAAATATTGTAAAGATACAAAAAGGGTCAGGAGATGGATGATTGATGATCAAAACCAAAAATCAGTATAACCAAATGAGTTAAGCAATGAAAATCATATAGGACCAAGGACAAAGTTCATTTTATCATGATTCATGAAACTAATGATATTAACAAAACAAACTAATAAATAAATTAACTAGATTAAGAAGTTCACCTATATAAAGGATCAGAACCTCCTGCACTGGCGTCATACTCTCTCACAAGGCAAGAGAATACCATCAAAAAAATTGTCCAGTAATAATTGGCCATCTGGAATGACAATTGTACCAATCAGAGATAGTCTAAAGAAATTATAAGATTGAAGATTCAGTATGAGCACAAGGCATAAACTTCAATATCTATAGGTTCAATTCTAATGCTTATAAGGCAATCCAAAAGAGTTCATAACCATTTTTTTGGTTCGACTAAATTTCATCTGACTCAATTAACAAAGAAACCACATCATCCATCAAAATGAGCAACTTTTGAAGCAAGGAACTTCTTTCATGGTGCAAGCCAAGCTAATCCCTGAATTTATGGGGCTAGTTAAAAAGTGCACATAGTCACAGCTGATTTCTAGATTGAAAACAATAGCATTAAGCAAATATAGCAAAATAGATTAAAAAGTAACTGAGGTGCATTACATTCTACACCATTGCTAATGGAAGAAACAAATAATTAGAACCTTGCCAATCATTTTATCACATTCCAAATAAAGATTTATCAATTTATTTACAGGGGAAACTAGGTTATAATCAGCGATAACTCCTCCATAGCATTGCAATGAAATGTAGGTTTGTAGATTCATTAGATTGCAAACTTCAACTCAACAAATAAAAAACGAATCTACATGATTTAACCGACTACATACACAAAAACACATATTAATGCAACAAATGTTTCAACAACATTCATCTTACTCATACCATGAACCAGATCAACAAAAACTATCGCAAAACAAACATCAAGATTCATAAAATTCCAACGTAACAATTCATCAGAATCGAATTGGGGAAACGAAACTACACACTCTATAGAAGACGAGCAGAAATTTGTGAGGAATATTCAGAGAAATTTGAGAGGGCAGAAGATATACCTTGAACCGCTGAAGACCAAAAAAAATAAATCACATTCTGTGACAGGAGAGGAGTGGAAATAGAAAAGGAGTGATGTGAAAAATCTCCACTTACCAGCTCTTCAACCCCTGGAATTATGGCGCCAAAATACACCTCACACTCTAATTAGTGGGGAAGTATTCTATTTTTGGAAATTCTGGTTCTTTTTATTAATAAATTAATTAACTAATGGACCTTATTGAATGGATCAATTTGGAATTAACTAATTTTTAATCAATATAAGCTTAATTTAAAATAATATATCAATCAATATTCATATATATTATTATAATTTAATTTAATATATATACTCCCTCCGTCCCATTGAAAGGTATCCATTTTACTATTTCTGGCATTCGCTTCAAAAGCATTAATTTTCTCTATTTAATAAAAAAAATACACAAGACACACCACTTCCCTCTAATACAATTATCCATCTTATCTATAATAATAATACTCCTTAATTTATGTGCAAAAAGCAAATAAAGACCTTAGAACCGTCTACGTGCAAACAACAAATGAATGCCTTTCAAGGGGACGGAAGGAGTAAGACATATGATTTTCTTTTGATTTCAATCATAAAATTTAATTATACTAATAATGAATTTTATTATTTAAATTTTACTTTTGTATTTATTTAATTTAAAAATATAAATTTGATTAATTTTTAATCAATATATACTTAATTTCAATTAATATATCAATTTTATTTTTGTAAGAATCGTCTCTATAAATATTTGCTTTCAATTACGATCGTTCATTCTTTAAAATCATTTTATATAAATCTTTTCCTTACTTAATCAAATTCTTACACTCTCCCTCTTTTTTTTTATTTAGTTTTTTTCTCTAATGCTTTTTTTTTCTCTTTTACAGATTCTACTTTCATATTATTTATAATCTACTCTAATTTATTTTGTGTTTTATACTTATATTTGATCTTATATGCATGTTCAATAATTCTCCTAAAAGGTATCATTATACTTTTTAATTTTTTGTTATTTTATTTTTTTCTCTTCGATTTTTGTATTTTTTTTTAAATAATTCTGTAAACCTTATTTTTATAATTTAAGTTTTGTTATCTTCTGTTATATTTTTATTTGATATTATTTCTAAGTTAAATCATTCTGATTTTTTATTTTATTTGTAGGTCCAATCATTATTTTAATATTTGTAATTTATTATATTAAATAATATTTTATATTTTATTTTATTCTCATGTTATTTAATTTGAAAAATATATATATTATAATAAAATATATCTTTATTTTAAAAAAATAATAATAATTAAGTTTTATTGATAAATTATATCTACTTTTTATTAATTAAAAAATAAAATTATTTTAATATAATTAATTATATAAAGCTCATATTTATCTTAAATTCCGAATCAAATCAATCAATGAAATTATCTATAAATAAATAGCGTATTTACCTATTATATAAACCGAATATGATATATGTGTTTTTTTATATTAATTGCAACAAATTTAAATATGATTTGATGCAATTAATTAGATAACGTTTCAACTTTATTTTAATAAATAATAAGAATATTAATTAATTTCTAAAAAATTAATATAGTTAAATATTATATATAATTTAAATTATATTTATATATTAAGTATACTTAGATCATCATTAAAATTTTTATAGGATATTATAATAAAGAGTCAAATTGCAGTGCTTTAACCTGAATATTGAGTGCCCCAAAATCACAATATAATTAATACATCTTTAAATTTTATTTTTGGCGGATCATAAATTATCTCTATCTATACATATATAAAAACAAACCTAAATTTTTATATTTATCTTCAATTTTTTTTACCTCTTTTCAATTTTATTATGGGTAGGTCTTGCGTGAGACCGTCTTACGTGAAACTATTTTTCACTTTTTAAAATAATAATCATTTTCGCTAAAACATTATCACTTTCGCTATGAAATGTTATCACTTTTTATTTATGCTATAAACTGTTCATTAAATAGCATTGTCACTTTTCATTAGTTTATTATCATTTTTTTATGTAAAAGTTATCACTTTTTTGTCGTCTCATGTAAGCCCTTTCGTGAGACGGTCTCACACAAGTCTTTGCCTTTAATTATATATATAAACCATGCAGTTTTAATTTTGGCTCTCCATTTAAAACATTAAATTTTAACCATTAATATTATTTATGCTAATAATACATTTTTTAATTAACAATATAATAATTTAGTAAATATGAGTGATATTTTTGGCATATTCTATTAATTATCAAATCTATCTCCGTCCGCTCCAAAGTGTCTCATTTTTTCATTTTGGGCATCTGCCCCTAAGGTCTAATTTCCCTTTTTATATACATGAGCCCACACACACCCACTAATACAATTAAAATATGGGGCCCACACACACTAATATAACTACCCTTTACAAATTAAATAATAATACTCCTTAATTCACGTGCAAAAAGTAAATGTACCCATTTAGGGCAGACGGAGGGAGGGAGTAGTATTAAATGGACGTTTAAGATTAAAATAGAATAAAAACGAAATATTATAAAATTATGGATACGAGTAGTAGATATTTAAACGGATACGACATCTCTATATAAGCGTGTAACCTATACGTTGTCATTCTTAAATATAAGTAAAAATTAATGTTATGAAAAACTAAGCGTATATACAATACTATTTAATTGAAAAATATAAAATTACATTATGTTAAAAAAAATTACATTTATATATTATATATAAATAATTAACAATTTATAAGGGAGAGCATAATGAAGAAACTAAATGAAGATTAGAAGAAGGTGTATCACCGGGTGATGGAAAGCGTTGTCTCTGGAACAAAAAGAGTTTTCTTCGTATATGGATACGAAGATACCAGAAAGGCATTCCTATGGAAGACGATATTGGCTTATATTAGATCAAAGGGGGATATAGTGTTGAATGTGGCATCAAGTGGAATTGCATCCTTACTTTTGTCAGGGGGCCGAACATCACACTTGAGATTTTGTATTCCACTTTCAGTGTGCAGTGATTCAACGTGTAATGTAGGGCAGGGAAGTGATCTTGCTCAACTCCTTTCTATTCTCAAATTGATCATTTGGGATGAAGCGTCAATGGTAAATAAATGGTGCATTGAGACCCTTGACAAAATCATAAAAGACATTATGCAACTTGAAAATTGAGAAAATTTAACCAAACTCTGGGGGGGGGGGGGGAACTGTATTTTGTGAGGAAAAAATAACAATACTCTCTCTATCCCGTCCTAATGGTTACATTTGCTTCTTGCACGGTGATTAAGGAATATAATATTTTAATGTATAGTGGATAGTTGTATTAGAATGATAGGTGGGTCACATGGAGATGGTTTAATCATTTTGTGTGGGTCCCATATAACAAAAAGAGTAATGAAACCATTAGAAACTGATCCACAAATTGGAAATATATAATTAAAAGGCCGGGAGGACATAGGAAGTATAAGAAAGAAAACCAATTATACACAAAAATATTTATAATTATTTTCGTGCAAAACACATATGTGATAATTATAAACATAAATAAAAAATAATAATATTACAACAAAATTCTAACTAGACCAAAACCAAACGAGACAAGTTCAAACATATTTATAGAGATAAAACTATTAAAACTAAAATATAATTAACAATAATCCTATAATAAAATGTTTAAAAATTATTCGCAAAATATAATTATTTCCGTGCAAAACACATATGAGATAGTTATAAACATAAATAAAAAAAATTAATGCTACAACAAAATTCAAACCGGACCAAAATCGAATGAGAGAAGCTCAAACATATTCATACAAATACATAACAATATTAAAAAAAACAAAAAAATTAATCAACAATTCTATAATAAAATGCTTTCCGTGCAACGAACGGATGAGAAATACTAGTTTAATTTAATTAATCTATTTTAAATTAAAGTAAGTATCATTTTTATTTAAAATGTTCAAATTTCAGTGCACTATTTAATTATTAATTTTGACATATTTACTCTAAAATACCTTTTTAATTTAATTAATTAATTTTAGACTAAAATGAAGTATCATTTTTATTTAAAAATTTACTCTAAAATAGCCTCTTAATTTAATTTAATTAATCTATTTTAAATTAAAATGAAGTACCATTTTTATTTAAAATATTCAAATTTCAGTACACTCTTTAATTATTAATCTTGACCCGCAAGCATTAATAATCAGGTTTGGGATGAATCTTAATAAAAGCCTAATGAGTACATTGTAACCAAGCAATCCAAAAGAAGGCTAAAACTTGTGTGTTCTTGGACACCGTGCGCCCAAATATCTTTTAGTATTAAATTATATACCATTTAATATAAGGACATGTAACATACCCTCTTTAATTATTAATCTTTTACCGCAAGCATTAATAATCAGGTTTGGGATGAATCTTAATAAAAGCCTAATGAGTACATTGTAACTAAGCAATCAAAAGAAGACTAAAATTTGTGTGCTCCTGGACATGTACTCTTTATTTTTTGAAAAAATATAAAAAAAATTTAATGAAAGTGTATACATTTAAAACAAAAAATTATTATTTTATTAATTAAAGTGTATCTTTTTTAGAATAAAATATTATACCTTAAACATATTGTGCACGTGGGACACCAAGTGACACAACTGAAAATCACAAATCATACTGAAAGTAATAGAAATTTGGTCTGATTTTAATGGTATTAGATCCGAAAGAGTATTAGATCATAATCTTTCTTTTGGTTTGACTTAATTTTTTTTGTTTGACTTTAATATTTTGAATTTAGGATTTAGTTTCCAAAGATTAATTATTGTAACAAAATATTAAGTTAAATTAATTTAAATAAAAATTCTTATTTTTCAAATCTAATTTTTATATAGTTATAAGAGGAGTTTTGGTCTTATCATAAAACTATTTAAAGAAAAAAACGTCAAATCTCGATATTATTATTATATCCTTACTATCATAGAATATAAATTATTTATCAAGAATAAAAATATTGATATTTTGGATTATATATATAGTTCGGTGTAATTAGCGCATACTATAATATATAGTCTACGGGTGATAACTCTTTTGAGGAGAAATTCATTTTTTTTACAAGAGATTAAAGAAGAAGGCGTAGAAGAAGAGTCCTAAAAAATTTTGACGTCAGTTACTTTGCTCTACTCTTGATTACATTTTTTTCTGACTTACTTTCTGCGTTGCAGCATATTGCAGCTCCTTATGCGTGAGAATGAGACTGATAATAAAATAAAAATAAGGAGTCACTATTGCGATGCATAAAAATTAAGGAGTCACTAGTTTGATGCTCAAGAACTATAGCAGTTTCGAGGATTCTTTTGTATGACAATACATGCTAGTGTTTTCTCATGGTGAGATGAGAGTACTGCAGCATCTATAGTGTGACTTTGTGCAATTCTTCTTGACAAACACTGGACAGTTTCGAGAATGAGATCTTTAATCTGCATGGATGCTTAGTATCATGATAAATGCCTTTTCAAGCCTTTTCAAGTAGTATTATGAATGCCTTTGAATATATTAAAAATGTAGTTCGGGGAGGATATCATTTAAAAGAGTAATAGCATGTAGAAATTGAATGATATAAAAGATAGTAGCAGAAATCCATGGATGAAAGATGATATTTTGAAAGAAAGTAAAACTAATTTTTGTTATTGAAAGTGCAAAAATGAAAGTTGCAGAATGAAAAATTATACAAAGTAAAGTGAAATCTAGTCCCCGTCGAAATATGCCAAGTGCCTGGAAATAATAACTATCAATACACTAAACCTTTTTTTCTACACAAACTTTTTTGCTTTGTTTCTTATTTTTTTTTAAAATGGTTATTATTTTCAATTTACTAAAATTAATTAACTATAGAAGGTGTTGATCTAATTACATATACAATAATTATATATACAGTTTTTTTGCAGATTTTGAAAATTTTTGCAAAAAATAGAAAGAAATAATAGTAAGTGTAATAATATAAGTAATAAATAGAATAGACTAGAAAGAACTAAGAAGAGACCCAAAGAGAACCACGTGGATGTTGATAATAGAAGGAAAGTACCTAATTTTGTTTGAATTAAATAATAATCCCACAGTCCACAATGTTGAATTAAATAATAATCATTTCGTCCATAGTTAATTCATTTTATCATTTTGGGTCATCCACTATTAATCTATCAATTTTTTTAAATACATGGAACCCACCCATACTAATACAATTAAAATATGGGACTCCCACACCCCACTAATACAATTATCCACTGTACATAAAATAATAAAACTCCTTAATCTACGCGCAAAAAGTAAACGATTGATTAATGTTGGACGGAGAGAGTAAAATATTTTAAAAATAAGGATAAAATTATTATAAATAAAAATAACAAAATAGTATATCCTTTTATCTTGAGTTCTAGTTATAATAAATAGCAATTTAAAATTTATAATGTGTAAAAATATTATCACTTTAGTAACAAAATATTATCACCTTATAAATTATTTGTAAATTATGTTGTCACTTTTTATTTATATTATAAATTATTTATGAAATAATTCATTATACCATTTTCACTTTTCGTCGATTGAGTATCACTTTTTGCTAATGATATTATCACATTTTATCTATTTTAGGTAATAGCTTACCTAAAACGGTCTCAAATAAATCTTGCCTAATAAAATTTTAATAAATAACATGTATGGTATGTTAATGTATCAGTATATTATACTCGAGCGTTAGCTTTTATTTAAGACATGCACACATTTTCATATTTTCATATTTTGGTTTACAGGCTACCTATTGTGTTACTGAAATATTTACAGGCTACCTATCGTGTTACTGCATATCATTTCAACTCCTGCCTATTGACAATATAAGAAAAACTGATGAATTGTTCACCTATATTAGTATTATTGAAGAAAAACCCATTGAAGAGTTCTGATAAGTGGGGTTTTTAGGATATAATTAGTTGGATCAAAACCATTGTCGTGTTGTATCTCTTATTTCACTTTTGAAATTGCTGCAACACATTTACTTAATTGATTCCAAGAGTCTAATTCAAGACCATTCAATTTAATCTGCTGGTCAAGATTGGCTGCTCGGCCTATGTGCTATTTATGGAAATTAAGTATCTTTTCCTGTTTTGGAGAAACTTTCATAGAATACTAATACTCTCCATTACTGTTAGCTTTTCACATTTAGTTATTGTAGATAAAGGAGTTTAAGAAAAATTACTTGTTTGATAAATTTTATTACCTTTAAGGGGTGTTAGTGATATTTTTAAGTAATAAATACTCCTAAATGATAGAGTAAGTTATGCGAGTTAAATGAGAGTGTCATTTTTTAGAATATGATGTAGTGAAATGTTATTTATTTATTTTGAAACTTTTATAATTTTTTGAGGGTGAAGAGTATAGTGGGATAAATAAAGAGATAATTTCAGATTTAGTCCCGTAAGAATTGCTTAATGCCAAAAAGGTCCCAAAACTGACAAATTTAGTCCCATATGAAATTTTCATCAAAATCTGTTAATAGTTGACGAAATATTCTGAACCATTAACAAGACCAAAATGGATTATGTCTATTTGGAAAGACATAAAATAATTTAAATCTGGTAGTTTATAATAATATATGTTAATTTGAGATGAAAATTTTCGAAAATTATGATTATAATATTCTTATGGGACCAAAACCGCTAGCTATGGAAAGTGTATTCCTATGAGACTATAATTGAATTGAAGGAATTTTTATGGGACCAAATGTGATATTACATAGTAACAAGATTTACATACTTTCTTGAATTGTAATTTTCATGTTTCAACTACTCTATGCGACTAACCATAATCAAACACATTAAGCTAGAAATGCAGAAATTAATTTGTCCATATGGTAATTTTACTCTGTACAATTAATGGAGTCAAAAACATTATATAAGTCAGGCCCAACCCGACAAGAAGCTTCGGCCTATTAGTTTTTTATATTGGTGACACTATTGCCACCCGAACATTACTGAAGGCACTCCAATTTTAAAAAATATATATGCGAAAATCCTATTCTATCCTTGCCACTAAACTTATCCCTTGTATACAATCTCCACCAATATTATACCGGTCGGAAATTCCAACCCGTCTAGAGATGGCAATGGGTTGGGCCAGGGCGGGTACCTAGCCGCCCCGCCCCCTCACTTTGCTGCCCCGCCCCGTGGCCCGGTACGGGTCAGAGTTTTAGTGCCCAGACCTGCCCCGGTACGGGGCGGGTCCACCCCATCCAGTCCAGCCTCGTTTATTATTTTTTTATTTTTGATAAATTATAATACATTAAATAGAAAATTTTATATTAAAATAAAATGAAGTGAATTTAAATTTTAAATTAAATAATTAAACTTTATTTTCATTTTAAAATTTTTTTATTACATTATATATTTAATGATATATATAATATTGTAATAAAGTATTTTGTAATAGTTATATATAATTACCACATATTATTTCTTTTATTTAAATTAAATAAAAATGTATGTATAATATTAAATATATATCAATAAATGATATTATATAATAAATTTTTTAAATAAAATTTTTAATATTTTTAATACGGGGCAGGCCGGGGCGGGTCGAGGCTAGGACCCAGATCTGGACTGGCCCGTGCACGGGGCGGGGCGGGGCGGACCCGCCCCATTCTCTGTGCGGGGCAGGGCGGGCCTGCCCCAAATGGGTCGGGGCAGGGCGGGTCGAGCGCGGGCGGACCAAATTGTCATCCCTAAACACGTCGCTA
This sequence comes from Pogostemon cablin, assembly GCA_023678885.1. Taxonomy (NCBI): domain Eukaryota; kingdom Viridiplantae; phylum Streptophyta; class Magnoliopsida; order Lamiales; family Lamiaceae; genus Pogostemon; species Pogostemon cablin. The sequence goes on from CM042962.1 coordinate 28,396,235, forward strand.
CCTCCACCGTGCCTAACTGTGTCGTCGGAGTTCAACCGTCCATTTATCATCGAAAGACACACCGCGACAACGATCCATGTTACCAATCCTACCACACACACAACGCACTACAAAAAATACAAGCTTGTAATTGTGAAAAAAAAAAAGAAGAAGAAAAAATCGCAGAAATTCTTCAGCTTCACACAAAGATTCTTCAAGTGTATTAGGTAATCGTACACCAATTTCACAAGTGCCAAGGTCATAAAGAAAACATACACTAATTCGATAACTCAATTTTAACTGTTGAAGACTCAAAATTAATTTTTGAATTCAACTGAATTTGAATGAGAAACATTTAGGGAAAGTGGAAATGGATTAAAAGTAAATTACTCCCTCCATCCCATTACACTTTTCAAATTACCTTATTTGTTTGTCCCAATACAGTTTTCACACTCCAAAAATGATAAAAAAGCACAAAAAGAATAACCTTCCATAATCCATTATTTTCAAAAATGTCATTCAATCTTCACACATTTAAAACACTAATTATATATATCTAAATATATTTAACTTAATTATTACAAAATATCTTAATACTAACCCAAAAACCCAACCCACCCAACTCAACCAAACCCAACCCAAATTAAAACTAAAAAAAATCGATATGTTCTTCCATTCCTCTCTCAAATCTTCCTATTCTCGAAACCCTTCCAAATTGAAACCCTAGATTAGCGATATGTTCTTATTAGAACCTTCAACCTTAGATTCCCTTTCTCTTTCACCTAGATCCCATTTCTCTCTCTCTCTCACCTAGATCCCACATCCCGTCGCTGGATCCGACTCCAGCCATCGTCGTTTTCTCCTACCACCCTCGCAGGACGATGCGCCGCCAGATCCAGCCGCCATAACCATCGTCGTTTTCCTGTCGGAGCTCACTACTGTCGTTCGCCACATTTGTTAGATCTGCGTCCACTCTACCAAATGATGGTTCTTCGCCGCTCATTGTCGGTCTTCTACAGTCGTTCTCGTCTATGATGCCCTCTTCTCAGAATTTGTAGAGTATCTACCCTTAAATCTAAGAGGTGGTTAATAGTGATGATGTTCAAGCTTTCTTTTCTTTTTCATGGGTATTCTTCGTATTTCTGTTTGCTTTTGAGACTATTTATTACGCTTGATTTTTCATGTTTATGTGAAGTTGTAAAATATTGATTTTGATTTGATATTTGATTTGGTTCTCGATTTGGTGTTTGCCATTTTTATTTTTTTTTCAATTAAATTATCCAGCCAACCTAAAAAACTGATGAATGTCTGGATTGGTCTGTCCACTGGGTTGAGATCAATTCTCCTGCTCTCCATCTGCTTTCATTATTGCAATGAGATTAACTCTAATTATGAAGTTAATCCCTTTGTAATTTATATCTGAATGTACAAATATGCCCTCAAAAAGTTGCTTTGAAAAGCCAAAGAATGTGAACAATAATTTTTTTTAACAGTAAGTATGAACAACAAGTTGGGATAGAGGGAATATTTTTTTTTTCACCAAATCTGGTTGTTCAATAATCCAAGAATTACTCCATTCAATTGTGGAATTAATAAAAAATTCAAGATTGCTTACATATATCAAACATGGCCTTTTTCGGTGGTAGAGGTAGCCCAATTGTTTCTTCATCACCCTGAAATTGAGTCATTATCCGGTGAAGGGAAGGGATTATTAGATCTGCGACGAAGGCGAGCTCCGACAACGGTTAGCAGATCTCAATTGGGAACTTGTGATAGGTAGCGGTGGAGCTGGCAGTGACACGGTGGTTGACAGAGCGACAATTTCTTCTAGGGACGGTCGGTGTGTTTTTTTCGGCGATGGAATGGATAGTTGAACTCGGCGCCGACACGACGGGTCTCCAGCAAGGTGGCATCGCGGCTGAACTCTGATGGCTCAGCTGGACACAGTGGAGGTAGCGGCGTGCGCGTTGGATTTTCGACGAGTATATGCAGATGGGGAGTGTAATAAGAGGTAAGTTTAATGGTAAGGTTATAATGATATTTTTGCTAGAATTTTTTTCGAAAGTTTGGGTGCCTTAGTGATGTTCTGGGTGGCAATAGTGCCACCCTTTTTATATTAGAAATTTTGGCTCATACCCTTCGACCCATCATCTTTTCCTTCTAAAATTTTGTATTTTTTTACCCTTCTTTCATCTCTAGCATTTAATTAAGAAAGAAAGATTTCACTCTTTTATTACATGCATATGTGGCTGCGTGTAGTAGTATATTGATGAAAAATCGCATGTTAGATTGTAGTGTGTTACATCTAGGGAAATTAATGTGCAATTTTTTTAGTGACGACTATGTAAAAGAGCGAGTTACTCCTGATTGGCACGATATCTTGGCCGTTCCCGGTTACCCATCCGCCACGTGGCTCTTTCCTGCTTCGACGCGTACGTCTCAAACCCCAGCACGAAACCCTTCTTCTGATTCCACACATAAGCTGTCCATACCGCAACTCCCATAAAACTCCTCCTCCATTCCAGCCGACGTCACGCCGGAAAACGCTCCCGACCCCATTCTCAAATTGGCGATTAATTACACCTATTACACTGACTGAGCACCTCTAACACTTTCAACCTCATTTGATTTTGTATTCAGTGACGTTGTTTCTGCCCTTCGCCACCGTTGCTATGCTGTCCTCCGTCGCCTACCTCGAATCTTCTCCGCCTTCGTGTATCCTGAATTTCATAAGGTTATGTCTCTCATTTTTCTTTCCTTTCTCTTACCTGTGAGTTTAATTGGAAGCACCACACAACACAATGGGGAAATATGTGATGTCTCTCCCTTTTCTTCCCTTTCTCTTACCTGTGAGTTTAATTGGAAGCAACACAATGGATAAATATGTGAACAGGGAGAGTGTTTAACCATCAGAATTAAACCATTCACATAGGTGCTCCCTTACTGAAATTGAAGCTGTCTGCTCCCGCTTTTCACTGTCGCCATCTATTTTCACGGTGAGCCTGTTTCTCCTTAAATCTGCAAGCAAGTCTACCACTCTACCTCTCTATGTATTTCTGTAATTAGATTTTTCCAGATTTATTATCTAATTAAGAATAATACATGTTTCATCATTGCAATGCGACTACAATGTTGATTTTGTTGTGTTTTTGCTTTTGTCGGGTATACTTTCCTTCTTAAAATTTTCAATCCACTTGCTGGTATAAGATCATTGCTCACCAGATGCATGAAATGTTGCTCCAAAGACATACAGTGCTTCTAATGCTTTCTTTTTTTGTTATGATTTTCTTGTTGCTTAGGTATCTCTTGCTGCGCATTTACTTATTCGATCATTAATATTGCTTGGTAAATTTATAATACAGATTTAAAATTTAGACCTGTCAATTGAGTAAGAATTATAATTCAAACTTCTCTATAAGTGGATAGGTGTTCACAACACGTGGCATATCTATAAATACATCTTCAATCTATAGAAGTATTTCAGAAACAATTTAAAGCTAAGAAGCCTTGTACAAGGAGCACTGTAACTAATTAACCAGTTAAGTGGAGCACATTATATCAAGGTTATAACTTATAGGGTCTCGTTGAGGTCTTTAGAGGAATTGATATGTTTGGGGTTCTGCTTTGGAGTGGAACTCTGTTTATTATTATAAAATGTATTGCATATCCTCATTATCATGTTACATACCCACATGTTCATATAAGACCAAGTGTATTATTTGAAAAGCCTAAGATAATTGTGTTCACTGATTCTATTCCCTCACTGTTATTCATTCATTCTCTTTTTAGTGTATTAGTGTAATTTTTTTGTTCTTGATTTCACAGTTGAAGTGATCTTTTTATCTCTCTTATTCGCCCCCCAATTTTTTTTTTTGTGTAGATTTATTTTTTGTTAAATTAAGGTACTAATATCAATAGGCTTATTAGGGTTCGATTGTTGATTGGTTAATTTTTCTGTTGCGAAGTTAAAACGGCTTTAATTTTAGCTATTTGTCACATACTATATTACTGATCTCTTCAATTATCCACCATGTATGCCGTTCCATTATGTTGATATGCACCTCCTATCCAGTGTTCCGTACTTTCATATTTTGATCGACTGTTTTTTATTTTTATTTTATTAATTTAAACTTTGGAACTGAATGTACATGTTTCTTGCCTTAGCTTACATTGCAAATTTTGCATGTGAAAATATTATGATTTGTTTTCGGTAGTACAGATGCTAACTGCAGCTTACATGTACATTGCCCAATTGTTATTGTCATAGCTCAATTTTTAGTAAAGATTTTGTCTATGTGCTGGTGTCCGTGCCCAAAACGTGTATTTGAAAAGTACAATAGAAGAAGTTTTTATTGGTTGGTGACTTGGTTCATATCTGAATTAGGAGGAAAAGTTAAGATATTTTCTAACATAATAAACATGAAGTAGTACTCTACTCTTAACCCCTCTGGTTTACTCATTAGAAATATTATTAGTATAACCTAAAAAAAATTTGTATGAAGCTAAATGTTGCACCCTTTTTGTTGGTTTATTCTATATTTATGCTTTTCAAAATTTTCTTTCTTTTAGTTCTGATAAGTCATATTTTAGCACAATTATTTGGTTGAAATTCATGTTTATTTGATTGACTTGTGTGCTAATTTGGGTGCTAAATTGACTTATCTTGTCTTTGGTTAATTAGAGCTTTAATGTTATAATTTGATGTGGAAACAGGCTGTTTTGTGAAGAAAATTTGTTGTTGTCAGTTGAGGCATACGAAAATTTAGCATAAATAAGGAAATTACAGTTGGAGATATTCTCGTATTTTCTCTCAAGTTCCAGCGATTAAATCACTCTAAGATCAGGTCCATATCCTGTGGAAGAAAAGATATAAAAAGAAAGAGATCTTAAGATATTTTTAGAAGAATAAATTAGGAAAAAGATCAAGACAAAGGAAGAAGAGATATTGTTTTATTTTTGGGGACTGTAATACACGGGATATTAGAGCAGAATTCACGAGCAAAAAAAAGAAAAAAGAAAAAAGAAATCAACGTGAGGAGCAGAAGACGACTTCAAGGCAGATTTGGGCGTGAATATCATCAATCAGTCATCATCGGTTCTTTAATTTTATATTTTAAATTTGTTTTTGTTATGAACATGCGGGGCTAATCCCCTCCTCTAGTTTCGGATTTCGTGAACCTCCCGTAGAAATTGAGATTAATTTATAAGAGTATTCATTGAAACTTTTGTGCAAATTTATTCTATTACATGCTTTGATGTTCTTAATTGTTGTTTAATAATTATTTTAGCCTGATCAACTATTTAATTATTTAACTGCTGAATGTTATTCCATGAACTATAATCTGTAATTGTTGTAGGAATTGGATTAAGTAACAAATAGAGATTATCCTCTCTAGGTGTAATAGGATTTAGGTTGTATGATATCTAGCCGGATTTCGTAGCCTAGTAATTATATGTTTAGAGTTTTAATGCGTTTATGAGTTCGAATCCATAGGGTCACTCATAGATAGTTCAACTTAGTGGTCGTACCCTAATTGATAAACTTAAGAACATTCGAGTTGATTGGTCGTACCGTCAATCTAGGGATTTGAGTTTGCGCATTAGACTAGATGTTTAATTCCTGTAGTTAATTAATTTAGTAAACGGGAGGGGATCGTCATCCTAAACTAAGCTTTTCATCGCTTGGTTAATTAAATAATTAATTTTCATCTTCGTACTTTGCCGTATAAAAAAAGTTTAATTAATTTATTATTTGTGTCACTTTCAATTCGCAACAAACAAAACCCCCCTTATTTATTTTAATCATTTTGAACACTTAGATTTAATTAAAATTCATTATACTCTCTTGGGTTCGACCCGTACTTATCATCATACTAAGTATTTTAGTGAGTCGGAATTATATTTATTTTGATAGGCCAGCGACAGCCTATCAAATTTGGCGTCGTTTGCTCGGGGAGTAAAATTGAATTTTGTTAAACTTTTATGATTCTGATATTTTTCTGCATTTTTACAGGTTCTAGAATTTTTTGAATTTTTCTGGAATTTTTGAAATTTTCAGTTACACTGACACTTAACCCTTCAGTGTCAGAAGGCCCTTATTTTTGAAATTTTTTTCTGTGAATGATTACTCGATCTTCTGGTAAAAAACAGCTTGAATACATATCAAAAATCGAGAGAACTGCCCGGTGGTTGAGAAAGGAGTCCCGGGAGAAGAAGAAAACAAGTTCGTCCATTGGCGAAACCGCCGGAAACCTTACCGAACTTGAACTTGCAGCTGATCCACTTCATCTTGAAGAGGAGAATTCTAAATTTTCTGATTTAGAGAAGGAATATATTGTAGGATCTAAGTCGGAAGAGGAAAACATGGCTGCAAATACTGAAAAAACTTTGAATGAATTGGCTAATCCGGATGTAGTCCATCAGCCACTATGCATTAACTTTCCTGCGATTACTGATAATACTGTATTTGAATTGAAATCAGGATTGATTCATTTACTTCCTGCTTTTCATGGTCTTTCAGGTGAAAATCCGCACAAATTCTTGAAGGAGTTCTCGGTTGTGTGCATGAGCATGAAACCAAACGGAGTGACTGAGGAACAAGTCAAACTTAGGGCATTCCCCTTTGCAGTGAAGGACATGGCGAAGGATTGGTTGTATTATCTCCCCTCTGGATCGATAAATACGTGGGCCGAGATAGAGAAACTCTTTCTCCAAACTTATTTTCCGGCCACTAGAGTTGTTGTTTGCGTAAGGAGATATCTGGAGCTCGTCAGATGCAAGGGGAGAGTTTACATGAGTATTGGGATATGTTTAAACGCCTCACATCAGCATGCCCCCAACATCAAATAAGCGACCAGCTGCTATTACAGTACTTCTATGAAGGGTTGTCGATCATGGATCGAAACATGCTTGATGCAGCTAGTGGTGGAGCTTTTATGATGAAAACACCTACTGCTGCTAGAGACTTTATTGCTAGCATGGCTGCCAACACCCAACAGTTTGACACACATGATCCATCGGTTAGAGAAGCGAAGGAGGTCCACGACTCTAAGTTGGAGGAAACTTTGAACAAGTTAACATTAGCTGTGAAGAATCTTGCTAAAGGAAAAGAGGTAAACCCTCCCTCTTGTCAATATTGTTTAACTAATGATTATTCTACTCTTGATTGCAGGGTTACACCTAGTGTGGAACAAGTAAACACCAAGGGACGACCTTATGATCCCTTCTCTCAAACCTATAATTAGGGTTGGAGAGATCATCCCAATCTGAGGTATGGTAGTAGACAATGAGGAAATAGGGGGCAACAGCAGTTTCAAGAGCAGAGAGTGGTAATTAGGCAACAAGATCACCCTCAAGATGGTGGAAATCGCCAATAAGGTAGGCAAGCTCCGGAGTTTCATTTGAGGAAATGATGAAAGAGATGGCTGCTAATAATCTGAAATTCCAAGTGTCTACTCAGATGTCCATCCAAAACTTGGAAAATCAGATAAGTCAATTGGAGACAACTGTAGGTCAAATGCAGGCTCAAAATAGTGGGAAGTTGCCCTCACAAACGGAGGTTAATCCTAAGAATATGAGTGCCATTACACTGAGGAGTGGGAAACAATTGGATGAGGTTGTACCGCCCCAAAAACCTGACCAAGACGTGGAAAAAGATGATGTAGAACCTACTGGAAGAGTAGAGGATCAGACCGATCAGTTTGGGGTGGAAAAATCTGATGTTCGGAAACATAATACTGACACTGAACCCTTCAGTGTCAGAAGGTCCGAAAAAAATCAGGTTAAAAATTCTGACCCTATTCCTTTTAATATTAACCATTTGCCTTTTCCAAGCAGGTTTAGAAAGCCGGACACCACTGAAAAGGATAAACAATTACTTGAGGTGTTTCGAAAAGTGCAGATCAATTTACCTCTCATTGAGGCGATTAAGCAGATTCCGAGATACGCCAAGTTCTTGAAGGAGTTGTGCACCAACAAAAAGAGGTTGAAAGGAGATGAAAAAGTGGTGATGGTAGAAAATGTTTCAGTTATCTTCCAGCAAACATTACCTCAGAAGCGCAAGGATCCTGACATGTTTGTGGTTCCTTGTAAGATCAGGAGTTTTAAGGTGGAAAGAGCCATGTTGGATCTTGGAGCATCCATCAATGTGATGCCTCGATCAGTGTTTGAAAAGTTGGGTGTAGGAGAGTTGAAAAAGATTGGAGTTGTCATCCAACTTGATGATCGAAGCCAGGCATACCCAGATGGAGTCATTGAGGATGTTCTTGTTCAGGCAGACAAACTCGTATTCCCTACTGATTTTTATGTGTTAGAAATGAATGACCACCCATCGAATTCCACTCCAATTTTGCTGGGGAGACCATTCCTCAACACTTCACGCACTAAGATAGATGTGAGTGAAGGTACTCTCACGATGGAATTTGATGGGCAGATCATTAAATTCAACATATATGATGCTATGAAATACCCTAATGATGCTAACCTGCTTTCTGTTGTGAGTACTATTGAGCATATTGTCCAGGAACACTTCGAACTCACTAGTAGGGATGCATTAGATACAGTAATTGAACATGGAATCATGAAGGAGGATGTTGAAAATTGGGATAATGAGGAGTTGAATCACTATGGCAATGGTTTGCACAGTTCTTTTCAGAGAACGAGCACCTTAGATGTAGCTTCTGTTAAATTTCCTGTGAAGTCTCCTAAAGATGTTAATTCAGTTTTTTGCTTTGAGTGTTGTTGTGACTTTGGTACAGAATTGTTTTGAACTAACTCGCAGGGATAACTTCGACAACATCATTGCAAATAGAAGCATGATAGAGCATGAGAAAAAATTGAGAAAAGAAAAGCTTGGTGAAGTGCCAAAGTTAGAGTTAAAAGTCCCGAACACTTGAAGTCCTCGTTCTTGGGACCAAACCATGAACTCAAGGAATATCATAAGGGGTTTCGCACTGTTGAGGTCGATCGAATGAAGTTGAAAGAAGTTCTTCATACTTGAAAGATGCACTTTACCTAAGTCGAGCCAACGACAATAAAAAAAGGCGCTGGTTGGGAGGCAACCCAATTTTCTTGTTTTATTTTTATTTTCAATAAATTGTCTGATTGTTCACTCTTAATTTTCTGTTGTGATTAGCAGCTGTGATACAAATTGCAAGGATTGATTGTGGTCAAAGCTCTACCCAAAGCTGAATCAGGTGTACTCTACCTAATTACATATTTGGTCTTTCTTATACTGTGTTTTGCATGGGGACAAGCAAACGTTTAGGTGTGGGGAGGGATTTTATATGATAATTAGGGTAGAAAAGTGATGTAAATTTGCTCAATTTCTTTTCCTATGACTTGTTCTTGTTGTTCTCTGAATTTTTTGTTGGTCGGAGTTTGGGGAAATTGAGGAATAAAATCTTTTGAGGCGATGAGGGTGATGCATGATTGAGGGGGTGGCAGTGATGTTTAGGAGCTGATGAGAAATGATATTCTTTGCAAGATTTATGTGATTGTAGTGACTCATTTTTTTTCGAATTTCATGGCAAATATACCCAATTTTTGGTGAGCTTTTGAGCCTTAACGAGGTATCATCTATGAGCTCCATTGAAATTTCTTTCTTGAGTGCATTGAATTTGAATTGTTCATTTTAGAACTTGCTCTTTTGAATGCATTTCAAAATCATGTGATTGGTTGTGTGTGATAAAATGATAAGGGCACTTAGGTTTAACCCTCTTGGCTTATATTGTCCCACCTGATTATGAAAACTCTAGGGAAGCCACGTTGAACCTAAGCCTTTCCTTTGGATTATGAGCACATAAATGAACCCTGAATTCCCATTTCTTTCTTTAACTCTTCCGTTTGAACCCTTCATTACTTTGCAATGTGTGAATCTTGTGGAAATACGTTATGGTTGTTGAAGTTGAAGAGAGTTGTGAAAAAAAAAGAAATAAAGAAAGAAACATGAAAGGATGAAAAAAAAAGAAAGGTTGTAAAAAAAAGAAATGGAAGAAAGGAGTTTAAAAAAAGAGAAAATTCTTGATGAAAATAGAAAAGGAAAGAGGAGTTGCTGAAATTATTTATTTTTGAGTTGCTGAATATCTAGCAAGCAGTGATTCTTCTAAGTGTGACACCTGCTATTCCAAATCTTGAAAAGGAGCAGGTGTGGGGAGAATATTAGTGCAAGTGTTGTTGTGAAAAGGAAAATTTGGAGATGATGGTTGATTTGATTTGTAAAGATCATATGTTGTAAAGTGATGCATTTAGCCATTCTTAACTCTCTTTTTACCTTACCTTGTCCTAAAGCCCCATTATAACCCATTCAAAGACCATTTGATTGTTTTACATGATCCATCCAAAATTGGTGGAGATTTGATTTGGAAGCAAGCCTATGGTAATGACTGTTCTCTTTAATTTTTGAGTAAACTTGCTACCAAAATCATACATTTGAGTGTTATTGGGTGAATCTTTGTGAGACCATGGAATTTTGAGAAATTTGATGCCATGAAAGTTGCAAACTTTGAGTGAAGAGTCATGTTTCATATTTCCGAATGCTCATTGGTTACTTTTCTCTTGAAATATGTAATTTTCATTTGCCTTGATAGATAGAGTTCTTTGGTTTTCTTTTATCAATATGTAATCAAGTTTAGCTTTGCTTGTGTGTTCACCAATGCTAAACTTCAGCCTTTTAGCTTTACCAAAAATGCAATCCTCACACTGATCCAGCTTGTCTGTTGATCTGATATTGATTACATTTTGTCTTGACAGTTCTTGTAATCCTTTCTCACTTATGTGAGCTAATCTTCCATGCCATAAGTGAATTTAATCACTTCCAGTTGAGACATGATTCTGTCCAACCAATGTGTGTCCATCAAGAATATACAATCCATATTTTCTGATTCCTTTCATCACTACATACTCATCTTTCTCAACAATGAGTATACCTCCTCTAGATCTAAATTCATGGCCTGAAGCATCTAAAATTCCTAAAGAAATCAAGTTTCTTTTAAGTTCTGGAATATACCTCACATCTATCAGTGTCATAGTAACTCCATCATGCATCCTCAGCCTGATAGATCCAATACCTCTTATCTGACATGTGTGATCATCCCCTAGTAATACTGATCCAACATTCTGCAACCTAAGATCAGTAAACCAATGCTTCATAAGAGATATATGGAATGTACATCTTGAATCAAGAATCCAATCCATGGATTCTTTTGATGATCCAACCAGAAGTGTCTCAGGATAATCAGTGGCCTGATTCTAATTGTTTATTACCTGATTTGCTTGCACTCTTTGTTGTCCATTTTTACTAGCTTCTGTTTTCCTTTTCTTTTCTGCTTTGTACTTGTAGCAGTTGTTTTTGTAGTGACCTGGTTCATGACAGTGAAAATACTTCCTTCCATCCTTATCTGAATTTGACTGATCAGTCTTGTTTCCTTGTTTCTTTGAATTAGAATTGCCTTTCTTGTTGTTCCTTTTACCATGATCACTCCTCTTGATCATTAATCCCTCTCCTGATGTTTCTTGATCTTCAGAAACTTTCTGAAACTCCTTTGTCTTCAGAGCAATTTCAACCTCATCAAGACTTATAGTTTCTCTATTTCCAAACAGAAGTGTATCCTTGAAACTTTCAAAGGACTTTGGGAGAGCTAACAACAATATTGAGGCCTTATCTTCTATTTCAATTTTCACATTAACATTTTCTAGATCATCTAACACCTTATTAAACTCATCAAGCTGAACTAGAACTGATCTATCCTCAACCATCTTAAAGGAATATAGTTTCTGCTTTAAGTATAAACAGTTAGCAAGAGATTTTACCATGTACAGATCCTCAAGTTTCTTCCATACAGCTCTTGCAGATGTCTCTCTCTGTACTTCTCTCAAAGCTTTATCACCAAGACACAATACAATGACACTTAAGGCCCTTTCTTGAATATCAGCTTCTGCAGTGACTTCAATGGCCGTTTGTACAGCTTCTGCAGTTGCTGCTGGTTTATCCTTGATAGCTTCTGCCAATCCTTGTTGTACCAGGATAGCTCTCATCTTGATCTTCCACAAACCAAAGTCAGATTTCTCTGTAAACCTCTCAATATCAAACTTAGTTGCAACCATGGTGTCAACTTCCTTCAATTTCGTCTTGATTCCTCCTTATGTTGATTGCTGTTGTTTGTGGCCTGATTTCCCACAGACGGCGCCACTTTATTGTAGATGAAGATATATCTGAGTAACAATCAACCTAATCTTTGAATACACAATCAAACGATGGATTGAACACAAGAATTTGATCACATATGATAACAATATGGAGTTTGTGTGTATATGTGTGATTGTATGAAGAAGAATGCGTTTATAGTGGTTCAGCTTGTTTACCCAAGCTTACATCCACTGTGAGATAGAGATCTATTATTGATTAAGAGAGCAAAACGTGTTACAATAAGTATATGCATGAATCACAGCAATATATACATCTTATGCTTGCACAGAAAGTTATAGGACCAGTGCGTGTAACCGACTTCCAGCTGGATTCTCAGTTGGTTAAAACGAATCTCGGCGGTTATAACCAACTCCATCACACACCCTGCATGGCCAGCTATCCATTCATGTATGGAACTTTCCAGAAACCGTTCGAACGCGAACTGTACAACGGCCACAAGTCACCCTGCTCACAACTGATGCACCCGGTGTAGTCTTGCTGCTATGTTTGTGTGTTTCTTGATTCTGCTGATGCTGGTACAACCGTTTCACTCATGCATCACCATCAGCTTCAACCTTAAACACACACACTCATTCTAATGTTGATAACTCATTAGTATGTAGTTTTCTACCACACCTTAAATATCCCCTATATACACTTACATACCCTATTAACATTTACACACCTCCTATAATATATTTTATCTCCTCAATTAATACTTTTTTCTTTCTTTCTCTCACCTCAATTAATACTTGATTTGACATAAAGTTTAAACCTATCATACTTAATTCTAGAACAAACATAACAAAGTATTGAATAACACTATCCACTGGTTTATTAAATCGACTTAAACCTAAAACAAACATCTGCATAACTGAGGGCAAGATAACTTATTGTGCTACTAGCGATGTGACAATTGTAAATCTAATTAGAGGGTGATTCTTAACTGATCACGGATCATTGATAATCCTCTTACATGGAGAGTGCACAGTATATATCCATATGAGAGGGTCACCCGTGACCCACGGTAAACCTCCTAATTAAATACTCAATTCATCTAATTTTTGAAAATTTCTAGAACATAAATTAAGAAGTGTCAACATAATTATTTCATCATTTTCATGCCATTAATTAATTGTATAGAACACTTTAAATATATATATATATATATATATATATATATATATATATATATATATTCAAAGAATTTTGAAAATTTTTGCACAATTATTTCTTAAAATCTATAATATGGGATAAATATTTTTCCTAAAATATTAGAAAACAATCGGGCATTCTGAGACCTATAAAGTTCCTTCAATTTTATGCATTTACACTACAAAAAAACTGGCCAACAGTGACGGACTTTGTGACGGGAAAGCGCTCCTCACCCGAACATGCGTCACAAAGTATTTATGACGGTCCTGTCACAATTAGTGACAGATTTTATGACGGAAAACATTAGTGACGGAATTTGTGAGGGTTTCTTTCAACCAATATTTGTGACCGAAAAAAATTGATTAGGCAAGAATCGAACTTTATTGCTCATGTGAATGCTTGCGGGCTCCAGCCTAACCGGCTACCGCTAACCCATTTACATTTTATTACATTTCTACCCCTTATACCTTCTTTAGAATTTAATTGTGTAAATTCGCCTCCCAACCGGGTGGTCACTAAACAAGAGTGCTTGTGCGCAATTGAGCCAATTTGGCTAGATGTGTTTTGCGTTAGTTTTTAATAAATATTGTGTATATTCAATTAATTTGTATTAAAATAACATCAATTAACTTTCAAAATAAATATGGTGGTAATATTAATTAATGTAATATATATTAATATGACAAATAATTATGAAAATATTAATTAATTAATTTTATTATTTATTTAAGACAAATATTAAAATTTTCATAATTAAATTAAAAAATTCTTATAAATTTTAAATTCTCAATCTATAAATATTATCTAAATATATTATTTATTTAGAGATGAAAAATACGTTAACTTGCATTAAAATAAATAACATTCTCCTAATTTCTTAATTTAATTCTCTTGTTAGAAAATACATAATCTTTATATTTTTCTTAATTCAATTACAAACTTTATTTTAATCAATTAAATACACAATCTTTTTTTTTAAATTTAATCATCAAATTTCCTTTACACACACACACACACACACACACATATATATATATATATATATATATATATATATATATATATATATATATATATATATATATATATATATATATATATATATATATTCTAATTACGAATACACTGCTATAAATAACTTTTTAAAAGTATGAGGTGTCGCAACTTGGTTAAATTTCGTATATTTTTTATTTTAATATTACATATATAATTTTTCTACTTTTATTTTATTATTATTATTATTATTATTCATGTATATATCTTTAAATCATGTATATCTATAAATTAAAATCTTCTTTAATCATATTTTTTTGATTGGTTAAGGAATATATAATAATCAATAAAATATATCCAAGTTATTAATATTATTATTCATGTACATATTCAAATTAAATACCACCTTTAATCATATTTTTTTATTGGAAATAGATAATTAAGTCAATTAATAAAAATATATCCAACTAATAATTTATTTTTTATTTTTATTATTTATTGGTTAAAAATAGATAATTAAACCAATCAATAAAAGCATATATATCTTAAAAAAACTATATAAATAGAGCAAATATTAATTAATATACATAAATCACGCATACTAACTATTTAGGGCTATTCATGTTTATCTTCAAATTAAATACCACCTTTAATCATAATTTTTATTAGTTAGAATACTACTTTTATTTATTTATTTATTTATTATTATTATTCATGTATATTTTTAAATTATATATATCTATAAATTAGATACCACCTTTAATTATATTTTTTGATTGGTTATAATAATTTATTCGCGTATTACGCGGGAATATATATATATATATATATATATATATATATATATATATATATATATATATATATATATATATATATATATATATATATATATATATATATATATATATAATCTTAAAATTTTTATTATTTAATTACAAATTCACCTATTACAAAATATATGACTATATTATTTAATAAAAATCAAGACACATAAATATTTAAATTATAAAAATTCATACAACTCATTGCCCTTTAAAATTAAAGTAATTATGTTCTCATAATTATTTTGATTTTAAAATTAACATTAATATACAACCCAGTATATTCAATTATTCAAGGTAAATAAATTCACTATAAATATTAAAAGAATAATAATTTCTTTAAAAAAAATTCTATTCTCATTATTATTTTTATTTTAAAATTAATATTACTATATACAATACAGTATATTCAATTATTTAAGTTTAAATAAATTCACAATAAATATTAAAAAAATAATAATTTCTTTAAAAAAATAACTTTATTCTTATAATAATTTTGATTTTAAAATTAATATTATTATATACAACAATACAATACATTCAATTATTTAAGTTTAAATAAAGTCACAATACATATTAAAAGAATAATAATTTCTTAAAAAAACATGTAAGTTTAAACTTTTTGTTTTATATAATTAAAATAAATAGCATAATGTATATGTGTAACGAGCAAGTTTGTGATGAACAAATTCCGTCACAAATGAGACTCTTTACATTGTGACCACATTTTTTCGTCACTAATTAAAAAAATAAAAAAAAAATATTTTTGTGACGGAAAAAAGTCCATCACAAAATTTTCCATCACAAATGTCATCACAAATATCGGGAATGACAAAATTTTAAACGGTCAACTATTAGCCGTCACTATTTTCAAAATGTCGTCATAAAGTCCATCACAATTGTGACGACAAATTTTCCGTCACAAAAATCCGTCACTGTCGAGCAATTTTTTTGTGGTGTTAGTTTGGATATTATCATGTATATAGTTGATATATTTGTGCATCCGAACACACATGTGCATTTAAATGTGTATAAATTTTTATTTTCTTAATAATTGTATGTTTTTTTATACTTAATTTTTCATTAAAAAATTAATAGGAAATTCGCTAATAAAATGTATATATTTTTATTTATTTATTAGTGTATAAGTTTTTGAAAGATATACAATTAGTTTTTAAGAGAGTTAATAAATCTAATTAATTTTAATTTACTACCTATAATTAATTTCAAATTCCTCTAAAAAGCTGGCCCAAATCATTAGGACAAGCTCATATATATAGGGAAAATATCAACATTAGTCCTTTATGTTTGATATAATCTAAATTCAGTCTCCTTGTTAAATTCGAAATTTTGATTTTCTAGTGTCCGATTTTAATATCTTTTGTCCAAATTTAGTCCAATTTTTTTTTGTTTAAATTTAGTCTTTCATGTCAGAATTTGTCCAAATGTAGTCCTTTATATTTGAATTGACCAATTTTTGTCCAAAATTATAGGACTCAATTTAATAAAAGGACTAAATTTGGACATAATGGACCAAAATCGAACACTAAATAATCAAATTTGCGAATTTAGCAAACTTGAGATTAAATTTGGATTAAGCCAAAGATAAATGCACAATTTTGATATTTTTTCCTAAAAATAAATGATAAGTAGGATTAGGGAATTTTTTTTTTGGGTAAATATCAAAATTGGTCCTGTAGGTATGATATTTTCCAACTTTAGTCCTTTATCATTTGGAATTCTCAATTTTGGTCATTTTTTGTCCAATTTTAGTAATTTTGGTCCAAATTTAGTCATTTTTTTTTTCAAATCTAGTCCTTTATGTTAAAAAAGTCAAAAAATGGTCCGAAAGTGTATACATCTAGGACCAATAGTGGACCAAAAAATGACCAAATTTTGAAAAAACCAAAAGGACTAAAACTGGACCAAAAGGACCAAAACTGGACAAAAAATTACCAAAATTGAGAATTACAAATAATAAAGAATTAAAGTTAGAAAATGTCATACTTACAGGACCAATTTTGATATTTACTCTTTTTTTTTTAAAAAGATTTTTATCTTTTGTCATATATACTCAATGTAAAGTGATATTAAAACGTGCATTACCTTGTGGTTATCTTTTCCGCATGAAGCAGTCTTTTCAGGAAAACAACAGCCATCATACTAAGATAACCTACGAAATTAAGGTTAACATGCATATATAACACTATTAATGAAGATGAATGTACATATTCAACTTCTGGTTACTTTTTTATTTTCTAATTGAATTGATATCATATAGTTTAAAATATAAGAGCAGTTCAAGCTACTAATTTTATCACGGATGAATACAGAAATTCTCATAAATTCATATAATAATAATGAATGTAAAAGAGTGTATCATACAAGAAAAAAAAGAAAAAAGAAGAAGAGAGGTATGTGATTAATATATATGGAGTATAAAACATACAAAATGATATTAATCACCAATATATCTAGAGTATATGTGGTGATTAATAAGCACATCATCATATACCCTAATTACTAACACTAATACTCATCAGACTACCTCCAGAAAATTAACAGCAAGCAAAGTTTATAATTAAACAGAATGAGACCTCTAATTAGCAAACTATATATACATATATCAATTATTCCAAATTATGAAGTCTGATGGTATGTAATCAGATGGAAGGTTGTTCAGAAATACATTAATGGATTAGTGGTGGTAACCGCAGCAGTGGTGGTAGCGCAGTCGACAATGGATCGCAGATCCTCCCAATCTGCATGCCTCAGAAGCTCATTAATGTCGCCATAGATGTAGCTCGGAAACGACGTCGTGGAGGCCGCCGCAGAGGAGGCGAAATGGTTAATCCCGAAGGTTTCACCGGCTTTCTTCTCCGCCGGAACGGAGGCGAAGCTGATGTAGCCGTTAAGATCGGACGATTCAACGCTGCACGTTTCGGAGGTCGCTTCGATCGCCGGCGTCCTCTTCGCCGCCGCCATTTCTCGCCAATCTGGTACGCATTTTTTGTACGAAACGTCGCGTTTTAGTACACGGCAGAGTGTCCACACTTCCTGTTTATCGATTAATTGAAGATGTGTGTGTTAATTTGGGGAAAATTAGATGGAATTGATCGAAGATGTGTGTGTTAATTTGGGTGAAATTAGATGGAATTGAATTGTATGAATAATTGACTTACAGCTTCTTGAGAAATTGTTTTGGCGTCCATGTGTTTGGTGCTTTTGTCGTTGGCGGTGGGTAGCCGGAATTCGTGCATCATCCAGTCGGTTTTGGTGCCTTTTCCGGCGCTTCCGCGGTAGTAGACGAGAGATTTCTTGAGGCCAATGCATTCCCGGCCGCCGTGATCGCCGTAGACCCGGGAAGAGTAAATGGGCTTGTCGATACCCGTTGCTTTCCAGAAACCCGAACCCGTTACCCGATTCGGCCTTATACTGTTCTTGTATTTTCTTCCTCTTTTGCAATAGAAGTACCACTCTTTATCCCCCACAGTATTCGATTCTGTTTAATATTCCACCAATTCCACTCTTTAATCCAAAATTAATACCAAAACTATTTATTTAATTAAATCCTCCTATGATTAATCAAACTTCTAGAGATCGATCTAGTTTAGCTAGGGTTTTTGGTTTATTCATGATTTTATGTGAAAACATGATCACCCAATTATCAAGTTGATCACTCTCTTTTGAGATATCAATTATCTCACCATGCAAAACTAGTTAAATAATTAATTAAACCAAAAACAGAATTAAGATCCAAAAGAAGAGAGAATTACTTGGAAGATCCCATGGATCATATTTGTAGATGTCAGCTTGCTTGATAAGCTCAATACTGATGGGTCTTTTTTCGACTTTCCGTCGGAGATAAAACCCGACAAGCTCTTCATCGGTAGGGTGGAATCGGAAACCCGGAAGAGGAACATCGTCCTCTTCCTCCTTAATACAGCTAGTAACTGTGCTGCTCATATTTTCCACTTCCATTTTATCAACTTAGAATAATTTCCCTATATATAGATTATAATCACCTTTTTTCTCGTTGAATTTTTTTCTTTTTAGTGTGAATAGGCTTTAATACTTGAGGTACACCTTTGAAGGGAGAACATTCTCTCCTTATGTGTGCTATATATACACACACAATTGTATATATAATATATGCACACACAGAGAAAGACTTGATCATATACGTGAGCCTATTATTTATTTGGTCAAGTCAATAGTGTTGACTTGTCGTTTCTGGGTCCTAAGGCTTTTGATTTTGGATACTGGAAAAGGTCTTCAATCTTTTTTATTTATTACATCAACAAACTTTCTAGGTTTTAAAGCAATTATTGTTTATTGATCAAATCAAATATATTGAACAGATTGAATTAGTGATACTAATTCAACGAATTGATGACGTGCTAAGGTGTCACTCTTAAAGTTTATGCTCCCTTCATTTCTTTTTCGCAGTGCTTTTGTGTGGTCTCATACAAATCACAAATTTTCTCAAAATAATTACACAAGTGCACAACTAATTTACCCTTAAAAAGCTAGACATATGAATTTGATCACAAAATTTAAATATCACAATAAACATTCTACCCTTTTAATATTCGTGCCAAAAAAAATTTCAAACTTATTCGAGATGGAGGGAATAAGTAATTTTGATTTAATGGGCTAATGTGCCTTTTTTTTAACAGTTTTTTTGTAAAGGTATATATTAGATGTCTAATTTTACAAAAATAATTTTGACTCATATTGTTAATTTGATTAATATTTATGATCTGATTGCACATATTATGATCCGACTGTATCAATATTTTGATTATTTTAACATTTATTATTAAAGATGTGTCATTTAAAAAATGTTAAATTTATCAGGTTATATATATATAAATTTAGCACATTATTATTTTTTAAAAAACTTTATTATTACTTAAATATTAAAATTGTGCCATTTTAAAAGGCTGAAAATGACAACCAATGATTTTCTTTGTAGCACTCTAGAAACCACGGAAATATATAACCTTCCAAACGAAAATTTTTCTTTTTGGATTTTTTTGGAATTTTTGGTTTCTCTTACCATTACTAGCATTCACGAGTTCACTACCCCACTGCTAATCTTAATGTGTGGAAAAATAAAAAAATTCTCAATTAATATATGAATGTTATAGTGAATTTTATATATATATATATATATATATATATATATATATATATATATATATATATATATATATATATATATACTAACATATGAATTATGATAACCGTATGCTATGCTGATCAAGATTATTTTTTTTAATAAAAAATAAATAAAATATTAGATCAAATCTTTTTAATATAATTTTTTTAGTTAAATTATAATATGTTCTTTTTACATATAAATAAAAAGTTAGTTTCTTATGTCCCTAGGTGCACAAGATGGGTAAGGTACTACATTTTGTTTTAAAGAGTATATATTTTTATTTTTTTATTTTTTATTTTTCAAAAAATAAAGGGTACACATCCTTTAATACTATAAAAGGGTATGGAGTATTATTTAATACTAAAGGGTATTTGGGTATACGGTGTCCCGAGGACACACAAGTTTTAATTATAAATAAAATTAATCTTCATGAATTTGTAATATATAAAATTTTATCTTATAGTTATTAATCTAAATAATATTCTTGTTTTAATAATTATTATAATATGTATATTTTTAAAAATTATACTACAATATCATTGAAAATTTTGCGGTAAAGTGATTAATTCAAACATCTAATTAGGTGTATCGCTTAAAAAAAAACTCACACATACATTTTAGAGTATCATTTATGAGTTAAATTCATTTTTCCTCCTATATATTATAATAGTATATTTTGTATTTTATTCTAAAAAATATTTTTTTTTCAATTTATTCTTATAACTACCTACATTGTTTAATTATGAGTCCAAGATTGTCGGAAACCCTTGCGCATGATTCAGTGAAAATTCAATTTTTTTGATTAAAAACGAAACTAAAATAGGACATTTTCATTAATGATGAGACTAAATTAAAAAATATATAAAATTTTTGAGACAGAAAGTATAATAGTTGTGAGATGAAAAATGAATCAAATTACTTGTGCTAATAAAGTTCATGAAGATTAATCCTTGTCACTGGATCTTGTTGGAGTTTATAAAGTTATTAGAAAAATTCAATCAAATATGATTAGATATTTGTGTGTGATGAATATTATATAATACACGTGTTTAATTATAGATGAATTATTTAAATTAATTATGTTTATGTATTCTTCTCCTTTACTGGCCCGTTTATGAGGAAAAATCACAAATATTGTTGTAACTTGGATTAAAAACTCATATTCAATCATTCCATGTCTATTTAATCATTTTTAATCTCACTTTTTCCCCTTAATTAATTCTTATAGATCTTTAGAAATTTAAAGAAGTCCTGAAAAATTGCAGGTAAGCACTACAAAAATTTTGGAATATCTAATCAATCCAATTTTAGTCATTTAATTATTTATACTTTAAAACATTACCTTTCTAATTTATTCAAAAAAAATTCTAAAATAATTAGTACATTCATTTTTTGTTCAATAACTTTCAATGTTGCTTTGATTTCTTAAAAAATTATATTTTACAAGGAAAAAGTGCAATCTACATAAAAAAAAGTGCAATCTTAAATGAGACGGTAATTAAGATCTATTTCTAAAATGTACTTTGAATTATTAGTTTTACGTAATCAATTTGCTTTATTTTAAAAATATAATCTATGTTATAATATATTTCTAACATTAAAAAAACACATGATGATCATATATATTAACTAATTCATATGCAATGTAAAGTTATAACAGGATATATAATTAAAAATAATAATAACAATAATAATAACATATACAGTGGGTAATTACACTTAGTTTTTTTATATATATATGGTCGGTAATTTAATTATGTCCAAAACAATAGTAGTCAATATATATATATATTTCTTTTAAATAAATGGAATTCATAATTAATTTACCGCTTTATTTGGAAAAGGAAGCCACACTCCATTCACAGTATACAGTTCTCATTATAACTAGCTAATTTTTCAATTAGCTAATTTATTAACATATATTACAATGGAAAAGAAAGAAAGGTTTATGGGTGACACTGCAAAATTATGAATTATGTAAAATAAAAATTACAAAATTGTTGATAGTAATGGTGGTGAATTGATGAATGGTCAACCTTCAAAGATTGGTATATTATTAGAAGTTATGACTTGAATTAGCACTGCATGCATACCACATTTTGTAAAAATATTAAACTATTTAATTTAATCCAATATTTTCCATAAAATAATTCAAGTAACATATTTTTCAGGGGCTTCCAGAAGAATATTGCACATCATTTTGACCAAGGGTTACTGTCTAGTGTTAGCCTTAGCTTGTGGCCTTTAAATTCTCACTCATACACTATGGTCAATATCCCTCTTTTCTCTCTCTCTATGGAACCAATTGGTGTGTGAATTCAAGCTTAGGCGTTGTCTAAATGAAATCAAACACTACATCCATTCATTATGGATGTATTCATTTGCTTTGTGCAAGTAGATTAAGAATTATTATTATTTTATATGTAGTGGGTAGTTTTATTAGTGAAGTATGCGAGTCTCATATTTTATTTGTATTAGTGGAGGATGTGTGTCCTATATATCTAAAAATAGAAATGAATAAATTAAGGGTGGGCGGCCGAAAATAGTAAATAGATAGATTAAAGATGGACGGAAAGTGTAATACATTGTTTAAGATTTAAGATTTTTTGGTGTGTGAATTCGAGCTAGGCAAATATATCACTTGAAAAAATAAATACTCCCTCCGTTCCATAATACTTTTCACGTTTACTGTTCCACGTTGTTTAAGAAAATTTGCACTTTTTGACCAACTTGATTGACTTTGGAGGGTATTATAGTATTTTTAGGTAATAAAAGAGTATAAAGTAATGATATGTGAAAAAGGAGTGACAAATTTGAAATTAAAATAACTTTTGAGGTTGTAAGATGAAGTGATGTTTCCTTTTTTAGGGTGTGAAATGTTTTGTGGGACAAACAAATGAAGAAAGTGTGAAAAGTATTATGGGACGGAGGGAATATATTTTAAAAATTAATACTGCCTTCATTTTATACTCCCTCCGTATGATATATTCTACTCCATATAACTTGAAAAAAATAAATATATTTTAAAAAATTAATATTCCCTTCATTTATACTACATCCGTACTCTTTAAAAAACCTTTTTTTTTTCCATTTTAATCGTTCGCTAAAAAATATCTCATTTCCCTTTTTACACACATGAAACACATATACAATAATATACTTTTACTGGAATAATTATGAGAATACTATTGATAGATATGCGTATGTATAGCCTAATTATTAATAAATACATACATTGATTATTAATTACTGATGAATACATAACGTATTTTTCTTTTTCTAACATTATCCATATTTTCAATTATTAATATTTAACGTTTGTACTTACTACTAGTTTACTTAAACACTAATGTGCACTAGTTCAGATAAAAACAATGAGTGAGACATTTAATGAAATATTTAAGGATAATTATAACAACAATTTTTTCAATTTAATCGTGTATTTTCTGTTTTCTCTGTCAATGATGCACACTAATGTACATTCGTAGTGTTCTTTAATTTAATCCCGTATTTTTTGTTTCTCTCAAGAATCAATGCACACTAATGTACATTAGTAGGGTTCTTCAATTTAATCGCGTGTTTTCCATTTTTCTCTCAAGAATGCACACTAATGTACATTCGTATAAATGTTATATTTAATTGTATATTTTGTTTCTATCTTAAAAATGCACATTAATGTACGGATGGATATTATGGGTAAAACAAAATATAATTTTGTATTTATCAATAATTTTCTAAAACAAATGTATCGTTTAGTAATTTTTAAATACATTTTGTACCTATTAATTATTAACTCAATAATTATTTTATTTTTATTTAATTTTTGGGTTTTAATTATTATTACAGTGGAAAAAAAAACCGTGGTAAAAGTATTATGACCAGAAATATAAAGTGTGCGAGGCCTAGAGTTTGGCAAAAAGAATTGTCGTACGTAATGATAGAAAATGAGAATGTAGACTACGCCAAACATTACATATTACTCCACTAGAGTAAGAAATTAAAAGGATTCAATGTTTCATTTTTACTCTCTTACTACGATTTATACACCACTATTATAAATAAGTAAATTAGTTCAAAAATATTGTTAATCATTACATTAAGTACAATTTATACACTACTATATTTAATAGATATATTAGTTCAAAGATATTGTTCATCACTACATTAATAATGAATAAATTTCTTTTTAATTTTATTTTACTTTTGTTAATAAGTATTAAAATAGTAGGGTATTTAATCTAATAAAAAGTTAAACTCCAAGTGGTTCCTGCGAAATAAATTTGCTTATTTTTGGAGCATAGTCATATTTTTATTTATGTGTTCGGGATATTTTTTTTCATAAATCATAAACTCGGCGTTCAAAATATTTGTGTTTAGAGTCATATACTTGGTGATGATAACGATATAGTATATTTTGTGTTAAAACAAATTATTAAACAATTGTTAATGTTAATCTTAATCATACACGTAATTAAATTTTAATTATGTTAATAGATAAATTTTAATTACGTCAATGATTGTTAACATGATATTTGTTTTCAAAAGTAATACACTTGGTGTTCTAACCAGATGGGCTAGTTCACCTGATCACTGGGCTCATCACTTTAGGGAGAGACCCAGGTTCGATTGAGATATAAGAAACCTTAAAGAAGGTAAAGTATGGTGTTTGGTAAACTAACTACTAACTATACTAACAAGTAGCATTATCAAATCTCACATTTATGGTATTCAATGTAACTTACATATAATTCTCTTTTGTGTCTCACAAGAAAGTGCCAAAAATATATTTGTTTTATTTTATATATTCATGGATACTATAGAATTATTATATTGGTAAAAAGAAATTTCTAAATTTATGTGATGGTGCAGAGAAATGAAAAAGTCAAAATAAAAATGCAATGTCAAAGTCGAGAACAACTTGTTTGACTTGGATATTTCCCCTTGGACCAGGATACATGCTCTCTCGCCCCTTAGTCTTCTAACACTACATTTCAAGCCGAAGACATGCATTCGAACTTTTCGTGGTAATAATTTTAATAGTAATATATAATTATTAAAAATTAAAAATTATTTTTTTCATATAAATTTATTATATAAATAAAAATGATGATACTGCGATATCATACGCAAATGTGGCCCGTAATTAAGAATTTAATTAAGAATGATAAATTTTAATTAAATATATAGTAAATGGATTCATGTTTTTACGAAAATAGTGTCTCCCAACTTTGCATATGATTGGAAAATGTCTGGACTACCGACAAAAGTCACAAAAGTAGAATTGTATTAAAAAAATATTGAATTAATTTCTCAAAATTTATTATTATTTTAAATAATATTTATTTATTTATTATGTTGAAATTATTTTGCAATTTTAACTCGTGTTGAAAATATTCGATCAAAATTTATGACGTGGCACATCTAATATATCAATGGGGTTATTTTCTTGATGATTCATCAACTTTTTTTATACTCAAATTTTTTTAATACATAATTAATTTAATTTTTACAATTTAATTGATAATTTTAATTTTCAGTCAATTTTTGCCGCTGTGGAAATCAATTAGCTCTCCATATGGGGTCCCACATAAAATTTGAGAAACAACAGTTTCTATCAATCCCACAAGAAAGAAAGACAATTTATTTTCTAATTATTGGCGTGGTGTTTAATTATGTGGTTATAACGATGTCGTTGGATAAATTGGGATAGATAAATCTTGTAATGTGAGCAAGAATTGAACTGAAATTAAAACAATTAATAAATGAGTTAGTATCATGCAAATATGGTTTATAATAATAATAAAAGACGTATTTAAAATTTGAAAATTTTAGAAAGAAAGTAATAAACACTTGTATAAAGCATGTGATCTCTTATAATCCTATTATACCTTTATATAAATTGTTGGAAGTGGAACTAACTGATCAATTCAATATATCATGATGTAGCAAATTTCGATTGACTCATCGATAAATTTGAGGTGATTTTGGATTGCACACACCTTAAGGTTAATAGATTTAAATTGAATATATTGAGTAATTATTTTATTTTAGTTCTTTTATTTAATTTAATAGTAAAAATTAAATTAAAACTTTATATAATGATTAAGATTGGTCAAATGGGGTGTCAAGACTCAAAACACCTTATTGAAATTAAAAGATTTGATCGAAATTTTTTAGTGTGAATCAAATTGTAAAATTATCGAATTCATATATTAAAAATAGAAAGATGTGATAACTTTTTTTAAATAAAATTTTTAAGTTTTAAACCTAGATATGCTACTCCAAGAGGGCATGGGATATTAATTTTATTTAAGAGAATTTAAATTTCTCAATTATTCTTATTAATTCAATCACTATAACAACTCCTTTCAATCAATTTATTTTCATTTATATTACCTTTATTAATGATTCCAATTATTAGAAAATCGGATCGAACCGGCCGATTCAACCGGTTGGACAAGGAACCGAGCCTGGAACCGGTCTGAAAAGCCCATAAACCCGTTTTTGGAGTTGAACCAGGTTGGACCGGGTTGAATCGATCAAACCGGTTGAACCGGTTCAACCGATTTTAGTTTTTTTTTTAATTTTTTTATTTTTATTTACTTATGAATTATAATATTAAGTGGGTATATTATAAACTATGTATGAAGTATAAATTATGAACTATAGATATTTTATTCAATTATTATATTTTGATTTTAAATTGTATTTTAAATTTTAAAAATAAAAATAATTGAGGTGATTATATATTTTTATAATTGGTAATTTTATAAAATATAGTTGACAATTTTCTGGTTGAACCGGTTCGACCGATTGGACCTTGAACCGTTGCCTCCTCCGGTTCGTTCTTCAGTCCGATTTTTTAGTCACTGAATGTTTCTTATCATTAGTATCAATCTGAAATTTGAAAAATCAACTCCTTTTACATAGTAATTGAAAGCTTATTAAAAATAACTTCTTTTCTCATAAATGGACTTGAAAGTGTACACATACTCCTTTTAAGTTTTAACCAGTGTTTTTATAATCGGACCGAAGAACAAGCTGGTGTCTCCAACGGTTTGAGGTTGGACCGGTTCAACCGGTGGTTCAACCGGAAAAATGAAAATCTTATATTTTTTAATATTTTTTTATTTTTTTATAGCATACATAATTTTTTACATAATATTTAAATATTGGTGGACACATTTCATTTAAGACATTAATATATAACATAAATACTTCACCTTTATTATTTTATTTTTATTAAATAACCAACAAAATTCAAGACATTTAGCAACAAAATTAATAATCAAATATGTAAAATAAAATATTATAAAATAACTACTTAAAATTTAAATATATTGTTTCAAAATATAATTTTTTTTATCTCTTATAATTCTTAATTAGAATGAGAAATCAAAATTTGGGATGTGCTATAGATTTTTGGATTTGTTTAGTCCAACTATTAAAATATCAAAAAAGATTTAAAAAAATAAAAAATAGAGTAAGTAGAGTTAGTGATTGGTCATGTCAATACTTTATCAAAAATAAAAAAATAATTTTAAGTATTGAAGTTGAAAGCAGAAACTTCTATTCGACTATTCCCCCTTTCTCTCTCTTCATTTCGCTGAACGGCTTGAAGCCCTAAACCTCTCTCAGTCTCTCTCTCTTCCTCCTACAGGTTGCTTGCGGCGGCGGCGGAAGCGGCGTAGGGTTCTGGTGGAAGTCAGTGGGTCGCTGGCTGCTTAACATTTTAAAAGAACCGGCGGTTTCCGGCTAAGCCGTTAAACCGATTATACCGGTTTTGACCTGTTAAACTACAATAACGGTTTTTTGAGGTTTCCGGGCCTGCACTGGCTCCGGTTCCCGATTGAACCGGTCAAACCGGCCGATCTTATCCGATTTTGAAATCACTGGTTTTAACCCCTATTATAAACTAATTGAGTAATATTAACTTGTTCTGAATTAAGGTTGCAACAATGATTAGAAAATCGAACTGGAAAAGACAATGGTTCGAGGTTCAATCGGTCGGACTGGTTCAACCGGGTGGTTCAACCGGAAAATTAAATTTTACATATTTTCAATTATATTTTATAAAATTACAAATTATAAAAATATATAATCACCTAAATTATTTTTTAAATTTTAAAATACAATTTAAAATCAAAATATAATTAAATAAAAATATCTATAGTTCATAATTTATACTTCATATATAGTTTATAATATACCCACTTAAGATTATAATTCATAATATAATCCAAAATGTAAATATTATGTTCTAAAATAAATAAAAATAAAAGTGGAATATCATAAAAATTTTAAAAAATTAAAAAAAGTAAAAACATAATAATAAAATAATAAAATAAAAATAATAATATTGAAACCAGTTCAATTGGTTTTTCCGGTTTGACCGGTTCAACCCGATCCAACTCGATTCTACCCGATTCAACTCCATAAACGGTTTTCTAGCCATTTCAGACCGGTTCCGGGATCAGTTCCCGGTCCAATCGATTGAACCGGCCGATCCGGTCCGGTTTTCAGATCATTGGGTAGAAATAAGAAATATGAATTAATGATTAGTTGAATTTAACTAATCTAAACCAATGTTTATTTTGAAAATTTAAGTAAAACTAGCAATCATAACTCATGCATTGCACGGACATGGTTAATGTTTAATTTATTTATTTTTTAATTTTAATTTTTTTTTTACATATGCCCCTCCATCCATTCTAAAGATTCTTGTTTTACCATTTTGGGTGTTTACTCGAAATGTATCAATTTTCTTTTTTTAGTAAAATGTTCCCACATATGACTCACTACTCACTAGATATATAATTACACACTACACATAAAAAAATATAATATTCTTCATTAATTTATTTGAAAAAAAAATATGACCACCTTTAAAGTAGGCGGAATGATTATCACATTGTAATTTTTTGAGATCAAAGTTTTGAAAATTGATTTTAAATTATTTAAAGGGTATGTAATTTATTTAAATTATTTAAATAATTTGAAAAAATAGATTAAAATATTATTTTTAATGTATTATATATATATACACACACACACTACTTGTCCGATAATAATTTTTACATTCCTAGAAATATAGTAATTATTTATAACACATTGCAAAAATTTTATAGAAAAAGCAAACAGTAATTTTATGGTACCATAAAAATATTATATTATTATGAGATAAACAAAAAAAAGTGTAAAGTTATAGTATATAGGAATAGAGATAGCAACGGGTAAGGTACCCTCTTATTTTGGGATACTCATACTCATATCAGTTCAAATATTAATTACTCATATTCGTACCCGTCTCATTTTAAATTAATATTTTATTAAGAATTACTTAGTATACTATTATTAATTAAGCATCATCCGACACCAAATATCCAATACAGCCACACACATGCCTCACATGTCCACAGAAACGCCTCACAGGGCCACAGAAAAGCCTCTCAGGGCCACAAATATAATTTTCTTTTTCTTATAAGGTTAATAGAATTTTCTTGGAATTCGAAAAGTACTTTTACCAACGTAATATTCTATTGGTAAAAAAATATTTTTTTTTAGTGTAAGTTAGAAAGCCACAACTACACTACATACATTTTAAGGAACTAATAAAGTAAAAATATTTTTACAAAGTTCTATAATAAAAAAAAAAATTAGCTATGGAATTTATCAATGGATTGACAATAAAAATGATACTAATTTTCTTTTATCAACGGA
The DNA here is from genome assembly GCA_023678885.1 of Pogostemon cablin. Taxonomy (NCBI): domain Eukaryota; kingdom Viridiplantae; phylum Streptophyta; class Magnoliopsida; order Lamiales; family Lamiaceae; genus Pogostemon; species Pogostemon cablin. Next base: position 28,426,257 of record CM042962.1, read on the forward strand.
ATGTCAACGAATTTATTCTCTACTTTACCAACGAATTACCAATGGAATTATTATATAAATTATCAATGAAATTATTAGCAACGAATTGCTAACAGAATTATTTACCATCGGAATTAAATTTTCGTTGCTAATAATTTACCAATTATCACCACTTTACCAACGATTTCGTCGTTAATATGTTGTAAACCAATTTAACAATGTAATTGAGACTTTTACCAACGTAATATTCTATTGGTAAAAAACAATTTTTTTTAGTGTAAGTTAGAAAGCCACAACTACACTACATACATCTACAATTTCCAATATATGATTCTTGTTCACATAACTATGCCTTCTGTATTAATCAATTTTCAATCTCTTACCCCAAGGGTTTAAGCATTGACTTAGGGTATAACTGTCCTCCTCTTTTCTACGTATCAATCATCCAACGGAGTGACACAAGAAATATTACACTAAAATGGTACAGAAGATCCAGACTCAAAAATTGTACTATTAATTCATAGTGTGAAAATTTTAAAAATACTTTTTAGAAAATATAATTATAATTATATTAAACATCGTATTTCTAATATTTTTTAAGAATATTTTTATGTTATTATTAGTATTAAAATAACATCCGTCTCATACTCATTTATCAAAACTCGTGGGTTACCAGTACTCATTTAAAAAATATTACTTTTGACAATAAATTTCAATTAATATTTTAGATATATGAGTTCATATAATAAAAAATAACTTGCCTTTAAAATTACTTAGATATATAAATAATCAATTGACATATATATATTGAGGAAGGCCAAGGAAATTAATGAATGAAATAAAATAAAAAAACAAATTAAATGGATCAGATGTTGTTAAAGATTGGTAATTACAATTAAAGGATGCGATATTATAATAACCAATGAAGGGCCAAGATTTAATATTACCTTACCTATTTAAAATTTATTTTTCAAATATGTTTATCAATACATGCAAGTTATAAATACCCGTTTAATATTAATTTATTTTACATATATTTATATATTTTAGTGATTAAATTAATATTTAAAATGAAAATTATACTACAATTACCTAAATATATAAAGGAAGTTATTTAAATTCAAGATTATGAAAATATATTAACTATTAATCTGGACTTGGAATTTTTTATAGAATAAGGGATCAGAAATATGGGCACGGAATGTCCTATGTCACTTTGGTGTGACATCTCATATAATATCTTCTTAGAGAATGACACGTGGCGGGATGGAGAAACTCAATCTCTTGCCCCAAGGGTTTAAGCATTGACTTAGGGTATAACTGTCCTTCTCTTTTCTACGTATCAATCATCCAACGGAGGGGCACAAGAAATATCATACTAAAATGGCACAGAAAATACAGACCAAAAAATTGTACTATTAATTCATAGCGTGAAAATTTTAAAAATATTTTTTAGAAAATATTATTATAATTATATTAAACATCATATTTCTAATATTTTTTAAAATTATTTTTATATTATTATTAGTATTAAAATAACATCCGTCTCATACCCTTATATCAAAACTCGCGGATTACCCGTACTCATTCAAAAAATATTACTTTTGACAATAAATTTTAATTAATAATTTAGATATATGAGTTCATATAATAAAAATAACTTACCTTTAAAATTACTTAGATATATAAATAATCAATTGACATATATATATATTGAGGAAGGCCAAGAAAATGAATGGATGAAATAAAATAAAAAACAAATTAAATGGATAAGATGTTGTTAAAGATCATTAATTACAATTAAGGGTTGAGATGATACAATAACCAATGAAGGACCAAGATTTAATATTATCAAGCTAAATTAGGTAGGTTAAAATAGGAGTGAAAATTTTTGTCTAATTTTGACTTTTAAAGTGTGTTTTATTATATATATAAATATTTTATGTCATGTGAAAAATAAAGGGAAAATGTGTGTGAAATAGTAAGATATGATGTAAGATATTATTTGAGACTTATATAATACTTTATAACTAAATCCAAACTAGAACAAAGAATGAGTGAGATAATCCTAAACCTAGATTAAAAAATCCGAAAACAAAAAAAAATTATTCCCCTTGTTCCATATTAATTTGTGTTAATACTGTACTTATGGATTTAAAAAAAAATTAACTTTCAAAGTTAATATTATAATTCTCTTAAAAATAAATATATTATAAGATAGGTTATGTATATTAAATTATGAGGGTAGTAATGGTATAACATTTTTTTTTAAAAAAAATTATATTTCATTAGGGCATGAGTCTTGCCAGTTCTAAAAGAACAAGTTTACAACTTATCAACAAATGGTGATTCAAATTATAACTACAAACATACCAGTAACAATAATATTAAATTTCTTCTAAATAATTACTAGGATCTGCAACCCAATCTTTATAATTAATGTCTCTTTTGAGTCATTTCCTTCTCTAAACCCACCAAAACCAAATATGTGATTTGATCTCCTCAAACATTTTCTCTTCATTTCATTCACTCTCCTAAAAAATTACTTTGTTTCTACTTCTCCATAAAGGTCATATAATGCATAACCATATGTCTATCACTAGCTTCTGTCTTTCTTTAGATTTGGAATAAATTCCCGAATAAAAGTAGCGTACCTGATGGATTGTTTGGATTAGAGATTGCTTCCCGACCCAATTCAAGCACTGTCTCCATATCCTTTGTGACGTTGGGCATTCACAAAATTTATGTTCCACCGTTTCTTCTTTTTCTCCACAAATAGAACATGTAGTAGTGCTGAAAGGTGAAAGACTTCCTCTTTTTTTCAACTCCATAGATGTCGGGATTCTTCATTTCACAACTCTCCAAGCTAGGATTTTCATTTTTGTGCGTGCTTTGTTCTCCCAAATTCTCCTGTATAACTTCTGTTGAGGCTCCTCAATTGGTTCTTTTCTTTCTTCCAATCATGCATATGCACTTTTGACGTCGTATATTCCATGCTTGCTCGCTTCCCATCTCCAATAGTCCTTCCCTTTCTCTATTTTGTACCTGCATAAAAGTTTCAATAATTCGTTTTGTGAGTTAGATTCCCACTCCCTCAACTCTCTTCTACATTCACACTTCCATTTCCATTCTCCCCCCTCCCATGCCCCCATTTCACTAACTCTGTAATCCTTACCAACACTCAACTCGAACAATTTCTTAAACCTTTTTTTAAGAGGCTCGTTCCCCACCTAAATTTCATCCTAAAAATCCTTGTCAGCCTCATTTACTACCACTTTCCTACATTTTTCTGCAAACCACTCTCCTTTACTATCTTCTAAATATGACAATACCCCTCCCCACCAACCTTTCCCTCTTTGCCTAAATATAGGTCCCAACCCCGATTCCCTAGCACCCGCACTACTTTGTCTAGCGATAGTTATTTTTACTCATAACATTAAAATATATTTTAAATTTATCGAGATGAGATGATTTTATTTTTAAGCCCAAGTTATTTCCAGATGAAGAGAAAAAAATGTATTGCAAAAGGTGTGCATATGATACTATAATGTATCACAAACACTTGTATAAATCGGGTTCACGGTGTAAACCCTATTATCTCCTTCCAATCCTATATATCCTATGTATTGTTAAATTGTTTAAATTAAGGAAGACCACAAGGTTTACATTTTATAATGTAAACCCAATTTATAAGAGATTAACTCTAGGGCAGTATTGTATGCAACCGTCATATCGTGAGATCATTGTAATGAGTTATTATTTATTTTTAAAAAATATTATTAATTTTCTTTTAAAGTATTATTATTTTTTATTGGGTTAATTGAGCCAAAAATCCTTATCTTTTCGTGATTTTTAAATTAGTCCAAACTTTTCAATATTTACAAATAAGTTCTCGACCTTTAATCCGTTTTTCAAATCAAGCCACCGGGCAGCGGGAGGCCTGCCCGGTGGTAACGTGGCATTTTTTTATTACATTACCCTCTCCACCTGTATTCAAGTTTTGATCGATCTGAAAGGCATTAATTTTCATCTATGGGTCCCACCTTCTCACACATAGCTGCTCTCATCCTCCTCTCTCTACGAATTCTCTTCTTCTTCCTCGTCCTCGGATTCTCCCGCCACTGGAAATCGTCATTTCTCTCCCTGACGTACTCAATGACCTCTCCATCTTCCATGAAGCCATCACCATGGATGCTGCCAATTTCTTACGCCGCACCACCCATCTCTCCTCCGCTAAATCCCATCTCTCCAACAGTCTCCGCCACCCCAAAATCGCCTTCCTCTTCCTCACCAACTCCCAACTCCACTTCGCCCCTCTGTCAAAATCCCCCCATTCGAGGGCATCTTCAAAGGCAAACTCATCTTTTCCAAGAGGACCCAGAGATCCTCCCCCACTCTCATCTCTGCCGCCCGCCGCCTCCTCGCCACCGCGATGCTCGACGATCACCCGTCCGCCGTCTCCTCCGTGACGACGCACAAGGCTGCAGGATTTCACATACTCTGGTGAAACAATTTCACATACTCGTTGTTAGAAGATGAAGTATAAAACATGATCATGATTTCTTGCAAACGGTGCATTATGTTGGCTGATAGTATGTGAGCAATGCATACGTATTTCTTGGTGTTTGAATGATGGAATGAGATCACACACTAGCTGCATGAGTGCATGTTGATTGTTAGGGTTTGTTAGGTAGTTATTGGTCAGTTGTGTTGGTTAGGGAGCTGATCCAAGAAGCTTTTGAGAGAGTTAGTTTGTTAAGTATGTTGTTAGGGAGGTGCTGATGTGTCAAGGTTTCATTGGGTGATGAAATGCATCAGTTGTGCAGCTGAAACAAGCTAACCGTCCACCTGATATATAAGCAACAAGCTTGCTGCTATGGACAGTAGGTTGATCTCTGAGTTTTAAGCTTCTGCAAGTTTGATAGGTTGATCCATGAGTGATCAAAGTAGTTATTCAATCTTCATCTTCAAGTGTAATTGTCAATCAATGAAATAGTGCTCGATTTCCTTTTGAAAGTGGACGTAGATCATCATGATCGAACCACTATAATTATATGAGTGTTATTCTCTTCATTTACAGTTTATTTGATTCAATTTTTCATTGCTTTCAAATCTGAAAAACGTGAGATTGAGTGTGTTATCGTGGTTTGAGCGATTAGAAGTAGGATCCAAGTGTGTTTCCATTCATAATCACAAAAAGTGGCGCTGTCTGTGGGAAAATAAAACGAAACTGAGTTGAAAAGATGAACACCACACGTTTTGACATTGAGAAGCTCTTGGAGAAAATGGATTTCAGCCTCTAAAAACTCAAGATGAAAGCGATCTTGACACAGCAAGGGCTCATTGATGCATTGAAGCCTCTTCCACCGGTCAAGACTGAGATCATAAAAGATCCTTCAGCAGTAGGTCCTCCAAGAGTTCAAGTAGATGATGAGGTACTTCATAAAGCTCACTCTACCATTATTTTATATTTGGGGGATAAGGAATTACGTGAAGTAGCTAGAGAAACTACTGCCATTGGTATTTGGGAGAAATTAGAGTCTTTGTACATGGTTAAAACATTAGCAAATAGACTGCATATCAGAGAGAAAATTCATGCATACAAGATAAGTGATGAAAAGCCTATACTAAGTCAAGTTGATGAATTTATCAAGATTTTGGATGATCTTGAAAGTGTTGATGTTAAGATTTCTGAAGAAGAAAGTGTTCTCATGCTAATGACAACACTTCCAAAATTTTTTCAAAGTTTAAAGATACATTGTTGTATGCTAATCAAGGCACTGTCAAGTTTGACAGTGTAATACTAGCACTCAAGTCTAGGCAGCTTCAACTTGTATCTGAAAGTGTACCAAACTCAGGAGGAGAAGGATTGAATGTCAGAAATAATTTTCAATCCAAAAGAAATAACAGGAAGAAGAAGGATCACAAGAATGTTGACAAATAAGACAGCAGGGGAGAAGGATCATCTACTAAAGAAGGTGAAGTGAGTAAATGATATCACTGTCATCTCCCAGGCCATATGAAAAGAAACTGTTACAAATGGAAGGCTGAAAAAGCAAAAGGGATTGACAAAAGTAAGGATGCTGATCAGAAAATGCAAGTTAATCAAACAGCACAAGTTCAAGACAAATGAGACTTTGTTGAAGCTCTTTCAATCACTACATCAGAAGTTGCCTCTGAATGGGTAATGGATTCAGGATGCACTTTCCACATGTCCCCTAACAAGCATTGGTTTTGTGAATTCAAGCAACAGAATGGTGGATCAGTACTCCTAGGAAATGATCAAACATGCAAGATCAAGGGAATAGGGTCAATCAAGCTTGAACTGACTGATGGATCAGTCAGGATACTTCATGATGTAAGGTATGTTCCTGATTTAAGAAGAAATTTAATCTCTCTTGGTAAGCTTGATTCCATGGGATATGGTTTCCAATCAAAAGATGGTTTTCTCACAGTCACCAAGGGAGATGATATATTTTTGAAGGGTATTAAGAAACATGATCTGTATTTCTTATGTGGAAGCACTGTCAATGCTCATGCTCACACAGTAGGAACACATGATAGTACACTGTTATGGCATGGGAGATTAGCTCATATAAGCTTAAAGGGACTCCAAGAACTAGCCAAACAAAACCTATTATGTGGAAAAACAGAAGTTAAGTTGCAACAGTGTGAGCATTGTGTTCTAGGGAAATCAAAAAGGATGAAGTTTGGTGCAGGTGAATACACATTCTCATCAATTCTTGATTATGTTCACTCTGACCTATGGGGGCCAACCAAGACCTAGAGTAAGGGAGGAGGTAAATATTTCATCTCGTTTATAGATGATTACTCAAGGAAAGCTTGGATATACATCCTGAAATCAAAGGATGAAGCTCTGTCAAAATTTAAAGATTGGTTGATTGAGGTTGAAAATGCAACTGGAATTACCTTGAAGGTGTTAAGAACAGATAATGGTTTGGAATATCTATCTGAAGAGTTTAACAACTTCTGTAAACAAAAGGGGATAAGAAGGCACAAGACAGTCCCTTCTACTCCACAACAAAATGGAGTTGCTGAAAGGTTGAACCAAACCATACTGGAAAGGGTTAGATGTATGATGAGTAGTGGAGGTTTTCACAAGAGTTTCTGGGGTGAGTTAGTTTCCACAGCAGTTTATTTGATCAACAGAAGCCCCTCAACACCTTTGAAGTTCAAAACACCAGAACAGGTTTGGAGAGGACAACCTACTGATTATGGTTACTTAAGGGTAATTGGCTGCCTTGCTTATGCACACATAAGGCAAGATAAGCTAGAACCTAGAGCCATGAGGTGTGTAATGGTTGGATATCCATCTGGTGTAAAAGGTTACAGACTATGGAGTCTTGAAAGTCATAAGTTTCTGGTAAGCAGGGATGTTGTCTTCAATGAAACTAGGATGTCATTATTAGAGCAAACAGACACCTCAGTGATATCAAATGAGGGTATTGAGTCTGAGGTAGAGTCTGATAAGATCACTGGTTCAGTAGCTGACACACCAGGTACTAATAAAGAGAAGACTGATCTCAGCACATACCATCTAGCAAAGGATAGACAAAGAAGGGAAATAAATCCTCCAGCTAGATATATTCAAGCTGATCAGGTTTCATATGCTCTATTCACAGCCTCTGAGATTGAAGCTAGTGAACCTAAAAGCTATAAGGAAGCAATAGCTAGCCATGATGCTAATCAGTGGATCACTGCAATTAGTGAGGAACTTATGTCTCTTGATAAAAATGGAACTTGGAAGATAGTAGATAAACCTCTGAAACAAAAGTTAGTGGGATGCAAATGGATTTTTAAAAGGAAGCTTCCAGCAACAACAGATGGAAAAATAAGGTACAAAGCTAGACTGGTAGCTAAGGGATTCTCACAGAAAGAAGGGGTGGACTACAATGAAATATTCTCATCTGTAGTCAAGCAAAGCTCTATAAGAATCATACTATCCTTGACAACACAGTATGATCTTGAGCTTCACCAAATGGATGTAACAACAGTCTTCCTTCATGGTAAATTAGAAGAACAAATCTTCATGACTGTACTAGAGGGAGTTGATATCCATAATAAAGAGTTTAAGGCTTGTTTACTTAAGAAGTCACTTTATGGACTTAAACAAAGCCCTAGACAGTGGTACTTGAGGTTGGATCAATATATAACAGCCTGTGGATTTGCTAGGAGCTCATATGACAGCTGTGTATATTACATGAAAGAAGGAAACCAGTATACTTATTTGCTTCTGTATGTTGATGATATGTTGATAGCAAGTCATACCATAAGTAGTATTCAGAAGGTCAAAGGTATACTAAAATCAGAATTTGACATGAAGGACTTAGGGGAAGCTAGGATGATACTTGGGATGTCCATCATTAGGGACAGAAGTAGTGGAAGTCTGATTCTCAATCAGGAATCCTACTTACTAAAGGTTCTTAAAAGGTATAACATGTTTGAAAGTAAGTCTGTTACAATACCTTTTAAGCAAGGATTAAAGTTATCATCTCAGCAGGCTCCAACAACTACATCAGACTTGAAAGAAATGAACTTAATACCTTATGCAAGTTCAGTTAGAAGTTTGATGTACTCTATGGTATGCTACAGGCCAGATATGGGATATGTCATGAGTATCTTGAGTAGATTTATGGCATGTCCAGGGAAGCCACACTGGCAGGCAGTAAAATGGGCAATGAAATATCAAAGGTTCTGCAGATAGAGGTCTAAAGTTTCAGAGAAAACAGGAACAAGGTCAAGTGTTGTATGGATATGTGGATGCTGACTATGCAACCAATATGGACACAAGGAAATCACTGACTGGTTATATCTTTACTCTATTTGGAACAGCCATAAGTTGGAAAGCAAGTCACCAGTCAGTTGTGGCTTTGTCCACAACTGAGGCTGAATTTGTAGCCCTGACTGAAGCAATCAAGGAAGGATTATGGATCTCTGGAATGTTACATGAACTTGGTGTTAAGCAGGGTTGTGTAGAGGTATTTTGTGACAATCAAAGTGCAATTCATTTAGCCAAACATCAGGGCTATCATGAAAGGACAAAGCACATTGATGTCAAGTTGTATTTTGTGAGAGATCTTGTAGAGAATGGAGTTGTAAAGGTACATAAGATTGACACATCTGTTAATCCAGCAGACTGTCTAACCAAAGCCTTACCTAGTTCAAAGTTTGAACTAAGCTTGAGCTTAGTTGGAATGAATCTCCAGTGTTCTTGAAGGAGCTGCTCATAATGGAGTAGCAACAAAGGAAATTGAGCAGTAAATTTGTTGAAAGATATGATACATGTTTTAAGGTGGAGAATTGTTAGAAGATGAAGTATAAAACATGATCATGATTCCTTGCAAACGGTGCATTATGTTGGCTGATAGTATGTGAGCAATGCATAAGTATTTCTTGGTATTTGAACGATGGAATGAGAACACACACTAACTGCATGAGTGCATGTTGATTGTTAGGGTTTGTTAGGTGGTTATTGGTCAGTTGTGTTGGTTAGGGAGCTGATCCAAGAAGTTTTTAAGGGAGTTAGTATGTTAAGTATATTGTTAGGGAGGTGCTGATGTGTCAAGGTTTCATGGGTGATGAAATGCATCAGTTGTGCAGCTGAAACAAGCTAACCGTCCACCTGATATATAAGCAGCAAGCTTGCTGCTATGGACAGTAGGTTGATCTCTAAGTTTTAAGCTTATGCAAGTTTGATAGGTTGATCCATGAGTGATCAAAGTAGTTATTCAATCTTCATCCTCAAGTGTAATTGTCAATCAATGAAAGAGTGCTCGATTTCCTTTTGAAAGTGGACGTAGATCATCATGATCGAACCACTATAATTCTATGAGTGTTGTTCTCTTCATTTAAAGTTTATTTGATTCAATGTTTCATTGCTTTCAAATCTGAAAACGTAAGATTTAGTGTGTTATCATTGTTTGAGTGATTAGAAGTAGGATCCAAGTGTGTTTCCATTCATAATCACAACACTCATCTTGAATGATCCAAAGAGAATTAAAATTGAAGCAGATTTTGGTGGGGGCCAGTGGGTGTCAAATTCAATTTAATTAAGTGCAGATTAATTGCAAGAGAAGAAGTGGTCAAGTCCGTAACACTCTTGTACTAATTCTTTGACGTTTTCGGCTTTCATTTCTCCATTCTATTTTCTTAATTATTTTACGGAACGATTATCTGCTAAACATACCACTCCCTCCGTTGCTATCATCTTTCACAATTATTATTTCACATTATTTAAGAATAAATTACTTTTTAATTAATTTTACTATAATTTTTTAGATAATTTGATATTTTTAATTAAGATGTACTATCCACATCTCCTTTAAAGAGTTTTTTTTTTCATTTTCTTCCTGATCAAAAAGTCTCATTTCCTTTTTAATATATGAAACACACACTTATTAATACAATTAAAATATGGGTCCAAACACCTACTAATATAATTATCCACTACATATTAAATAATAATACTCATTATTCCACATGGAGAAAAGATCATCTTTAAAAGGAATGAAAGGACTATTAAGTATGTAATGTATGTAAAAAGTGAGTGACATTTTTTGAAATTAAAGTACAAAGGACTAAGGAGTATTTTTTTAAGGTTTGAGATTAAGATTTTAGTACTATTTTCATATATATATATATATATATATATATATATATATATATATATATATATATATTTTTTTTTTTTTTTATTATTTTTTTTACAAGCACTTATACAACTGTTGTATTCATTCGAGTAAATACTCATTAATACAACTAATTGTTACTTTCTATATAATAGTACTCTTTCCATCTCCTTTAAAGAGGATCTTTTTTCATTTTGGGCGTCTCACCTAAAGAGTTCTCTTTTCTTTTTTACACACATGGGACCCACACACCCATTAATACAATTAAAATATGGGGTCCACATCCCTACTAATACAATTACTCACTACACATTAAATAATAATACATCTTAATATACGTGTCAAAAAGCAAAAGACTCTTTTAGTGAGGGACGTAGGGAGTATAAGATAAAGTTATTTTTCTGTACAAATGACTAATAATATCATTTTTGTGTTAAATTTTTTTAGTAGAATAACTTTAGGTATTCAAAAGAAGGCAAAGACTAGAATACAACTGTCCTACCAATTCCAAAATGTACAACTTCCTTCCTTCACCTTCAGTGTGTGTTTTCCTCTTTTTTTATAATTGTTGTTGTTACTGTTTTTTATTATTATTTATTTAATTTTAGGGATATAATTGTAGTTTTACGCTTGTTGTTTAGGGTATAATTTATCCCTAGGGTTTAGGGTTTAGGGATATAATTGTAATTTTACCCTCGTGGCTTAGGGTATAATTTATCCCTAAGGTTTAGGGTATAATAGTCATTTAAATAAAATAAATTTAAAATAAAATAAAAAACAAAATTAAAGAAGGAGAAAGAATTAATTAAGAAGAGTGTGGACCAAGTACCAATTGAATTGGAATCCTAGTTGTGCCCTAATCCTTCCCTCAAGAGAATAACTTTTATATTCTAAAAAATAATAAAGTCCGAAAAAGAAACCATATATGTGATGTACATTACCATCTATCTTATCTTTGCAAGCATAAATATTTTGTCATTTTAAGAATTTTTAATTAAAAAACATACTTTTCTTAACGTACTCTCTGCACAAAAAATATAATATAGTAATTTAATCTGAGAGAAAAAGAAAAGTGTATATATATTTTTATTCTCAAAGGAGATAGCTAGTATTTATTTTAATAAAATATTACATGTGCAACCATATGACACGATGAAATCTTGTGTCTCATATAAAATTGTAACATTTAGGAAATAATAATAATTTCACCTTATATTCATGTAACATTTTATTTTTATACAATTGTGATTTCTTTCAAAATATAATTTTCTCCGTTACCGGCTTATATATCATTCTTCCAACAATATGAAATAAAAATATTACACAATATTGATACGGATAATCCAAACTGACTTATTTTGATCATATAAAAAGTTGATTTGGACAATCTAAATCATGAATGTGAAAAAGCTAATCAGAAGATGAAGTACTAAAATTGCCAAACAATTATTATAAATTGAATTATAATATTATCAGTAATTAAGAATCTCATTAATTAGCCACGTGATTTAAGATAATTAGCCACGAGTTCAACGCAATCGACGTGTCACCTGAGTTTTGGATTACGTGGAAATAGTAAAATGATTTAATTTTTCGGAATATGAGACTCACCTAAAATAATTAATATATCATTCAACACTAATACACCTACCCACTTTACATTAAATATTATATTTTTTCACCCACTATCTATTAAATATTATAGTTCTAAATTAACGTGCAAAAAGCAAACGTAAACATTGAAACGGGACAGAGAGAGTAATTGTTAACAAGTAGTGTGATTGATTTGAACTTAATAATATATACATTTTTTTAATCCAACTTGCCTATTTTCTTCTTAGTTGGTTAGGAAGCAATGTTACATCAATTCATCCCATTCATCCCCCTAAAAATAGTTGATTTTATATATAAAATTTCGGATACGGGACAGTCTTGTTTGATACATGAACCTATTTTATGTTGAGTAAGGCTATTATGACCATGGGATACCGTGTCCTTTTACAATTTAAATTTCTATCAATACATAAGGTTAAATAAAATATGGAGAGAGAGTGTTGTGTTCCTATAGAGGCACGGCGTGTTCTCGGGGACACACAAGTTTTTTCCTTTTATGTTTATATAAATAGTTATTAATTACTTAATTTTGTTCCACTATAATGTTTACCCAATTATATTTTATATATCTAATCATAAAGTTTATATTTCCCTTTACATAATAAATAAAACTCACTCAAAATAATTAATAAGTATATTTCCATAATATTCACACACAACACTAATACAATTATTCACTATACATTAAAATATTATATCTCTCATTTCAATACATATTAAAGAACTATATTCCTTAATTCTAATGCAAAAAAGAAATATAAACCTTCGGACTTGACTGAGGGAGTATCACTTACTTTTATTAAAGATATTATCACTTTTCTTTTAACCAGGTGGGCTAGCCTCACCTGGCCAATGGACTCTACAATTAAGTGAGAGTCTCAGGTTCGATTCCCATTGGGAACGAATTAGGAGGCTTGGAGAAGGGAAAGTAAGGGTGTTAGGGAACGAATTAGGAGGCTTGGAGAAGGGAAAATAAGGGTGTTAGTTCCCAATTAGGAGGCTTGGAGAAGGGAAAGTAAGGGTGTACTAACTGGATGTTTGGTGTATATTAACTGGACTAACAACTAACATTTACCGATCAAAAAAAATTTATCACTTTTCTTTTAAGGTGTCATCACTTTTTATTTATACTATAAATTGTTTAGAAGATAGTTCACAATACAGTTATCACATTTTATCAATTAGGTTCCATTTTTCATTATAAAGATTATCGGTATGCTTTTGAAGATTGGGAGTGTAATCCTAGATTAGTTGTTCATTGTTGAATATGTTCCATTAATATTGTGTCTCGGAGATTCATGTAAATGTATTAAGGAAGAAAACTCAAAATGTAATATTGCGGGTATTTCTTATACCCATTTTAATAATTTTAATAAAAATTGTTTTTACTTTTCAAAAAAAAAACTTATTATCCGTCTTAAACATCAATTCGTGAAACGGTCTCTCACAAATCTTTACCTTCGGATATATGGTAAATTATATAGTAGGCATACTTGAATCATACCATATCAAGTAGGAACATTTTTACGTTTTCTTAAATAATTATCATATTTTATAAAAGATTATCATTTAATAGTAAAAACGGTAATATCATTTAGTTCTTAAATAATTTATTCCACCACTGTCACTTTTTATTAATTTAAGTATTATTATTTATTAAAATATTATCACTTTTTATCTATTTTACAAAACATTTCTCATAGAAATAATCTCACACACTAGTGTTTGCTTGGATGTAATATATACTCCCTCCGTCCCGCGATATTAACGTTGACGTTTGTTTTTTACATGAAGATTAAGAGATATAGTAATTTAATGTATAGGTGAGAGAAATAATATTCAATGTAAAATTGATAGTTGCGTGATATTAACGTTGACGTTTGTTTTTTACATGAAGATTAAGAGATATAGTAATTTAATGTATAGGTGAGAGAAATAATATTCAATGTAAAATTGATAGTTGTATTAGTGTAGTGTGTGGCCTTCTATGGAATAATTAATTGTTTTGTGTGGGATCAACATGACAAACAAAGAAATGTAAACCTTAACTTAGAGAGAATATGACACGATCGCTACAATTACTATATTTTGTGTTTTTTGATAAGATTGGTATGACTTCTTATGTCTATAACTAGACATCAAAATCTCGATATATAATAGTCAAATACAACACTACCAGCACTCCTTTATGAACTTTTTCATTTTTTTCATTTTCAACATCCATCGTATTCATTTTTTAATTTAGTATATGAGTCAGACAAAAATTAAATACTCAAAAAAAAATGTATTGTAAATAATATACCTGTTATATCATTAATTTTAATTACTAGTGATAAAAGATACTCCAAGAAGGAGAAAAGAAAAAATAATGAAATCAACCCAGAGTAAGATCATTTAATTTTATCTTAATTATTAGTAATTTTTAATTAAAATATTACATACTTTTCAATTATACTACAAACTATCTATGAAATAGTTTAACATACAATATTTATTATTTTTCATTAATAATATATAATTTTTTTAATTAAATTAATATTATCACTTTCTAACCTTTCACAAACCCATTTCCTGGAACATCAAATTTTTGTGCTATATTAAAACCCATTTCCTGGAACATCAAATTTTTGTGCTATATTAAATATCATAGTTTTAATTAAATATTCGCATTTATGTTTCTTCCGCTGAGCTCACATATTTTTATTATTATATGATTTCTTCCAAAATGCATTAAGAAGTAAAATTAATATTGTTCCTATCTACATTCATAGAACCTATAAGTTAAAATTATTTCAAGGGGGAAAAAAGAAAGGTAAGTGATGTTTATCTTTGTACGTTGTTCAAACCATGCGTACGTGGATATATAGCAATACATGACTAAAGGTGAAATATTATAATGTAAAAAGTATTAAATGTAGGTGATTATGATTTTAAATATATTAATTATCATGAAATAGACGTTTTCTCTAAAAATTGTATGTAATTAATTTTTAGAGTTAACAATTTTCCACATGTGACACTGGTACACCTGAATGTTTTCAACCATTAAATCAAATTTTAATATAATTTTATTAGTGGACTATATATACTATAAACTAAAGGAGAGTTTTGGATTATTAGGTGGCATCATAGAGCAATTTAGGCATGATGTGTCATTTTTATAGATTTTTTTATTTTTTTTATAATGAACTTACTTAGGAGAAAAGATAATGTAGTTACTTTATTTTAAACAATCAATCAAAATATTTTATTTTTTTATCTTATTTAAAAATTTACCTAAAACTTTAAGTGTTTTTAACTTTTTATTTTTAAATCAAATTTATATAAAAATTATATCAAATTAATTGTCTTTTCATGATTTTTAATTTGACATCCATATTACCAATAATATATGATTGGAGAAATAGATTTTTAAATTTAATAACAATTTCTTATTGTAAAATATTTTTTAATAAAATATATTAATAAATAAAATATTTTTAGAAAGGTAAGAAATTATTTAATATATTTAATCTATTTACTTTAGAATTTTTATATTTAATAAATTTAATTTATTATAAAATTCTAAATAAGGAATTTCATGAAAAAATAAAATCTTAGTTAATATTAATTAATTTTCATAATATTTTTATCGTTAATTATTTATATTATATTTATTTTATTATATTTAATAATTTATTTTTTATTATACAATAATTTATAATTGTTATATACATTTATTAATTTTATTTATTAAACGATAATAGTTAGAGATGATAATGAGATGGACATTTTCAAGTACCCGTTCTATTCAATTATTAATATGGCGGATATGGATAATTGTAAACGGGTTTGAGACGGATATAGATAGTTGTGAAAATCTCATTAGGATTTGGCACGAGTACAGATAATACCTCAATACTCGCGGGTACCCCCATTTATTTATATATGGAAAATCACTCCTAGGTATACACTTTTACCCTAAATTACTAGGAGATACAATGAATAAAAATTACTCTCACATACACAATATTAAAGTAAAATATCAAATATAAACTTAATTCATTATAATCTCTTACACTTTTAAACCACAAACTCTAAACCTCTCACACACCCACCGCCGTCAGACCACCACCGGACCAAAAATAAAATTGTGCAAAAGAAAATTGTGCAAACACATAGGGGTATTTATGGTATCACAATCTATAATAGTTATGAGTATTAGTTCTTTAAGTCATGTAGTTTATAGCAATTATGCATTATTTCATGTATCCCATAATAAGTGACACTATTTTAATTTAATTATTTTATTAGTACGTTTAGCAAATTCAAAAATACGAATAACTGATTTCATAAAAATTCGAATATCCCGCATATTACACGGGTTTCGTACTAGTTAGTCTATATATTATGGAGTGCACCAACTCAGAATCACCCAAATTTTTATGGGTGTATAAAAAAAAAGGTGAAACTACTTTTACTGTGGTTATAGAGGGGAGTAAATACTAAATAAGAAATCGTGAATTCTTAATCGTTCGTTCCAAATTCAATTTTATATAGAGTTGATATTAATTAGGTGAATTCGGGTGTAAGAGTGCACCTATATATTTATAACTTTTTATTTTATTTTGTATACATTTTATTCTATTTTGTATACGTGTTTCTTAATAATTATATTATTTTTCATATTAAATTTTTTACTAAAAAAACTAGCATGCATATATATGTATAACTTTTTATTCAATAGTGTATACATGATTTTTAATAATTGTATATTTTTTTACAATCAAATTTTCCTTAAAAAACTAACAATTAAATTGTATACATTTTTGTTCATAATTACATATGTTTTTGTTTATATTTGTATACGTAGGGTGCACCCGAGTGGACAGTATAATTAGTCTTTTATATATTTGAATTTATATATTTTAGTACTGAGGACTACATATAAATTGTATATATTTTTGTTCATAATTGTATATATTTTTGTTTATATTTGTATACATTTTTTAAAGTGGGTGCACCATATCTTATGGTGCATCCGGGTGCA
The DNA here is from genome assembly GCA_023678885.1 of Pogostemon cablin. Lineage (NCBI taxonomy): Eukaryota > Viridiplantae > Streptophyta > Magnoliopsida > Lamiales > Lamiaceae > Pogostemon > Pogostemon cablin. The sequence goes on from CM042962.1 coordinate 28,443,528, forward strand.
CAGTGTAATTAGCCTTTTATATATTTGAATTTATATATTTTAGTATTGAGGACTACATATTGAAATTAGCTCTCAAATTTAGTACTTAATATAAAAATTTAACTTGATTTTTTTTAAAAGAGAGAGAGAGAAAAACATGGTCACTGTACATTGAGAGAAAATTATTGATCTAAAACAAAATCCATGTCGACTTTGCTTGCGTTGCAATGTTTTTCTTAAATACTTTAATAATATTAATTCCTCTTTAATTTATTAAAAGATAAACCCATAGTTTAATATTCTCCTTTATAAATTGTTCATGTTTTTATTGAAAATCAACGTGTTACGAATACAAACTATGAATATTTTTATGAAATTCAAAATTGACTGTAATAATCAGTCAAATAAATAAAAATTTCAGCTTAAACATTATAATCTGATGCTAAAATTAAGCAACATATATAATGCATTCTAATACAATGATTATGGGCATGCCATTGCCACACCAAGACTTTGAACAACCATTTGTCATTGTGCTTGCCTCAAATCATTGACTATATAAAATATATATCGCCAATTCGTCAATATTCTATATGTGAATATATATTTTCACCCTTACGCTTTGATATTATCTTCAATTGAATTAAACACAACATTTATAATGAAATCAAACAATTGATGCTAATCCACATAAGTTAGGATAAGACATTTACATAATTTTTTTTAACTACTAAAAAATACTCCCTTCGTCGCGGACAAATGTCCCCATTTCTTTTTTTCCATAGATTAAAGAGTATTATTATTTTATATGTAGTGTGTAGTTGTAGGCCATATGCAGGAGACATTTGAAATGAATACTCAATATAGTAAAATGAGGACATTTCAATATGATGGAATGAATACTTATTTTTACTCTAAAAAACCCATGCCTAGGTTTAAAAAAGTACACCTTCGTATAGTTATAAGATTAATATTTGTGTGAACCGGGTTTATATGAGCATACTGATTACTGATTATTTTTAATATAACTTTTCTAAATGAAAAATACTATTATTCAAAATGTTGTTCCCAACTAATTTATCGACTACTCTTTAATATATGAAAAATATTACTACTGTTTAAAGAAATGAATTATTATTATTTTGAATGGAAAACACTACTCTTCAAATTTTGATGTATTTTGATTTGTTTACATTCTTATTAAGATGAATAATATTTTTCTTTAAAAAAATATAGTTCATATATCTTTCTACTTCATATACTAAATAATTTTAAAAAAAACAGGTTGTATAGTGAACCAAGTTTACAAAAAACTCACTCTAATTATAATATCAATTAATTATCGGTTCATCGACCTTTCATTATCTCTCTTCATGTAATACGATCTCTTTCTTTTTCTATTTTCACTCCCTTCTTCTATTATGTTATAATAATTAATACTCCCTCCATCTCATCCTAAAAGTTACATATTTCTATTTTGGACGTCTTATCTTAATGGTTATATTTCTCTTTTTAGCATATGAGACTACACAAATTAATTATTTCTCCCTCTATATGTCCACACATCCCACTTTACATTAAATTATTATGTCTCTCACCTCAATACACAATAAAATATTATTATATTCATTAATCCTCATACAAAAAGTAAACGTAACCATAAGGACAGAATGGAGGGAGTACTCTATTATACATATTACCACTCACATCTTACATATTAATTTAATGTAAAATTAAAAATTAACCTAACAAAATTTAAAACATACATAAAATATCTTTTTTTTTTAAAGTTCACATAACCCCAATAAATATGAGTATAGTGTTCCAAGAAAAAGAAAAATTAAATAGAAAATTGTCCATCAAGGGTGATCGAGGCGGTTGATTAGACAATTGAAGAAGTCGTCGCTTTAAGAATTACTTCCATCCTCTAAATTTTTCAATTTTTTTTTCTTATAATTTACAAAGAAAAAATGAAAAATTTGGCGAAAAGGAAAGAGTGCATAAATATATTAATTAATAGTACATTCTCACTATTAATTAAAAGTTGGTATCATGTGCTTTTATTAATTTTTATTTAATAATAATAATAATAATATATATATATATTTCTTAATAAATGGAGTATATAATTTCTTTGACTTATTTATTCATTAAAAAACTAATAGAAAATTAACTAAAAATTCATGGTATAAGTATATTTTTATTCCTAAGTAGAATATAAGTTTTGAATGGGAGTGCACAAATTTAAATTTGTGCATATACGAGAATTTATCATTAATTATTTTGTCATTTTACTTCATCTCATTTATTAAATGAATTAATCACCTATTAATCCACTTTCATATCTATCTATTATTTCATATCTTGAATATATGATATGTGCCACAATCAAGATTTAAATTACTGGCTTAACTATGCAAGAGTTTAATAATCACTCATTATAATTTAGTATTTTAATTTAAAAAAGTAAAAAATTAAACCGTCGTCCCAAGTTCACAAATGAGTCATTCATATATCAATTACTTTAAAACTAATTAAAACATCTTTTTACTATATTCAAATAAAAAAATCAATTGCTAGTAGAAAAACCTAGTTCAAATCAAATATCCCTTTAAAGTTACTTTATTATCTTTTCTTATAAAACAAAGAATAATCACGATTACACATATAAAAAAGTGACTCTTTTTCTTAACAAGTTCTTTCTCAAAATTAATGGTAACGACTTTATAAAGTTTCACTTTTGACTTAAAATAATTTTTTAGAAACTTACTATATTTTCATTGTACGAACAAAATTAACCAAACACAGGCCATTATGTTTATTTTGGGTTTTTTTAGGTTGAATTTTATATTAAATTATGAGTGAGGCTCTGTGCACCCGAGCACACGGAACACATTTCGTGCGTCTTTGCAATTTTCATGCCCCTTTGCAATTTAAACCTCTAGCAATACACATATTTAAATAGAATTGGAGGGGGAGTGTTGTGTTCATATGGGGACACGGAGTATCACTCCGTGTCCCCGGGGGCGCAGGAACTTTTGCCTTAAATTATTATGTAAAAAGTGGGTAGTAATATGGGTAAGAGAGTATTAATTTATGGGAGAGAATATATGAGATTGAATAGAGAATAGGAGAAAAGTTATTTAATTAATTGATGAGAAATAATATATGAAAAATAATGTATATTAAGTGGACTGAGATTTATAGGATTTGTAGGTGTGTAGCTTTTAAAGATTTTTAGAATATATGGATGAATTTTATAAATCAAAATTTTGATTATTAAATTCAAAACAAATATTATTTTAAGGTTTGATATTTATTTTTATAATTTAATTTAACTATTGAGTTGATATTCAGTGCACCTGAATGTACATGTATATTCATATGTGTATAAATTTTAACTTAATGGTGTATATATGTTTTTTAATTGCGTAGTTTTTTTACATTCAATTTTTCATTAAAAAACTAACGTAAAATTTGCTTACAAAGTATATACATTTTTATTTATTAGTGCATATATTTTTATTCAAAAGTCTATACATTTCTGAAAGTGGGTATATAGTGCATTGGGTCTACAGAATAATTTATCTTAAATATTTAAGCGTTTAAATATTTTTAAATTCGTAAAGAGTTGGTCTCATGTGCCCCTAGGGACACACCGTGCCCCATGGAAACACGAGAGTCACCGTGCCCCCGTGGGAACACAAGAGTTTTAGTATTAAAACACTCGTGTTCCCATGGGCACAGGAATTTTTGCCATTAGTAAATAGGAGAGATTTAAACAAAATTCTAAACCCTCTCAAATTGATATTAATACTCCCTCAGTCCATTCAATCTTTACATTTTTTTTAAATTTTGGCGTCTTATTTCAATTTTTATATACTCCTTCCATCCTATTTCAGATGACACAATTTTCATTTTGAGTTGTCTCACAAAAGTTTGCACATTTTTTAAAAAGTAAAAAGTTAAACACTATCACCCTTGCTCATATACTTTATTTACAAAAAAAAATCACACATACCTAACACACTAAACATACTTTATCATTTATTTATTACTCCACAAAAAAATACTCCCTCCGTCCCAGCCAAAGGTCATCGGTTACTTTTTACACGTGGATTAAGGAGTATTATTATTTTATGTGTAGTGGGTAGTTGTATTAGTAGTGAGTAGTGGGCTATATGTGGGGTCCTTTTACTAAAAAGGAAAATGAGGACATTTGAGTGGGACACCCAATATAGTAAAATGGTGATCTTTCGGTGGAACGGAGGGAGTACTATAATACCTTTAAAAGTTATCACATTTCTTAATATCCATGCATAAAGTGGAGTACAAACATTTGTGGGACAGAGGGAGTATCTTTGTTGGTTGATGGGACCCACACAAAAAAATTACTCCCTCCATCCCGTCGAAAGTTCCCAATTTTACTATATTGGACGTCTCATTCAAATGTCTCCATTTTTCTTTTTTAATAAAAAATGTCCACCACTGCACATCACATCTCTCTAATCAACTACCCAATACACATAAAATAATAGTACTCCTTAATCCACGTGCAAAAAGCAAATGGTCACCTTTGCCGGGACAAAAGGAGTAATATATTTTAATGAGATACACACGTAAACACTAATACAATACCCTCTTTATATTAAATATTATAGTACTTCATTCATCCACTGTCAATCTATCCATTTTACTATTTTGGATCGTTCACTCTTAATCTATTCATTTTCCTTTTTAAACGCATGAGACTCATCCACACACTAATACAATTAAAATATGGGACCCACACACCCCACTAATACAACTATCTACTACACATAAAATAATAATACTTATTAATCTACAAGCAAAAAACAAACGGATAGATTAATGTTGGATGAAGGGAGTACGATATTGCTTAATTTCCGTTAAAAAAAAAAATTCAATGTTAAAATGGTAAAGAAAGAGTATATTTAATGACAAGATCTTTCACCAAATTAATGGTAGCGACTTTGTAAAGTTTCTGTTTGACTTAAGCTAGAAAAGTACCCGAACACAATATCAGCGAATTTACCCCGACGATTCTTTTATCAAAGGATACTTGAAAATCTTAAGCATAGATTATGTTTCAAATTAATTTTTACTACTAAATTAAAGAAAATTATTAAATTAAATTAAATTATTATCCACAACTATTTTATTTAACCTATCAATTTATGGTGCATCAGTACACCAATCACCCTATAATTATACATATATACACCAAATAATTAAGAAATTAATACTTATATTTCTTTTTCTTTTTTTTATTCTTAACATATATTTCTGCTTTTTTTAATTTTTTTTAATACTTACATAAAACTGAACTGCTAGTACCAGATCAGGAATTGCAACCCTTTCGCATAACAAATTATAAGCTTTTCAAATAATAAACTATTACTCTTTTCATACAAAATTCATTATCATTTTTAGTTTATAAACTTCAATTTATTTATGATCAACTTTCTATCAATCTGATATTACTAGTCATCACACAAAACGATTTGACACAAGTGTTTGATGATAATCTAATATATAATTCTAACACAGAATATATATGGGCAATAGTACTAGCGTGAGACAGTCTCGCATGAAACTTTTTTTATCTTTTTTTATATAGTTATCAATTTTTATCAAATGTATTAGTATCATCTTTAATTAAGATTATTATTACTTTTTATTTATATTACAAATTATTATTCAAATAATTCATTATAACATTATCATCTTCAATTGTTAAAATATTATCACTTTTTAACTGTCTCACAAAACTCTTTCATATATATATGGAGTATATATATATTATATGAGAGATTGTGTGTATGCATGAATTTTCTTGTAAATGTATTTATGGGGCTAATTTAATTAAATATAGTAGTTTTTGTTTTTATTTAACAAAGTATAGCAGTTTTAAGAAGCTTTAATATTTTAAGTAGAGGCGTCATTAGTATAGGCGCCTCTTCCACTGTATACCCATCCGTCAAATTGGTAAATAATATTTTAAATAATTAAATTGATATATTTAAATATTTAATAGTTTAAACTATAATTTTCCTGTCCCTTTTAAGTTTGCGCTCTCATCACGGTACGAGATTAAGAAAAATAATAACTTTTTGGAGTATAATGCTTTTTTTTAATAAATAAATAATAAAGTGTGTTAGGTGTGTTGGGTAAGAGTGATCTTTTTAGTAAATTAAATGCAAGAAGAAGGGTGATTGTGTTTGATTTTTGCATTTTTAGGTAGGTGCAAAGTTTTGTAGGACAACTCAAAATAAATATTGTTTAATTTGAAATGAGATGGAGGAAATTATTAGTATTATATACTTCTTCAGCTTCAAGGTAATGTATACATTTTGCTATTTTACTTGTCCCAAAAACAATATTTTATTTTATTTTTTATAAGGATAAAGATTTGTATAAGATCGTGTCACAGCTTTCGTCAGACGAATAAGAAGTGATAACTATCACATTTTTAAAGAAAAATAATACAAAAATTATTGAAAAGTGATAATGTTGTTATCAACTATTTTATTAATAATTTATAGTATAAATAAAAAGTGACAATATTTTTTTATGAAAAAGTGATAACATTTTTTTATAAAAAAATATAACTAATTAATAAAACGTAATGTAGTAGAAATATCACGCAAGACTGTTCTTTTACAAGCTTTATTAATTAGTAGTTATTACTTTTTTTAAAAAAATGTTTTCACTTTTTCTTTAAGAATATTGTTACTTTTTTATTTATATTACAAATTATTAATAAAATAATTAATTGTATAATTATCATTTTCATCAATTTCAGTATTATTTTTTTTAAGAATGTGATAATTATTACTCAATGTTAAACTTGTGCTTGCAAGGGGCCACACCATGCCAAAGGCAGGATTCGAACCCCCACCCTGCAGCAACCAAGCTCAGCTGGAATGCTCTTTCACCCTCTCCTCTACCACTTGAGCTATAACGTTAATATGTACACTCTTACAACTAACTCTAGTCCAACTAACTCTAGTCTAGTCTTTTACAATTGACACATCACCATCATAAACATTAATACGTACACTCTTTCATTTCATTAATAACGTTTCCTAACTGATTTTTCCTCTAATACATTGTGTGTATATACTCCCTCCTCAATTCCAAATATCCTCGTTGTTTTGAATTAAGAAGTATTATTATTTTATAATTTAAATTTTTAGATGATGAATGACGAATGATGGTAAAAGTAGCGATGGATTATAGGTGATGAGAGTTATGTGTAAGGTAGAGATCCTTTTATAGATGTAGGAAGAGAATAAAATATAAGTTGTAGGAGGTATGAAATCTTGGAAAACAAGAAAAAAAAATTACAAAATTCTATGGAAGCATAAGATAAGGAAATTAATTAAGCTCAAGTAAATAGGAAAAATGTGAAATTTTCGGATATTTTTGGAATTCCCATATCAGATTGCAATAAAAGTTCTAAAAGGTGCTCCAAATATATATATAAATTGTGTTACCTCATTTAACACATCATTTGAATGTAAATTAATTAATATGACCATATTTATGATCTTCTAGTTTTTAGTAAAAAGAAATATCTTAAACGATTAAATTAAGGAGTAAATTAGGAAAAAAAAAACGCATCAAAATGTTATAATTCAAATAAGGGTCAGCGTGAAATCGCATGAGATAATTTTAAACTTTTATAATTAGTTATCCCTTATTTTTTAAAATGTTGTCGCTTTCCATTATTATACTATAAATTTTTCATGAAATAATTTATAATATTATTATCATTTTTTATTAATTAAGTATTATTTAATATTATAAAAATTATCGCTCTTTATTTGTCTAATAAAAATTATTCTGTAAAATGCTTCAAATAAGCCTCTGCCATCAATTATAAACATGTCGTTTTAATATGTAGGAAAAATGATAATAATAAAGAGTTGGAGTATTTTAGTGAAACAGAAGGCACAAATCAAAATAGCTACGTACAAAGAAATTAATTTGATTTAATTAAAGCATGTTTCTTAAAAGATACTCCACGCGTTTAGAGAAAAAAAATCATATTAAAAGTATTATATATCTTCTTATATATTAAAACAAAATAAGTTTCCAAATTTAAATTTTACAAAATGTGAGGTGGCAAGCATAGGTTCATTGATATTTATTATATTTTACAAAATGTGAGGTGGCATGCATAGGTTTATTGAATATTTATTACATTTTAAAAAATGTAAGATGTCTTATTATTATTACTTTTGAAGATTTATTGTTTTATAACTTATTTCTTTAGTATTTTTAATAAGTAAAATAAGTTTTCTGAAATAAAATCAAAATATGTGAGGTGTCAAGTGTATTTGATATTTATAATTATTTAACTCTCTATTTTATACAATTAAAAATTAATAAATTAAAATATAAATTAAGTAATATCAAATTTGAGATTCATAACTTTAATAAAATAATGTATTATTAGAATTTTTTATAAAGCAATTTTAACTTATTTAATTTCATTTATATTAAAACAAAAATTTTAAGGAATAAACTATAAAATGTTTCATAAAATACATGTTTTGTATAATAATAAAATTATTAATTATAAGAATGTTCTATAATTTGAATTATTTGTTTATACAAAATGAATTTTATATTTGCAGTACCATTTAAAATATTAAATATATGAGGAAGTGAGATATATTATTTTGTAACTCGTTTCTTTATTATTTTTAATAAGTAAAATAAGTTTCTTGACATAATAAAATTAAAATATGTGGGATGCCAAGCTTAGATGTACTTGAAATTTATATTTTCTCTTAATTTAAGAAGTAACAACATTTAATTGATTAGCTGATTTTAATGAATTTGTATATTCGAATCTGGCCAACATATTATTTTAAATTCTTTATATATATAAACTTTTATTTGAAATGAACAGAAATTTTAACTAAAGTTGAAAATTATACATGGATATATATATATATATATATATATATATATATATATATATATATATATATATATATATATATATATATATATATATATATATATATATATATATATATATATATACCCAATTTATATTAGTACATGCATCTAAATAATTTGTTTGACTCATTATTCATCTTATTTATTTTTTAATAAATTAAATCACTTAATTAAAGACTTAAAAATTGATGGTGTAAATTGAGGTAAATAATAGTATTTAGACTATTTTTAAAATGACTAATATAAAAAGTATAACTACACATTAATTTTTAAAGTGTGCTTATTTTATTTTGGATTTTAGGTTATGTTATGGTTGCTGTGAGGATGAATTTACTTTAATTATAAATGATGATAACTATCAGCTTGATTAATTGTATAGTGTACTCTATGCACTAAGTTTTCATTTTGATACCATAATTAAAATAGAATATGATATCCTTAAAATATATGTACAATATAACTGTTTTTTACATATTTTATGTTTTATAAGATTAAGGAATACATTTATTCATTTGAAAATTACTCCTCACAGTTAGTTAAAATTGGTTAAATATGAATGTTCTTTCACTTTTATTGTCCTTACTAAGGGTTTTACTAGAGAATGAAAATACATGGTTGAAAAACTTGAAAATTTTTAAGGAGGTTAAGTGGTTTTTAAAGTTTCAGATATGAATTCTGCCAGATATTCGTATATGATCTTCAAAGTATTTGACACATCAATCAGTATATCTATTTTGATATCATATGATGATGCTGAAGAGTATCAGTTCAATGTCAGTGATAGGAATGCTTTCTATTTATTTGAAATAAATAGATAAGACATGTTTTTCACTTTGGTTAAATTTATATATCTTAAAACATTTTTTCCTTGATTAAATAATAAATTATTCTTTCAATTACTCTAAATCGATATGATTATTTTATATTTAAAAATAATAAATAAATAAATAATATGATAACCAGCGCGGGCATTATACTAGTTATTTAATAAAATAAGTAATTTAACTACACGACATTTCTATTGAATTAAATGAAATGTTATTATTTAATTCCAAAAATAAAGAAATACTGTAATATCATTTTCTGGTGGTAGAAAAAAAAAATTGTGATGAAAAAAAGAGTAAGTTTTAGACGCAATAATTGGAAAACAAAAAATTCTCGTGGCAGGACTTTTTGGGTACTTCAAGACGAAGAAGTCTCTAATAAAATAATAATTTTTTATTTAATTTTGTCAGAAAAAGACATCTAACGATAATTATCAAACACAATTAAGTTGGAAAAGAAAAATAACAGGAAAATGTCAAAGTCCAGAGTCATTGCACTTAATTACGTAACATGGATCTCAATAAATTTTAAATGACAACCAATACAATATTATATATATATATATATATATATATATATATATATATATATATATATATATATATATATATATATATAAAATGAGAGTATATATATTGTGAAATGATTTTTATTGATGGTTAAATTATATTATTACTGAATCATATTAAAACATTCTAAAATTATTTTATGATGATTTATTAATACTTTTAAAAAAATATAGTACTTTAACAAGTTATAACCTACTTTATTTTGGGTTGGGGAAAAATACCGAAATTTCAGTATACCGCCTTTATCATATCGAAAAATATCGATTTTATCGAAATTTTAGGTATGTCGAAGTTTTCGGTAAGGCATGATACCGTATTGAAAATTTTGGTACGATAAAGGTATATAAATGATCAATACCGCGGTATTTCGGTATATACCGAAATATCGTAAAATATTCAATTTTTAAGTAATTTGATACGATATTACCATACTACAAGATATATCCAATTATAATTATTATTCGGTAATTTTATCTATATAACAATTATCATTTAACACGTCACAAACCGCCTTACTTAAGTTTCGTTTACTTAAGTTTCGTCTACAAGAGTTGGGTTCTTGTATCTGGGGCACATCGTGCGCCTATACAATTTAGTATTAAGGGGTATGCCCTTAATACTAAATGCACACAAATTTTTGCCCTATATATATTTCTATGTGATATATGACATCATATTAAGAGACCAACATTTATTCTACGTACAAGTTAAATAAATTCTGCCACCATTTCCATTTCTTCAGGAAAGGTCAAAGGTGACAGCTCTTGGACATTGTAATAAAATTCCACAGATTCTGTGTCTATCCATGTCGCATTTTGTGTACAAATCAACTGAGAAATATAGTTCTACAAGAAGAAGAAATTATACAACTACAAAAATCCAACTATGGAAAATTAAGACATTCCCTAAAAATTAAGTAAAATGGCGCATGACATCAAAGATCCCTAAACCATGATTTCCACGGTCCCAAAATAGTTATTCATTTAAGAAATCCTTCAATTATTAAAATTGAAAATTATTGCATATTTCTTCTCCCAAAAACTATTGTGTTAAAGAGAAGTTGCTCTTTAAAATTAATTTTATTGGTATTTTAATATTTATAAAAAATAAAGTGTAAATTAACATTATATATATTTGGTAGAGCGACAATATTGAAATTAAAATACAGTAATTTCTAAGTTATTGAATAAATATTTTATTTTATTTTTAAAAATGTAAACTACGAAAAATATTGTGAGATGAACAAATGAAAAAAAAAATGAAGAATTTTATGAAATTAAGAAGGTAGTACATGAAATATTACTTTGAGAAGTGATGAATTATTACCTGAAAACTATTAATAATGTGAGAATTCTATTATATTATGATTTTTTTAAGTTCATATATTGAAAATAGTTTATCAACATAAAGAGTAACATTTCAATTTTTTAATAGTAAAATTCAAATATATCATACGATAAATTCACACCATATAAGTTCGTTAAATATTTGTTTCAAATGATCCTTCAAAACAACAATCAAATTCAAAAATTGAAAAATAACGAATTCAACGAGGAACTAAATAAAATAAGACTTTCAATACTTTATGGACCCTTTAATTTTAAAAATTTGGGAGTACTATAGATTGATCATTATACATACCATTATGAAATTATTATACCTACACTCATGAAGTGAGGTATTCACACTTTTTTTGCATATTAGTGAAAGTATGATTAAGTGGAAATCTATTGATGAGTATTGAGCTTCATACATGGCACCCTCAATTTCACGTTGAGTTGCACCGGAATTTATAAAAAAATTATTTAATCAATTTTATTGACTTTTACGAAGTAGAAGTAATATAAAAGTAAACATTTATCAATTTCTAATCTTAAAAATACATCTTAATTATAAATTTACAATTCCCACTTAATATATATAATATTACTTTATAATTTATTTATTTCTTAAAATTTAATATGAATTGGAAAGTGTAAAATTTGATGTGGAGCGAGAGAAATTTTGATGCATATATATAACCTAGGGGGTCCATATATATATGACCTAGGGGACTGGACCTCTAGATGTAGCACTGGATGTAATAAAAAACTCTACTGCAAAGTAGGACTTATCACTCCAATTAATGGCCTTAAGACTGTTGCAATTGGTACAACTGCTTCAATGGGCTAGAAGGAAACTTGCTTAAAAGGATTCAAAATGGACTAGTAAGAGACTCCAATGTAACCTAAAACTTCAATTAGAACCCTAGGAGGGGCAACTTCCACTCTTTTTTTTAACTCTTTCCATTGTTCGTTTACTTTACGAAGCGAAGGTTCGAAGCAAGTATATATATATATATAGCATACATGTACTCTTTGCAGTTAATTATATATAAAACCTTTTTAATCATTGGTTGGAAAAACAATTAGAAATTAATACTCTTTGTCCACCCGAACGACAATTTTACTATTTTTAGTGTCAAATCCAAAGGTACTCATTTCTATTTTTTAGAAAAAAAAATTTACATATATTATTCACCATTCACTATTAATATAACTACACACTACATATAAAATAATAATACTCCTTAATTCACATGCAATGGAACCTTTCTTGTACGGGAGAATAATATAAGGTAAGCTCTTACCCATGGGACATAATAAACCACAAAAGTATAATATTACGTAAACTACGAAAAGTGAAATTGCAATTACACCCTCAAAATTAGTACTAAGCATTAAAATTAAATATTAAACTTTTAACCCCTCAAGTAAAATAGCACAAACTATCTTGTTACATGAATCGATGAGTATAATTAGTGAACCACAGAAGTTAAAATAATAATGTAATAAAACCAATTCAAATATACGTGCTCAACCACTAACTACCCTAATTCTTGTTTTTATCCCCTCGAAATTAATGTAGTATTAATTAAATGAAGAGCAAACATACTCGAGTTTCGCAGTATGGATGTGTGTGTTAGATTATCACATAATAATAAATCAATATAAAATCTACAACTGCTCTATTATTAATTTTGGCATTACAGTTGATTTAGAGACAAAACCCGTGAATCTTGCAATATAGAAATTGTCGACTTCTAGACGTATTCTATATTTGTCCAGTTGTAAACACTCTCTATGTTTGTAGAATTTCAGTAAGTCAAGCAATAATCCAAACTTCATCCCAGGCCTGCAATAAACTAGTCCAAGATCGGGCTCGCGTGTCATCGTACCTACCAAACTAATGACCCAACATCATCAACGTACTATTATTTAATTAGGAGTGAAGTCTGGATAACCCGTGACTTTATAATAAGTACGGTCAAGGCCTATACGACTTGGTCCATTCTATGAGCAGGTCTAGGTCGACATCCTCCTCGTATGCACAGATCTTATTGTTACCAAACTCTACTGACTAAGCCTCCATTTCAATGGATAATATCTACACTCAAAAGAACAAGATTATTTTACTGATTTAATCTAGGAACAGAGACGAGACGAGGCAATTATTTTCAGTTAAGACAGCGTCAGTGAACAAACTAACAGATAAGTGAAAATCAAGAATCTTATTAGCGCAATCGAGTGATGGCTATGTTTGTTCGTATCAGATAGCTGTGGAACTATTTAATTAGGAATATCCACAATAAATGACAAGTGTTATACCATAATGCTATTGAACGACTATCCTAAAAATATTTTCATCGGTTCAATGTTCATGCAAACCATCACCCTAGGATTGTAGGAGTTACCTGTGAAATTCCAAGCTATTCCGTGTTTACAAACAATTCTTGTCCAACAGAAATCCATGCATCTTGTTCGATGCTATCGCACAATCTTAATAATGTTCCAAAATATATCTTTCCCTGTTTAGCAAACCAGAAGATAATTATACTTCTAATAAGAGGTATATATTTTTCTTTTTGCAAAATTAATGTTGCAGACCTTGAATCTTCTATAAGATGCTAGAGTGGCTAGTGGTTCGTTGGATCTCTGCACTGTTCCAGCATTGTAAGTCATATTGATCATGTGGCAACGGTTGCAACCCCCCAATGACTGCACAATCAAATATAGTGGAATAAGAGCAATAAAAACCTCATAAACGTCACTAATTTACTTCAAGAATGTGATAACAAGTATGGTGATACTGATCTTTACGCTCCCAAAACCACATTGCGTTAAGTTTTTGGCAACATGATAACTAATTAGCAGAACATATATCTTTATCATGGATATATCATATATGTGAACAATTTCATAACCAGCTAATCCTGACATATGGAATAGAATTTCAAGATACACCAGAACTAACCATTAAGTTTCGGTCTCCAATCTTAAGACTCTTCCATCCATCTTCTGCATAGGGTTTGCCACCAGATACAACTAGATTTGGACGAAATCTCAGTGGATTAACATCAGTAGACTGGTTAAACGAGCCACCATGCAACTCTATTTAGAAAATAATGCGAGGTTAGATCTCAGTAGATGCTACTTTTGTGGTTTAATTCAAAAGATTAATTCAAAGATTAATGCGAGCCACCATGCTACTTTTATTACGAGTTTCATGATTGAAAATCAAAGATTAATTCAAAAAAAAATATCCCAATTGAAGACTTCAATAAAATTTGAAGCCACAAACCGCTTAAACCTGTATCTTATATATGTATATATTGAAACATAGGAAGAAAGTGAAGGCAGCTTACTAGATCTTAATCTGTTGTTCAGATCAACAACACTTTCCTCTGATATTAGCAAAAACTGAGCTTCATTGAAAAAATTTAATCTGGCTCCTGCATCTCTGCACATCCCTAATACACTTTTATCCTTATTTGAGCACAAATGGCTCTGGGAAGCACAAATCCTAACAAGGGTGCAAGGCCGACCAACAGCATTGCTAAACCAAATGTGAACATCATTGCCGTAGCCTCGGACTTCATATCTAGTCAAGAAAATGATTGCATCCTTAGTATTTTTGTCTTCTTATATACATTTTTTATATTAGCCCCTCTCAACAATGAACAAAGCTTGTGAAAAGAAGATAGATAGGATAAGGTAAGATCAACCCAGGGTATTGTCATGCCTTTCACAATGGGGAAAGTCCCCTTGTGCATGCGATATCAAACAACCCCCCCAGGGTGCTCTTCAAATAGCCACAATTAGAAATATAAAAGTTTAAAGGGAAATACCAATACTAGATTGCACCAGAAACAAAAAAGAGAAGGCATATTATTACCTCTGAGAATTAATTTCCATCACATCTCCTTCATCAATAGATTGATCTAATTCAAGCTCAATCAGCAGTTTCTCTTTGTAACGAGGTGATTCAACAACAAGCATTCCCAATTTGAGGTCAATCAGTGTGCTAATAAATCCCATTTCTGGTATCTAAAAAGCGAAACAATTAATGGCAAGTGAATATAAATCGTAAAAATAAACAGTAAAATGCCATGCTTAGTGGCTCAAAGACCAACCAGAGGTTATTCAACCAACATTTTGGAAAAAAAGTAATGAAGGGTAGCAGAAGAGTGTAAACAAGTGAAAATTCTAGTCACCCTTTTTCCTGAAGCATCAGTAACTTTATAAAGGCATAAACCAAATTACAAGATTCAAGCACTCCCATCTTTATCAGACCAAGCACTTGTGTCTTCAGGTTAGCAACTTCTAAATTCAGCAACTGAAACTCATAAACATTTATACTACGGCAAACAATGTACAACAACATAGAAGATGATTTCATTAATTTGACATTAGAGTCTATGCTGATAGTGAATGACAGGCTCAAGCATAAACAACATTATATCTTAGCCCAAAAAGAACTTTCATGTAGTGTTTGGCTAAATGGAAGATGGTAAAGTGCTTTACATAGATAGTGGAGGGCAATGACTTAGGACCATTCTCATAAAATGGGGAATCAAATTATTATTACCGATTGCCCATCTCATAAAATGGGGAATCAAATTATTATTACCGATTGCCCATCACCAAACAATATTATTCATCACATTCCCATTCCCCGATCTCCATACCTCCTAACCAAAGCACGCCCTCAGTTCATAAAAACTCAAAACTCTATAAGATTTACAAGGACACTTTCGCCCTCAAATCCTCCAGATGATACTTTGCAGCTCATTTACAGGTAGGTACTAAACCTCATTCTAATTACTCTAAGAAGTAAATAAACACTTCATTCCATATCTTGAAACAACAGAAATAGCTTCACTATTCTTCACACATCCTTCTGCAGGATTTGTATCCACAGAAGCTTGTAATGTCATTTCAGTGACAAAAAGAAAGCACATGCTACAAGTACTGGTATCAGCAAAAGACTAAGAAAGAGATTTTGTGAGACTGGAATGTACATCATAATCATCTGCTATAAAACTTTGGCATAAACTTTTTTGTGAAATCTTGCATGGCCCATTTGTATTGATCTTCTATATCCTTAAGTCAAATCCTAGCTAAAGTAACAAAAGCTAAAAGATGCCATACTAGCAGCTAAAATTTAAAAACACTAAAAACATACAATGAACAAATCCAGATTAATTTGGAACATCTCTTATGGTACATGGTACTTCAACTTACTTTCTTTTGGGTTAAAATTTCCCCACTCAAGCTCTTGAGAAGCCATTCTCTATCATGCAACAATCCTGAAATTCGTAGCCATGTAAAGAAATCAGATTTATTAAAAAAAAAAATTAATAATAACGCACTACTCTTCCTGTAAAGCCAAAATAAAATAATTCTTTAAAATTCATTCACAGAAAAAAAAAAAAAGATTCATCAGATATAGTATGAATCAGTGAGTAAAGAATCAAATCATGGTATGCACACTATATCTCAATCTGAGAAAAAAGTCTGTGAAACCAAGTATAAAATATAGCATTTGGCATTTGCTATCATATGTTATATCTATTAATACTTAATGAAGTAAGATTCTGCTCCAAGTGATGATTGTGATAAGAGAAATGCTCTCCGAAGCTGAAATGTTATTCAATTTTTTCAAATAACATACTGCAATAACAGAAAGCTAAACCTTTTCAAGCCATAAGAGTATTTTTTCCTAAATAATGGGAAGAGTAAAATTGAATGATGGTCTATGATTGAGGTAGTAATAATCTTGTCACAAATTTGAGTTCAAAGTTCCCCACCAATTCTTGACCTATACCTTTCCCCGCTAAACCTTTACTATAGTTAAATTCAGAATGAAATTCTTCAACGTAAAAACTCCTCAGATGATACCTCCTATTGATTACTCCTTGCATCCTAGCAGTAACTTAAAAGAACAGGACAGAAGAGTGGGACCATATATTGCAAAGTTGGAAGAGCTCAATTATCCTAACTAAATGAATGAATAATCAAACTTCATATATAGCATCCTAACAGAAAAAATGACAGGAGCGCTTCACATGCTGTAAAAGATTGAGCACAAAATTAGCCAAAAAATCACAAACCAATAGAACCAGGAAATTCACTTTGCAACAACATTTCACTCAAATAGGAGTAGAAACAAAGCATTCTACTCGAACTACATACTATGTATTTAATAAAAGATGAGACTGTAGTGTAGTTTATAATGCCTCAAACTATATGGTACCAAAATTACTTAAAGGCCAACACTCCACATTGAAGTCAGCACAAGATTTTATTGGATAAATAGTGATTGATTTGAGAAAATATCTCTGCATCCTCCTTTCAACTCCTGCAAATATAATTGGAGCAGATGCAAAAGATCAAACAACAATGAAAGTGGTGTATGACTCCCATCAAAAGTCAACTTTTTATAATAACCTTCTGGTTCAGGAAGAAAAGGCTTTTCTTCAAATAAATCCAGATGTGTAAGTCGAGGGAGAAATGAACTCTAAATGAACTTCAGAAACTTCTGTACATCAGTATAACAGAAATTGTTTAGAAGGGTATACGAAGGCAAAAGACAGAATTGGAACCCATATTCATAAACCTAGTATACTGATCAAACTTTTTTATGCTAAATGAGAACCATTTAGTCTGAAAAATTCCATCATTAACTAGTTGGTCTACATAACATAGCGACCTGATAATTATAACTGCAATTATTAAGCTAACAAAGAGTGTACAAGTATTAGCATAACCATTTTACATATTATCATTTTATCAACTACACTATCATAACACAGTTTTGTAGCCAAATAACATTGACTCAATGAAATGCTATTATATTTTTCAGTCTGAACAGAAGAACACAAATAATTTAATGGTGAAACACATAAATACCCTTTAACAGAGGGTGAAAAAAAACAAAGAAGACTGACATGGAATCAGGGAATTTAATTGAATTCATCAGATCCTTGAAAGTATACCGTGACATCTTCAAATGTTGACATGTAACCAAATGACACCCTAATTGCTCCTGTTGGTTTCCCATGCAATATATCTCGGTCATCCCAGCAAACATGTCCTGCCTGATTTAGAAAACATACCATTATCAATTACATATGAGTTGACTGTTGATATAATATGCTACGATAGGTAAAGTGTCAAGATGTTACCTCAATGTTCGAAAGAAGATCCGAATGAGATAAACCAAGATGTTTTGTGCATGCACCAGGATTACAGAAGCATCCTGTCTAAGCACGAGCATAGGAAGATATAGGGGAACAAGCATCAGATATCTTCAAAAGAGATTGTAATATTTTTTATTTTTTTTAATGTTCATACATAATAAATAATGATACAATCAATAAATATTTTTAAACCATTGTAAAAATTACATTTCTACGCACAGAAAGCAGAAGAACTGAGGCCAAGGATCTGACATTTTCTCTATGGATCATCACCATCCATGATAAAGGGAAAGAAGTTTCATAAAAGCACCACCAAATCTAAAATCTTAAAATGACACCAATTAACTAAGATAAAACTTCAATGAAAAATTAAAAAGCATGTTCTTATTTTTTTATTCATTTAAGCTCCAAAGGCCTAAAGTTGTATTCTCTCTATCAGAACTAGGACTAACAGATAAATGAAAAAAAAAATTAAGGGAGAAACAAAACAAGTTTCATGATATAGAAATTGAACTCTTACCCTTAATTGGATGTTGGACAATGAAGCCAACTTTTCCACCTCGCGATAACCAAACCAAGATCCATCAGACCTCTTCAGGTTGAATGTAACTATAGGGCCCATTGCATTGTACGTTGACTGAGAATGTTGCACTGAGTAAGTAGAAGGGACAGAGACTAAGATCAAAAAACATAAGAATAAATCTCAACTTTGAATTGCATGATACTCAAGCAGTTTTTGTTGTAAGGGGAGTAGAAAGTGATGTTCAAGTAAATCAGAAGTGATTCTTTCTACTCACAGGAAGAATGCAATACTAACCTCATTTTTATCAAGGCCATACAGTGTGCAAACACGATTTCCATTAGCATGCCTCAGATTCAAAAGTGCATTCCTAACATATGAAGCAAGCAAGCTCGTATGCCTTTCAAAAAATGATACCCAATTAGAACATTGGTCTGCCAGCAAGGAATATATGTACAATGAAACACAAGAAGACATTATCAGTGCATCTCAAACCATTAAAAGATTTCCAGATGTGATTTCAGGTAACAGGGTCCTTTCTAATGTTGCATGTGCCAATAGTGAAATGTAAAGAAGTTTGACACTGTTAGCAACTTACCAAATTTCGAAACTAAAACTGCACTTCCAGATTTATATGAGCTTTCAAAACATAACACTATGATGTGCCTCTGGGGCAGAGCACAAACATATTCTTTGACCTTAAATACCCCAATTTCTAGCATAAAAGCTATCCAAAAGTTTTGTAATAATAGCACCAAAATAATGTAATTAAAATTCAGATATATGAATCTATTGGGAAAATGCAAGAAATTTTGTAACAGGCTCCAACTTCAACGACATATCTAAGCAAAATGAAAAATGAACCAAATATACTAATTATCAATATTAAAATATGTTTGAAAAAAAATATTCAATTAATCGAATTTTTTTTGTTATCGTATATTATTTCAAAGATGAAATGAACACAAATTAACCATTAAACTTAAAATGACAAAGTAAGAACAGAAGAACTTATGCTCATGAATGGGGGGAAAGTGATATGGAGCGGGATGCGGTGAGTGTGGACGAGTCGCCGTTCAGGCCGCTGCTGGTTTACCGGCAGCGTCGGCCAGCCGGCAATACGTGGTCATGATCGTTCTAATCACCTCGATTGAGTGGCTCAATCATCTTGATTGATTATCTTAATCATCGTGATTGATTATCTTAATTAATCTATCAATAATTATGAGATTGCATATTTCCTTTTGTGTCTTGATAGGTAGTATTATTTAAGCATTGGGTTGGGTCTATGTAAGATCATCAAGAACATTGAGAAATAAACAGGAGCCAATTTGGCTATTTGGGCAGACACTTCGTGTCTGATTTTCTGAGTGCTAACAGAAAGTATAAGCTTTATGAATTAATTTAAGGTATAATAGTTCATTTACAACTAAGAAGATAAATAAATTCTAAAAATATTAGATGGCGACAGAGAAGAAGTTTTCATGAATTTTGTGCATTTTTTTTAAACATAGCGGGGTGTTGTGCAAGATGTCCACAATACAAAGGGATTTTTTTTATGTTATCGGAAGAATATTTGATGTTATTGGGCAACAAAGATGGAACAAAATCAAAAAGGATTGGGAACTTCTCTTCAAACTTCATAATTTGGTTTAATGTCACAATATCATTTGATACAATATACAAACCAAATTCTAATTAACAAGCGCAGTTTCAATGTCAAGATTAGCCTGTAACCATTAATGTACTATTCTTCCGTATCTAGGGGAAGATCTCACCTTGAAATAGGGGGCATGGTTAATGCATTGAGAATTTTGAATCCATGACGAAGGGATGCAATACTCACAAATGATATGGTGCCATCTTCAAAATACTCCTCAATGCCATCTCTTCTTTTGTAAAAGTCAATATCTGCAATAGATGCAGCCACAGTGCCTGAATTTTTTTTCCCCAAAAGTTAGAACTCTCGCCATCAGATGTGCTAAAATAAACAGGAGAAAATGTAAAAATATATACCTCCACTGAAGTAGGTCTTCTTCAATAACTTCACAGATTCTGCATCATTTTATTTTTATTTGGGTGGGTGGGTTATTTTAGTCAAAAAGTTTCAATGGCCCGTCCTTAAATAATCTCAAAAATAATACAGGGGAGGAAACACCCTGCTTTAAGAAGTTTACCATTTCGTGCAATAAGAGATCCAATTCCAGTTGGGTAGCCAAATAGCTGGAGTGAACAAAGACAAATAATGGCATAACTAGCAGATCCTCATAACTAGATAGAGATATTGAATAAATACCTTATAGAATGAAACAACAACAAAGTCTGCCTTATATATTAACAAATCGGGTGGAGATGTTGCGCTTGCCTTTGCAGCATCAATCAGAACCATCCAGGTACCACTGTTAACAGATACCAAACCAGAATACTCAAGCTATAATTTTTTTCCATTCTAAACAGCACTTTGAGATACACTTTTGTTTTGATACCAGATAATAGTTCATAGAATATCACTTAATCAAATACAAATGATAACACATTTAATACATTTCATAAAACACAAAGTTCAACAAGGATATTAAGAGAAACAAAATTTATCATAGAAAGGAAATTAGAAGCTAATGGTATTAACTTGTTGCATGCTATTACCAGAAAGATGTAAGACGTGTTGTATACCTGTGAGGTGGAGAATTTCCCGGCATTTCATAAGAACCTTCCTTTATAGAATTAACTAGGTCGAGGTTGAACCTGAGGCCTGAAAAGTTGCATTCTGATGGAAATGCAAATAAATTGTATGCATTGCCTGTAGAGTGCATTTGAACACATAAGATGTAATTCATTGAAAAACAAAGTATAGCATCCACTGCATCTCTTGCATTTCAGCCAATAATTTAAAGAAATACTCCAGAACATAAAAATATAAAATAAAATAAAAATAAAAGACGGACACTTCCGAAATTTAGTATGTAGGTGCATAAAGCCACATCCTGATTGAAATGCCGAGAACAGAGATTCCATAACAGAAACAAATAAGAACCCCATGCATGGTTAGCTCCTATTTACTCTATAATCCCCAAGCTGGGTTACAAAGAATAGTAAAATCTTCTCTATGCATAAGTTCGCCATTTCACAAAGTACAAAAGGTAAGAAACATGTGTTTAGTAAACAAAGAAAGATAATATAGAAGATATCCATCCATTTGCAGGTAAAAAATGTGGCAGATAACTCAACTCATTTGGTGTTTATTCCTGCTCCCAACTTCACCTCTTCTTAGAACAGAGTATGGTACAATTTTAAAGGCAGATTTCCCACAACTCCTTCCATCAAATTCAGCAATATCTTCAACATCTACGACAACGGTGGCAGCTCCTTCACCAAGTGCATACCTGAGAGGGATTAAGGAAGATATCCACAACACAAATTGCACTGAGGACATGGTGCTGGACGATTAAAATTCTAATATCAAGATGCAGCACATATAATCATTTTTAATTGTATTCTAGCCTTTCAAAACCTAAGGAAAACACATTATATATATACTGATCACAATAGTAAAAATAATTCAAAGACAAGGATACTCTCTGATCCCTATAACGCTGTTATGATTCTCCATCGTGTACATATAAGTACTCTTACTGCTCCATGGAAATGTCTCGCCCATAAGTTTCAGTGCAGATGTGGCACCAGAGGTAAATATACAATTATACTCTCCAGGAGATGCATTAAAGAAACTAAGGACCTGTAACATGCAAAAACAACCTTCAAACATGTGCAACATTATTTGGCAGGCAAATTAATCAGAGTGAAGAACACTCTATGGTTCTCCAGAAAAGAAAAGAGAAAAACATTAATAGGATAAGATGTTCAATCCAAATACGTGGCAATCTGTGCTGCAAAGAATGAAGATCAACACAATGCCCCACCTGACGGCGAGCCTCCCCCACCATGTCACTGGTCATCAAGCTGCAGTTGCTTTGGCTATCTATAAATTATAAATTAAGAATTCCATTCCTATATCAAGAATTCGATCGCAGCCAAAAGATTAAGCAAACAATAATTTCTTGGTAAGTAAATGGAAGTATAAGTTAGGATACGGGGATTTCCATATACTGCAGAATTCAAATCCTTGAAATTATCCTCCATTTGAGACTCAGAATATAAAGTTGCTCCAGCGTGATCCAAGCACAACATCTACACACCCAAAGTGCCCAACCAATCAACAACCATATAAAGTATTTCAAATCTTCCGACTCAAAAACAAATATTTTATTCATTATATAAAAAAATCAAGAATCCCTAATGTTTTCTTGATAAACGCGCAAGAGTTCATTTCTAGCCTTACTCAGAACTATTCCGCAGTAATACCTATGTTCTTGATTAAATCCAAAAAATATAAAATTTAAAGTAAAATAAAGCGAAACCTATAAAAATCCGTGGAATGATAAAAGGGGGAAATTCAAACCATTCAATCTCTTAAATTCAGTAGCTCTGATTTCATCTATGTTCTTGGGAGCATTCGGGTACCCATAATCTCGACCGAACTCCTTCAAGAAGGTAGTGTTTCTTTTTATCAAGATGAAGGTGAAAATATTCTTAAAATGAAGTGCGATTGGCGGCAGGATGCCCACATGGATTGGGGTGGGATAATCATAAATCCATCCGGCCACCGCCTTCCGCCGCACTCCGGTTGGACGGGACTGTCTGGGCATCCACCACGTCACCCGCCGCCTCTTTGTCCCAATCTAAATTTTGGGCATGTTTATTTGAGTTTGGCACTCCCTCCACACCCAATATTGATCACCTTTATTACATCAAGAATATTAAGAAAATATTGTTTTTTCATTAATTTTATAATTTTATTGATTTTTGTGGGTAATTTAGTATTTTTAAATAATAAATAAACAATAAAAAATATTATTTATATGTAAAAAGAATTGATAACATTTTTTAAATTAAGTGTACTTTTAATTAAGGTATTAAATTAGAATTAGGAACTAATAAAATATATTTTTATTTATTTAGTTATTAATTAATTTTGAGTTTTTCAAATTCAAATTTTTATTTTAATTGGGATTTTTTTTAATTGATTTTTGGTTTTCAATTTTAAATTTGTTTAATTGAAATTTATTAAATTGATTTTTTTCAAAATATATAGCAAATAATACAAATCTTTAATTTGCTCACCATTTATGCATACACCCGCACAACTAGCTAGTTATGTGCATTTAAATAATATTGATTGTGGTATAAAAGCTTATACCTTTGTTTTTTCAAGAAAAAAAAAATTAATCAACTTTAATACTATTTATTTATATTTCAACGAATTTTTCTTTAAAAAAATAACACTCTTATTAATTAAATAATAGTATACCCTTTTATAACAAAAATGTTATACTCTTTTCGTCCGCTCCAAAGAGGGTTTTTTTTCATTTTGGTCGTCCGCTCCAAAGAGGGTCATTTTCTTTTTTACATACATTAGACTCATACACACTCAATAATACAACTAAAATATAGAATCCACACTCTCATTAATACAACTACCCACTACACATTAAATAATAATATTCTTTAATCAACGTGCATAAAAATAAAAGATCATCTTTCGGGCGGACGGAGAGAATAATACATTTGAGCACCTCGATGCATAAGATATCAATTTTTTATAGGGGACGGCTATTTGCACCCCGGAGCTACTAAACGAACCCCAAATTTTATATATACCCCATTAAGATTAGAGGTTACATATATAAATTATTAAATACACCTCATTTTAGACAATTTTACCCTTTTAATTAATTAAACCCTAAAAACTAATTAATGAAGAAATCTACATACGCAGTACTCATCTTCAAAATCTTGAAATCCTCTTCCGATTCTAGCAATGCGCCACCGCGCCGTCCCAAAGCTTGTTAAGTTACCTCTCGTTACTTGTCTCCCTCGACTACGTCCTCCTCCTCTTCCAATTCTACCTTATCCACCAACACAACCTCGTCTTCCAACACTTCTGGATCATCAAATTCTTCCAGAAAATCCCAATCTCCGATGCTCAGCAGTACGATGGTAATTACTACTCCCAAGAGTCAGTAGAGGGCGGTGTCTGCAGAGAGATGTCGTCTGGCGGCGACGACGCCGTCTAACGCTGATAAAATGTTGGTGAAGTCAATGCGTAGTTTATCGATGAAGAACTCCGGGATTGTCGAGGAAGGGCACGCCGGAGAGGAGGAAAGCGGGGATGAATCCTATGAGAGATCAAAGGGAAAAGAATAGGAGAATTCGAGGCCGGTCGATCAGCAGCAACAATATCGCTGGCCCTCAAGAATACGCAGCAAAAATTCGAGTTTATTGACTCAGAGTTTGGATTACAGTAGGAATGTGTTATATATTTTAGATTAAAGGGGGATAGAGTATAAATATAGTATCTTGAATTTTGGTAATATGATTAGGCTAGAATAGTATGACTGAATGGAATAACAGAAGAATTGAATGAACTTATGAGTGAAATGGTAATGAGAATTGAATGATTAAAAATTATTTTTATCATAATTGGTATGGTTTAGGAATAACTCAAGTAATAGAATTTATATTTTTTAATTAATTTCAATTTTATTAATAATATTTTTATAATATTACATTTAAACTTTTAGTGAAGATTTTATATATTTTAATAATTATGGAAAAATATTAAATTAAAAATAAAATAATATTAATATTTTTAAAATATAATAAAATTTAAAATACAAATAAAAAATTTATATATATTAAAAAATATTAGACTATGTATAAAAATATATATTTATATTTATATTATATGTATATATTCAATTTAATTAATAATATAAAATGTGTATATATAATTTACTAATTTTTAAATATTAAAATAATTATATACATCTATATTTTAAATTTTATGAATTAATCATTCCATTAGAATTGGTATTTTCATTCATAAAAATATATCAATCAAAGGAATGAGAATGAAATTAGAAATTACGATTCCATTCTCATCTCATTCCATTATACCAATCATTTCATTATAGAGTCTGGATAAGAGTAAATTGGAATAGATCTTCAACACGTAATATGGTTTGGATAGAGTGAATTGAAGAGTTTGTGGTCGATGAAAAAAAGCAAGAACAACAAGGGTATCGAATCGAAGGCGAGATGGGCATCATCATTCTCGGATGATCATCTTTCTCAGTGTTCATGATTTTTGTTTGTTCCATAATGCTAAGTTGATGCAAAATTCATAGGATTTGGAGTTCTGGCAATGGGGTGCATTTGGAAATCTGACTGGGTGCATTTAGAAATTTAATTATAACTAATTTTATTTAATGATTTATAAAAGGGTACGTACGTCTTCTCACATAATCATATTTTAAATCTTAAATGAATGGGGTTTGTTCAGTAGATTTGGGGGTGCAAATAGCTACCTTTTTTTTATAATACAATTCATTTCTTCCATATCATAGTGGGCCGAGGCAGCAGTATGAGACGGACATAGGTTTATAGGTTCCCAGCCCATTGACATCCTTAACACAAATGACGATGCAGTTACTGAAGACAGGTACGATCAACAGTTTAGGCCCATGAGATGAATGGGTCTGAACCCATTTAGTTGATTCCACTAGGCCTGCTTTCATAGTGGGCCTTTAATAGTCCCAGTTCCTTGGGTCTTAATTTTATATGGACCCAATAAGACTACATGCATAAGTCCCAATTTTTGTATGTGCACAATTACATAATCAGTCCGTAAGTTCAAGTTGTGGGAAAATGGATTTACAAGAATTTCATGAATAATATTAGCTTATGCTACAAGACTATAATATGTCATCTAGTGAATCCAACTAGTAAATAACGATAGAAGATCTTGTGAGACTAGCTAATTAGTTAAACTTCATTAATAAATTTAAAGATATAAAATGGACTATTGGAAATTGAGAAAAATATAGTACTATTTAATTTGGATACATATCACACAACTTTTTGGTAGTACAATTTTCCACACAATAATTTGATGTATAAATTTTCTTTGATGATGAAATAATGAAGGGAGCAGAAAATATGCTTTTTCTCCCCATTACTTATTCTCATTTAGAATTTAGTTGTTTACATTATTGGTACCTATTGGAACTAAAAAAATTATGAATTAGCCAACTAAGTATAGCTGCTATCCTCCAAAAAATTCCATTAATTAATGGAATCTTATTAATATATAATATGGGCAGCAGAGACGGTTATATGTAAGGCGGGTCAACACATCATTGTTAAAGTATATTTATGGGGTATATAAGTAAATTATGCTTGTTTGTAGTTAAAGTAATAAATTATAGTATTATAAAACTTTAATAATGATCATTCATCATAATTTAGAGAAATATACTTTAACTGGTAGTATGATAATAAGCATATTTTACTTACATAACAATCATATTTTAATACGTTTCACAGTCCGTCTCACATGAAATGTTATCATATATATATATATAGAGAGAGAGGTGTGATAATTACTACATGGCCTATATAAATTAATAAATCAGTCTAGATTTCATATGAAATTTTAATATGCTATCTCTTGGACTCTATAGTTAGATGAATGACTTGTAATATAGGGAGCTGCGCTATAAAAATTAAGTGTAAATCCTTTGAATAATAATTAGATTTTCTTCTAATTCTTATGTATCAATTGCTATAAAAGGTTATACTCTCTCCATCACAAAAGAGTTTATATTAACACGGTAAATAGAGATTTAATAAAAATCCATTTTAAATAGTTTTATTGACTTTTGAAGAGTAATGTTATTTTTTAAATAATAAATTAATTATAAAGTAATTACATGTGTTAGATGATGATACTTTTAATTAAGCTAGTTTATATGACGTGCGATGCACATCGCATTCACGTAGTAATCTATAATGTTTTTTTCTTCTTCTTTTTAACTTTAATGTTCTTTGTATGTTATTTTTGTTATTTCAACATACTAATGAACAATTTAACTAAATAATCTATTTAGTAATAAAGTTAAAACTTTTGTATGTTAAATAAATCATGTAATTCATTACGTTAAAACCTCTTTGTACACAATATTTTTTGTCTTACAATGATCTTCCGATCCAACCAAAACTTTTGTACTTTGCATGGATATGCCTCTCGAAAGTGCAACGTATAATTGTCCATGCGAGAAAACATGGTTTGGTAGATATATTCCAACGTTTTGGAGTGTTTGTCCTTGAGCCTTGTTTATTGTCATTGCAAAGCATAGTCTGATGAGAAATTGTTTCCTAATGAACTTGAATGGGTATCCCTCATCATTTGCTGGGCTTAACGGTATGCGAGGGATGAATATTTTCTTTCCTGTATGTTCTCCTGTGGCAATCTCCTCTTGAATCAGATGTTTTGTAAAACTTTTGCAGATCAATCGGCTGCAATTGCACAGTTCATTTGCCGGATCCAAATTCCTAAGCAACATAATCGGACAATTTTCTTTTAGCAACAAACGATGAGGCGGAATTTCATTCGGTAATAAAGAGTTCAGGAATGTTTGTTGGTACTGATTCCACGTATCATCGACTGCATTATCATAACTGATGAATTCTGTGCTGTCACCAGGGAACTTTTAGATCATGATCTCATTTAGTTCATCAACGTTCTCGTTTGTTGTAGTTAGAATTGCTCTTTGAGTAATGTACTCAGAAGATCCTGCATTTTTCTCCATATCAGTGTAGATTGAATTAATCAACTGGAGCAGAGAAGAATGTCTTTCTTTGGAGGTAGAGTGATTTCTTCAAGCAAAGAAATATAATCATTTATTATGTGTGTTTCCGTTCCATTCCCTATCCTGAGTAAATACTCTGTAAACTTCTTATCTCCTGCAGTTCGCATATTTTTGATAGTTTTATTTTCTCCATTTTTTTCCAAAGATATGATCGAGCCAAACTTTCACTTATTGTTTGTTGTCTTGTTGTGTTTGGTATCACAAGGAGTACTTGGCTGAAATCTCCTCCGAATACCACTACATAGCCTCCAAATATTTGGGTATTATTCATTATACCCTGAAATGTTCTGTCAATAGCTTCAATTGTTGTTCTTTTTGTCATTGGCGCTTCATCCCATATTATCAATGATGCTCTTTTTTTTTTTAGCTCAGCTCTGCCACTTTGCTTTGAAATATTACAAATTGTGGCTTCATTAGTCTGTAAAGGGATGTGGAACCTCGAGGTGCCGTTCTACCTCCTGGCATTATAGAAGCAGCAACTCCTAAAGTTGCAGTGGCTAGCGCGATCATCCCACGTGATCTTATTTTCGCCAACAGTGCTCTGTAAAGAAATATTTTCCATGTGCCTTCAGGTTCATCTACGAAGAAAACTCCATTTTTTTTTATCATACACTCTTTCTAGTACGATATTGTATGCTTTCTTTTGATCTTCACTCATCAATTGGGCAATATCCAAATCTTTTTCAGGCGTAGCGACATATATTTCTTCCATAATTTCTTTCGTTACCCTCTGATCGTCTTGTGAGTCGTTCCAATTTATTTTTGGCAAGTCGAATGAACTTAACATTTTTTCCATTGACTCAAGAAAGGATCCAATATCTTCTAGAGTACGATTTTGCAATAAATCCGTAGAAGTATGATTTTCTATTCGGTAGTCTTCAGACAGGGAATCAAAGAACATATCCCATAACTTTCGCACATCAGTAGGCGCGCAGTGTGTGAGAACAGTTGCGAATAATCTTCTGAATTCTTTAGGCATTTGAAACGAAGCAGCTTCTTCTAAGCATTCAATAATGCTTTCATCCGACTCTAGGAGCCCTCCTTGTTGTGCTGCTTCTTTGAATTTCCAGTATTGCGTGCCATTTATACTCCTCAGGTCCTCAAATGATGTTGGTCCCCTCTTATGGTTGAGCAATATCTGTTCATAATATCTTTCACCTTCACCTGGGTTCACACTTGCTACCCTTGAGACAACGTTTTCTCATTTTCTTTTTGTCCATACGCGAGATTGTTTGTTCCACACGTAATGATTTGGAAATTCCCTGTAACAAAAAATTTTGTATTTATAATAAAAATAAATACAAAAGAATTATAAAGATAATCCAGATGGATTGAACTTGATAATTTAGGAAACAATCTCTATCGATCCTCTGATTCTTCTCTCGAACCAATTTGGCTTGACTTTGACTTGTGTGTTGACAGCGCTGACTGTATTGACTGCGCTGACTGTGTTGACCGCGTTTACTTTGTGTGTTGAGTCGGATCTTCAGTTGAAGCTTGTCCGAGCTCGAATTTGGAACTTTGTAACGTTTATCCAGATGAGTCGAGCCTTTGTTTGGATTAAACATGTTTGATATGAAAACACTCGATCTGGGGGACTTAACACTTTTATCCCGGGTCACATGCTGTTCTTGGGTCGAAGAGCACTGAAGAACTCAACATGCTTGCTATGAGAAACACTTGATCTTCAGAGTGTCTGTGTCTTCAGATGCTTCAGTGTGTGTCAAATGAAGAGAGAAGACCCCTTTATATAGGTGAGAGGTGAAGACTCCCTCATTAATGTCTTGCATTCTGATTGGTCCACTCTATTTGGGTCATATTCTGCGGGCTTGGGCCTCCACTTGTTTGGGCTGTAATCAGACCTATTTTATTTGGGCCTGATTTAATTTATATGTGCTTGTTTGATTTGAGTCATACCTCAATTAATTTAAAACCCATTTAATTTGTTGGGCTTAAATTATTTATCAATTATTTAATAATTTATTTTTAGGAATTAATTTATTTAAATTCCAAAATAAATTAATAATTGATGTTTAATCAAGAAAATCCACGTGTCGTCATTTAATTGGATTGTAAATTTTAATTGCTTACAAATGCCCCCTTGTGATTTATTCAGGGACGTCATGTCTTGATGTGAAGGAATAGCAAAAACTCCTTTTATTTTCATCATTAGTAATTTGGGCTTTTAGAATTGAGAAATTACCTTATCCAAGTAATATTTTTTTTCTTGGCCCAACTTTTTTTCTTCAAGTAGCCCAATTTATTTATTTCTCAAGCAGCCCAATTTATCTTCTTAGGCCCAAATCAACTTCCTTCACTGTTTGATTTCAAGATTACGGGAGAGAACATATTTTTATGATTTGACAATCTTTATTCCAAATAAAGAGATCTCTTGAAATCTCTCAAGATTTCAATAATGCAAATTTTCCATAATTTGCTGCAGCCCCTCCACTATATAAGAAGGCCCAGGTCTTTGATTTTTTTCGCCAATTGACTGTAAGACATTTACAGTTCTAATTTTCTTTTTCTTTTCTTCAAAATTTTTTTCGAAGAGCAACGTCTCCCTTGCCGATTCATCAAGTATTGCCTATTATCAGTGTAAGCACTCAATCCATTTTTTTCTGCTTCCTTATATTAGTGTTTTTGTTTTTGTTTTTTTATTTTTTTTTTTGTTTTTACTCTTTTTTTGTATGATTGCTATATACTTGTGATTTTACTGCAACCTCGTAAAAGAGTTTTGTCCCTTAACGATTGCCCCTTTACGATGTCCTTTCGAATGAAATTAGCTATTGTCCCTCGATTGCCCCTTTCAATGGAATTAACTGTCGTCCCTCGGTTGTCCCTTTCAATGGAATTGACTGTTGTCCTTTGGTTGTCCCTCGATTGCACCGGCAGTTTGATAACAAAATTGAGGCTGAGCATCAGCGTAATCAGTAGTTGTCAGATGACGAAACTGAGGCTAAAACCTACATTTGTGTGGCAGTCCCGGCTTCCGTAAAAATAAACAATGGCATAGTGCGGTGAGTGGTTTTCAACGGTGGTGATTATTGGGCGCAGGAAAATCAGTTGGACTTGTCGCTCCAGTTTTGACAAGCATCTATAGCGGTTTGAATAAGATTTCAAACGAGCTTTGACCCTCTGAAGTGAAGTCAACATTTCCCGTGCATTTTGTTATACATGGTTGGCTCACTCTTTCAATACTCATCATCTGAATCCTCATAAATTGAAAGTTCCTTTAATGGTGACGTATTCGGGCGAGAATGGAGCCAAGTATTTTACTCCAGCTAATGCTCGTAAGAGGCTTCAAAACGGAAATGATGCTTCCTTATTTTGTAACGTTCGCCGAAAAAATGACCTGGTGAAGTATGTTGATACTGATCAAGCACTTTGGCACGACTAGAGTTTCTTTATTGCTATTCGTACGCATGATCTCACCCTACGGTAGAATGGAGGCTTTATCATTAAACCTTACAGCCCACATCGATTTAGTCGTCAATTTGGCTTTTATCAAGCAGATACTCCAGGGAGACTGAAAACGAACCTTCGAGAAACTACTTTAGAACAAGGGTTTCAATATTAGAAACAATGTATCTTACGTAATTCTCGTTCTACAGCAACTTTTCCATGCGCCCCTTCAGAGTTCAAAGACTTCTGCTCACCAGAATACAATCAATGGTTCTCTCAGATTCATGGCACCTATTTTATAGACCATGTGGCAGATCTAATCAAAATTGTTCCAAGCCATGTCGTAGAAGAAGAAGTTGAAATTATTGGCACTTCTAATAATGTCGAAGCTGATGAGGCAATTGTATCGTTAGAGGCTCCACTTCCTCGAAAGGTGACTGTAGGGATGTCTGGTGGAGTAGAAAAGAGAAGATTGATCTATCTCGTTTAAATGACAGCAACATAGACCGAAACTGGAAAAGGACTAAGAGAGCCAAATCTACGGTGCCTATCCTGACAACTCAAGCCGAGGTTTCAATCACCCTTTAATTATGAGTTACATACTTCCATGCCTACGATTATTTTCTAACACCTTTTTTTAGCATCTGCATGCTGTATTGGGTTCTGATTATGATGCATTTGAGGAAGAATCAGCTTCTGTTGCAAGCCCTGAAGACCTAGCTGATGATGGCTTCCTGGATCATGCTTCTCCCATCACACCTGAATCTCATCCTTTAGTTACTACGACTGAAGCTCCAGAAATTACAACATTTATCTTTGATGTCGCGGTTATGGATGCTAGGAAACTAGTTAACATGGAAGTGTGGAAACACTTTTAAGATAAACTGAAGAGGACTTCTATCAACTCATTATCTTCTATGAGAAACGAGGGACTTAAAATGGTGAATAACTTTAAGAGCGCTCCAGAGATTGACAGATCTGCTTTAGAAGCATCATTTAATTTCTTATCTTCTAAAGCTGATGCGCATGATGCCGTGAAGATAAAACTTGTTGATGGAGTGTCCAGGAGAGAATTCAAGAAGCGTCTGACTGGCGCAAAGAAGCGTGCTCAAGACTACAAGGGCAAAGAAACTACAGAGAGCAAACAGTTGCAAGAATCTAAAACTAGGTTGAAGAAGATTATAGAGGAAATCGAGCTCCTATTGAAGGAGAATGACAAAATGTCTCAAACAGTTGAACGTCTTCGCAAGTCTGTTCAAAGTGCAAAGCTCGGGGCCCAAACTCCTGCCAGAGATATTGATGTACTACAGAAAACACCCTTCTTAGAAGATTTCATTGCTGATGAATTAAAGAGTGTTACACAAGCTTTGGAAGATGCTCGAAAGGAGTTATCCACTATGAATTTTTTTATTAGCTTGTATTGAACCATTTAATTTCAATGTCTTTTTTTGTTCTAAACTATAATGATATTATCAATAAAGTCCATATTCTCCCTTATCCCTTTTTCCTCTTCTTATTCACCACTGCATCTTTGGATTTGCTTTACTGTCTTTTGATGTTTACTTGCTGACTTTATACCTTAATTTACTTCTTGCTTCACAAACTTGATGCGAACAAACGAAAACATGACTGAACTTAACAAAATGTTAAGATGCCTACGTACCTCTTTACAGAGAATCAAGTCATTACGTAGTTCAAAGGGACATAATTTGTTTGAATGGGGGGTGCCGTGTACAGTTTATACTCATGTGGGCTAGGAGTTTGTCGTACACATTTTATACTCTTGCGGACTAGGAGTTCGTCGTACACAGTTTATACTCATGTGGACCAGGATTTTGTCGTACACATTTTATAATCGTGCGGACCAGGAGTTTGTCGTACAAAGTTTATACTCGTGTGGACCAGGAGTAACATGTAGTTTAGGCTCGTACGTCAAGGAACGTGGTGTCTTTGTAATTGTTTACGCGTAGTAGCATTTCAAGAATTTTCCATTTATAGGCCAATGTTCACGCCATCTTCCGAGATCTGTTTGTAGGCGCTATTTGTGTAGGCTTCTTTCACAACATGAGGGCCATCCCATTTGGGTAGAAATTTGTTCCCAACTCGATGTGTGACCACAATAGGCCTCCTCACGGCAAGTACCAAGTCGCCAACTTGGAAAGAACGTACTTTCACCCTTTTGTTGAACATTCTGGATAGACGAGATTGATAGCACTCGAGTCTTTGTTGTGCCTCTAACCTCTTTTCATCTAACGCATCTAACTTTTGAAGGCGCAACTTTGCATTTTCTTCTTCGGTGAGGCCTTCTTGTATGGCCATCCTCAACGAGTGAATTTGTTTTTCAAGAGGCACAACAGCTTCAACACTATATACCAACGAATACGGAGTGGCCTGAGTAGGTGTTCTATAAGTGGTACGGTATACCCATAAAGCTTCATTTATTCTTTCATGCCAATCTCGTTTCGACTTGGAGACCACCTTCTTCAACAGACTGCACAGGGTTTTGTTGAATGCTTCGGCCAGACCGTTGGTAGCTGCGTTGTATATTGACGACTTCCTTTGTTTGAAGTCGAACTTATCACACAACTTATCAATCCAACTGTTGCTGAATGGCTTCCTATTATCTGTGATGATGTAGTGGGAAATACCATATCTGTAAATGATGTTGATTCAAATGAAATCAGCAACATTTTCTTTCTTCACTTCCCTTAAAGACACAGCTTCGGCCCATTTGGAAAAGTAATCGGTGGCAGCAAGGATGTAGAGATGACCACCAGAAGATTTTGTGAGAGGCCCCACCATATCTAATCCCCACGCATCAAAAGGCCATGAAGCGACTGTTGGGTGAAGAGGCTCCGGAGGTTGATGGATCAAATTCCCATGGAACTGGCAGGCTTGACATTTTTGTGCATACTCCATGCAGTCTTTCACCATTGTGGTCCAATAGTAACCCATTCTCTTGATTCGAAATACAACTTCGGCCCAGACTGATGAGCACCGCAAATTCCGGAATGAGCTTCCTCCATTGCTTGAGCAGCTTCTTCTTTACTCAGGTATCTCAAGAAAATTCCATCAAATGATTTTCTATACAATGTGCCTTTGAAGTAAATAAATCGAGGTGCCCGATGATGAATATCAACCCTTTGACGTAGATCGTTTGAAAATTTATCATACTTCAAGTAATCCACGAATGGTTGGCGCCAATCCTCTTCTTCAATTTTGAAGACTTCCACCACATGATTTTCAACTTCTTCATAATCATCATCTTCGAAGATTGGTGGCACAACCCAACTTTTACACACCGGAATTTGAATTTGCACCTCTAGCATAGCGATAGTTGATGCTAGCTTAGCAAGGGCGTCATCTTGCTTATTCTCTCTTCTAGACAGATGTTCAATATCAACATCACCGAGTCAACCCATCATCTTTTGAGCATACTTGTGGTATGGGAGCAACTTAGGCTTCCTTACTTCATACACTCCAAGTAGTTGGTTTATCACAAGCAGCGAATCACCATACACCCTAAGGTGTAATTGCTTTATATCGATGGCCATCTCTAAACCAAGTATGAGTGCTTGATACTCAGCCACATTGTTAGAGCAATTTTCTGTTAAAGAAAATGAATATGATAGCACTTCACCACTGGATGTTACAAACACGACTCCAGCACCAGCTCCTTCTCTATGAGATGCTCCGTTAAAGTACATTTTCCAAGGAGAAGCTATCTCCACAGCGAAAGCATCTTCATGAGCTCATCAGACAATTCCCATTCGGCAGACATTGGATGATTAGCTAGAAAATCTGCCAACACTTGTCCTTTTATGGCCTTTTGAGGGACGTATACAATCTCAAACTGTTGGAGTTGGAGATACCACCTGGCAAGCCGATCAGAGAGTACTGGCTTTGACATGACAAACTTTGGTGGGTTGGCTTTCGAGACTAGCCGAACTGTATGAGCTTGGAAGTAATGTTTCAACTTCTGAATCACGAAGATAAGAGCTAAGCAGATCTTCTCAATAGGTGAATATTTCAACTCGTTTGGAGTCATGGTTCTACTTAAATAGTAAAGGGCAGTTTCTTTGTCATCATCATTCTCTTGTGCAAATAAAACTCCTACAGAACGCTCTTGAGCAGCTAGGTAGAGAATTAGTGGACGTCCGGGTATTGTGCATACAACATTGGTGCTTTCATCAAGTACTCTTTAATGCTATTGAAAGCATTATTGCAAGCTTCATCCCATTCGAATACGTTGCCTTCTTCATGAGATGACTAAATGGTTGGCATTGACCAGCCAAGTTTGATATGAATCTTTTTAAGTATGCCAACTTTCCTTACATACTTTTGAGTTCATGTATGTTCTGAGGTACATGCATCTTCATGTTTGCATCAATCTTTGCTTTCTCAATCTCGATTCCTCGACGGCGAACAATAAATCCAAGAAATTTTTCGGATGTAACTCCAAATGCAACTTGAGTGGATTCATTTTGAGTTGATGCTCTCTTAAATGTTCAAACACCCGCCTTAGGTCATGGAGATGATCTTTCTTTTTCTTTGTTTTCACCACAATATCATTAACGTAGCATTCAACGATCTTATGAAGCATGTCATCAAATATCTTTTGCATGGCTCGTTGATAAGTGGCACCAACATTTTTCAAGCCAAATGACATGACATTATAGCAATATATTCCTTTCGGAGTACTAAAGGTTGTCTTCTCTTGATCCTCAGGAGCTAGACCAATTTGGTTGTAGCCAGATGACCCATCCATAAATGAAATGACCTCATGCCCAGTTGTTGCATCTATCATGAGCTCAGCAATTGGCACTGGAAAGTCATCTTTCGGACACACCATGTTCAAATCCTGGAAATCATTACATACTCTGATTTGCCCATTTTTTTTCTCACTGGCACGATGTTAGAAATCCATGTAGGATATTTGACTTCTCTGATCTTGCCTGCTTCAAGAAGCTTATTAACTTCATCCTCGATTAATAGAATCAACTCTGGTCGAAATCAACGCTGTATTTGCTTAATTGGTCGGGTTCCCTTCTTAATGGACAAGTGATGCACTGTGATTTTTGGATCTAAGTCTGACATTTCTTTGTGTGACCATGCAAAGACGTCTCTGAATTCTTACAAAAGGTTGATGTACTTCTCTTCCTCCTCAACATTTAACAGAGCACTTATGTAGGTAGGACGTGGGTCGCTTTCGTCACCTAAGTTGATTTCTTTCAACTCATCAACAGTGGCTTTCACACCCTCCTCAAATTGTGGAGGGGCATCCTCGGCATCCACTTTCTCCACTTGAGAATCTTCAAGAGTAGTGATATGGTTGGTGGAAGCTACACTTTCTTTATCATCATCATTGTCTTCTTTAGTAAAGATAATTGTCTGCATCTTGGCCTTCAACACTCTTCCACATGAGACTGTCAAGATATTTCGCCTCTTCATGAGAGAAGAGATTCGACTTCGGAGTTTTGAGAAGCTAGGAGACTTGAAATTACTTTTCTTCCCACACTTGTTCTTTTCACATGGTCCGAGCCTTTCGAAAACACTTCCAAGCCTTTCGAAGACAGAGTTTTTCTTATTTTCCTTCCTCCTTCATCAAACATGTCTTCTGTGGACGAAGTTTCTCCTCCTGTGATATAATTTGCATTTGCTCTTCTGATTGCTATGCGGACTGGCTTTTGAGGGGCATATCCCAAACCTGGCTTAGCATTCTTGACAATGTGGCCACTATTTTTCAACACTTTCTGAGTAGCATTGATCCCATCAGATGGTTGATAGTCTCTTGAGGCAACTTGCTTGTCATCGGTTTCTCCTTCGGTTCATAACCGGCCTTCTTGAGGAGTTTGAAAGCTTGTGGGCCATATGACTTGGCTATTTCTGCTTCAAATACATCACCGTGTTCGGTGTTTGCTCCTTCAACAGAACGTACGAATCCTTTGAATGGAGGAGAAGAAGTCTTACCTTTATCAATTTTTGTTAAGGGCACGTCAACTCTTCCAAGGCCTCAAGCTTCTCTTTGTTCTTCTTGAGAGCGGTGGATGATGTGCTACCTTCATCCTTTACTTGTTTACTGCCCCCATCATTTTGTGCTAGGGCTTATTCGCGCTTCACCTCCTTAGTATTCTTGAAGAAATACTTAGCATCTGCAAAGTAAACTTCAGCTTAAGTAAACGGCTTATCATCACCGAACACCCTTTTCACGTTATTACCTTCACTATATTTGAAGCATTGGTGTAATGTAGAAAGGATCACACAATTCTCATGCAGCCATGGGGCCCCAAGAGCATGTTGTATGAAGTTTTTGCATCGATAACATGGAAGAACACTGTTGATTTCATCTCCTCGATCATCAAATCAAGGACAATCGTGTCGAGAGTTCTTTGCCCTTCATGGTTAAACCCTTGGATCATCAACCGGCTATGGTTGAGTTCATCTGTTGGTATTTCTAACTTCTTCAACATCCTTAAAGACAGGATGTTCACTGCTAAGCCTCCGTCAACAAGTATACGGTTTACTTGCAGCCCTTGCGTATAACCAGTTACAAATAGAGGTCGGTTATGAGGCTGTGAACCCAACAACATGTCTTCATCTATAAAGGTCACCTTCATAGAGTAAACCTTTTCCTTATCCTCAACTCGTTCATCTTCACTGCCCTCCTTACTTACCATGTGACATGAGCTTTCATCATGAATTTCTTTTACGGAAGTGAAGTTTGCTGCTGCTTCATCTTCCAACACAATTTTCCCCTCCTTGGCCAGTTGCATGATCTTTTCCTTGAAGATGAAGCAATCATGAATGGGATGGCCCACCAATCTATGGTACTTGCAATATTTTGGGTCATTGGTTCGATTGGCTTTCTCTGGCCGTTTCATCTCAGGGAGTTCGATGAGTTTGTCTTTCATCAGATCATCGAATATGCCAGAAACATCGGAATTCTGGAATGGATACTCTTTTTCTTGCATCTCCTTCAGAGTTAACCTTCTTTGCCCCCATTCTTGAGTAACTTGTTTCCCTTTGTCTTTCTTGTCATCTCCATTCTTTCGAACCTTGACAGTAGCAGTGTTTGTGACCATTGATTCTTTATTGGAGTATCTGGCATAAGGCTTGCCCCCTTTCTTAGCTTCTTGTCTATCTTTGGACTTGTAAGAATTCGACATTGGCGAGTGCTTGATTCCACTGGCAGCCATGCTCAATTCCATGTCATGTGCACTTGTAGCCAACTCTTCAAAAGTCTTTGGCTGAATCCCTTTGAGGATGTAGAGTAAATTCAACTCCATCTCTTGGATGCACATTTCGATAGCACACTCTCCGGATAATCGGTCCTTATAATTTAAACTCAAAATTTTCCAACGATTGATATACACAGGCTCTTTCTTCAATTGGCGAGTATTAGTTAGCTCAGTCATGCTAACGGTTCTCTTTGTGCTGTAGAAACGATTGAGAAATTCATGCTCCATTTGTGCCCAACTGTCAATGGATTCAGGTTGCAAGTCGATATACCAATCAAAGGCATATCTTTTGAGAGAGCGAACAAATTGCCTCACCATATGGTCTTCATAAGTACTAGCGTCATTGCATGTCTCAATAAAGTGTACCACATGTTGTCTTGGGTTTTCCTTGCCATCAAATTGTTGGAATTTGGGAGGCTGATAACCAGCTGTCATCTTTAAGTTGTTCACTCTTTTTGTGTATGGCTTGACATAAGTGACGGTAGGCTTGGAAGTCTCCTCAAACCTTTCTTTTATAGTTCCAAGTATAATATCCTTGAGTTGATCCACTTGGAGCATTCCATCAGCCAGAAGTTGCACTCCCCTTTCAATTTGCTCTTTTTCAGTAGGTTGATGTCTTGTGAACTCTTCCACCTTACTTTCGTCCACAAATCCTTTTTTATTTGCACGGCTAGTCTCCGCAATGTCTCTTTTTTCCATCAATTGGGAGATCTTTGTGTCTTGAGCTTCTATGTGTTTTGTGAGCCCTTTGATAGCTTTCATCATGTTCGCTAGTTGCTCCTCAATAGTTGTAGTGCCTGCCATCATTACTGGAGCTGCACTTGAATCAGACAAAGAGCTTGAAGATGAATGAGGGTGTGAGCATGCAGAGTCTTCATCACTATCCTCCTTCAAGGGTGGTTATTTTCTCGATGCCACTTCGACCGAAGAGTTGGATCCAGATGAGGCCTCCGATTGAGCTTTCTTTGACATACTCATTGTGACAACAACATATTCATTTAATGAATCGGAGAGCTTGGAAGCAGCAGTTCTTCCCACTGTGATCTTAATAGGAGTCATGTTGTATTTTCAAGCTTGTAGAAAGAAGAGATGAGAGGTAGAGATCGTCCCACTGGGCGTGCCAAAATTTATAAAAATAAATTTTGTATTTATAATAAAAATAAATACAAAAGAATTACAAAGATAATCCAGATGGATTGAACTTGATAATTTAGGAAACAATCTCTATCGATCCTCTGATTCTTCTCTCGAACCAATTTGGCTTGACTTTGACTTATGTGTTGACTGCGCTGACTGTGTTGACCGCGTTAACTTTGTGTGTTGAGTCTGGTCTTCAGTTGAAGCTTGTCCGAGCTCGAATTTGGGACTTTGTAACGTTTATCCAGATGCGTCGAGCCTTTATTTGGATTAAATGTGTTTGATATAAAAACACTCGATCTGGGGGGCTTAACACCTTTATCCCGGGTCGTATGCTGTTCTTGGGTCGAAGAGCACTGAAGAACTCAACGTGCTTGCTATGAGAAACACTCGATCTAGGGGGCTTAACACCTTAATCCCGGGTCGTATATCGTTCTTCGCCTTGAAGATCTTGAGGAGCGTTGCTCGTGTTTCAATCTCTTCAGAATGTCTGTGTCTTCAGATGCTTCAGTGTATGTCAAATGAAGAAAGGAAACCCCTTTATATAGGTGAGCGGTGAAGACTCCCTCATTAATGTCTTGCATTCTGATTGGTCCACTCTATTTGGGCCATATTCTGCGAGCCTGGGCCTCCACTTGTTTCGGCTGTAATCAGGCCTATTTTATTTGGGTCTGATTTAATTTATATGGGCTTGTTTGACTTAAGTCATGCCTCAATTAATTTAAGCCCCATTTAATTTGTTGGGCTTAAATTATTTATCAATTATTTATTAATTTATTTTTTAGGAATTAGTTTATTTAAATTTCAAAATAAATTAATAATTGATGTTTAATCAAGAAAATCCACGTGTCGCCATTTAATTGGACCGTAAATTTTAATTGCTTACATTCTCTATAAAGAAGTTCTTTGCATCATTATCATTTTTGCACATCTCAAAGAATTCTGTGAGCATTGTCTTGCTTGCCCTGTCAAACTGAACGACGTTCCTCAAGTCTTGCTTTTCCCAATACATAACGGATTGTTGATTCGGCAGATGCAGTTGAAGAGTTATTACTGGAGGAGACATCTCATTTAACGGGAATTCGTAAATTCTCCATAGAGCTTCCTGTGCAGATACCCATCTTGCATCTTGGAATTCTTTTATCTCATTAATTGGTTTACTTCATCATCTTGAGCTACGTGGACACTTGCTCTGTCATGTCCATTATAGATATATTTATAAAGGTATTTAACAGCTTTCAAACTTGAACATATCTCGACATTAATGTGGCAGTTATATCTAATCAATAGGTATGGATTGTAAGGAACTACCCATCTATTATCAAATGTGATACTTCTTCTTTGTACCTACAGTAGTTGCTAATCTATAATTAGTTTATCTTTTACTTAAAAAAAACTTGCCGAACTTTAAGAATTATGAATTCTTTTTTAATAAAAAATAAACTTTTTAAGTAGCGTACCTTGGTCCAATAATTTCTTCTTCAGTAAATTGGGTATGAATTCTTTCCTTGCATTGTGGCTGAATAAAAGGTTCTTGGGTATTTGAACCTACAGACATTGTCAACCATGCATTCGCATTTTGGGTTATATTTTTCACATGGACCATGTAGCATATGTTTTACCACGGCTTAATACAGTGGAATATTCATTTCTTTATTCGGAATTTCAGCACTCACGTACTTGTCGTACTGGTCTGCATTTGTGATCTTATGCCCACTTTGCAAAATTATCAACATATGAGTATGTGGAAGACCTCTCTTTTGGAATTCAATGGCATAAACAAATGCTGCAACTTTTCCAAAAATTTCTTTCTTCAATATTTGATCTTTAAGGTCCATAAGCTTTCCTCTAAAGACTCTTGCAGCAAGATCCGGCCTATCTTGTGGACTCTGTTCTGGTAGGAGTAAATCTTTTATTACCTTCCACTCTGGGTTGCATGTCATTGTTAAAAAGATATCGGTCTTTCCAAAATTTTGCACTAATGCCATTGCATCTAAATATTGGCGGAGCATGTCCCTTGGTCCTCCAATAAAAGACGGTGGAAGTACCATCTGTAACCCAATTTTGTCCCCCCTGGTTTCTCCAGCATTTATTGAGTCAACGATTCTTTGGTACAGCTCTGCTCTTATCAATCCTTGTTGATTCCTTAAAAAATCAAGTCTAGTTGTTTCCAACTTTATGTACATATCTACGACATATTGTTATAGTAGTCTTCCTGCTCGAAGGAGGGTTGATTTGCTCCCCTGTCTCATATGTAGCTTGTGACAATAGTATTCTCGGCACGACATTTTGGGGTCTTTTTTTTAGAAATTCATGTATATTATAATATTGTTTAAAGTAATTACTTTGGTTGATATAATTATAATTATAATTATAGTAATTAAAATGAATTTCTAAACATTACCTGGTATTTTGTTTTGAATAACGTCATCTGCAGAATGCATTTGGAGATTCCTTCTTGGTGATGTTCTATTTGTCTTTGCTGACTGGTTGAATCAAAATTGTGATTATGTCTTTTAATGTCTTGATGCCAACCAGGTTCTCCTCTTAGGAAAAGTATAGGATATTGAAGAGGATCATAGCAACTGAAATAATGCTTAATGCGATGCCGATTTCTAGAATGAGCATGTACAATAATATCTCTTTCAAATGGAATGAAATGATCATTGCCTTCAATCCATAGAGCTCCGACCTGATCTACTGTGGGGGTATTGTATACTCTTTGGTCAACCTTGACATTACTTACAATATGAATTTTGACGTTTTCAATAGCATGTTGGTTTCCATTGGCTCGGAAAAATCTAGCATAAGGATTTTCTTGCATTATTTGCATCAATATTTGGATAAGAGGCCTTTCCAAATCAGCTTCACTTAATACATTGATTCTGTTTTCAACCTCATGATATGTGTCAACAAAATATAATTGGAAGAACTTTGGTTTTTCTTCAGGTAAAAGACTTGGAAGATCATGGTACGTTTGTCCTTTAACTTTGAATGTGTATACCTCTTTGTTTGCTTTCGCTAGGTTTTTATCTAAGTTCACTCCAAATGAGGTAAATGAGAAGATATTGTTGGCCCCTCTAATATTTTTCCTGAATTGAATTCCTTCTTCCGTTTCTGAAGCAAACAAATTGTATAATTCTTCAGGTGCTTCACTTTCCGCAAGTTGTACCTGCAGTGATTGTTTTACGATTTATTTTTCTTTGTAGGAAATCTATTTAAGGTAGAAATCTATGTAATATGTGTACTTGTCCATTTTGGCAGCAAAAGGTAGGAGTTTCAGATTCAAACTTTGTAGTTCTACAAAATTTACATGGTCCCTTTATCTTTAATTCATGAAATGGGGAGACAAAAGATGGCGATGCATTCAAGTCTGTAGTGGTTGGATATTTTCAAATTGTTAGTTCAAAAAATCAATAATCATTAAACTTTATGTAAATGATAAATGGATGGATTTACCTTTTTCTTTCCTTTGTCTTTTGTTTCTTGATTCTATGTTGCTTTGAATCTTGCGCCTTCGTTCTTCTTGCGACAACATCGAGTATCTTGGATTTTTATTTTGATTATCCATATCGTATCTGAAAATTTTTTTTGTTAAATATAATTAATTTCACTTAAAATCATTGTTAAATCCACAAAGAATATTAGTAGCTTTATTGTACATATTATTTCACTCA
The DNA here is from genome assembly GCA_023678885.1 of Pogostemon cablin. Lineage (NCBI taxonomy): Eukaryota > Viridiplantae > Streptophyta > Magnoliopsida > Lamiales > Lamiaceae > Pogostemon > Pogostemon cablin. Next base: position 28,488,166 of record CM042962.1, read on the forward strand.
CGTGTCAATCGTTTATTTTGTTTGTTGTTTAAATTTTTTGATTAATTTTTTTTAATAATGATTATTGTCTTGAATCATTTGTACTAAAATTCCAAAAATTCAACCTTTGAAAGACACATTCTGAATGAAAATATATACACTAATGTATATACTTTATTTGTTAATTTTTCTTTAGTATCGTTAATGAAAAATTAATGTTAATATATATATATATATATATATATATATATATATATATATATATATATATATATATATATATATATATATAAATTATTAAGACACATATGTACACTATTAAATTAAATTTTATGCATACATTAAAATCTCAACAAATTAATATTGTTCATATAGAATAATATTTAAATTTAGTGAGATATTATATAATTGATAAATTAATAATTTGTTAATTTTGAGAGGTTATATATACTTAAGAAATGTTTGATGCACTTATATATTATTAAAAAATGGTGATTAGAAATAAAAAAAAAAATTTTTGAGTATCATAATTTACACATTAAGCATAAATAGTTATTTATATTGTTTGATTATCATTATTGAATATATATCTAGAAATAAATAGATAGGAAGATGGGAAAGATACAATTTCAAATATAATTAAATATTTTAATAATGTGTAAATTGTGAATCCGTTGAATTTATATATATATATATATATATATATATATATATATATATATATATATATATATGATATTCTTTATTAATAGTATTTAATTTATAGTTTCGTTGGGATCTAAAGTATATGTTTATAATTTTCTTTAAAAATATTATTTATTATTTAATTGATTGGTATTAAAATTTGAATTGGTCCCGAGTCAAATTATTAATTTTCAATGTTAATGATTTATTGAGTATTATTTTATGAAGGTGTACGTCAGAGAATTCAAGTAATAATTTAGAATAAATACTAAAATTAGTACACAATAGAAATGCAAACAATATTTTAGCACGCCATATTAGGAATGCAGAGTGTCAACTGTATTATATACGTACCATCTTCATTTCCAAAATAGAGCAACGTGATTACAAAGTAAGAAGATTATTATAATCATGGATAAAATTTTTTACATATAAATATATAAATATATATATTAATAAAAGTAATATAAATTAAGTATATAAAAATTAACTCCGTCCAGCAGGCGGTAACATTGATAAAGTTTTCATTTTACGTGTATAATGAAATATTTTACACTTTATTTTTCACAAAAATCTAAATACTCCATAATAATGAGCATGCAAATACTACTAATATTATTTTCAATTGAAGGTGTTTGTTTTCCCACTTTAAGCAAACTCAAAAGGATACACAAGGAATTTTATTCTTTATGAAAAAAAAAATATTACTCCTTAAATTCTCATCTTAATTTACAAAAACTATTTAGTACATAAAAAATTATTTCTTCATTCTCAAATTAAATTTTACACTTTCAATTTTTATCAATTTCACATCAAAATTTAAAAAAAATAAAAAAATATCAATACTCGACATAAGAATTATATCTTTATTATAAATTTAACAATATCACCTAACATACACCTTACTTTATAATCTATCTATTTATTACTTAAAAATACTGCCCTATATAAAAGTCTAAGTTTCACTTTTTTGTCGCCGGGAAGAGCATTTTTTAATAATGTATTGTTAGCCTATATTAAATCTTTTCTCTCTGGCATATTTTACCCATTTAAAACCTTCTCAAAGTTAGATCTAGATCTCCTCTCTGATTTTGCGTCTTTGATATTTTCTTCTCACTTGAAATTGCATATATATATATTTATTAATTTTTTGTCGGTGGAGAAGAATCAGAGATGCCGTGTCACAGCGGGCGACGTCGCATAGGAAAATGTGCCACATAAGTTGCAGATATACGTGAAGACTCAGAAAGCTTCACACTTCGATCCCCTATTATAATTTTAATATAACTTTCGAGCTCCTATTTTTTTTTTTGGAAACATGATTTTAAATGGGATTATTGGGGTAATATAACATCTTAATCTAAGAGAGTGATAAGCATTACTAAAATGGGAAAGAAATGAAAAAAATGCTGATGAATTAATTCTTTGCTTTATTTTTTTGGTTGGGTTGTAGATTGGATATGATTTCTGATGATGTTTATTTTGGTCTCCTCGCAAAGGTGCTACTAAGCATCTGTTGCAGTGCCACGCGGAAGTCGTATATATGTAGGTAATTTCTTTCTGTTTTAGTTTACTTTTATTTGCTTTTATAGTCTGGTATGTATGGATTTGAGTTTGTAGTTTTATATTTGCATTTTTTGTTTGGATTCAGTTTTATGTTAGGGGGTTATTTGAATTTCATTCCCCGTTTTGTTTTTTTTTAGTGTATTTCTTGAATGTTATCTTCATGCATGTGGATTTTATAGTTGGATGTCTGATTTTTCGTTTGTATTTCTTGTTAGTATTCAGGTGTTTTTAAGTTTCTAGATGTGATGTGATGTAAGAGGTGTATGAACATTTAGAAGATGAAGAATGACCAAATAAAACATAAATATATGTTTCATATTTGATATTTATTCTAGAACAGTGTAGCATTAGTTTAGAATAGCTTTTAAATAAAATTCATGTGACAAAATAAAATTATCTACAACTGTAACATAAGATCAGAAAGAAATTTTGTAGAAGAGTCATGAAAGGCAGTGGATCAATGTACAACGGCGATGCGATGAGTAGGTCTCTATAAATATGTATGTATGTCCATGTTTTAAAAACAACAATCAAGAAAGCCAATTCCACTATTTTAATTCAAAAACTTTACTGGTCCATGTCATACACCCATTTTTCTAATTACTATAAACCTCTACTTTAAATGCCTGTTCAACACAATACAAATCTCATAGCAATTACCAAACCGACACATATATTTTCTCTTTAGGAGCAACTCTGTATCAGTTTTAAAATATAACTTATAGCTAAACAAAATGACTACAGTTGTTATAGTTACAAAATTTTTCACATTGGTTGAAGTTTAGATATATAATATTGAGCACACTATAAAATTTTATACATGCGTTAGAAAAATTATAAATTTATTAAAAAAATGAACCTTTTTGTGTTTTAGATAGCTGTAACTTTTTCACTCGAAGTTGAGAGCACAGTCTTGAAGATGTGTGAATGGAAGAGAGTAGAGAAAATGTAGAGATGAAAATTTTATTTTGATGTTTCAGATGGAAGTGATGATATTGATGGTATGAATTTCAAGAGTTTGATAAAATGAGATAGATTAATTGTGACTCTTTCATTGCCTTTCTCATAAAAGCTGTGTTTATATGGACAAACATGCCTTTTGGGCCTTGAAGTAAGTGCGCATTTCTTGTGCTGTTTGAATTTATATATATATTTTTTACGTTGTTTCCGTGAGTGTGCCTTGCGGTTTTCATTGTATTTATAGGAACAATAGGCATGTATTGGTGATTATGATTTTAAATGCTAATCAAGATGCATCAATGGTTTTCAGAATTTCAGGAGGCAAAAGCTTAGAGAATATGTATACATGAGAGATAATTTACTTTTGTGTGAAATGTAGAGTCATGGAAAGTGTAAATAAAACGATTGTTATGGTTTTGCTGTTATGAGAGAATGCATTCTTATGTGTTAACTGTACAGCCGCGTGTAACTAAACTAAAAGTGGAAGTGATCGTTCAAAATCTACATGATTATATATGAATATTTTCCTATTATGAGAGATAAATGTGGAAGTGATAAGGATGCAGAAGTGAATGATTGATTGCGTACGCTTTGCATTAATAGTTTGGACATTAAAGTTGTAAACAATTGTCTTGTCATTGAAGTTGTAAATAAAAGAAATATGCAGGGCTATAGTTGGAAAAAAATGTTTCTCATCTTCTTTGTACTTTTAATATATTATGAGGTCATAAAATTAATGTGATTCAATTTCTTTGTTGTACAAATTATTGTAGGATCGATAGAAAGGAAAGTGTAAAGATAATTATGGGATAGAATTAAATAAAAGAAATGATATTGTAAGGGGGATTACTATTTGCATTCTCAAAATTACTGTATATACCCTCGGAATCTTGCCTTTTTCTTCCCCATTAATCCCTTGGCGAAGGGATACACATGAGACAGCACCCAGAAGTTGAAGAACACGCCTCCCGCCAACTTACTCCACTGCAGGGATAGATTGTACACTGTTCTCGATACTGCTACGCCAATGGCGATCACGTTGAACATGATGATGGTAATCGGTGGGATCATCAAGGTCGTCCACCGGAACTCATACAGCTCCGCAAACTCATCGTCCCCTTCTTCCTCCACCGTCGATTTCGATGTTAGCGTGAAAGATATGTAAATTCCGGTGATGACTTTCAGCAGACCTTGGATTACGGCGACATGGTGGGCGCTGGTTCCGCCGATCAGCAAGAACTGCTCGTTCCTCCACCAGACTTATCACCAATCTGGCACAAACTGGTTGATGGCAAGGAAAAATTACAATTCTAATTATGTTCGGTTGCAACAACCAAACAGATAAGAGAAATGAATTCTAATTCTTTTCTGTTCGATTGTTGCAACCGAACAAATATAAAATTTATAAGGATAATTATGATTCTGATTCTATTCGGTTGCTGCAACCAAACAAATCACAATTCTGATTCTATTCAGTTGCTGCAACCAAACAAATCACAATTCTGATTCTATTCGATTGCTGCAATCGAACAGATAAGAGAGATGGATTCTGATTATGTTCTGTTCGGTTGTTGCAACCGAACAAATATAAAATTTATAAAGATAAAAAAATCAATATTTTATATATTTTTGGGGGTACATACATTAATTTCGGGAGTGCAAATAGTTGTCCATAAGTCCCATATAATTAAAAATAGATAGGTGGAGGCAAAATAGTTGAGGCCAGGTGAGGCAAATGTAAAGCACTCACGTGAATTGAAACTTAGGTCATGTTAATAATAAATTGAAATAGATTATTTGGGGGACCAATCAAGACTATTGCACAGTGGAATAGGCAACACAAGTCACTATCACATGGATCCATATATATACTTATACATATATCTTACTCAATATGTATATATTTTTTTTCTTATTAAATACATATAAGTCAACTCGCGCTTCATTTACATCGCCAACATATACCTACTTGTGGTGATCATGTTGTGGAACCATCCTATCTACAGCTCGATTCATTATTCCACATTTCATATTTTATCGGAATTTTATAATATGGTGAAATATTTTTACAATGTTTTTAATATTAAAATTCAGGAATTTGGGCAGAGATCGAGAAAGAATGAACACAGTTTACGTTACTACATAACATTTTGAGCATCCAATAACAGTAAAATGTACTATAGCAGCATTAATCTTGATCATCTTACAATAAGTATAATATTAATAAATTTAGATGACTCTTAATCATACTATATATATTGTTAAATTGGGAGAAATGTAGAATAATTTGAGAAATGATTAAAGAGCCCTCCTTGAGCTGAAAGGACAGACATTTAGTTATGTGTTTGTTTCTAGATCATATATCAATACTCCATTTGGTGTGAAAACGACGTCACTCTAGCTCCCCTAAGTCCACCATATATTTTCCTTTTCATAATGTTACCTGCAGTTTCTCTCTTTTCAAATCTTCATCATCATATATCCATCATTATTGGAGTATATATTTATTTTTTCTTTAATTAACATTAATTCATCATGTCTTAAATGATTCCTTCTGGATATAGATAATTTAACTACGAAATGCATATCAATCTAAGCTCCATTGTCAATCATGTCTTATATGAGGATCATATATACTCCCTCTCCCTCTGTCATATTTCAATCTTTACGTTTATTTTTTGCACGTAGATTAAAAAATATAGTAGGAGTATATAATATTAGTTGATGTATCCTTGATTAAGATTACAAAGTCATAAAGAGATTGAAATTTGCTTATGTGATGGGGACACTTAATTGAATTGAAAACGACATACATAAATAAATAAATAAATATATATATATATATATATATATATATATATATATATATATATATATATATATATATATATATATATATAGTAGTATTAGAGTAGGTAGTAGTTGTCATTTCAGATTATTAAGTGGCTTCTTACGCTTGAAAGAATGCATACTTGAGCCAACCCATTTTGTGTTTAATTTTGTGAGGGTGAATGCGAGAATATTTTTACACTTTACTTTTTGACTTTTAGGAAAACCACAAATGCTGCAAACACTGAACACTAATGTTGCTCTTAAATTTCTACATACGGGATTTATGGTTTTTTTTTTTTAATTAATCATCTCGTATATACTATATGTTACTACAATTATACTATGAGTATGCATACTAGACATGAAGTTTGATTCTAATATTTGTGCTTTTCTTTTATCATTGTAGACTTACTTCTATGCAATCCGTTATCACTGTCTCTTAGAAAAATATATATACTGAGACTGAGTGTTATTTTCTAGAGCAGATTAATAATCTACATATCGGACAAAATATAATTTGTCACATTGAAGACTAGAAATTGGATGCAGGATAACTTTAGTGTTACAAGGGCATATTATTTTTATAAAGTGGAGATCTTTGTCAACAACAATTTAACTTGTGATTAAGAAAAACAAAAATTGTGATTATAAAAAACCAAAATGACACTTTGGACAAAAATATACCTACAATTTTAAATCTTTTGACTCTGTGGAGATCTTTGATTGGTCCAAGCTGTGTCGGTCTCCCCGGCAAACCGATCAATAATGTTGGTTCTAGTCAGTCTCTCACCAACAAAACCGACCAACATCGGTCTGAGTATTGGTTTCCGTCACTCCACTGACAACTGATTGACAATATAGAGGGTGGGATCAGATGGGGCTAATGTAGGCCGGGTGAGTGGTAATATTTTTATTTATTTATATTTTAAATAGAGTCGAAGAATAATTTTGTCTCATTATACTAAATAGATCGAATAAAAAAGATTACAAATTATTTTTATGTTGGAAATGATTTTTATTTTAATTTTTTAAAAAAAAGGTATTTTTGGTATTTCTCCTTTCTCTCTCTACTATGGCATAAATTATAGTAGTAATTCATAAATGACCCAAAAATTTGGAAGCATTTTTACTCAGAATATTGACAGCGACTTCAGTTGTAGTTGTATTCTCTCTTTCTCTTTTGAACACATTATCATCTTCCCACTATCAATTCCAGCTTCCTCCTTTTCAATTACTTTCTTTGCATGTATATTTAGCTTTTACATGTTTGTCAGTAGTTAATATTCGACCTTATTTACTATAACCAGAATCACAGGATTGCAAAGTGGTGACGTGTGAGTCGGGGTAATCTATGATTAAAATTACATAGTTTAATTTATCATTTTAAAACAAATTTAAAATTATTATTTAGTGTGAAGTTTCACTTTCATCTGATCACTTAATGCAATTAATACCAATATATATGTGTACCATATATATATACAAATTTTTTTAGAACGAAGTAACAAAATAAATAGAGGGATACTAACATTAATTGTAGTGTGTATATATATTAACCACCTTGTGGTGAGATACTTTTTACAAATTTTTTTTAAAATAGTTAATTTTTTAATTAAAAATATTATTAATTTTCATTAAAAATGTTACCAATTTTTATTAAAATATTATTACTTCTTATCTTTCTTACGACCATAAGAGACAGTTTTACTCGAGTGTTCTCCATTAACAAAATTAGGATTTCATACCATAAGACAGTTTTACTCAAGTGTTCTCCATCAACAAAATCAGGATTCCAATCATGATATATATAAATAATCACACAATTATTTAGTATGATTTGAAAAATAAAAAGTGTGCTTTTCTGTTATTTAATTAGCAATATATATTACGTTAACATTAAGCTAGAGTACAAGTAACGGTTGACAAATACTTAAAAAAATAAAAAAATAATTATCACGTGAATTAAGTTTATCTAATTGATTAAATGGGATATAGCTTCAATTTAAAATATAATATTATTAATAATATTTAACTAAACCACTTCACTGAAATATACACCATAATACGAAAGTACGTACTCCCAGCTGGGTCCTCATAATTTACTTTTCACAGATGGATTGAGTTCAAATAATCAAAGGGAAAAGAGTACAATTAATCCTGAGTTACAATACAATTTTAAAACTCATGTGAATAGATTGTTTATAAGCTGAATTTAATTTAATTTACATAATTATTATTTAATTTCCATAATAATAGGCTAGCTGGATAAATATGGTAAGTACACAAGATTGTCCATTGCTGCTTGCAACCAATAATCCTCCTCGTATTTCATCTGCAAAACATAATTAAAACCAAATTAATAGGAGAATTAATTAAATTATGAATGAAGGTGCATTTGAATTTTACCTCCTTGTAGAACATGCAATGGTTTTGTTGATTACAAGAAGTGATGAGTTGATCTTGTTCGGAGGGTTCGTTGTTCTTGGCGAACCTCCCACGAACACGAACACGCTTGTCGGCTAGGGTTTTGCGACAGGCGTACTGCAAAACAAACAATCACGTCTAGATTATTTGTAAATCGATCGAGTGTGAGACGTAATGAACTTAAAATGGATGAATTAAAGTATAGTATAGTACCTTAATGGTCTTATTAAAATTCCTTTGGTTTCTTTTCTTTAGATATCGAAGAATTCTATCTTTCCTTTCCTCCACCGAATATCGCCCAACTTTCACCTCACTCTCTTCTACTTTTGAAACTACTGCTTTCCCTTCTATTCCCTGCACCTATAGATTAAAAATTATTTATTACTATGCATGTTTAAATTTTAATTTGATCTATTGTAAGAAAAAATCCAAACATATATATATATATATATATATATATCTTTTACATTATTATAATATAGTATAGATGAATAACATAAATTCCATCTCTTATTCAGCCATTTATTCATAATAACGTACTTCATGCAAAATAATTAATTTAATTTGCATATATGTTCTTGATTAAGTATTAAATATTAAACAATATACATCTTAAATTTTTAGAGGAGATGATATTTAACTTCAATTAATTAAAAGACATCTCTCTTTCTCTCAAGTGGGATTTTATATAACTAGCCAACACTATAATATACGAATTATAATTCATCAGATTATAACTAAAAAGAAACATATGCATTTATTATATAGTTTAAAATATATGTTACCCAATTTTCAGGTGGCATGGGATTAAAATTAGTGTGGCAGAAGTTTGGCGGTAGCAATCCGTAGTCTTCAAAAACTTGGTGATGGTGCAGCTGGTTATAGTCGTTAACGCAGAAATCACGAAAACCCGACTCGATATCCGACATCTGTGGAACAATCATGCAATCCGAACCCCCAAACAAGTGCTGCTGCTGATCAGGAAACAAATACAGTGGTGGTGAGTTGATGTCGTAGTTATTTGACAACGGGACGACGTTGTTGTTGTTGTTGTTGAAGCTGCTGCTTTCTTGGCAGAATTGATCAGTGGAGAAGAGATGAGGGATATTGGGAGAAGCCATTAATATTGTTGTTACTTTCTTTCTTTCTTTCTGAAGATCAATCAATATATTTAATGTGTGTGTTGGAGGAAAGAAAGTGAATGGTGAATACTATTTATAGCATCAGCCATTTGAGAGAGCTTTATTACAATGGCCCCTCTCCACTGATCTTTCTGTCTAAATATTCTTGATTTAGGTTTTATAATCATATTATTATTAGCATACAGAATCTAGCTTCAACCATCGTGTGTACGAGGATTAATTTCATACACTTTTAACTTGTTTTAATTTAAACTATTATTATTATATATAATATAATACATTAACATAAATTAATTTATTTTACTAGATTAAAGGCAATATCCTATTATATGAGGTTAAATATTTTAGAGATTTTAAGATCCCACCTTTCATATAAGATTTTGTGTAGATTATTTAGTGATTATACATTTGGGAAAATATCAAAATTGTTCATGTAAATATGATATTTTTCAACTTCATATCTTTTTTTATTGCAATTCTCACTTTTGATTTTTCTGTTGTCCGATTTTAGTTCTTTTGTTCCAAATTTAGTCATTTTTCTCCGGAAATTTAAAAATCTCGCCGGAAAATTATGCGCGAGTTGCACGTGTTCAAAATCCCCGGTTGAAGAAAGGGAAAATATCAAAGTTGGTCATGTAAGTATATAATATTCCAATTTCAGTCCTTTTAATATTTATTGCAATTTTCACTTTGGTCCTCCGTTGTTCGATTTTAGTCTTTTTTGTTCAAATTTAGTCATTTTTTGTCGAAAATTTAAAAAACTCATCGAAAATTATGTGCGAGTTGCATGCGATCAAAATCCCCGGTTGAAGAAAGGATTGTTTATTAAGTTTATTTTTATCAAGCCAAGTCGAACCTTACCGAGCCTTCTCTAGCCCTAATTTAAATAGTTTATTTTTATGTTTATTATTACATTTAATAATACTCTATTAATATAATATAATTAAATAATATTAATTATTTTTTATTTTTATTATTATTATTATTGCCGAACCTTCCTAACGAACATAAAGAAATTAGTTCAAACTCTAACTCGAGTAATCTTAAATTGAGCCAAACTTGAATCTTAGCTAGTGAAGCCTAGTTTTCGAATAGCACATTTATTTTATAAGCTCTAATTTTATCCAAGGGGTGCATGTTTATGAAGTTTCGAGTGCTAAAGCCCCTCATCAAAATAGAAGCATACGACCAGTGGATAGCATAATCTGTAATATCAAAATTTGTGCTTCCATAGCTATTTTGTTCACTATGTACGTATATGCCCACTATTGTCTCTTCAATAGCTCCAAGATTCTACTTAGTATTTATATTTATTTATTTATATATTATTACTGTTTTTTAATAGTCCTTTATATGTAGAATTTATTTTTATGTCAATAAATCTATGCTTTCAACTTGTCAAATTCTCTCCGTACCATATCTGTCTACACTTTCTTGTTCCATTTTGTTTAAGGAAAATTATTTTTTTAAGGCAAAAATTTGTGTGCGCCCGGGCACACGGAAGCACATTTCGTGTGTTTTTAGAATTTTGTGTAAAATTGTATACCCTTTAGTATAAAATGTGTACCCTTTATTTTACAAGGCAAAAACTTGTGTGCGTCTGGGCGCACGGAAGCACACTCCGTGTGCCTTTAGAATTTTGTGTTAAATTGTATACCATTTAGTATAAAGATGTGTACCCTTTATTTTCTGAAGAAAAATAAAAAATATCAATGAAAATTGTATACCATTTAGAACAAAATGGTGTAGCCTTATTAATTAAAGTGTATACCCTTTAGAATAAAATAATGTACCCTTATCTATAATACTAAATTCTAAATGCGCACGCAAGCCTCACTCTTTTTTATAATTAATTTTATTGACTTTTAAAGGTATTTTAGCATTTTTTAAGTATTAAATAAAGTATAAAGTAATATTATGAGTGTGAAAAATGAGTAACAAATTTGAAATTAAAATAACTTTTGAGGTTATTAGATAAAGTGATATTTTTTTTGAAGTGTGAAGTTATTGTGGACAAACAAATGTATTGAGAAATCGATCAAAACGAGAAAAGAACACACACTTATGATGATCAGCATTTTTTTTTTTTGCCATGAAAAATTATATCTCATTAAAATGAGAAAAGTGTGAAAGTACGTGAGGAGTATATTTTCTTACTATAATAGAATGTTTTATTTGTTTATAGAAAAATCGATTTTAATGATCTCTTTAAAGCAGAGAAAGTGCACTTTCAAATGTTTTTGGGCGGGAATTTGCTCACGGTAAGATGGAGGATATTTAACTTCATTTATAAATTTTTGAAGTTACGTGACATTTTTTTGTAATATCATGATATTGTGAGGTGATAATATTGTGCATTTGTCATTTTTTTAAGTATGTAAGTATGTGGTAAACGAAAATAAAAAGTATCAGAAATTTTTAATTAAATTTTATTACTCTTACATCTCACATATTTTTATCCGTTTTTATTTTTAATCGTCTCACATATTTTTACATGTTTCTGTTAAAGGTAAAAATATAATATTATACATTTTACCTACTTTTTATATTTTATTCATCAATCTCAACAATTTCATTTATTTTTTTACACTTTATTCATCATTCTCAATAATTTTATATAGTTTTTTTTCTTTAAATTATCAATTTATCCCAACTTCTTCATGCAAAGAGTAGTACTCCATCCGTCCCGTCATAAAAATTACATTTTACTAATTAGGGCGTCCCGCTACAAGAGTTACATTTCCTTTTTTAGTAGATGGACCCACATAAATTAATCACTTTATCTTCATGGGCCCACACACAACACTAATACAACTACCCACTATATAGTAAATTATTACTCCCTCCGTCCCCCCCCCCAAAGAGGTGCATTTACTGTAGCTTTTGTAAGAGCTTTATGCAGTCAAACGATGCAATTTGACCGGGATAGAGGGAGTATATCTCTTAACCCACTACACATTAAAATACTCCTTCCGTCCCGCCAAAAGGTCCTTATTTTATTATATTGGGCGTCTCATTCAAATGTTCCTATTTTCCTCTTTTAGTAAAATTTTCCTCTTTTAGTAAAAAGGGTTCACCACTACCCATCACATTCCTCTAATACAACTACCCTCACCACTACTCATCACATCCCTCTAATACAACCAACTACCACCACCACTACCCATTACATCTGGGAATCGAATCTGAATCTCTCACTTAAGTGAAGAGCCCAGTGGTCAGGTGGGCTAGCCCACCTAATTACCCAATACATATAAAATAATAATACTTACCTTTTTCCAAGATGGAGGGAATACTATATTTTTTAATTTTTGTGCAAATAGTAAACGTAACTCTTTTCCTGAAAATGAGGGAATATGTATTTATTTGAATTAAAAATAAAAAAAAGTAGTGAATAGTTGGTATAGAAAATGATTTAGTTTTGGAAAAAAAAAAAGCGAAATGGTGGAATTGGGGGGTGGGTGGAGGTAGGGGTAGGGGTAGGGCACTCCATGTGCTTACTATTCTCTCACTGTTTAAAGCTGTCTCTTCTTTGATTTCTGTTGTTGTGGCCTACAATACCCTACGAATCTATGATAGGGACCACCTACATAGATTTTCCAACTAAGTCTAACTCTAACTAGCACAATTTTAATTTTATTTTTTATATGAAATAGTTTTGTACCAAAAATAAAATCTTTCGTTTATCATAAATTACCATTGCATGAAAATAAAAATATATAATATTTTAATACTTCCTTCGTCACATGCAAAATGTTGTTTTTACTTTTTTCACATGTATTAAGGAATATATTATTATTTAATATGTATTGAGTAGTTGTATTAATAGGATTGTGGGTCATATATTTTAATTGTATTAATGGGTGTGTGTATGAGTCTCATGTGTGTAAAAAAATGAGACTATTTGGGTGGGATGCCCAAAATGGAAAAAATTGACTCTTTGGGTGGAACGGAAGGAGTATATAATAGATTGAAAGATATAATATTTTAAGGATTAATAGATTGAAAGATATAATATTTTAAGGATTAATTGCAGTAAAATACACGACATTTCTCTCTTTTTTCAATTTAATCACGAACTATTTTTTTTATAAAAAAAATACATGATCTTTTCCACTCCTCTCAATTTAATAATGAACTTTCTTTTTATCAATTAAATACACGATCTTATTTCATTTTCTCAATTTTATCATGATCTTTTTTCTTTTATATTAATTAAGTATGTAATATTTTAGTTTTTACAATTTAATTAAAATTCTATACGCATTAAATATTTGAATATAATGTACAAATTACAATTAAATACTATTAAAATTTTCATAAAAATATACACAAAATTGTATACTAACCCGATTTAAAATTAATTAGCTTTTTAGATAATTAAAGAATTGAAAATTTTAAATAAAAAAAGAATGTTTTCAATATATAGGTTAGTATTTATGAATTTTTCTTATTCTTGAATTATCTTAAAATATAATTAATTTTAAATTTGAGATATAATATTATATGAATTTTTATGATTTTTTTATAATTTTTTTATATTTAATATATTATTTTTGCATTATATTTTAAGTATTTAATATGTATTGATTTTTATTAATAGAAGAATTTTAATTAAATTAAATTGTAAAATATAGAAGATCACATGTTCAATAAATAAAAGAAAATTTGTGATAAAATTGAGAAAATTATAATAAGATTGTATATTTAATTGATAAAAAGAAAGCTCATGATTAAATTGAGGGAAGTGGAAAAGATCATATATTTCTTTTATAAAAAAAATAGTTCGTGATTAAATTGAAAAAAATGAGAAAGACCGTGTATTTTATTGCAATTAACCCTATATTTTAATGTATAGTGAGTGCATATATTAGTGTAGTGTATGAGTCTCTAGAGATATATTACTTCCTCCTTACGTGGTGATGCCTTTTTGTACGCCATAGAGATTAAGAAATGTAATTTTTTAATATATAATGTAAGAAAAACTAGGGGTGAGTTTGTGATTTAAAGAGAAAAATAAATAAAGTTGTTATGAATGATGAATAAAGTGTAAATAAATAAATAAAGTTATTGTGATTGATGAATAAAGGAATATACTGTATAAAAATAGGTAAAATATAAAATGTATTTTTACGTTTAATGAAACTTGCATAAATACTTGTGATACCTCAAAATGAAAAATGTGCATAAATACATAAAGTGAGTAATTATTTTGTGTGGATCTCATTTACCAAAAAAATGAAATGTAACTCTTGTTGCGGGATGCCCAAAATTGATAAATGTAACTCTTATTGCAGAACAGAGATAATATTTATTAGAGTATTACTCCCTTCGTCCCCGACCACCCTTCTCATTTATTATATGGTGGAGATGAAGCTGCGATCACTTACCTTTGCAAGTTTGATCCTTTGATTATCGATAAGTTAAAGATATCAGCGTGATGAAGAACTTTAATTTTATTTCGTCGTTTTAATAATTGGACCCAGTTTGTTTGGGCTTTTCTTATGTTTCCTTTTTTATCACTCTAGTATTTATATGGTGTCTTAAAGTGTGTTGATCAGTTTTGGGAGAAAATACAATATTTAAGTTTTATCCTAATTTTCCTATATTGCCAGTATTCTAAGTGAATCAACATCTCGATAGAAGGTGTTCTCTATTCATTCGATAAGCTCGCTGCATCAGTTGGTAATCAGAGCCAAATTCTCGATGTTGGATTCAAGATTTTCAGTGGTTTATGATACATTTTATGATGATCAGTCATCGTATAAAGATGATATTATGCAGATCTACCAACAAAATGATTTGTTGGTGTCCGATTACCAACATCGATGAGCAAGTCAAATTTGTTGATTGTGGTCCAGCGATCTTCGATGAGGAAGATGATGGAGTTTTCTACGGTGGCAATGATGGCTCACCGATCTTTGATGAAGGAGATTCGTATGGTGGTTATGATACCCCACCAATCTATGATGAAGAAGACAATGAAATTTTCCACGGTGCCAATGGCGATCCAGTTTTTGATGTAGATTTGATTGAAATTATTGCAAATTATGACGTGCTTAATGCGGAAGTTTCATTTGATCCAAAAGATTCGTATTTTATGGATCTTATAATTAGCGATACTACTGGATTTGAAGATGCTCGACTGAAGGATTTTCAGTTACATGAATTTAAAGATGTTTCGGCGCGTCTCCGCACTTATTTTGTTCGTGATACAACCTGCACGATTCGAGGGTTAATCGTTTCCAAGAAGAGGAGAATGATGCAGATATGGTGAAGATATAGTAATTAATATAATTAGATTTTGATTTGTTTCCTTTTATTTATAATTGTCATTATTACAATATTAGTGGAGATGAAGCTGATTTCGATTCGAGGGAGAATCGTTTTGATGAGGGGGAGAATGGTGGAGATGAAGCTGCGATCACTTACCTTTGCAAGTTTGATCCTTTGATTGTCGATAAGTTGAAGAAATCAGTGTGATGAAGAACTTTAATTTTATTTTGTCGTTTTAATAATTGGACCCAGTTTGTTTGAGCTTTTCTTATGTTTCCTTTTTTATCAGTCTAGTATTTATATGGTGTCTGAATGTGTGTTGATCAGTTTTGGGAGAAAATATAATATTTAGGTGTTATCCTAATTTTCCTATCTTGTCGGTATTCTAAGTGAATCAACGTCTCGATAGAAGGTGTTCTTTATTCATTCGATACGCTCGCTGCATCATTGTACCAAGTTGTTTATGAAAAAAATATTCTTTTTAACCAATTTTGTTGACTTTAAAGGATATTGCAGTATTTTTAGATGATAAAAAATATAAAGTAAGTGATTATATGTGTGTGAAAAATGAGTGATAAATTTGAAATTAAAGCAACTTTTGAGGTTATTGACAAAGTAATATTCCCTTCGTCCCTCCGATAAGTGTCCATTTTATCATTTTGGTCCGTTCCAATACAAAGTGTTCATTTCTTTTTGGGTTGATGTGACACAACACAATAATATTATTATACTCAACCACCTACACATGGGCCCACACTCAACATTAATACAATTACCCACTACACATTGAAATATTATTTCACTCACCTCATTATACTTTAAAATATTACACTCCTTAATCCACGTGCCCAAAAGCAAACGGTCACTTATCGAGGGGACGGAGGGAGTATTTCTTTTCTTGGGGTGTGAAAGATGGCCTGAGACGGACAAATAAGAAAAGTGTGAACGGTGTTATGAGATGGAGGGAATGTATCTCCTTCTTATTATTTATGTATTATTATTATTATTATTAACATATAGAAAAATGCTAACCACAAGGGTACAAGATCTAACAAAGTCCCACACATCTTTAATTATACTCATTTTGGATTCATTTTATTACCTTTTCCTTCTTTTATAAAACGGAACTTGTTCGTTACGACCCTTTTTCTCAATCTTTTCTTTCTTTTTCTTTTAACTATATTTAAATAATAAAGTACAATTTTGTTTTTCTATATTAATAACCTCAGATTTTGACCCCTGTTTTAGAGGAAATATCTTGCACAATAATGCATTTCTTTGTCTCATGTGGTAGCTACTCACTCGCACAGACTTGTTTCATGCAGTGATTTATATATAAAATCAATCATTAACTTTATAACTATTAAAGAAAAGAAAACTTATACACTTGTTATACGTCGTAGAATTGTGTTGTATATATATTTGTAAACGTACTCAGCATGTGTCATACAAAATACTAATAATAAATTGTTCACATAGGATTATTAATATAAAATGAATTGTTTGAAAGAAGAAAATAGAAACCGATGCACTTTTTTATAAGAAGCAAAAGCATGCTTTTGAGTTCATGAAAAGATGATTGGTCAAAAGCAAGAATATAGGACCAAAATAGATTGGTGATTCGATCGATCTTTAATGTTTATCTATTACTAGCTCCATATATATATATATAGAGAGAGAGAATGAAAAGGGTAAAATAGGAATATCATGTTGTGGAGTGAGGGAATAGAAGTTAGCTTGTAATGCAAGGTTGGTATCTTGTATAGTGGGTTAAAAGCTAGCATTCAATTGCATGCCTAACAAACATGGTAGTATAATTTAGATCGAGCATCCTCATTTTACGTACTTCCTCGCTTTGTTCCTTTCCCATCTCATCACCCTCAATACTAGCTTAGCTACCCATCATCTTTTATTTCATTTTTACTTAATTTTATATTCGTATTTGAGTATCTTTGTGTTTCGTCTTCTATTTCGTTTATCAAATGCTGAACACGTAGGTGTGAGATAAAATTTTAGAGCATTATTCTTAGAGTTTTTGTTTTTCTTTCAGGATTTTATCTTTATCATGCGCGTCACCTGGCTATTTAACCGTGAAAAATATGAGATAAAATTGGAATACGATATAAAACAGTGGGAGAATAAATTTGTATTGTGCTGCATGTGAGTACAATTTGGAAAAGATCATGTGAGATGGGAAAATTGAAGAAACAAATAAGATACATAAAATTTAAAATACGAGCAAAAGATTATGGGATTGAGACGAGCTAGCTAAATGATAATACGCAACAAAGTAATTTTGATGAAGAATAAGCAAACCATTTTAAAAAAAAAAGTTAGTGTATATATATATATATATAGACACATTGTTATGATTATTCACTTGATGCATATATATGTATATTTATGCTAGATATATATGTGAGTAACAAAATGTATAGATGAACATTATGCTACATCTTAAAAGTAAAGTACAAACCCTAAAAGTAATATTGTATTTCATTCTGGTCTGTCTCCTACACATCGATATTACAATAAGTAGCATGCGAAATGATATACGAAAATGACACAAAAAATCCACTACTAGACCATTATTGTTAAGCATTTTTAAAGCACATATCATATGACATTATATCTAGAAATAATGATATACAAATAAACACACACACATATGATTTCTACGATATTATTCTGATTCATATCTAAAGTAAGCCTACATGATATCAAACAAAATCCTTCTCTCTGAGAGAGAGAAAGAGAGAAGAGGGTTTATAGGAGCAAACACAGTGCATTGATGAGATGGAGTGGAAGTAGCAGATTGAGTATTGTCCGTATCAATTCTGGGTCTAATCGAAGGATATTGGAATAAGTGTGATATATATTTTTGTTCAATCAGGAACATAATTTTGCAATTGCAACGTGAAAGATATATGATTCTTTCCTGCAAGTATATATAAATATTTAAATCTGGAAATAAATAAAGAAAGTGAAAATGTTTTTGAGGGAACAGGATCATGTTCTTGCATGATCATGTAAAGCCCATGTTTGAACTACCTTTTAATTTATAATATATTATTTATTTCCATATAAATTAAGGAATCATCCTACTCCAGAGAGAGACAGAATAATCACTGGATAATTAGCCAAACACCCTCCCATGGATTTGTCAATCTTTTCATCAACAAATATTTTTTTTTTATCATCTGATTCTCCATGCTTTTTTTCTATGCCAAATTCACTCTTTTGTCTTCTTCTTGTCAATTATTTTTAATTTTACTCAGAATTTCATGTCTCCCTCTTTCTGGTAGAACCAATGTGACTACATAAGCTTATCTCCCCGGTAATGATAATCCTCCTTATTTAATTAGGTAAAGGCTTGTATTAGATCGCTAACGGAATAACTTTTATGAAATGGATTAAGGTTAGTACTCTTTATAATGAAAAGTGATAAGCGTGTTGAATGAACAATTTAATATAAATGAAAAATAATAACATTTAAAAAAATATATATATATATATATATACCTGGTATATATATATATATATATATACCTCTAATAAAAAGTGAACAGTGAATTAATTCATAAATCATTAATGATAATATAAATAAATAATGATAATATTTTTAATAAAAATTGATAATTTAAATTAAAAAAAAAAAAAACTTGTCCCCATGTACATAATGTGCTGAAATGTGTGCAAGTTTTATAATGACCAAATGACTACAAATATAGTGAATTGAAGTTTAATCCTTAAACGACTTTTAGCAATAAGTTCAGAAAAGAATTAAAAAAAAATCAAGATTGCAACTTTTTCTATCCCAAAAGAAAAACATTACGGATACGAAGAATAAACAAAAGAAATCATCAACTCTCCTTTACAGATTTCATAAATCCAGTAAAGTCGTGCAAGTTGTTTCCTCACCACAAAGTCGCATAAAAGGACTAACAACTAGTGTAGAGATCACTGCCATGGGTTAAACCCACTGCTTCTAGTCAAACAGCACAAATTCTTTACAATTTAGACAACTGCAACTTCATCCATCACACAACACGCCCTGCACATTTTTTCCATCAAAGCCCCTTGCAACGTCTCAGTAGAAAATGCATCAAGCTTTGCGAGAACGTCTCTGGGCATCAAGAATGTGAATTCTGATGTATTAAGCTCTACTGAGTATAGAGCATATATCAATCATCATCAAATGAAAGATGCCATTACTTACAAACTACAGGGATGTTTGCTCTGGAAAGATTATGCACGACTATGCTAAAAAATATTATTACATAAACTCCTAGCAACAGCAGTTGTACAAAATTGCAGAAATTAGTTTGCAAGATATTACTTGAAGGAACCTTGAGTTTGTTTAACCTCGGAGAGCAAAGATTTCGAGGAACCCTGCTTCAAGGGATAATACATACTTAAGGACACAAAGGTTCGAGCTTGGATCGAGCTAATCTTACATATATGAATCAGAAGCATTGATACTTCTTGAAATTGCACAATCCTAGTGCATATTGCGACTAAGCAACCCTTGAAATGATACGTACAGATCTTTATTTTCTGTCCCAAAAATCTCTTCGGCTTTTCTTAATGTCTCCTGATATTGGCAAAGATAAAGCATAAGGAACATAAAATAGGAGTTTTCCAACATGCACATGTTTGGACACTTTGTACAGAATTTCATCAAAGAACAAATCATTCACCTCTCGGGATTGCCTTTGTGCATTTAGTTCCTTTATATTTGTCAGAAATGCACTGAACTGCTCAAGTGATAAACGACTCCTGCATTTAACAATATAAAACCCCCAAACTTTAACTATAGCAACCCAGTAAGATTTTCAATCAAATTATAATTAAAACAGCAGATGTCAAACTCACCTTGCTTGACGGAAGAATTCTTTTCCATCAATCCGAGGAGTACGACCTACAACATTTCATCAAAAGAACAGCATTAAAACCTAATGGTAGATACAATGGTTTAGAGATAATTACATCTTTCCTTCAATATGGTAGTTACAAATCAACTGTACCAAAAATTTTCAATAAGGTACAAATCCAAAATAATATCCTAAAAACATTTAGGACCTGGGATTGGACGTCCCCGAGGAGGGGAGTTGGCTGCTGACGACTGCTGGCTGGATGAGTACCATGACGACAGAGAACCTCTTCCCTCATGATTTATGGGAGAAGTAGTGCCTGATGTTTTCTGAGGGGAGACAGCAGCTGAGTACCTTCTTGGAGATACGCTACTGGAGATTACCTTTGGAGTTCCAGTAGGAGTGAGACGGGGTGTTATATATGGTGTGAGAGAAAATTTTTGACCTGCTTGCTTGGAAACTGCAACCAAGAAATACGCAATACATTATTACTTATATATCACAACCTTGGAACTGAAATCAAGGAAGCAATCAAGCCCAAGTACCCTCATCATTTATGCTTGTATTATCACTGCTATATGAATGATGTTTTCTGTAGCCATTTGTCTCATCTGGAAAACAGTCATAAACACTAGGTCAATTGCTGATGAGAACAGAAGAACAATAGAGAAAAAACTTTCAAAATGTAAACTTTGCATCTTAAGAGCATCTTAAGACTAATCAGTAAACCTCAATCAAATAAAAGTTAATCATCCAAACCTAAATTACCAGTTGAAGAATAAGCCTTGGATACTGATTGGTCATAAGTGCCAATGTCAACAGTTTCGGTCTGTTAATGCAATAAAATTTCAAGTTACGCCTTTAACCAGAGATAATAACAGCCAATAAAAAGAGATGAGACTAAACTTTGTATTGTTCAGTGAAATAGTAAATGAAAACAATAAGACAACTTAAAAATAAAAGAGTTAATCAGCATACTGGTGAATTTTCTTCATTCAGTGATTGCATCAACTGCCTTTTAAATGTTTCGAGCTGTAAAAAGAGCAGAGGTTAGACAATTCACAAAGATATAACACGCAAGAACAGAAAGTTCTGTCACTGAAAAATTATTAAACAGAGTGAGAGAATTCGTTTAAGCCAAGCAACAATAAACAAGTTGTCCTGCTATCTTGGTTTAGAAATGAAATGGTGGAACTGGAATATATGTTAAAATGGTCAAACTATTAGATTCAAATTGGGTACCAAATAGCATATTGCTAAGAAGAAGAAGAAGAAGAAGAAGAAGAAGAAGAAGAAGAAGAAGAAGAAGAAGAAGAAGAAGAAGAAGTGGTCATCAATGCAACAAATAACCTTCAACAGGAACACAAGAATTTCAACCACCATAAATAGAAATGAACAATTGATAGATCATACAGTAAGTTAAGTGTGAATCAATTATAGTGACAATATTTAAGAAAGTACAAAAAGCATTTCCCCTTGGACAAATGTTGATTGTAAACAAAAAACGAGTTGTGCTTATCAACTAAATCAATCTAAAAGTGGCACAACAGCAATTTTTTATTCTCCAAATTACCCAAATTTGACAATTTTACACTAGCTTCTTCTAGCATAGTATACAATTAAATACGAACATAGGGCAATTTTGATGCAACCTAAACTCCAACCCAATATAAAGTTCAAGTTTTCCCAGCATCCACAGAAAAGAAAATTACAAATGAAGCAGAAACAGTAGATGATGTCACATTAAACCAAACATTAATGTACCGACAACTCTCAGCATTGTCATTTACCCTATTTTGTACAACGTGTTACTACAGGAAAACTAAAGAAAAAAGTGATTACCTTGAGCAAATCGCGACTGAGCTTCTTCGCAGTCTGAGCCAACGAATCTCTCTCTTTCAATAGCTTCATCTGCAATCCAATTGTCGGAATATCTTAATATATATACACCATAAAAAATGTTTAAAAAAAAAAACTGAAAATTTTACGTTATCCTCTCGAGTGATTTTCAATCGGAATTCAGCATCCTGACACGCGGTCTGGAGGTGGGAAACCTTGTCCTCCAGCTCTTCAACTTGGCGGTCTTTCTCTACAAGCTTCTGTCGGAGCTTCCCTGCCTCCGACTCAAGCTTTGTGACGCGGGACGCGATTGCCATGCACGTGATCTTACGCGCCAGATCCAGTTGATCGAATGGGTCGGTGGGTATGACAGATAGAATCTCATCGGGCAAATCGAAATCCGGGCCGGACCGGGACCCGTCGCCGCCGCCGTGCGCCATTAATCAACCCTTAATTTGCGCTGCAAAGGGGTGGGGAAAGGAGGACGGAGATATCTATGGCAGAAAGGAATACTGACGTGAAGGGATTAGGGAATAAATTTTTAATTGGTGTTTGGTGAGAGAGAGAAGAGAGAGAATGCGGTGGGTTAGTCCGGGGTTTGAAATTTTAGGTTTCCCTCCTGTAACCTCTTTTTAGTTTTTTCTACGAGTTTTTTCTTTTTCTTTTGTTTTGTAAGGTTCATTTTCTTGGAGGCGCTTTTATTTTCTTGTGTTTGTCTCAACTCTGAATGTTATTTTTAAATTTATTTGATAAAAATGCTTATCCTCTCAATAATTTTCAACTTTGGCTTGTCACGTAGATTAAAAAAAAAAGTGAGGTTTGTGTGTGTCCGGGAGTACACTGTGTGCCTTTTGAATTTAGTATTATAGATAAGGGTATATTATTTTGTTATAAAGGCTATACACTTTAATTAATAAGGTACGTCATTTTGTTCTAAAGGGTATACACTTTTCATTAATATTTTTTTATTTTTTTCAGAAAATAAAGGGTACACATCTTTATACTAAAGGACATGAGAACAATTTAACACAAAATTCTAAAGATGCACGGAGTGTGCCTCATACGCCCGGGTGCACACAAGTTTTTGCAAAAAAAAAAAGTAAATTTTAGAAAGTAATAATATGATATATTTTGATTGGAGCAATTTCAAGTAAGAACTACTCTAAGATTTTTTTTTATTTATACTATAAATAATTTATGAATAATTATCATAATCCTTATCACTTCTTATTAATTGAATATCACGGAAATTAAAAAAAAATAACTTTTGAGAGTATTATAACATTTTTTGAAATAAATATATGATAAAACATGTTAGGTGTATTAAGTAAAATAAAAAGAGTAAAAACTTTTAAAATACGAGAGAGTATAAGATAAAATATGTTAGACTAGGGTAATTTTTTTAAATGAAGTGTATGACTAACGAGGGAGAGTCGTTATTTTGAATTTTTATCTTCTTTTAGAGTGAAAACTTCTACTAAGAATAGATAATAAGGAAAATTAAATAGAGTAATCCCAAGCACCCGGCTGCGTTAATGAAATAATTAAAAATAAGTTCTTACTCGAAAATAATATAAGAAACTATTTTATGCTACACATACTCCATTTAATAGGAAGGCCTTTTACTTTTACTTTTGCTTTTACTTTTAGAAGAATAGGCAGGCAGTAGGCTAATATTGAGTTTTGAAGTCTTTTTATTAAACTAAGTAAGAACAAATCATGTACCAAACGAGCTTTATTTATTTATTTATTTTGTAAACAATTTAGTGGACATTCAGCAACTTCCAACAAGTGGACAACTCATTAAGTTCAAATTATGAAACCAATAATGACCTTAGGTTATTATTGTAATAACTAATAATAATAAATATGAGTATCATAACATAGAATAATTGGCTTTTAAAATCATTCAAATTTTAAACTTGTCAGAAGCGTTAGAAAAACAGCAGCAGTTGGCTGCTGCTTTTGTTAAGGTTCTGTTTCATTATATCATTATGACAGAAAAAAAATGGAGTAACTAAAAATCACATTTGTACAGAAAAAATGACGTCTTAATACTGATTAAGAAGAATAGACAATACAGTACAAGAATGCGAATGCCCCAATGTACATACATTTGATTGCCTTGAAAGCTATAACTGAAATCAGAACAAGTGTGTGTGTGTGTTTATATATGCAAGATGGGGGATGTATCGACAAAAAACGCACGAGACTGACTGTTACCTGATGGTGTGTGGATGGTAAGGGAGCACATCCCGTCTTGATGCACAGAGAGCACACGTGTGGGAATGCAAATGTCTTGAAATGAACTCCCCATAGGTTTTCACTTTATGTGCCCGTCCCACTTACAAGGCAGGCGAAGTGGAACTACAAAAGTAAGTGGCTTTCGCTCTGAAAACGAGTCAACAAGGAGCCTTGTTGAGACACTTAATAAATAAATCTGCATTTTGAGCCAGTTATTTAACTGCCCTTACACCAACTGTTTTAACACGGAATCTATACTGAGGTTGGGAATCATGGCCTTCGTCGTCATCATCATCATCTTCTTCTTCACTTGAATCATCTTGAACACTGTCCCACCTCGAGTAGTCTAGATGAGAGTGTCCTTTAGGTTTTGGGATTGTCCGCCAACTTGAGGTCTTTAGATCTGATGGTTGTTTGATCTCATTCTGGGAGGGCAATGCTTCATCAGTTAGACTGATATTCTCAAAATCACTCGTTTCATGACAAACCAAACAAGCATAAAGAGGTACAATAGATGCCCAATTGGAGTGAGAATTAATACTGAGAAGGGGAAAAAAAAAACCTACCAGTTTTGTCTTGAGACGGGCCAAAAGATTTTGATACACTTCTGATGATGGATTCAACTCAATGAGACGGTTGACATCAAAAAGTGCTGAGTGATACTCCTTCAATGTGACAAGAGTTTGAGCACGCAGCATCAGGGCTCCAGTGTGATTGTGATCAAGTTCCAGCACTGAAGTGCATTCTTCTGCAGCCTACAATAATATGGTGGATCAACCTCAATTTAACACATCAAAGATAAGTACAGAGATATTTTAAGTTTCCTTTCGTTATGTACTAATGAAATAACACATACATATTGCATACCAAAAACAAACAAAATTTGAAAGATTTTGACAATGCTATTAATTTGAATCAACCTTTAGAAATAAGAAAATTTCTAATATCCATATTAGAAGTTATTGCTATCATTTTAACAAATAAAAAGCTCAATTTGCATCTGAATTTTGGATACATAGTTGAAGACATGAATTGTTGCTTGCGCAATGACACAACTATATTTTATTCTATTCCCCTCTTTTCTCCTTTCTTCTGTATGTGGAGGTCATCAATATCCTTGCATTTCATGCATAAATATATCCAATCATTCAACATATATATAATATGCTAAGAGAAAAAAGTTGTGCCTCATGTTTAACGCGTGCCTATGGCACCAGCTGACCCATCGTGCCTCAGTGCACCTAGTGCTTCTTATTAAATTTAAAAAGAGACGCTGAAAACTTCTTTCTGCAATATCATTACCATCTTTTTCCCCAGTTCAATTGACACATACTATAAAGGAGTACGAAAACACAAAGATCACATACGATAGAAAGCACGTTTTCTAGTCAGGACATTCATCCTTCCAATAAGGTATTAGTTCCTATCTCACTTTAATAAATGGTTAATCATCCAATATATAGACAATGAACAATAGCAGTAGTCAATATTTACATCTTCGTTACCACAGTACCCCCTACAGTGATGATCATATCAGATGCAAATTACTGCCTCAAGAATGCTAAGCTATCAAATATTATCCTCATAATACATGCTTTATCGATCCATTTTCCCCTTACCTTCTCTACAAAGCAATTGTATTATCACCTCACTATTTGAACTGATTAACACTCCATACTTGCGATTATTTCTCTCCGTAAATAAATAAATAAATAATACCACCATACTTGCTTCAAAATTCAAACGCCACACTAATGGTCATCCAAATGATAAACTAAAGATGAGATTAAAATAATAAAGTGCGATTGTTCAACAAGTAAGTTCATCTTAAGCAGTACACACTACACACCTTATTGAAATCGTGGAGTTTGAGATAACAAGCAGCAAGATTACTGTGGAGGGCAATCTTCAGCGGCGTGGTCTTAGTCATGGAAAGCGCGTCCATGTAATATTCAAGTGCTTCGCCATACTTGCCTTCTCTGTACATCTGGTGCGCCATCTCGATCTTATTCATCGTCGGCGATAACGAAGCCATCTCCGATTGCAAATCCACCACTAATAAACAACTTAATTTAAGCAGATAAATATCAATAAACTTGATTCGCGTTGGGCGAAAAGACCATCTAAAGCATCCAGAAACGTAAGAGGAACACAGCTGAAACTGTAATAAAATGGAATTCAGAAAACACATCCGCAAAATCGATGCAAAGATTGAAGACTGAAAATCTAATTAATTGGAGATATTAATGACTGGATTTCGAGAATGTGCATTGAATTTAAGGATAAGAAATGGGGAGAATGAGAAGGATGTTTGGGCGGAGAAACAGATGGGCAAATAATAGAATGAAATTTGGGGGCGGGAGGCCAATTTGAGGGGCTCCATCAAGAATTCATATTTCAGTTCTATTTTTTTAAATTATTGACAATTCAAAATATAGAGGCCCAAAACAGTGAGCCCAAACATCTAATTGGGCTGATCCGTCAGCTGGAAAACTCCTGCTGCTAAACTACGATTTTATTGGGCCTGAGACTCGAATTTGTGTCGTAGAATTTAGTATTGCTCAAAGCCTCAAATAATGGTAAATAGTCTAGGGTGTCCGCATGCGTTTTGCGATTATTTCGACAAAATATAAATTGAATTATTATAGATGATTCGAAATAAAATTTAATTTTAAATCACAGTTTATTGAGTAGAATTTATTGCGTGGTTTTAGGTTTTTTTTCTTTCAATTTTGACGGTTTAACGATTTAAAAATATAATATACTATTGTATAACAATACAATACAATAGAATACATACAAATATAAAGATATAAATATTTGTATGCAGTTTACGATTTAAAAGTATAATATACTATTGTATAACAATACAATATACAATAGAATACATACAAATATAAAGATATAAATATTTGTATGTGAAAATAGTAAATGTAATCATATTATATTCCTTCATCTCCCCATAAAAAGTAAACACATCCATATTATATTTCATCATTTTCATAGAAAAAATAAATATTACTCTCTCCGTCTCAAATTTAACTTCACGTTTACTGTAGATACGGAGTTTAAGAAAAATCACTTTTTGAGTTACTTTTGGGGTAGTATGGTATTTTTGGGTGATAAATAAATGATAAAATATGTTATGTGTATTAAAAAGGTGATGACAAATTTAAAATTAAAGTATGTTAGAAGGATAATAATTAGTTGATTGTTCCTTTTATGAAAGTGTGAATATGAATTTGAGACAGACCAAAACGAAAAGTGTAAAGTTAAAGTTGGGACGGAGAGAGTACCAATTACGAGATTGATGGAATATAGGGATTGATAAAATTAATTTAATAAAACTAATACCGTGTTACTCTAGTGAAATTAGTTTTGAGAAGTAACGTTTTTTATACAAAGAAATAACACTTTGTTGTGCCGGCACGGGATGTTAGGTGAATTTTGATGTGACATTTCGTGTAATATCTTCTTACATAATGACATATGGAGTGTTGGATAAATTCAATTCCTTATTCTTAGATTTACTGGTTGATTTAGAGTATAATTTCTCTCCTCTCACCTCTGTGTCAATCATCCAACTGAGTGAAACAAGAGATATCACACAAAAATAACACAAAAAATCCAGTGGGCCACACTTGCTTGAAATTGTCTTAAGGTGAAGCCATTGCTTTTTTTTATTTAGTAATCACTTTTTTAAAGATGTTATCATTTTTCTTTAAAAATGTACCCTTTTTTTATTATACTATTATTTATCAATAATATATTTTAATGTACTATTTTCATTTTTCATTTATCAGTATAATTTTTTATTAAAATATAATCACTTCTTCTTTGTCTCATCAAAGTCGAGACAATCTCACTAAGTTTTTCTGAATTTTTTCATTGTATTAAATAGAAAAATATAAACACGTTATTGTGCCAAATATATGTAACAAATTAAAGTGTAAATATAAAAATTGGTCCTGTAAGTATGGTCTTTTTCAATTTTAGTCATTTTTATTGCATTTCTCATATTTGGTCCTTCATTGTCCAATTTCAGTCCTTTTGGTCAAAATTTAGTAATTTTTCGCTAAAAATTTAAAAAACTTATTGAAAAATTATGCTTGAGTTGCACGCGCTCAAAGTTGGTCATGTAAGTATGGGTTGTTCCAACTTCAATCCTTTTTATTGTAATTTCCACTTTTGGTCCTCCGTTGTCCGATTTTAGTCGTTTTTTTATCCAATTTTAGTCCTTTTAGTCGAAAATTTAAAAAACTCGTCGAATTCATGCGTGAGTTGAACGCGATCAAAATTCTCATGCTCATGATTGAAGAAACCTTTAATATTTGCGCCGGAGTTTAGGCTGCCGAGAACCCTCACCAAATCGAAGAAGAAACTCCAAGTTCAAGCCCTAATTGATCAATTAAGGCTTCGGAACGCCACCAACACAGTGATCAGAGATGAAGACCACGCGACGTCTTCGGTGAAGAAGCGCGTGTTTCGATAGGGATTGATAATTCATGATCCGATTTTGTTGTTTCTCGATAAATCGATATCGGGATTGGATTCAACCAGCGCCTATATGGTGGTAAAGGTTTTATAGAGGATTGCTCAGAATGGAAGCATCGTGATCATGTTGATTCATCAGCCTAGTTATCGGATTTTGGGATTTTTGGATCACATGATCTTTCTATCTTTTGTATAAAAGATTCACAGTGGCCCTCTATTGCTCCATCGAATCTGCCATTGTTCTTCTCAGATTTCAAGCATCTCATTCTGAATAACGATAATCGGATTGATTTCACACTCGATCTGATCCGTGAACTCAAGGGCTCACCCGGTGGAACCAAAAACCTCGTCGAATTCAACAAATCCTTTAAAAGCGTTGAAGAGATCATCAAGTAATCAAATCAACTCCAATTACACAACCTCAAATTTATCTCTTAAAGAAGCAATCAACCCAAGCATTTTCAGAGGGAAGCTTGTTTCCGGCGCCACCGCCAATGGCGTCTCCACCAGTCCGTCATTAGTTCCAATATTTGCGAATCATTCTGGATTGAGATGGCGGTGCTGTCAAAGTGATCCTTCACCTCTGAGCCAAAATTCCCAAATTTTTGAGCGCGTGCAACTCATGCATGATTTCTGGCGAGTTTTTTAAAAAAAAAAATCGGCGAAAAATGACTAAATTTGGATCAAAAGGACTAAAATCGGACAATGGAGGACCAAAAGTGAAAATTGCAATAAAAAAGGACTGAAGTTGGAACAGTCCATACTTATACGACCAACTTTGAACGCGTGCAGCTCACGCATAATTTTCCGGCGAGTATTTAAATTTCCGGCGAAAAATGACTAAATTTGAACCAAAATAACTAAAACTGGACCACGGAGGACCAAAAGTGAAAAATACAATAAAAATGACTGAAATTGAAAAATTCTATATTTACATAACCAATTTTGATATTTAACGTGCTACATCACCATTCTCTATCTTCATAATTATATTAGGTAACTGTGTCTATCTAAATTGATCTTTGCTATTATAATACGGTTTGAATTTGATATGAACTCATTGATGATGAAGTTCTCACCTAATTAAATAATCTGATGTGAACCGAGAATAGTCGTGATATTTAGGAAACATCATAGAAGATATGTGAGAAATTCATTGCACCGAGAAAGTTCGGCTTCATAGATAATAGGGTAAATTACCAAATTCTTCTCCAAATTTGTCCAAACTATCAAATGATAATAGGGTAAATTACCAAAATCTCTCTCGAGATTTGTTCAAACTACCAAATAAACTCATTGGTTTGAAAAATTTACCAATTACCCCCTTTAACTTGTTTTTTATTTGAACATTAATAAAAATACACTTTTTCTTAAAATAAAGAATGATGAAAATGACATAAATACACATATATTTAACATTGTATTTTTAAATTTCACTATTTTTTAAAAAAAAAAGTTTTTAAAGTGCATAATTGGTAATTTTTCAAACAACGAGGTTTATTTGGTAATTTGGACAAACCTCGAGGAGGGTTTTGGTAATTTACCCTAGATAATATTATAATATAAAGATTTGTATGAGATCGTACATGTAAGCCTTTACGTAAAATGAATAAGAAGTGATATATTATTATCACTTCCGCTATAAAATGTTATCACTTTTTATTCATGTCATAAATTGTTTATGAAATAGTTCATTATACTATTATCACTTTTCATTTATTGAGCATCACTTTTTATTAAGATGTTATCATTTTTTTTCAATCTCATGTAAAGATTTATGTGAGACAGTTTCAAACAAGACTTGCCCACATTTTAATTAATCTCCTAAAATAATAAATAAATAAATATTTATTTATATACAAGTAGTAGAATTAAGGAAAGTAATTGATAGATAAATTAATTCCTAATATTAAGGGATTCTAATTAATGAAAAGACTTGTATGCAATCATTTCACTTAATAGTTTCGTGAACGAATAAAAAG
Organism: Pogostemon cablin; assembly: GCA_023678885.1. Taxonomy (NCBI): domain Eukaryota; kingdom Viridiplantae; phylum Streptophyta; class Magnoliopsida; order Lamiales; family Lamiaceae; genus Pogostemon; species Pogostemon cablin. Next base: position 28,519,462 of record CM042962.1, read on the forward strand.
TAATAACAATTTTTTTTCATATAAAAAGTAATAACAATTTTAATGAAAATTGATACTCTATGACAAAGAATGATAATAGCGCAGTGAATTATTTTATGAACAATTTATAATATGGAGTAAATAAAAGGAGACAACATTTTTTAAGAAAGTGATAACATTTTTAATAGAAAATAACAACTAATTAAAAAAAGTATAGAATAGTTTCACCTTGAGACGGTCTCACGGCTACACCAAATTAATATTATTGGAATTTGAAAATTTAATTTAATTTTGTAAGGTCTTGCGAATGGCTACCCCAAATTGATACTGGAATTGGGAAATTTAATTTAATTTTGTAATGAAACATACCATAATAACAAAATTGAGAGAGTGGACTAATTAAAATGTTATATTAAGAGAACCACCATGAGTACTTATTATCATTTTGTCTTGAAGAGATAATATTAAGAACGACCATACATATTCTTTTTTGGCACAGTTCAATAAATAAGAGGACGAGAGAAAATTGATGAAAAGAAGATATTTTGCCGTTTACTCCTATAAAAGGACTAAAAAGAAGATATTTTGATGTTTATGTACAAGGACAAGAGGGAAGTTAAAATTGATGGAAAGGTACAGGAGTGGTAAATGACCAAAAGTGCTTCTGTTTCGACACATTAGTGTTTGATAATCGATCAGATCAGTTGAATTATAAAATAAGATTTCACATTTTCTTAATTCTAATTTTAAGAATCATTATTTATAAAAAATATTTTAAACTAATCACAACTCAAAGTGTGCAAATTATACTTGTTACAAAGTTTGGCTCGTGTGTTGATGTTTTTATTTAAGAACTCGAATGTGACATCTACTGGACGCGAAATGGATTTTGGAATTTATTAGCATTCTCTAAAAATGGTACTGTTAATAATCTCGCAGGTACTGAAACCATTAAAAGAACACCCAATAATTTATTGGGCACTGTACGTAGTATTTGAAATACGGGAAAGAAATATCATTCAGGTAATATTTCCAGGGGATTGCAAATGGATCTGCCGGTTCACCAATATTGATGGTTCTAGAACCGCTATGCCTACGTTACATGCAATAGTACCTAGAATGACTACTGGAAAAATACGTGAACCAATACGTATATTTTTACGTGAACCAACTCTCGGTATAACTTTGTCATATTGTATCATATCATAAATATGAGTCAGAAACATATGGAATATATCCATTTGATGTCAAAACAGATTCTTTATTTGTACATTGAGCTCTTTAGTGAGTCTAATTATCCTTGTCTTTGTTTATGTCTCGGATTGGAGCAAATTACTCTAATATAGAGTATTAGACTAAGCATGAATAAAATGTCAGTACAAAACTTTAAAACTCAAGATCTATAAGAAATATGGGATATGTTCAGCCTGATCCTTTATATGTGTTTCATTAAAATGTTCTATGCTAACATATAATATCTACTGGTTACAACGGCCATCACGTGGACTTGACAACGTACAATGGATTTCCTTCAATTGTTACGAAATCTCACGAATTCGACAGATAACATCCCTCCAAGAATCCGTATTACATGAGGAATGTATTATATAAAAAGGAATCAGATAAAAAAATATCAATTATAACTCTCCAAATATAAACAAAGGAGATGTGTTCTCATATTAGCAGAGAAAATACAAAAGAATATGTATTGAGTCTTGTACAAAGAAGATTTGTTCTTCCACGTAATATGGCCGCTACTTACTGACTTAAGAAGAAATAGAAATGCAGGCAATCCTATTATTAGGGGATGTTTGGTAGAGGAGTTTGGAGGATGAGGAAAGAGAATGAGAATGATTAAGAGTGTTTGGTATTGGCTAAGAATTGGAATAATTCATTTCCAATTATGTGGGAATTATACATTCCACCCTAATTATGGGAGAAATAATTTTGATTCCATACCCATTCCTCTCCTCATTTCAATTAAAAAAATCAAACACTCTAAATCTCCAAATGCATTGAATGAGTGACATGTAAGAAAAACTAAAATACTTATATTCTTTAAAAAAAATTAAAGATGCAGTAATTGAATTTTAATCTCTTATAAATCAATAATTTAAACAATGAGGCAACCATAATTCACTTGTATAACACGTGTAGTAATTTGGATTATTTTCTGGGGTGGAGATTAGGGCGTACTGGTGAGTTGGAAATAATGCCAAAGAGGATAAGATTACAAGATATCTTTCTTCCAGAGTATTTAAATAATTTATTAGTACTTATTTTTAATTAATATTTTTCACGTTCCCCACTTACCCATAGGCCATAATTCATCTACTGTATATGTTCGACTTTTTTAATCTAGATTTTTAATAATAGAGTACTCTACAGTCCGTTTTCTTTTATATACTATTTTATATTGTTAAAAAAAAATTTTAATCAATTTTACTAATTTTTAGAATATTTTTAGTATTTTGAGATAACAATTAAACAATAATACTCCTAGAATTAAATTTTAAAAAAAACAAATAAATAAAGAATAGAAAAAGAAAACGGAATAAAACTAAGGTAATCACTAATCAGTGAAATTGGGAGAATTAATTGGGATGGAAAGAACCGTTATCACGGAAATCATGTTCATTACTTCATTAGTATCTTGTGAGACGGTTTATTTGTGAGATGGGTTGACACATCACTAAAGTATGTTTATTTTATAATTAAAGTGTGCTTATTTGTAGTTAAAGTGTGTTAATAATAAATCATATTTAACACATTAAAATCATATTTTAATGCAAAATTCGGCAAACTTTAGAAAACATATTTTAACAATCATTTAACATACTTAATCTATACAATAAACATACTTTAGTGATGGATCGACCGTCTCACAAAAATAATCTGTCTCACAAGAGATTTTGTCTTAATATATATCCCTTCTAATTAATAAAATATTATAAAAATTTCATACTCACACTCATTAATTATATTTACAAACGAGCACAGATTCCCACGTAATACGCGGATTAATTATTATAACCAATAAAAAATATAATTAAAGGTGATATTTAATTTATAGATATACATGAATAATAATAATAATAATAATAATATACGACAATTAATCACGTCGTGATGTTATTAATCTATAGAGTATTAAACTCTTTTAAGCAAACATCATTATTATATATTAAGATTCACGCATTTAACTAATACAGATAAAGGTTTATGAGGTGATAGAAGCAAAAAATACTTAATATTATTATTTATTAAAATGTTATAATTTTTTATTTGTTTCACGAATTTTTTTTATTGTAAGTGCGGTGAATTATTTCATGAATAAATTATAGTATAAATAAAAAATAATAACATTTTATAAAAAAATAATAATAATATTATCACATTTTATCTGCATGTAAAAAATTGCGCGAGACGATCTCACACAATTTTTGGTCAAATAGTAACTGTTATAATTCTAATTTTTCAATAATAATTCGAAAAAAGAAATATTTGTACTCCTTACACTGGATCAAAATTACTATATTTAAGAAAAAAAAATAGTACTATAAATCTTACATTGAAACAAATTATAATGACAAAACATAACCTACCTTTGGTTAAGATAGAGTATTAAATAATGTGAGAATAATAAAGGTGAACAATAAAATAATGATAAGTCTTGCATGAGACCGTCTCACGTGAGACTAATTTCCACTTTTTAAAATAGTTATCACTTTCACTATAAATTATTATCACTTTCGCTATAAAATGTTATCACTTTTTAATTATATTATAAATTGTTCATGAAATAACATTATCACTTTTAATTGATTTATTGTCATTTTTCTATATAAATAAAAGTTATCACTTTCTGATCGTCTAACGTAAGCTCTTACATGAGACAGTCTCACATAAGTATTTGCCTAAAATAAAAGTGTACTTAATAATAAAATTATTGTAAAGTATTTAATAAATACAATGAGAGAAACGTAAAGATAAAGAGATGAATACAAAGGAGAGAAAAAGAGAGATTTTTATTAACCTTTTTATATAGAGGAGAATATTAAATAAATTCTATTTATATTCGATATAAAAATATAAAATATTTCACAACAAAAATTATATTATGCGTAGTTATCTAGTAAAAAAAATACACAGAAACAAGTGAAAAAAAAAAATTGATTCAATACAATTTTTTATTTAAATTTCGAAAGTTAATATGGTGTCAAAATGGATTCAATGATTATTTTAGGCATTCCATTTTTATCAAACATGCTTGGGAGAAAAGAATTTTAAAAAGTCAATTCACCCTTCCTTTTAATACTGCAATTTTTTCTCTTTGATAAACCTTGTAACGAACTGAATTGAATGGCAATCAATTAAACATGGGAAGTGTGTCTACTTATGGCACGAATCCGCAACAAATTGCTAACCCACAAAAAGAAGGAAGATTGAGTCTCTGAAACTGAAATAATGGCCATCTTTCGAGTTGCTGAGATTTTCTTGATTACCCTTTCCATTATCTTCTTCTGTCTCTTGCGCTATAGAAAACGCAAGACCTGTCATTCTCCGACCAACTGGCCGGTGGTCGGAATGCTGCCGGGGATCCTCTGGAACTGCCACCGGATCCATGACTACGCGACAGAAATTCTGAGCGAAGTCGGTGGCACGTTCGAGTGGAAAGGTCCCTGGTTTTGCAACATGAATATGGTGATCACTTGTGATCCTGCAAATATACACCATATTTTCAGCAAGAATTTCTGCAACTATCCCAAGGGCCCTGAATTCAGGAAGATTTTTGAGATTTTGGGAGATGGGATTTTCAATGCTGATTTCCAGCTGTGGGAGCTTCACCGGAGAACCACTCTTTCCGCCATGAGCAACTCCAAGTTCTACGGTTTGCTGGAGAGGACTGTTTGGGAGAAGATTCGAACAGGGCTTCTGCCTGTTCTTGATTCTTACTGTGAATCTGAAGCTGACCTTGACCTACAGGATGTTTTCCAGAGGCTCACTTTCGACAGCATTTGTAAGTTGATTCTTGATTATGATCCACGTAGCTTGTCCCACGATATGCCGTATGTTGCATGTGAGAAGGCGTTAAATGATGCCATTGAAGCTCTTCTTCACCGCCACGTGGTGCCGGAGGTGGTGTGGAAGGTGCAGAAATGGCTGGGAATTGGGAAAGAGAAGAAGCTGAAAGAAGCTTGGAAGGCGTTCGATGAGTTCATATTCCCCTGCATCGAGGAAATTAATGAACAGAGCTTTTTGGGATCTTTCAGAAGTGAGAGTGATGGTGATTCTAGAAAGTTCTTAAGGGACACCGCTTTGAATCTGATGTTAGCAGGGAGAGACACGACCAGCACTTGCCTCACATGGCTTTTCTGGCTAATCGCCACAAACGCGCCGACAGCTGTCAAGATCCGACAAGAGATCGAAGATCAACTGCAGGGGAACAACTGGAGAGAATTCACCGTGGAAGATTCCAGAAAGCTGGTGTACCTCCATGGAGCCTTATGCGAGTCGCTGAGGCTGTACCCGCCCGTGGCGCTGGAGCACAAGGCTCCGACCCGACCCGACAGCCTGCCGAGCGGGAATTACCTGGAGGAGAACACTCGGGTGGTGATATCGTTCTATTCGGTGGGGAGAATGGAGAGCGTGTGGGGGGAAGAGTGGTCGGAATTCAAGCCGGAGAGGTGGATGACGGCGAGGGGGGGAATCCGGCACGAGCCGTCGTATAATTTTCCGGCGTTCAATGCCGGACCGAGGACGTGTTTGGGGAAAGAGATGGCGTTTATTCAGATGAAAATGGTGGCGGCTACAATCATACAGAGTTACGACATACAGATCGTGGAGGCTCATCCTGTGGCTCCAGCTGAGACTATCATTCTTCAAATCAAATCTGGACTAAGGGTAAAATTGTCCAAAAGAAACTAATGTATGATTAAATTCCATAATAATTAAAGAAAATAATAATAATATTAATTTATAGTGTATGTATATTTGTAAAAAAAAAAAATTTAGAGTTTTAATAAAATGTACTCACTCTTTCCATTTGGTGAATATTTACATCTACACTACGATTAATTTGAGCTACTATTTTTTCTAATCAAATTTATTGATTTTTTATATTTTTAAATAATAAAATATAATATTGTGTGTTAAAAGTTGATGATAATTTTAAAATTAAAATCTACAATGAAATTATTTTGAATAATATTCTTATGATATTTAAATTAATAATAAATATGCATTATGAACGAACGAAATTATAATCATTAATAAAGCCAGGTGTGTACTTTAATATTAATATGCATGGGAGGTTACAAAAACAGAAATTAAAAATTAAGCTAACGTTACAAATAAAATGTCTCCATAAACTTTTTACTCTTTTAAAATGGCCTATAAATTCAATTTAGTTCCATAATTTTTAAGGAAAACACTAAATTTTTAATTAAGAGTGATACTCGAATTGACAAAAATAAAAAGTAATAATAGTACAAGAAATTATTTCATAAAAAATTTATAATTAAATAATTTTTTTAATAAAAAGTACTCTATAATTATTCTAAAATAACATAAAAAATAATTTCACATGAACTATTACGAATTACTCAATTTTAAAAATCGTTTCAATTTATTTTAAATTTCGCCATATTATCATTTAATTTGTCAAAATCGCTTCTATGTCACTGTCATAGATTCATGGTGTCATTTGGACACTACGTTTGCAATTGTAGTTGAAAAATACCATTTAAGCATGATTTATAATAAAATGAAAAAATTAAAATGCTGCGGGAGTGTAGTAATTTTAACGTAAATTAATACTCACTGTGCCTCATTTATGCTACATAATTTTTCGAACATCCATTAATTCCGCACTTAAGAATTTATCGATATTTGCCGAACTTGAAAATGAGAACGGAGAAGATTTGTGGGTGTGTGTGGTTAGGATTGTCAATTTTATCCGTGAGTTCGAATACCCTGCGGGTAATATCCTATCGGGTAAGGGTAAGGGTAGGGTAGAGCATATTCGGATATCGGGTAGGGTAGTACGCGTACCTGTTTAAAAATATTGAGGGTAGGGATAGGATATTGTGTTTATAAAATATCCGATTACCCGTTTACTTTATAGTTTATATATATATATATATATATATATATATATATATATATATATATATATATATATATATATATATATATATATATATATATATAATATTTTATTATATTTTATATTTATATATAGACATATAGGAGTATATGTTTTTGTATAATCTGAAAAATAGCTCCATTTTATAACGCACATACTAGTGTACATCACATTGCTTATTTGATTTAAGAAAGCAAAAAGACTTCAAGGGTATGACTAATAAAATGATACCCTCTAATATTTTATATCAATTTTTATTTTAGTTATTGAGGGATTGAGGTAGGCTAGTCACATCTCAATTTTCTTTTTTTTTTGTCTTTTGCATTTACTTTGATTTTCTTATATCATTGTGTATTTTAGAGTGATATATTATTTGGTTGACAATGTTAGTCATTTTAAAATTTTGGATATCCGTTTATCCGCGGATTATCCATTACCCGATGGATATTATTCGTACCCTACCCGATGATACATTTGAGGGTAATAGGGTATGTTAAGGGTAATAAAAATAAGATGTGTATAGTATATGGATTGGGCGTACCCGTACCATATCCTACCCGTTTACACCCCTATGTGTGGGTCCCATGTGTGTAAAAAAGGAAAATACCCTCTTTGGAGCGAACAACCAAAATAGTAAAAAGACCATCTTTCGAGCGGCCGGAGGGAGTAAGTGATAACTAACTTTAATAAAATACTCTCCCGTCCATCATTAATTTATTCATTTTGCCATTTTGGATCGTCCATTTTTAAAGTATCAATTTTTTCTTTTTTAACAAAAGGGCCCACACGTGGCCAACATTTACCACTAAAATACAACCACTCACTTTATATAAAATAAAATAAAAATACTTCTTAATCTACGCGCAAAAAGTAAACTAATACATTTGCAATGAATTGAAGAAATAATACTTTTTCTGTCCCACGTATTTTTACACACTTTCCATTTTGAGCCGTCCTACGTATTTTTACTCATTCTATAAATGACAAAAATATGTACTCTATATCAACCTTTTGCACTTTATTCATCAATTCCAACAACTTTATTTACTTTTTTACATTTTATTCATCATTTCCAATAATTTTATTTACTTTTTCTCTCTAAATTACCAATTTATTTCTATTTTTTCTTACGTCATATATTAAAAAAAATAACACTTCCTAATTTTCATGCTCGTACAAGTGAGTAAAAATACCCAGGACGAAGAGAGTATTTATATTTTATCAAAATAGCAGAAAATCTGAGCGGAAAAAGGTGTCCCTAAGTGGTGTTGCATCTGCAGCCGCTTTAATACCCTAAACCTTAGCCAGTTGAATTCAATGTCCCAATTAATTCTATCCTTATGTGTTGTTAGCAGTTGGCACAATTTGTCGGAAAATCAAATCTAATCTAACCAAGTCAACTTATTTTAATTTAACTGAGGGCAGCGCTTAAGAGAGCTAGATATTGAATGAATTCAATTGCATCTGTCAACAGTCGGAATTAACTAATTTCAAATCGGACTGCGATTTCAAGACAAGGCCCCACCTCTTACTGTATTTATGATTTTCCACGTAATTATGTATTCAAATATTCTACTGCTTCAATAGATATACATTATTCCCCATGTTCAGTCTCTACGTTATGTTTTAATTTTATCTTTTTTTTTTTCTTCGTAATTTAAGGAATATAATATTTTAATATATTGTGAGTTGAAAAATATAATATTTAAAATTTAAAATAATTAAAGTGAATAATTGTATTAGTATTAGATGTGAATCTCATAAAAATATATTAATTGTTTTGTATGATTTTCATCTTTGATATCAGATGTAAAAATAACATTCAAAATTAAAAATAGTATGTAAAAATTAAAATGTGACGTAGGTAATATATATATATATATATATATATATATATATATATATATATATATATATATATATATATATATATATTATAGCTTTCCTAAGGCTAAAGAGATTTAAATTGAAAAATACAAATGTTGAAGTATAAAATGCTGAAATGCGGATTTAGACATATTTACGGAATAAAATGTTATAATTTCTCTTATGTAATATTAATACCATCCTAATATCACAATACTTCAAAAATTACCGCATAGTACTTTTAATACATACCAAAAAATTATACATATAGTTTTTATTTAGTTACCTATAATACTTTTTTCATTTTTTTTATTACTTTATACACCTAGATATCATTTCTTGTGCATTTATATGTATAAGGGTGTTCAAAGATATTATATTTAAAGCATTTATTTTAATTAATATGAGTGTTATCATTTTATTAAAATGATTTGTTGAATTATCAAGAGTTCATTCTTATTAAAATATAATGTTTTTTATTGTTTGAAAAAAACTAGTTTTTATAATAAAAGTTTAAGGATATTAATTATTTCTACATTAAAAGTAGTATCAATGTAGTATTATTTTTTGGGTTACAAATTTAACGATTTGAATTCCCTATTACACTTTTCATGTTTCATTGATATTTTATAACATACAAAATTATATCTTACCATTTATATCATTAAATCTTTGGGGCATGTAGCGTTTTAGTTTAAGCATTGATGACTTGTATTTAAAGAGTAGAATAAGAGATGAAACAAGTGTGAAGATGTAAATGTAAAGGAGATTTTGTCTACAAGTATATATACTCCCATAATCCCACCAATTTACACAAGTATTTTATACGCTTAAATTGTATAGGTAAATCGGGCATACGGTGATATTTTCTCTAATATAAATTATCAACAATTATAGAAATATAGGTAAGGATGCACACTCTCCGTCAGAGCTTGTTTAACGTTTGGTTGAATCAAGCGTCTGGATTTCCGTACGATGGCCACAATGAATTAACTTTGGTGTGGTACTAAATAATAACTTATTGATATGTCGTAATTTTAAATCATTATTTTAGATGAATTCATATACTATATTTTTATATGAGTTGTAAATTATTTAGTTTAATTACGACTTATTTATATTTTTTATAGTTGAACCTTAATTATTTTATTTCTTACTGAAACAGACCAAAATTGAGATAAATTGTACAGTCACATAATTTATTTAGTGGGACAGTTACAATAATTTTAATTGCAGGAAAATAAAGAGTTAGACCAAGATAATTAAGGAAAAGAAGGATTTGGTGATCAACAATAAATAAAAACTTACTAAAGATGAGATACAAGGAATCTGGACACACATTCAAGAAGGAAGATCAAAGATAAATTAATTCAAGATCTTTATATTAATCTTGAACATCATTCACGCCTCAACACATCATGATCCGGGCTGCATACTCACGCTAGAAGCAGATTAGGAGGCGACGTGAAGAACTCCACCACAAAGAACATCAGTTTAGCCTTTTTAATTTATTTTATTTAATTTCTATTATATAATTCATTTACTAGTCCGAGGATTGTGAACCTCCGTAGATTAATTTTAATGTTTGATTAGGAATAAAATTACCAACATGTTTTATAAATTTATTTTGTGATTGGCTTTGATGTGAATCTTGACTTTTCAATTGCTTGTGTAGACTACCCCTCTCATTAGGTGATTGATTATTCAATAGCTATTTTACGTATTATAATCCGTAATTGTTATAATATTGTGAACTGAGTAGCAAAATGAGGGAGTACCTCTTGAAATCACGAAATCTAGGTTGTATGATTCGCTACCCCCGTTTTCATAGCCTAGTAGTTATAATATCTAAATGTTAATACATTGTCGAGCTCGAATCCATAGGGTCACTCGGGAATAGTTTAATCTAGAGGTCGTACCCTAGGTTATTAATCTTAAAGATATTTTGGGTTAATTTAGTCATACCATTAGCCTAGGGACTTGAGTTTATGAACTTGTTGGGATTTTAGGAATTTGATTAATGTGAATTAGGATACGGGAGGGGATCAAATCCTTTGACTAGGTTGTTATTTTATTTGTTCTATTATTTAATTTTATGTTTTTACTATTTTAATTATTTATATTCATGTTTAGTAGTTGTTAGTAATTTAATCCAAAATTCCCCGGTTACATTTGGAAACACGTTAAATTCAATTTAAATTCGATTATTCCCTGTGGGTTCGATCCGTACTCATCCCTACTACATTTTAGTTTGAATTTGTTCGAAAATTACAAATCTTATTTTTGGGTGCCAGCGAAGCACACCAGATTTTGGCGCCGTTGCCGGGGAGTAATTCTGAATTTTTGTTGAATTTTTTGTGTTTTTATTTTATTTATTTTCGAATATTTGCCCAGCAGTGCACTGACACTGAACCCTTCAGTGTCAGGTCTGCCCTGTTTTCATTTTTCCTAATTTTCGTGGATAATCACTTTCTCCCCTTGTAAGCTTGCTTCTAATGGATCGATTTCATGGTTACTATGGTCAGAATATTCAGCCATATAGAGTTTGTGCAACCACACTCCATTCCACTCATGATTGCCCATCCTTGATTGATAGATTAGCGGTGAGACGAAGAGATGAATATTGGAGTGCTAATCAACAAAGACATTGGAATGATCAACCATATGTCAACACTTGCAATCAAGGGTGGCATAAACCGTATCATCCTCGATATGTGGACCATTATCATGATCAACCACACAATTTTCAAAGGCGTGGCTACTATGATCAAAGACCTCAATCCTTCAATGATAGTGATTCTATTATGAGGATGATGTGTATAATGGTGATGAACATAGTTCGAAGTCTTCATTGGAGTCCTTGGTGAAACGGATGGAAATTAGTAATTTAATATTTCAACAAGGAACCCAATTGAATCTTTGGAGTTTGGAGCGCCAATGTAGCCAATTAAGGACCGAGGTTGAACGTTTAGTTGCACAACAAAGTGCAGTGAGGAACATGTCGTGGAGTCCACTAATGATGAAAAATTCGTGATTAAGTCAGAAACTGAAGAGGATGAAGTTGCTGAAAATTCTGCAGATTTTGTGCAAAAAAAATCAGACTGCAGAAACTGAAACTGAAGCCTTCAGTGTCAGTTCTGTTGAAAATGAAAATGAGGAAAAACTGCCTGAATTAAATTCTATTAATTCTGATTCATTTTCATCTTTATATAGGTTGCCAAAGGTTGAAGATCCTCAAGTAAATGAGGCAATTGAAGTGTTTCGCATTGATGAAATTAAAGATCCTTTTCTTGAGGCGATCAAACAATTTTCTGTGGAGCTTGACATGTTAAGACTGACCAAGAACCATACAATTTTGAAGGGAGAGAACACTTCTCGCAAACCAATAAGATCATTATATTGGTTTGAACATTTTACTCCTATTACGTGAAAGAGAAGTGAACGTCGAGCCAACGACGTTAAGAAAAGGTACTTGTTGGGAAGCAACCCAACTTAGCTTTATTTTTATTTATTTGATTTTTATTTCTGAATAAATAATCTTGTTCTTTTGGTGTGTGCTTATTTATAGGTTGGAGTAAAGCAACAATGGTGTTGATGATTCTTCTAAAGAGAAAAATCCCAATATGTGGTCAATCAAATTGAGCTTAACCAGGTGACTTCTTTCCACTCTTATACTTAATTTTTCCTTGAGTTTTATTTTTTTTTGTTTGCTTGAGGGCAAACAAAATATTAGGTGTGGGTAGGTTTGGTGCATTGAGTGGTGTTTGAAGTTGCATTATTATTATTTTTTTTGTTTATGACATGTGTATAATAATTCATTCTTATACATGTGCACATGTGAAGTTAGTATTGGATTTATGATGAGATTGTGTTTTGATATGTGAAATTTTTGGCATGACAAGAGAGTTGAATTTGATGTACCGATACTTGTGAGTTGTTGGATTTGTCTTGTTATTTTTGTGACGAATGTGGAATAATTTTTGTTTGAGAATTCATGGCAAAATTACCCTATTGTTGTGAGCTTTGAGCCTTGAAGAGTTATAATCTATACAAGCTCTATATTTTTCTTGATTGAATGTAAATTTGACTTGATATGTACATTCAAGAACTTGCTCCTTGAATGCATTTTGAGATCTTATATTTAAGCATGTGTACTTAAATGATAAAGGCACCTAGGCAAACAACTCTTTGGCCTTCTTTTTATCTATCCGATCATATTAATCCTTTAGGAGAGCCAAGTTGAGCCTAGCCTTTTCTTTGATGAATGAGCATATTAAATTAGCCATATTCTATTTCTTTCTTTAACTCCTCCAATTAAACCCCTACTATTTTGCATATTGTGGAATTCATTGAAAAATATTTCTTGTGGTTGAATTGAAGATGAAGGGGAGATGATGGTTGAGAAAAAGAAAAAAATGGAGAAAGGAAAAAAAACAAGGAAGAATGGAAGACTGAAAAAAAATGTTGAAAAAAAAAGTATGGAGGCGAAAAGAATGAGCAAAAAAACGAAGCTGAAAGTCGTTGAAGATTTTTTCCTGAACAGTTCAGACACTGAACCCTTCAGTGTTGCCCCTATTTTTTGAAATTTTGAAAAGAAACAGGTGTGGGTAGTTGGATATATTGATAAAACTAAGAGATTTATCAAAAGAAAATGAGGAAGTGGATGTGGAAAAAAATGAGAAGGGCAAGATGTATTGCTTTGATGTACGTTTTACATGATTAACACATTTGCTGTGATACCCGAGCTTCTCACTACTCATGTGCCAATATAATTTAATTTTTGTTATGTGCATTTTATAATTATGTGATAATTATGTGGCAATTATGTGATAATAATGTGACAATTATGTGACAATTGTTTCTGTATTTTATGTGGCAATTATGTGATAATAATGTGACAATTATTTATGGGTGCATAAATATTTACGTGCATTAATTTGGATATATGAGTAAATTATTTTATGAGTATAAATACACTTTTCTTAATTATTAAGTATCACACGTGTTCTCGTAATAATAATAGTGGGTAGAAAAATATACATGTATGTGTATTAATTTGTAAATGTATTATATCTTAGCTATTAAGTATTGCACGTAAATTAAGAATGGATAATAATAATAATAATAATTTACTAAATTTAGTAAATTGGATTAGAACAGGATTTTAAGCGGTGGTAAGTCATGCTGACTTTCAACCCCAACCTCAATTATAAATTTGGGGATTACTCATTTGCTCAGAACAGCGACAAGTTACAAAAAAAAAGAAAGAAAAAGAGAGAGAGGGAAAGGAGAAAGAGAGGAAGAGGGAGAGAGAGGAGAGAGAGAGAGGAAGAAGAGAAAGAGAAGAGGGCGCGCGCCGGAACGTGCGGGTCGGAGCGAATTAGTTACAGTTCTTTACGGGGTTTATATTACTGTCAGAATCCAGGTAAGTAGAAGTCCAACTACAATGCGTAAATATGTTGTTTGTGAATTATTTGTAATTAATATGTGATAATTATGTTATGGATTATTTGTAATTAGTTTAATTACAACATGAATAATTTGTTATACAAGTTGTGGATCTATGTGATTTGAAATAATATTATTGTTCTATATAGATCTGTGTGATTGAAAACTATTGAAAATATATTTGTATGGCTTGAGAAGATATTGGTTATAAGGATATGTGGGATCCAAGATTAAGTTGTTATTCCAAAAAGAGATCCGTGTGATCCAAGTTGAAGTGGTTATTTTATAAATGGATCAATGTGATTGAGGTGAAGTTATTATTTCAGAAGTGGATTTGTGTGAATTGAAATTAAGTTGTTACTTTATTGTGATTAAATGTTGATATTGATATTGTAAATAGTTTATGGTGCACATTTAATTGCTTTGGGTGCATACCATGCATAAACATGAAAAATATTTTTCCTCAAAATTAATAAGATACTAATGGTGTGTGCGACCACTATATATGCATCTCTGTCAGGGTTCAAAAAAATCGTTCCCGATATTTTTTTATTAGGGGTTCGGAAAAATCGTCCCCACCACTATGCCAGAGTTCGGAAAAATCGTTCTCGGCACTTTATATTTGGGGTTCGGAAAAATCGTCCCCATTGAGGTCATTTGGGGTGCATATCATAAGTGTGTCGTGGGGATCCCGCAACGTGAACAGTTTTCAAAATAAAAGAGATCAATTAGAAAATATTAGGACACAGGCGATAGAGAACTAAATGCATTTTCATGCACTGACATGCATGATTTCTACTTACTGAGATTTTTATCTCACTAGTTTATGCATTGTAGGTGAGCCTGTTGATGATTGAGTTTGTGATGTGATTGTGCAAGCTGTGGAGCTCCTTCAAGGTTTTGAGCGGATGTACATAGATGACGACCTGTTGGGCTAGGCCGTGGGTTTATTTTGTTTCCGCTGATGTTTTGGTTGTGTAATATAATAAGTATTATCACATGTTTGGGTGGTTTGAAGTGGTGTTAGAAACCAGTCACATATGTTGAATTGGTGTGATGAAGTTGGTTATAAGCATATTATGTGAAAAAAAAAATTTATATGCAGGTTTTTATAATGATGATGTTTATATTAAATAATATTTGAATTATAAGTTATGAGGGTCGTGTCAGAGTGGTATCAGAGCACGATTTGGGTCCTGCAGACTGTCTATGTACATGAATTCATTCTTTGGGAGCGCAGCTTTGCAAGTAAGTGTTATTTTCAATCTGTGTTGTTATGTGTCTTATAAATTATATTGGCTATGTGGTATAGGAAGTGTAGTTTGTAGACACAATGGTAAGGGCTACAGGTGAAAGTTCTGAAGGAGATAGGACTGTTGAGCAAGCAGCACCTCCTGAAGGGAATAATCGTGATGCGGTGATTACTCGACTAATGGAACTGGTTGAGCGCCAGTCCCAACAGATACAGCAGCTGATTCAGCAGAGAGATATGGGTGGACAACCAGAGGGCAATGCAAACCAAGATAGACGTCAAGTAGAACGTGTGAAAATGGTTTGTGAGAGGTTTCGAAAGTTGAGCCCTCCAATATTTGAGGACGCAGCAGACCCCACAGATGCAGAGGATTGGTTACGCACGGTGGAAAATATGTTTCAATACAGTAGAATTCCAGATGGGGATAGAGTGCTATGTGCTTCTTTCATGTTACGAGGAAGTGCGGGCCACTGGTGGGATACGATTAAAAGTATCGAGGATGTCACGACTATGACATGGGAAAGGTTCAAGGAGCTTTTCAGAAACAAGTACTTTACGGCACCAGTGAGAGCCATGAAGATGAACGAGTTCATACAGTTGAGGCAAGGTGGCATGTCAGTCACAGATTACCTTCGTAAGTTTGAGCAGTTGTCGAGGTTTGCTGAACATATGGTGAGTACGGAGGCACTAAAAGTGGAGAGATTTGTGGAAGGCTTAAGGCCTGAACTTTATAGAGATGTGAGTATGGCGGGACTGCATGGAGCAACATACTCACAAGTTGCAGAAAGGGCTCAAATTGCTGAGCAAGCGGAGATGAGGATCAGACAAGCGCAAGCTATCAGACGTCAATTTCAGCAGAAACCAATGCAGCAGTCTGGGAGAGTTGATAAGAGGCCGATGCCATTTCAAAGGCCGAATTCAAATGTTCAAGTGGAGCAAGGACAGAGACGAGGAGAACCCAACAAGCGTCCTAAATTCGATCAGGGTAAAGTGCCACCGGCGCCGCGACTACCTATATGTCCTAATTGTCTTAGATCACATGGTGTGGAGTGTCAAATTCCTCCGAGAACGTGTTACACATGCGGGGAGAAAGGACATGTGACTACTACTTGTCCTAAGAAAGGGAAGCAGGCACAGCAGGGAAGAGCTCCAGCGAGGGTGTATACTTTGACGCGAGAGGAGGCAGACGCGAATCCCTCAGTTGTCACGGGTAAGTTCTCTATTTTTGGCACTTCTACATATGTGTTATTTGATTCTGGAGCAACACATTCATTTGTATCTACTGAGTATGTGAAAAATTTGGGTGGAACACCTAACTTGATAAAAGCTAATTATGAGGTGATGATACCTTCTGGTGAGTCAAAACAAACTAATCAACTTATTCGAGGTTGTGTTATTCCTATTGAGGGAAGAAGACTCCTCGCTAATTTGATTGTGTTAAGTATGAATGATTATGATATCATATTGGGCATGGATTGGCTGTCAAAATATGGTGCTACAATAGATTGTCAGAAGAAGAGTATCACTTTTCAGCCAGTGAAAGGAGAACCGTTCACTTTTGTTGGAATCAAGAAAAGCTTTAGATTTCCGATGATATCAGCAGCAAAAGCACAACGGTTATTGGAAAGTGGTTGTGAGGGGTATCTGGTGAGTGTAATGAATGTTGAGGGACAACAATGTCCAGTTCTCGGTAATGTACCAATAGTTCGGGAATATCTGGAGGTATTTCCAGATGATCTTCCAGGTTTGCCACCAGACCGAGAAATAGAGTTTGCTATTGAGCTACAACCAGGAACTGCTCCTATATCTAAAGCGCCATACAGAATGGCACCAGCTGAACTGAAGGAATTGAAGATACAGTTACAAGAGTTGCTAGACAACGAATTCATCCAACCTAGTTTCTCACCTTGGGGAGCACCAGTTCTGTTTGTTCGAAAGAAGGATGGCACGTTGAGGATGTGCATTGATTATCGGGATCTCAACAAAGTTACGGTGAAGAATAAATATCCATTGCCTCGCATTGATGATCTGTTCGATCAGTTACAGGGTGCAGCTATCTTTTCGAAGATTGATTTGCGGTCGGGGTATCATCAGTTGAAGATAAAGAAGGAGGATATTCCAAAGACTGCATTCAGTACAAGGTACGGGCACTATGAGTTCTTAGTGATGCCGTTTGGATTAACAAATGCTCCTGCAGCATTTATGGATTTGATGAATAGAGTATTTCAGGAATTTCTCGATAAATTTGTGATTGTGTTTAACGATGATATTCTAATTTACTCTAAGAATAAGGAGGATCATGCACTGCACTTAAGAAAGGTGTTAGAGATTCTGAATGAGAGACAGTTGTATGCGAAGTTCAAGAAGTGTGAGTTTTGGTTAGACCGAGTTGTTTTCTTGGGGCACGTGGTGTCGGGAGAAGGAATTTCAGTGGATCCAGGTAAAGTTAAAGCAATCCATGATTGGCCACAACCCTCAAATCCCACTGAGGTTCGTAGCTTTCTTGGATTGGCGGGATATTATCGAAGGTTTGTTGAAGGATTTTCTAAGATTGCTTCATCATTAACACAGTTGACCAGGAAGAATGTGAAGTTCACATGGACGGAGGAATGTGAACAAAGTTTCCAAGAATTGAAGAGACGATTAACATCAGCACCTGTCTTAACTATTCCTACGGAGACAGGAAACTTCAAGGTTTACAGTGAAGCTTCAAAGAATGGTCTTGGGTGTGTATTGATGCAAAATGGGAAAGTGATAGCGTATGCATCCAGACAGTTAAGGGAGTATGAGAAGAATTATCCAACTCATGATTTAGAGTTAGCCGCAGTGGTGTTTGCACTCAAGATTTGGAGGCATTATCTGTATGGGGAACGTTGTGAAATTTATACTGATCATAAGAGTTTGAAGTACTTTTTCACTCAGAAAGAGTTGAATATGAGGTAAAGAAGATGGTTGGAATTGGTGAAGAATTACGACTGTGTTATCAATTATCACCCGGGAAAAGCCAATGTGGTTGCTGATGCATTGAGCCGAAAGGCAATACAGAGTGTAGCTGCTATGACCGTAAAACAGAAACCAGAGTTGCTTGATTTGCAAATGATGGGTGTGGAGATCATTCAGGAAGGATCGTTGGAAGCAAGGATGGCAGCTCTGACACTTCGACCAACTTTGATGGATAAGATTCGACAGAGTCAACAGGAGGATAAGTTGTTTGATAAAATAAAGAATGATATCAGCTCTGGAAAGTCTTCTGACTTCCAATTAGGAGATATGATGGCGTGATTCGTTATGGAGGTCGATTATGTCTACCCGAAGTGAATGATATTCGAAAAGAAGTGATGATAGAAGCTCATTCAACACCATACTCTGTACATCCAGAAGCTACTAAGATGTATAGAGGTTTGAAGACACATTATTGGTGGCCAGGGATGAAGAGAGATGTTGCTCGATATGTGGAACAATGTTTGACTTGTCAGCAAGTCAAAGCCGAGCATCAGAGACCAGCAGGAACTTTGCAGCCTTTATTTATTCCAGAATGGAAGTGGGAGAATATCACGATGGATTTTGTTATCGGGCTACCGAAAACAGTGAAAGGTCACGATGCCATTTGGGTTATTGTGGATCGATTGACTAAGTCAGCTCATTTTCTTCCTATTAGCTCTACGTATTCCATGGATCGTTATGCCCAACTATATATACAAGAGATTGTCAGACTCCATGGAGTACCACTTACCATTGTGTCAAACAGAGATACGAGATTCTTGTCTGCTTTCTGGAAGAATTTACATAAGGCGTTGGGGACACAGTTATCTTTCAGCACAGCATTCCATCCACAGACAGATGGTCAATCAGAGCGTACAATACAAATCTTGGAGGATATGCTCAGAGCGTGTGTGTTGGATTTTCAAGGTCAGTGGAGTAAATTTTTGCCTTTGATAGAGTTCTCGTACAACAATAGTTATCAATCTACCATCGGGATGGCTCCATATGAAGCATTGTACGGGAGAAAGTGTAGATCTCCAGTACATTGGGATGAAGTTGGAGAGAGGAATCTTTTGGGTCCAGACTTGATTCGTGAAATGTCAGAAGCTGTTACCCATATACGAGAGAAGATGAAAGTTGCTCAAGATCGACAAAAGAGTTATGCAGACAAACGGAGGAGAGAATTGGAATTTGATGTTGGTGATCAGGTATTTTTGAAAGTATCTCCAATGAAGGGGATAATGCGGTTTGGGAGGAAAGGGAAACTCAGTCCAAGATATGTTGGTCCGTTCACTATCATTGAGAGAGTTGGCAGTGTTGCCTATAAATTGGAGTTACCAGCATCGATGTCTAGAGTACATGACGTGTTTCATGTATCTGTGTTAAGGAAGTATGTTCCAAATCCATCTCATGTTCTCAGACAGGAACCAGTTGAGTTGAAAGAAGATTTGAGTTATGAGGAGGTACCAGTTGTGATCTTGTGGCGAGAAGTGAAGAAGCTCAGAAATAAAGAAATACCATTAGTAAAAGTATTATGGAGGAACCAACTAGTTGAGGAGGCTACTTGGGAAAGAGAGGATGAGATGATGGCTAAATATCCAGACCTCTTCAGGTAAGTAAATTTCGAGGACGAAATTTTTATAAGGTGGGGAGGATGTGATACCCGAGCTTCTCACTACTCATGTGCCAATATAATTTAATTTTTGTTATGTGCATTTTATAATTATGTGATAACTATGTGGCAATTATGTGATAATAATGTGACAATTATGTGACAATTGTTTCTGTATTTTATTTATCGTTGCATTTTATTTGAGACATTCATGATAAATATGGTGACAATATGTGAATATATGGGTGCATAAATATTTATGTGCATTAATTTGGATATATGAGTAAATTATTTTATGAGTATAAATACACTTTTCTTAATTATTAAGTATCACACTTGTTCTCGTAATAATAATAGTGGGTAGAAAAATATACACGTATGTGTATTAATTTGTAAATGTATTATATCTTAGCTATTAAGTATTGCACGTAAATTAAGAATGGATAATAATAATAATAATTTACTAAATTTAGTAAATTGGATTAGAACAGGATTTTAAGCGGTGGTAAGTCATGCTGACTTTCAACCCCAACCTCAATTATAAATTTGGGGATTACTCATTTGCTCAGAACAGCGACAAGTTACAAAAAAAAAAAAGAAAGAAAAAGAGAGAGAGGGAAAGGAGAAAGAGAGGAAGAGGGAGAGAGAGGAGAGAGAGAGGAAGAAGAGAAAGAGAAGAGGGAGCGCGCCGGAACGTGCGGGTCGGAGCGAATTAGTTACAGTTCTTTACGGGGTTTATATTACTGTCAGAATCCAGGTAAGTAGAAGTCCAACTACAATGCGTAAATATGTTGTTTGTGAATTATTTGTAATTAATATGTGATAATTATGTTATGGATTATTTGTAATTAGTTTAATTACAACATGAATTATTTGAATTAATTTGTTATACAAGTTGTGGATCTATGTGATTTGAAATAATATTATTGTTCTATATAGATCTGTGTGATTGGAAACTATTGAAAATATATTTGTATGGCTTGAGAAGATATTGGTTATAAGGATATGTGGGATCCAAGATTAAGTTGTTAATCCAAAAAGAGATCCGTGTGATCCAAGTTGAAGTGGTTATTTTATAAATGGATCAATGTGATTGAGGTGAAGTTATTATTTCAGAAGTGGATTTGTGTGAATTGAAATTAAGTTGTTACTTTATTGTGATTAAATGTTGATATTGATATTGTAAATAGTTTATGGTGCACATTTAATTGTTTTGGGTGCATACCATGCATAAACATGAAAAGTATTTTTCCTCAAAATTAATAAGATACTAATGGTGTGTGCGACCACTATATATGCATCTCTGTCAGGGTTCGGAAAAATCGTTCCCGACATTTTTTTATTAGGGGTTCGGAAAAATCGTCCCCACCACTATGCCAGAGTTCGGAAAAATCGTTCTCGGCACTTTATATTTGGGGTTCGGAAAAATCGTCCCCATTGAGGTCATTTGGGGTGCATATCATAAGTGTGTCGTGGGGATCCCACAACGTGAACAGTTTTCAAAATAAAAGAGATCAATTAGAAAATATTAGGACACAGGCGATAGAGAACTAAATGCATTTTCATGCACTGACATGCATGATTTCTGCTTACTGAGATTTTTATTTCACTAGTTTATGCATTGTAGGTGAGCCTGTTGATGATTGAGTTTGTGATGTGATTGTGCAAGCTGTGGAGCTCCTTCAAGGTTTTGAGCGGATGTATATAGATGACGACCTGTTGGGCTAGGCCGTGAGTTTATTTTGTTTCCGCTGATGTTTTGGTTGTGTAATATAATAAGTATTATCACATTTTGGGTGGTTTGAAGTGGTGTCAGAAACCAGTCACTTATGTTGAATTGGTGTGATGAAGTTGGTTATAAGCATATTATGTGAAAAAAAAAATTATATGCAGGTTTTTATAATGATGATATTTATATTAAATAATATTTGAATTATAAGTTATGAGGGTCGTGTCATTTGCAAAGTGGTAAATTTAACCTTTCTAACCCTTTTTATCCCACCATATCCCAAGCCCCATTACAACAATTTTAAAAGTCCTTTTGATATTTGCACAATACTCATTGAATTTGGTGGAGATTTGATTTGGGAGCAAGCTTATGGTAATGCCTTGTCTTGTTTGATTTTGAGTGTTTTGCTACCCACTTATATTCTTGAACGTTATTGAGCGAAACCATAGTGAGACCATGAATTCTTGAATTTTCATATTCTACGTTAGTTGCAAAATTTTTGTGAGACATTCTATCACTTATTTATATTTGGTGCACCTTATTTGGTCTCTCTTGGAAGTGTCACTGTTTTGCTATCACTTGCATATGATTGTCATTTTTCCTATACTTTGTTTTTGGTCTTATTTTGCTTGAGGACAAGCAAAGGTTTAGGTTTGGGTAGTTTGATATGTCGTAATTTTACATCATTATTTTAGATGAATTCATATATATTTTTATGTGAGTTGTGAATTATTTAGTGTAATTACGAATTATTTATATTTTTCATAGTTGAACATTAATTATTTTATTTCTTACTGAAACAGGCCAAAATTGAGATAAATTGTACAGTCTCATAATTTATTTAGTGGGACAGTTACAATAATTTTAATTGTAGGAAAATAAAGAGTTGACCATGATAATTAAGGAAAAGAAGGATTTGGTGATCAGCAATAAATAAAAACTTACCAAAGATGAGATACAAGGAATCTGGACACACATTCAAGAAGGAAGGTCAAAGATAAATTAATTCAGGATCTTTATATTAATCTTGAACATCATTCACGCCTCAACACATCATGATCCGGGCTGCATACTCACGCTAGAAGCAGATTAGGAGGCGACGGGAAGAACTCCACCACGAAGAACATCAGTTTAGCCTTTTTAATTTATTTTATTTAATTTCTATTATGTAATTCGTTTACTAGTCCGAGGATTGTGAACCTCCGTAGATTAATTTTAATGTTTGATTAGGAATAAAATTACCAACATGTTTTATGAATTTATTTTGTGATTGACTTTGATGTGAATCTTGACTTTTCAATTACTTGTATAGACTACCCTTCTCATTAGGTGATTGATTATTCAATAGCTATTTTACGTATTATAATCCGTAATTGTTATAATATTGTGAACCGAGTAGCAAAATGAGGGAGTACCTCTTGAAATCACGAAATCTAGGTTGTATGATTCGCTACCCCCGTTTTCATAGCCTAGTAGTCCTAATATCTAAATGTTAATGCATTGTCGAGTTCGAATCCATAGGGTCACTCGGGAATAGTTTAATCTAGAGGTCGTACCCTAGATTATTAATCTTAAAGATATTTCGGGTTAATTTGGTCGTATCATTAGCCTAGAGACTTGAGTTTATGAACTTGTTGGGATTTTAGGAATTTGATTAATGTGAATTAGGATACGGGAGGGGATCAAATCCTTGGACTATGTTGTTATTTTATTTGTTCTATTATTTAATTTTATGTTTTTACTATTTTAATTATTTATTTTCATGTTTAGTAGTTGTTAGTAATTTAATCCAAAATCCCCCTGTTACATTTGGAAACACGTTAAATTCAATTTAAATTCGATTTTTAAATTCAATTTAAATTTGATTACTCCCTGTGGGTTTCACCGTACTCATCCCTACTACATTTTAGTTTGGATTTGTTCCGAAATTACAAATCATATTTTTGGGTGCCGGCGACATCACACCACTTATGGTCCTCTTTTGGACAGCTCTGTTCATCATCTTTATATATCTAAATCAACTTATATGCAACACAAAAATACCTGAATCATATAACATTTCTTGGCAGGTGTGTATAATTTGTACTCTCATCACTTTCCCATACACGTCAGTCATCTAATATGTGTAATATTTTCTAATAATTTCTACTCTCATCACTTCCCCGTACACACGTGTCACTCATGTAAAGATGCAATCGAAAATATAACACCAAGTGTAACAGAATATTCAATGAATAGTGAATACTTAATTCCAATTTTAGCATAACTTAGAATTAAACGGACAGCACTACGAGATTAAAAAAACATAAATAATTAATACGCACAGCACATCGTTACATTCATTTCTACATAATATTTTGGTTCATAAATAACTACTATCATAATTTTTCAAGTACAATCATTTTATGAATAGAATCCTATTTTATAATTCATATACTAATGTTATCACATTATTACAATATACAAACTGTTATTATACATTAAAATTCATCCAAATATAAATATCAATAAACAATATCATTAATAAAATAAATAAGTGAATAAATATATCAGTAAACAATATCACTAACCGACGTGAGGTTGCATGTGGTGGTGGGTTTGAGGGTGTGGGAAAGAAAAATTAACCCTAATTTTTTTTCACCCACGTACTTCACATTTGTATTTCATATATATATATATATATATATATATATATATATATATATATATATATATATATATATATATATATAATATTACCGGGCTCGTCCATTGATGAGCGTAGAAATTACTAGAAAATATGATTAATTTTTAGTTAACTTTTATATAATTATTAAGGATTCTTTTAGTGATTAATTTATTTAAATTATTAGTACTGTTGTGGAGAGAAACACTTAAATGAAATTTACAGTATTTTGAATTTAAATGAGTTTCTTTAAGCAATTAGGTAATTATGGGTGAAATTGGGCTTGATTTGGAGTTGAGACGTTCGAGCTATAATTGCAACACATAGCAAGCTGAAATTGCTCCTTTCCCGTCTGCAAATTAATGGGACGTGATAGATTGAATTAATTGACGTGGGCCTAATTTAACTTAAGATTTCAGCCCATTTTGATGATTGAAAAGGTGTATAGATCAGTTGGTCCGCAACCAAAGGTTGAGCATTGAGCATCCGACGTGGATTGATAAAGATTGGCCAATAAGAAAAGATAGAGACATGTCAGAGAAATTTTAGTGGAGAATTTAATTTATTTTATAATTTTCTTTAGTTTAATTATGAAATTTTGCAAGAAATTTTATTTTGTTTTACTTGAAACTATATAGGTTAGGTTAATCTCTTTTGTAAGATTATCTTCATGATTGATGTTGGATAATTTAATATTTTTAATTCACTTTTAATCTTAATTGAGCATAACTATTTTTATCATTGACGTTAATAGTTTGATTTATATGCTTGACTTGGGTGATTAATTGTCTTGGCATGTAGTTAAAATCAAAATTCCGTTATATATTTAGGATTATTAATTATTTCATCATACATCTCATGTATACATTAGTATGAGAAGAGTTAAAGGTATCCTCTTATGCTTAGAATACTTTGATAGAACAACTAGTTGGCAGCTAATTAATAAGGATATTAGGATTTAGAATTGATGTGCATATATATATTTTAATTAGGTGTTCACTGCCAATTTATTCTTTCAATCATTAATTTTCATCTTTTAAGCTGACCGTGTTATCCATATTATATATTCTCTCTCACAAGAGATTATCTTGGGTGTGCAATTGATGTTAATAAATTCTCTAAGCACCATTTATGAGGATTGCTATGGAGACCAAACATTGCCTCCAAGGAAACGCTGTATTGATAGTAAGATAGCCCTAACATCGTGCGTGTGGATGACCACTTATACTATAAAATTAGCAGCACAAGTTTTCAGCCATAAAATGCTAAAATTTTGGTGATTACCTGATTTTGTTTGCAAGAATTTCAGCCACTAGACCACCTCTTAACATTAGAGGGGTTAATTTTCGAGTGCACTTATAAATTAAAAATAGGGTGTAGTTAAATTAAAATTAAGGTAAAGTTGTAATTATATATATTATTTTTAATTTTGTTAAAATTTAAATGTAAAGATGAGATTCAATTAACATTAGATCTAAATACTTAAATTTAATCTTGGGAGGTTGAAAGGATATTCAAGTTGAACAATAACATTGAAAATCATATTAAGTTGGTAGTATATTTGGTAAATCCGATTTTTATCTACTCTTTAATT
Organism: Pogostemon cablin; assembly: GCA_023678885.1. Lineage (NCBI taxonomy): Eukaryota > Viridiplantae > Streptophyta > Magnoliopsida > Lamiales > Lamiaceae > Pogostemon > Pogostemon cablin. Next base: position 28,545,736 of record CM042962.1, read on the forward strand.
AGGAATAATTATCACTAGGTACACACTTAATACCTATTATTACTGTAGATAGCGAGATTATGCCCTCCGTTAATTGGATGTTAATGTGGCTGTTTTAGTAGAAAAAGAGGGATTATCATCACTAATCTAACATAATAATAGAGGGATGACTCAAGATTTCCTCCTGACTTATTATGCCTTTGGGAGGGAAAGGTGTCGAGGATCTCTTGACAAGTCACATCATATTTATTATAAATAAATATACTGTAGGTGTTAAATGCGTAGCCACATGTGACTATTTACAAGATATGTTTTAGGATTTCTCTCTTATTGGATATCTCAAGGGATATCTAACAGGATCATAGGGTGTCAGACCCAAGTGGCCAATTGGATGGTGAAAGAGTAGAGAAGAGAGAGATCATGAGGGTGAATAATGTTTCCTCCTGCTTCTCGGGAGTTGAAGGTGGGGACGAGCGCGTGGCTTCCCATTGCCCGTCTTCTTATTTATCTATGTTTTTAGGGAGCTATTGAAGAAGCTGGGCCAAAATTCCTCTCTTGGACCCACAATACGGACATCGGCCTGTTTGTGGGCCCAGTCCTATGGGCCCTACCACATTAGCCCCCAGACACTGGCTTCACTAGTCTTGCGAAGTGAAGGCGCGCAGTGCCTCCCTTGTCGCGCACGTGGTTGCGTGAGTCAGTCATTGATTTTGAATTTTTCCCTTTTTACTTACGTGACGCTTCGAGAATCAAGTAACGTATTCACAGCGCCGCCTAATCATTGCATCTGTTGAATGGGGAATCTCGCTTTTGCCATCCTTTCCGAAGAGTCGCGTCAATAGACTGGGGTCGGCTATAAAAAGACGCCTTCCTCATCTCAGAAATTTTCACACAATTCTTGTTCCTTCGTCTCCTAATTTTTTGTCTCCATTTCGGCCGTCTAGTGGATCCGAGACGAGCGGTGAGTGGAGGGGAGGGAATCTCAGAATTCCTAGATGATGGATGATAGGGGGTGATCCCTTGTGAAAGGTAGTATCTCTTATGAATAATGATGTGAAATATATGTATGTGTGAGAAGAGAATGAGATAAGGAAATTAATTGTGCTCCAAGAAATATGAAAGATGGACTAATTTTTGGAAATTTTCGAAAATTCCATTCGCCAGCTGCGCAACCTTACGATTTTGAACATAACTTCCTCATCCGAACTTCGATTTGAGTGATTCTTGCGCCAAAATGATCCTCTCTTCTGTGCCTTTCCAACCATGTATTATATTATCAATTTGGATTTCTACACAAATACAAAAAAATACAATGTGAACGTGCATTTTTCAGCATTTCTTCACACTTTCACTCTTCATTCCAACATTGAACTTTTGATCATGTTTTACCCTTCAAAACTCAACAAAATACCTTAGTAGCATCTTAATTATGTAAGATATGAAAACTACGCCATTCTACACAAATCATGGTCACATTCTATCAAAAATGGTGTAATGTGAGACCTAAAATATGTGAAATTTCACTCTCAACAGAGAGTTAAGTCATAACCTTCTTGTGCTTAGAACCTTATGATATGACATTAGTGATAATTTCTTGTAAAAAGTGTTTGAACTAGTGAGAGGAACCAAACTTGTGATTATAGTATCTTAAGGGAATTGAGAGTAAGAGACAATTCTAGAAGATTTAAACTTATAAAAGAGTTGAGCCTTGACCATAGGGATTAGGGTTACATAAGTGATTGCTCTTAATATCATAAAATGAAGATTTTCAATGCATGTGTGTGTGTGAGTCTACATGAGCCTTTTCCATGATATTGCTTGCCTTACATACTTCATATATTTGCTCACTTTCATCTATCATCCATCGCACATGTACATTTTCTATCTTTAAATGCTTTCTTAGGTAGTTTGTAGTGTTAATCAACCCCTCCATTATTGATTAGTCTTTCTAGAGTGAAATATCTTTCGAATATGGATACATACACTTTCTCACTTGGGCATATTATAAATTTTGCACTTGGTCACCACGTCTACACACCGATAGAGTACGCTTACTCTTATCAATTTGTATCAAAATTGAGACTAAGTTCAGTACTCCTTTAATTATTTATTATATTTATTAATTAAATTAATCATTGTAATTGTGACTTTGAAATTAGAGTTGATATTCTTTGCATTTGGGTGCAACAAACATCCGTGTGTGTATATATATATTTAATAGTTCTATAATATTTTTACATTCAAATTTTCATTAAAATATTAACAAAAAATTTACTAACAAAGTGTATAAATTTTTATTTATAAGTGTATAAGTTTTTTAAAGATTATGCACGGTGTGATAATTTGCCTTGAAATTATTACGTGAGGCAATCCAATTATTGGATATGAACAATAAAATTAAGAATAGAATATTTAATCGATTTTAGAATGAGTGAATTTTAAATTATATAAATTTTAAATTATATGAATTTTAAATTAATTTATTTTAATTACATTATTTATATTAATTATGAATTTATAAAAGGATTTTTAAATTCATAACTCATCAATTATTTTTTAATTTTTAAAATATAATTTTATTTATTATAAATAAAAAATAATGAATTTTTATTATATTAAAATATAAAATCTTATACTTCCTTCGTTTCACTAAACTCTTCACCGTTACTTGTAGATACGGAGTTTAAGAAAAATTATTTTTTAACCAACTTTATTAACTTTTAGGGAGTATTGTGATATTTTTAAGTAATAAATAAATAATAAAGTAGGTTATGTGAGTTAGATGAGAGTGACATTTTTTGAAAATATAATGTAGTGAGAGGTTATTTGTTTTGAACCTTTTACTATTTTTAGAAAGTGAAGAGTGTAGTGGGACAAACAAATGAGAAAATAGTTATATTTGGGGGATTGTGTTTGTGGGTGGGGGTGAGACAAACAAATGAGAAAAGAGTTATATTTGGAGAAAAGAGTTAATACATAAAAAATTACTCTTTATATATATATTGTTACTCTTTTAAATTAAACAATTAATTTTCAAATTCTTATAAACACTGATTTATCGATTACTTTTTAGTATATGAAAAATTATTCTTTAGAAACATAAATTGTTACTCTTCTATATAAAAATTATTACTTTTCAAAAAGTAATTTTTTATATACTAAAAATAATTAAAAAAAAATAGGTTTACATGCTTTACATGAAACTCATCTTAAAGCTAATACTTAATTTATATTTGTTTTAAATTTCGAAAATATAATTAATTTTCAATTCACCAATTTTTTTTGCATTCATTTTCCTCAATTAATATTCGCCTTTACCCTCTTCACTCATCTTTTTTTTTTTTTTAATCTCAATTAATATTCTAATCTTAACCAAATCATCACTCACATCATTTAAAATTTATTTGACATAAAATTAAAATTTATATTTTTAAAACAAAAAAACAAATACTCAATTAATTCTCTGATCATAAACATCATCACGCATACCACTTACAAATTTATTTGACATAAAATTAAAATTTATATTTTTTAAACCAAATAAAAAAAAACTCCCCTTGTCCCGATTAATCATTTCACGAAACTTATGTACTTCATGATCAACTTTATTTTTTTAGGGTAGTCTTTTTAGTAATAAAGTATGTTATTAAGCCAATTTTGAAATTAAAGTGTGATGAAAATTATAGTATTGAATTATTTTACTATTTTTATATTGTTTATAATACTTTCTCTGTACCATAGGAGCGTTTACGCATTTTTATTTTGGGCGTCCTATAGAAATATTTATACTTGTTCACTTTTTTGCATGTGTTCCCAAGTGTAGGGAATCAATTGTAGTTCAGTGTATGAGCAAGTAAAAATATCGAACCCAAATGATAATTCAATACTATCTATTTAAACCTATTTATAATTATTCTAATATAAGACAAATTCGGGTATTACAAGTGAATTAATTAAACATAAGAATGCAAAAAATAAGTACTAAAATAATAAAATAGCAGATAAAATAGATGTGGAAGTTTTCAAGAGAGAAGATACATAGCCATAGGAAATCCAGTTAAATTGGTCAAATTAAATCACTAGACAATCGGTTAGAATTCCTACAAATCTTATGAAAAACAATCACTTAATTCTGTTAAATCCCTTTGTTAAAGTAAACTTACCAGCTTTCCATGTTGATGAAATTCTCTCATAAGTTTCATGAATTCCTCTCTGAACAAATCCCAGAAGTTCTTCAAAAAATAAAAGTTAAATCCATCTGGCTCGGACTTTTGAAACAGCTACATGAATCGATTACAGCCTTTACATCTTCTTTGGTGGATTCAGATATGAGCATGAGATTATCATTAATTGAAACCTTCTTATTGGTGAAATCCTCTGCTAAATTGTACTATCTAGACCAACTGATTGGAAGTGAGATTTGAAGAACTAAAAATTTCCCTGTTTCACTTCAGTTACCTCTTCTCTCCACTCCCCGTTGATTCTAATCCAAACAATTTCTTTATTTTCCTCCTTCTATCAATATAACTGTGAAAAAATCTCGTGTTGGCATCCCCTTCGTTAATCCATTTTGCTCTTGCCTTCTGATACAACAACTTATCTTTCTCTTGTAACTCAACTAATAATGTCGCCCTTTTTTTATTCCTTAGTATAATTTCAGAATTATCCAAGCCTATCACCTCATCGATTATTGATCGTCACTATTTTCACCTAAATTTTAGTGTCTTTTTGTATGTCTTTTCGTATTATTTTATCCGTATTTTATGTATTTTTTAGTTGTGTTATATGTTTTCATGAAAATGTGTGTGAATGAGCCTAAACATGTTAAAAATAGGTCAAAAATGGAGTCGGGAGCTGAAACGAGCTAGAAACGAACTTACGGGACCCAACTCGAGTCGAGTAGGGGTGCGAAAATGTCTAGAATTTGTCCAGTGAGCCAACTCGAGTTGCAATGTCCAACTCGACTTGCAACTCGAGTCGAGCTGCGTCTCACCAAGTCGCGCAGCAAGTCGTGCGGAGCAGGGTAGGAGTTCAAAATGATACAGTGAGCTTACTCGAGTTGCAAGTCGCAACATGACTTGGCAACTCGAGTCGAGTAAGGTTCCCAGAGTCAAATCAGTTTCAGAGCCTCACAACACGGTCGAACATGCGAGAGCTCGAGTTGGCGACACGAGTCGAGTTGGGATATCTCGAGTTGCATTACATGCAACTCGACTCGAGCTGCTAACTCGAGTAAGACAAGCCAAGTCGAGTAAGGTTATTTTTGGGCCAAAATCTGATTTTTCACATGCCAATGTGTGTAAGTTTGTGTAAAAAGCCCATTTGATGTTTAATTCTTGGCCCAACTTGGAGAGGGTATAAATAGCCTCAAGTTCAACATTTGAAGGGAGATTGGATATTCCACACAAGGGTTTCACTCCTACACCTAGATCACACACTATTTCTTCCGTTCTACACCATCATCTTCATCAATTTTTCATCCCTTTCATTTGGGTGTTAAAGGCCTCAAGAATTCAAGAGCTAGAGGTGGAGATCAATGAGTGTTGAAGATTCTCTACAAGGAATTGTTAGGGAAGATTTACATCTCTTTTGTTTTTTATTTGGATCTAAGACTATGGATATGTGTAATGAATCATTCATGTGTTTTGTTACCATTATCATGTTAGGCTAATCCCTCTAGTGGGATTAGGAATATGAAGAGCACATTAAGTTTATATTATTATGTGGATTAAATTGGTTTTTAACTTAATTGATGTTGATTTCTATTCATGAGTTTTAATTGTTTTGATGTTGTGATGAAATGGTTTGTTATTCATGAATGATTATTGGTTAAATGGATTGTTGATCAATAGATGATTTATGATAATTAAGTGCTATTATAATATTCATGTGTATATTGCTTGGAGTGAGACGAAAACGACCCTCTTTAGTATTTGAAAGACATGAATGGACATCGAGTTTGGGTTTGACCGAAAGGATATTTGAATTCGTTGAGGGAAACCAATCCATTCATTAGCTCTAGTACACAAAAAGGGAGAGTTAATCCTAATTAGTACTTTGAAAGGGAGAATTGGTAATTAATTAGTACCTAGATGGAAGAGGTTAATGTTGGGCTTTGATTTTAAGTGCTTTGGGAGTCTCAAGTGGATCAACAACCTTTGTAACCCGAAAGGGAGCTTAGGATATAATAGTGATCACCCTTAATCTACATCAATTGAGTTGAATTCCCTTTGCATGATAATATGAATTGAATGTGCTTGGATCTTTCTAATCCCATGTTTTTTCATACTTGAACTTTAGCACATATTCTCTTTTCTCGTTAATCACATTACTTGTCATTTCTCTTAGTTGCTATTTTATTTACTTGCTGCTTGCTTGAGTTGTTTATTTCAAACTCAAAACCCCTATCATCATTATAAAAGTAACATAAACATGAGCTCACGTATTTTATTAATCCAAACTTAATTCCTTTGTGGTTCGATAATTTTATTTCTTGGGATATACTTCTATAATGATTGAGTATTCTTGCTCGTGAGTATAAAATATTCAAACAATTACATCCAGAGCTTGAATTTATCAAATATTATCTCCTATTTTTTAATTTATGGCCTAAATTCAGGCCCCCAATTGATAGATATACATAATTTAGGCCCCGAATTAATAGAAAAAATAATTCATGCATCGAATTGATAGTTTATCTATTTTTCGGTCCTTAGATGAATAAAGCTTCTACCCTTAAATTAATGAGAAGTGTACGACTGATGAGAGTGGAAATTTACATCTTTTCGGTCTCACAATACACTATTTTTGTTAAGATAAGGTTGTATAATCATGTGGAATTGCATAGTTTACGTATTTTGCATGATTATGGTGCTACTAAGGTGCTTTGTTGAGTTTTAAAGGTTAAAACAGGTTACAATGAAGCAGAACTGAAGACGAGCAATAACTGAGTGAAAATGAGGCTTATTCGAGTTGCAAGGGACAGCTCGACCTAGCAACTTGAGTCGTGCTGAGCGCCGTAGGAGGTCAAAATTGATCAGACATGCAACACGACTTGCCATGTGCAACACGACTTGTAGCTCGAGTCGTGTTGCCTCTGAAGCAAGCCGTGCAACAAGTCAAGTGAGGCAGAGCAATGTCGAATTTTATCCAGAGAGCCAACACGAGTTGACAGACAGTAGCTCGACTTGGCAGCTCGACCCGGGATGAGTTCCATTACTAAATCAGTTTAAGAGCATTACAGCTCGACAGACGAAGACACGAGTTACCAACACAACTCGAGTTAAATTCTTGCACTGATGCAGGAAATAAATCAGTTCAAGTAGAGGAGAGATGAATCATTTGGAGAGGCTTGGGAAAGATTTACTGATGCACTGAGGAGATGCCCTCAGCATGGATTCAAGATGTCTCAGCTCATCAGTGTCTTTTATAATGGCCTCGACAATAAATCAAAAGTGTTAGTAGATGCATCAGTTGGAGGAACAATTTTTGGAAAGATGTCAAATGTCATAGAGATGTTGTTCGATGATATCTCTATGAACTCTAGAAATTGGCCATCGGAAAGGATTCAAGGAACCTACATACTTGGGAAGATTGCTAAGGTTGAAGAGAAGTTTTCTAAGGCTGATAAGAATGATAAAGTTGTCTCTCAGTTGGAGCAAATGAACAAGCACCTGGTTACTCTGATATCAGGTAACAGTGGGGGAGGCAACCAAGGGCCTTCAAATGGTGATGTAGTGTTGAACATTCAAGAAGTTGAGGATGCAAATTGGGCTATGGGGCAGAGTCTCCAAGGTTCAAGAGCACCTCATAATTAGCAAGAGAATAGGTACCACAAAGGAATTCCAACCATCGGAATAATCAAGGGGAATGTTCTAGCAATCAAGGAGGTCCTAGCAGTCAAGGAAACTGGCTGAACCAGAGGCATGAGAACTTCGCTTATTCAAATCCGAATAATGCAGTTCCATACCCTCCAAATTTTGATCATGGAGCCAAGACTGAAGAATAAAGAGCTAGTATTGATGAAGTGTTGGCCAGGTATATGAAAAAATTGATGGAGATATTGACAAGATCAACAATTGCATTGTACTCATGGATTCGAATATGACAAAGCAGCATGAAAAAGTCAATAAGCAGTTGCAGAGTCTCACATATTCTATGGGTTAGATATCAACTATGGTAAATCAGCAGCAACAACAAATTTAGAAAAGGGAAGTTTCCTTCAGATACAGAAATCAACCCGAAGGAGAGTGCAAATGCGATCGCTTCGGGGTTCAAAAAGCAAAGTAAAGGTCAAGAACTGATGCAGGACATAATAGAAATAAGGCAGGATGGAACAGAAGAAGAGCAAGGCCGCTCGGCCACTAGCTCGGCACTTGTTCAAGCCGAGCCAGGATTGGAGGGTGACCAAATCGAGCCAAGCAGTGATCCTACAAATCAGACAGAGCTTCAGGGAGCAGTTCAACCCCAGCTCGATACAAGTTCACCTCTGGGGTTCCCTGCACGTCCAAGTTCTGTAGTGAACCAATCTGATCAAGCTATTGCAGATAAAAAATGACAGCAAGCAAAGAGGTTGAGAGAAATGAAAGAGGTATTCGAGAGAGATAGTTTGGGACTTCTAAAAACAAAGGTACCACTTCCGTTTCCTCAAAGGCAGTTGTCAAAGAGCCTTGATGAGAAGTTTAGAAAGTTTGCTAAGGTTAGGAGGGATGTCCAAGTCACTATTCCCTTTTCAGAGGCATTAGATCAGATGCCACATTACGCAAGGTTAATCAAGGAGCTTATTTCCAAGAAAAGAAAGTTGAACAGTGTGGAGACAGTGAGTTTGACAGAGAACTGCAGTTCTATTATACAGAGAAAGTTACCTGAAAAGTTGAAGGATCCTGGTAGCTTCATCATTCCTTGTAAGATAGGAAAAGGACCTACAAGGAAAGCTTTGTGTGATCTTGGAGCCAGTATAAACTTGATGCCCTTTTCAGTCTCCAAAAAGCTTGGTTTGGGGGAGCTGAAGCCTACATCAGTGGCTTTACAGTTAGCAGACAGATCATTGACTTACCCCGAGGGGGTTGTCGAAGATGTACTGGTGAAAGTGTTTAACTTGATATTTCCGGTTGACTTCTTGGTCATTAATATGGAGGATGACATGGATAGAGCACCTCTAATCTTAGGACGTCCATTTCTTGCAACAGGACGAGCTCAGATAGATGTTTTTAAAGGAGAGTTGAAGCTGAGGGCCAGTGATAAAGAAATTGTTTTCTCTTTAAATAAGGAGATGCAGTGGACAACAGATAAGCAGCAATGTAAGTCTGTGGAAGTAGTGGACACAGAGTGTGATAAGAACTTTGCCTTGTCTGATGCAGAATTTGAAAGTTTGACTAACAGTGCATGTATTGACTACCTTGAGAAGTTGCTTGCATTAGGTGATGCAAGGGATGAACAAAGAAGGAGGCTGCTGATAAGGTGAATCACAATAAGAAGGCTACTGTCGAAGAGGCGATACAACCTGAAACCAAGAAGGAGTATGAGGACAAAAGAGATGAAGTGGTAGAGGGGATCGCAGAAGCAAGCGGATCTCTTACTTTTCCTATTACTAACTCTGATATTATGTTTGATAACATTTTGGTTGCAGAAAACATGGATGATCCATATTTGAAACCTCCAGACTTACCTCCGAATTTTCCTTCTTATATGGGTGTTGAACATTCTAACTTGTTTGATCCTTGTTTGGATACACTGGATCTTGTTGCGGTGACAAAGAAAGGTGAGGTGGTTGGAGTTGACAATGATAGAGGAAAGACGTACTTGAAGGTACGAATGCGAGAGGACTATGCTCCAAGTTAGTAGTCCGAAAGAGGTATCCGTCGTGACTCTTTGACGTTAAATGAGAGCGCCTGTTGGGGGCTGACCCTCCAGTTTTTTAATTGCTTTATTGAGTCGATGTCGATGTAGGAATTTAATTAAGTATTGCTCTACTAAGGTATATACTTCTTTTTAAACTTAGGGGGGTACGTATATACCTGCGTCTTGCTACACCAAAGTAGAGTTGCTTCATTTTGTTGTGTGCTTGGATAATTAATTTTTTGTGATTTTTCAGTATTTTCGATTCACTTGATTATATTGAGTTTTTGATTTTTTGTGATTGTCCAGGTATGTGTTGTTAGTTTATTTTTGTTGCATGTTAATCCTAGTATCAGTTTGGTTATATTTGGGTTCTTGAGGATGATAGTTGGATCTTTCTAAGCACTTGATTGAATTGAATTTGTGATTAATTAATAATGTGGTGTGTGATACATTGTATGGTGATAATCTAGCGAGATATACATTTGGATGTTGGAATACTTAAGATTATTACATGTATTAAAATTGATTCATAAGCCTATGTAGGAGTGCTCATTATTCTGTTAAACCCATGTGAGATTTGAGCTTCTAAGAATCATAAAAATTACACATGATTGGTTTTATTCTTGAGAGTATCGTTCACATGCATGTATTATAGAACTTGATTTTTAATCTACTTGAGGCTAGATGATTGATTAGATGATGGGAAATGATCTTAGGCCATTTTGTTCTTATTTGAGTCATTGGCCAAATGATTATCCTACCTTATTATATAATCCATAGTTTCCCATTTGAGCCTTTAAGCCTTATTCATTGAAAACCTATAAAGATATCCAATTTAATCCTTTAAAAGTTTTTAAATACCTATCCTAGTAGAGAATGAAGGAGTCAGATTGGTGATGTGTAAAAAACTGAAAAGATGAATGCTGGCGGAAAGTGATTGAAGTTGTAGAATAGTTAAAACTTGTAAAAAGGTGGGGTAGTATTTAAAACTGGTACCTTATTTAAAAGAAAAAAAGAGACATGATAGGAAGACATTGGTTTTGTGGTAAGGGAGGACTGAAATGCTGAAAAGAGATGGAAAGAGAAAAAAAGAAGGAGATTGATTTTGTCAAGTATATGTGTTGAGAATATCTCTACTGTTGATTCTCTACTAGTGATCGAGTCACTTATCCATATTTGTGTACACTTGTCCAAAGAACCAAAGTTACAATCCTTAGCAAGTCTTTTGTGATCCCATTGTTAAGTCATTCAAGTTAGTGAAGAGTCTAGATAATTGTCAAGTTTATGGTTACGCGTGCATGTGAATTGATTTGAGTGCATACTTTTGAGCCATTGAAATGTACATCTCACACTTGAGCGATTAGTATAAATATTATCCATGAGAATGGATGATGAGCAGTCTAAAATGGGATGTGACCAATTGGAAGTGTGTGTTTCAATTGATAGAATTTTGGCATTTGAGTATATTATCTTGGTTTGGGTTTATGTGATCCCTTATTTGCTGTAGAATTTCAACTCTCATCTCTCTCTTGTTTTGAATTCGTTGTTCGGGGACGAACAACATGGTAGTTTGGGGAGTTGATGAGAGTGGAAATTTATGTCTTTTTGGTCTCACAATACACTCTTTTTTGTTATGATAAGGTTGTATAATTGTGTGGAGTTACGTGGTTTACGTATTTTGCATGATTATGGTGCTACTAAGGTGTTTTGTTGAGTTTTGAAGGTTAAAACAGGTTACAATGAAGCAGAACCGAAGACGAGCAAGAAACGAGTGGAAATGAGGCTTACTCGAGTTGCAAGGGACAGCTCGACCTAGCAAGTCGAGTCTTGCTGGGCACCGTAGGAGGTCAGAATTGATTAGACGTGCAACATGACTTGTCATATGCAACACGACTTGTAGTTCGAGTCGTGTTGCCTCTGAAGCAAGCCGTGCAACAAGTCGAGTGAGACAGAGCAGCGTCGAATTTTATCCAGAGAGCCAACATGAGTTGACAGGCAGTATCTCAACTTGACAGCTCGACCCAGGTTGAATTCCGTGGCTAAATCAGTTTCAGAGCATTGTAGCTCGACTTGACAGGCGAAGACACGAGTTACCAACATGACTCGAGTTGGGTTTACTCGGATTGCACTTCAAGGCAACTTGAGTTGTGTGGCAACTCGAGTTGGGCATCTCAACTCGTGTTGCGTTAGTTTGGGCCATAAATCGAGATTTTCAATGTCCTGTGCGTGACAACGTGGAAAAATAGCCCAAGGGAGTCAGATTCGTAGCCCATGATATAAATAGGGATCAGAACACCTGGAGTGAGGGACAGATCATTCACAACAGAAACACATCGTAAAATCACGAATCACCCATCCATCCACCCACACACATCAGGTTTCATCCACCCATCCATTCATTCGGTCCAGAGGAGGATTCCAGTGTAGTTGAGAGAGCAATCCGATCGGAGAGACGGAGGGAGAACTTAAATCATGCATTAGGGTTTCGTATTCTTTTCTTAATTTCTTCTTTTGTTGATTTTAATATGAAATTGTCTGCCATGAGGATTGTTTGTAATCTCATGGGTTAAGTACTTTTACAGTTCTAGGGATTGAAGGTTAAGGTAGTTAATTTGGAAACCTAGACAATTATTGTGAATTCATGCTGTTGATGGTTCTTGTTTATTCAATTTATTCAAACTATATTATATGTTTGTAACGTCTTCATAACATACTATTGATGGATGCTTAGTATGTTGTGTTAGCTTGTGTGCATACGTACTTAATATTGTCTATTTACTAGAGATTATAGTAGTTTGTCCGTGAACACGATAATTCTAAAGGCTGGTAAATAAGATACTTGATATTCTTAGTGGAACAATGCAATTAAGAATTCAAGTAGGAAGTGAATAGGATTGAGTAGTACTTTCAGAGAATATATGTTAATCAAACTGTCCATCTGGAGGTTTCTTAAGTTTGCCTTATTAGTATCTAGGAAGGAGGTTTAAAACTGTTCACGCATCTTTTGATTTTAACTGAATAATACTTTTAACTTGAAATCGAATCATATTTGATGAGTTAATAGTGCTAGGTGATGTATTTCCATTGTAATAACATGAATGAACAATAAGACGTCTAGAAATCCAAATCAATTGCACTATACCTGATATCTTAGAGCTGTTACTTCTCTCTTAATTTCATCTTGAATAATTCTTCATTTACTTTTATTTATTAAGTCATTAATTATTTCAGCACTTTAGTTGTTAATTAAATTCAAACACTTGGAAATTGGTTACAACAATTCAAGTTAAATAGTAATATAAATTTAATAGATAATTAACTGTCTCAGTGGGAACGATATTTAACTGGAATAATTGCCATTATAATTAATATCTCTATACTTGGGGGTTTTAATTTAAGTGCGCGAAATATGCCTAACAACGACCCACCATACCAGTCAAATGATAAGTTAAGTTATTTTTGTAGCATGGGCTGTTTGAAAGGCTGACTTTAGGTGGATTTGTTTGTGGGATAAAGAACGTTGGCCCATGGGCCTAACTCATTTTATTATACTAATAAAAAAATAAGTTTTAAATATATCTACTATTCTTTCTATCCCACAAAATGCTTCATGCTTTTATCATTTGTTTGTCTTACAAAATATTTCAAAATCTAAATAAAGAAATATCACTTTATCTAACAACATTAAAAATTGATTTAATTTCAAGTTAGCTACTTATTTTTTACACATATATCATTACTTTGTACTTTATTATTACCTAACTAAAAAATTACAATATATTCAAAAATTAACAAAATTGATAAAAAAGAATAACTGTGAAGCGTATTGTGAGAGGAAAGAAATATATCAATTAATTGATCCATGATTAATAAAAAATTATTTTTATGCAAAATCATGTGGGTTGTGAGAGGAAAGAAATATATCAATTAATTGATCCATGATTAATAAAAAATTATTTTTATGCAAAATCATGTGGGTGGACTATTAGTGGTACGGATCATTGCGGAGATGATTAAACTAAAAGGTCAAATACGGCTTATTATTATGCTGCTACTTGCGGGGCGGGTCAGGGATTTGTGTGGGATTTTTAAAGGGAGACAGAATTTTCCAGCAAACTTGAGACAAATTTATAGTTTTGTACATGAATGTATGCCATTATTGAAACAATTATATAGTACCTTGCTTTTGTTATAAGGTACGTAAACAGATTTGCAATTATTAATTAATAACTACTCCGTGTAATTAGGACTTACAAAGTTAAGTTGTCGACTTAAATTAGTACTTCATAGATCATTTTATCAATTTATAGCAATCTCCAACTTAAGTTATATATTACTCCATAATTAAAGAAGGATAAATATAAGCAAATTAAATTGATCCATGAGTTGTTATGGTAAGTTTTAAATAATTAAAAATAATCAAAGATTAAATTACCCTTTTAACAAATAAAATAATATATTAATTAAAATTTAGATGAGAATCTATTATATTAATTAAACTAATGAGATGCATTAATTGTTTTACTTTTCTTATAAAATAATATTAATTATAATATAAATATTAATCTATATCTAATTTATTATTATTAATATATATATATATATATTAATATTTAAAATATATATGGGTTTATAATTATTAGTAAATAATTATATTTATAATTTAATAATTAAATTCTTCATTAGTTATATTTATAAACTAATAATTATATACACTTATATTTTAAATATATATCTTTATCTACATTAAATTTTAATTAATAACTAAAATATACTAATAGACAATAATTATGGGGATTTAACATGAAATATATTTAATATAAAAACACTCTTATTGTTCATATTTATAAAATGTGTAAACAACATAAAAATAAAAAACTCTCACACCTACAAAACAACAACAACAACAATAATAATAATAATAATAAAAATAAAAATTTAACATGTAAAAATTTACAATTCTACATAAAAACAATAAAATTATCATATGTAACATAATAAATAAAGATTTTTTTTTAAAAAAAGCTCACGATAATAATAAGAGAAAAAAAATAAAGTTCTCATGAAAAATAAAATTAATTAATTAAATTAATAAATTGCATACAGTAAATTCTTTAAAATCGAAATATACATGGGAAAAAAATTTATGCCGGAAGTAAAATATACGCAGGAGAAAAATATTTGTGACCTTAATTATATGCAGTGAAAATTAAATATTTTTTATTAATATTTTATATTAGATTTAAAATAATTATTCGTATTTATCTTAAAATAATTATGTATTTATCTACATTAAGTATTAATTAAGAATTAAATTTAATTATTTGATAATATTTATAAATCCTAAAATAAAAATATGTATTTATCTTTATTAAATTATAATTATTAATTAATAATTAAAATAATTGAGAAAAATTGTGGAGATGACACCTCATCAAAATTAACATCACCTTTAGTATATTAAATATATATAAATAAATAAATATATATATAATTAAATTAACAATTATATATCTTATTTTATGTATACTAATTGTGAATATGCTACTATAAATAACTTTTATGATTATGATGTGTTGCAACGTGGTTAATCATTATATTTTTATATATTTTATTTTAATATTACATATATAATATTCCAAGTTTTATTTTTTATTATTATATATTAATATTTAATATTATATCACTATTATACATCTAAAAAATATTTAATTAATTATTTCAAGAAGATAATTATTTAAATATTATAATATATTGAGATCCAGTGAGCTGTTATATGAACCGAGCGAGCTCAAGTAGTGGGTACTCGAGATTGGGTAGAGTAATTATCGATCCAAGCTCGACTCGTTAAAGAAATGATCCTAAGAATGAGTTCGAGTTCACTCGAGTAATTTTTGAGCCGAGTCGAGCTCGATTGGACTCGATAAGTAAAATGAGTCAAGTTTATTAAAAAGGGAAAATGGAGACCTTTGATTGTGACGTCTAAAATAGTAAAATGGGGACCTTTCGGTGGGACGGAGAGAGTAGTAATTATATAAATTAATAATTTAACTAAAATATTTAATTAACAAAAATATTATGTTCATAATAATAATAAAATATATTTAACTAATTTAATTAAAGATAAAGTATACTAATAAATTAGTGTAGCACAAGAGAAAAATTATATATATATATATATATATATATATATATATATATATATATATATATATATATATATATATATCCATGGGAATATATTATACTATACATTTATTTTTGGTAAAGATTAATAGTAATAAGATTACTCTAATTGAGTCGTGAAAATAGACTAAATTATTAAGAGGAAAAGATTCCAATTAATCAATATAATTACCCTAATTAATAGCCATAGAAATATAATCATCCATAATTTAATTGATAACCGTGAAACACAATCATTCATAATTTAATTTAATTTTTTTTATTGTATGTATAGAGTAATATATAAAAGAAAGAATTATAAAATGATATTTTATAATATTGTAAGTTTATCTTTGGTGATTTAATTTATTATGGATGATGTCATTGAAGGAACTTAAAATGAGGATAGAAGAAATCTTATGAACCAACTATTTGAAGATAGCATGATGGAAGAAGAGGTGGGAAATCTTATGAATTTAATATCTTTTAATATTTATATTTAAAATTTAAAATTATATTCATTTCAAACTAATTTTAAATTTAATAACACTACAAAAATACTGATTTTTTTTTACCAAAGGAATATTTCGTAAAAGCCTTAATTTCATTGTTAAATTAATTTACTAAAGGAATCCGTTGGTAAATTTTCGTTGGTAAAGTGAATGTTGGTAAATTTTTAGCAACAAAAATTCAATTCCGTTGGTAATTTATATAAAGATTTCCTTGGTAATCCGTTGGTAATTACCAACGGATTGAATCCGTTAGTAAAATAGATAATAAATCCATTGACATTCCGTTGCTAAAAGAAAATATTATTTTTGTTGCTAATCTGCCGGTAATTACGAACCGATTGAATTCCGTTGGTAAATTCCATTATTAAAAAATTATTTTTTTGTAGTGTAATTCGTCTATGCCTTTTTTATATTAATTAAAATTAATTTTAAATATAATATATATATAATTTAATAAATCGTCCATGTTTTTTTTTTCATTTTTGAATAAATAATTATTAGTTAAAATTAATTTTAAATATAATATATATAATATAAAAGACACAAAAAGAATAAAAATAGTAATAATAAGATAAGATATTCAAATAATCTAAATTAGTTATAATTTATTTATGGAAGAAAATTAATTAACCTAATTAATGAACTCAAATAACCTAAATTAATAATAAGGATATAATAGTAATTGGACCTTGATAAAATGCTATTGATTGAATTAAATTGATCCAAATATCAAGGTCCATTAAAGAATTCTTAATGGGCCGCGTAATTCATTTTCAATCTACCTTTTCAACCGTTATAGTCAATCATTCTCTTTGTATTAATAATGGACTTATAGCAGCGCGATTAAACTCTTACAATCTAATCTTAATACATCCATTTTGCAGTTTGCTTTTGATTATACTCTCTTCATTCTCCTTAATGACATGACAGGAGAAAAGAATTTGGAGCACTTTCTATAATTCAATATTTTTTCTAACGTGTTTTTATAACTTTCATATGTCATAGATTTTGGGATTCCATCTTCTCTCTTCCTTCTATTCTCACGTTACATTTTATTTATTTATTTTTTCCAAACTTTCTATAATTAATTTTTTTTATTTTTACTATAATATTTATTATTGAATTTAATTACTAATAAATTCATATATTACTTCTGATTTTTACGTTTCCCCTTTTTTTTTCTCTTTATAACTTTCTATAATTAAATTTTTTTTATTCTTTTTCTTTAATTATTTATGTATGTGCTAATTTCAATCCATTAGAAGTTAATTTTCATAGAATATTTAGGGATAATTAAATTTTCTTTATTTTTACTATAATATTTATTATTGAATTTAATTACTAATCAATTCATATATTACGTTTCCCTTCTCTTTTTTTTTTTCTCTTCATAACTTTCTATAATTAAATTTTCATTATTCTTTTTCTTTAATTATTTATGTATGTGCTAATTTCAATCCATTAGAAGTTAATTTTCATAGAATATTTAGGGAAATGTAATCTCCTTTAATAATTTCAATTAATTAGTATTTATTATGGCGTGCCTATATAAACGCATGATCACACAGATTTTTGTATTGCATCCAAATTATTTTTGTTTATTTTATATGTTGATGTTGATTTCAATCATTTTTCATATATACGTTCTTTCATATATATATATATATAGTCATATGAGGATTTATATATTATTTACATTTAGGTTTATGTATTTAGTACTTTATACATGTTCATATCATTTAAATAGTTTGAACCTGTTATGCTGTTAATTTTTTTTTTTTATTATGAATCTCTCATCTAATCATATTTTATTTAATTTTCTCTTGGAAATGCGATTCTATCACTCATCACAATAAATATTTTATTACAATTTTTTTTAAAGTTTCACTCTCATATTTATGTTTGAGTATTCTCTATTTTTCTCACATTACTTGCATATATAATTTTTTATATTTTTATGCAGGTTGTGGAGTTTTGATTTGCATTGAAGCTATTACGATGATGGTCTCATAACATGTGGATCGTGGATCATGGGAGTAAATATTTGAAATAACAAAATTTATTTGCAATGATGTTTCTACCAAATATGTTACCTTAATATTAAATCTCTGTTTATAGTTATAATACAGAGTGCAATATTTTTTGTAAGTGATAACTTTGAATTTGTATAACACTTATCATAAATTTAAAAGATTACCTGTATTATTTGTTTTTATTTTTTAATTTTTTTAATATACTGTTTTGATTTTTTTAATATTTTTAATATACTATTTCCAATGATTTCTTTGAATTATTATTTATTCAAGAATTTATATCTTTAAAATTATATTAAATTGTTTCAAATTTTCAATGTTATACAATTATTTTTAAAAAGCAACCGTGATATATTAGAAGATCTTCTTAATGTGATGATTTATTAATTATTATTATAGTTCAAATATATGTTTTTATTTTTATAATATTCTTTGTGTGTGCAAACTTTTGTACATTGTATGTTATTTGAAAAAATATTTGTAAACAACATTAATTTGTTAGATATTTTAGGAGCATAATTTAATTCAAAACATATTTAAGCAATATTTGTTGAATTTAATAATAATAATAATGACAACGAAGACGATATTGACCCATGATTAAGAAATTAGTTTTATTGGTAAAATTTGAAATTAGTCCTTGTCACTAATAAGAAATAAGTCCCATATGTTTTCAATAATATTACTAATTCTGTAATGTTGATTTCTCCTTGACATTTACGTAAATTAGTTTGAAAAATGGTTTTATAAAATATATAAAATGTTTTTATAAAATATATGCTTTGTGTCTTAAATAAGAGTAATATAATTTTGATAGGTTAAGATACCTAATTAATTAAAACAAGAGAGAGCATTTAAGTTGAAAGTATTTATAATTTTAGCATACTATAACACGATATGTTTATTATTATTTTTAATATAAGCAAGGATTTTGAACTTTCCAATTATTAATTCAAGTTAAATATTGATGTTTGGATTATAATTTTTGGAAATATAAATTAGAGGTTAGAGCTATATAATTGAACAAGATTATAATGAGAGGCTTTAAACCTACATAAATTTTAATACATTTAAATAAAATAAATCATTATGAGCATTTCTTTTTTATTTTCAAGTTAAGGCCCTGTGAATTCGAATTAATTGAATTAATATTTTTTCTTTATACTCCCCCGTATCTCAATAGTGTGCACCATTTCCTTTGTATGGAGATAAAAAAATATCACAATTTTTATGGGTTATATGATATTTGGCAAAGATTTTTGTGAGATTGTCTCATGTAAATTCCATGAAACGATAAAAAGTGATAACATCATAAATGAAAAGTGATACTCAATCGATGATGAGTAATAATGGTGCAGTGAATTATTTTATGAATAATTTATAGTATAAATAAAAGGGATAACGAAAGTGATAACTAATTACGAAAGCGTAAAATGGTCTCACCGTGAGATTGTCTCACACAAGACTTGCCCTTGATATTTCTTGGTAATAAATAAATAATAAAATATATTAGGTTTATTGGGTATGAATAATTTTTTTCAGTAAATTAAGTGTATGAAGAAGTAAAATAGTTTTACCATGAGATGGTCTCACACAAGACTTACCTTGGATATTTCTTGGTAATAAATAAATAATAAAATATATTAGGTTTATTGGGTACGAATGATTTTTTCTGTAACTTAAGTGTACATGAGAAAGAGTGATTGTTTTGACTTTGACAATAACTTTTGTGATATCGTCTCACGTTAGGGCTTATGTGAGACTGATATAAAGTAATAACTTTTGTAATGAAACGTGATACTCAATTAATGAAAAATGATAATGCTATTTCATGAACAATTTACAGTATAAATGAAAATTGATAACATTTTATAGCGAAGATGATAACTAATAACGAAAACATAAAATGATCTCACCGTGAGATTGTCTCACATAAGACTTGCCCTTTAACTTTTTGCCTCTTTAAGAGGTGAAAACTTTTGTGCAACAATTCAAAATAAGAATGATGAAAACTATTATAAGACGGGGAGAGTAATTAATTTTAATAAATCTGTAAAAAAAAGGTTATCCTAAGCATTGCACTATTTTAAAAATATAGTCTAGATTTTTTTATAATAATTTAAAAAAATTATATGGGGTGGCTATTTGCACCCCCAATCTACTAAATGAAGCCCAATTACTAGATACACCCTATTAAAATTACAATAAATAACTTTCAATCACTAAACATACCCAATGCTTTACCATTTTACCCTTTTAATTAAAATTAAATATATGATATAATTTTTATAAATAAATCCCTTAAATTCATACGACATAAGAATTTGAAGCTCCAGAATATCACCTCGCGAGAGATTTCATAGCAAGTCGCCGGAATTATCAACGAGATTAGCTTTTTTGAAGTTACACTAATGTTTAGATTTGTTTACATGTTTTGTTAAATATGTTAGTTTGTCATTCGCAGAAGAAAATTCTATAAAAATGCCAAATACATTCGGAAATATAAGAAGTTAATAAACCGATAAGAGCAGCCGATAATTCCTTCCACTTCAAAATGGCCTTCAGAGGTGTATATTTATTCTTGATTCAATTTGTGATCATCTCTTTTTTTTTCGTTGAATTCATCATTGTGATACGATTGGTGGATATTATTACAACAATCCTTCTATTTGCTTTTCTCATTTTGAATTCATAAGAGATTTTTTTGGTCAAATTGAAACAGATGAAGGGTGAGAAAAAGCAAGAAGAATACACTAAGTCTTCAGAAGTTGTACGAGAAGAAGCGGGAGGAGGCTGAAAAGGCTAGAGAGGAGGAAGAAGCAATGATTCAGGAAAAGAATGAAGAGAGAGAGTGAGAGAGAGCTGAAGCAAGAAGGAAAGATTTGAAGGGAAATTGTTTAAGAAGACGAGGTCTGTAATGAAATACAGAATTGAACATCTTTTGGAAACAATTCTATGTTCAACAATTTAGTTTATACATGTTTAATCTAACTTTGGTCTTTGATCTTTGTAGTTTTACGGGCTGAAATTCAAGGTTCGTCTTCTTTGAGTAGTGTTTAGAGTTTAACAATGAGGTGCATTTAGAAATCTAATTGGGTGCATTTAGTATTTTAATTGGGCTCTGTATTCATAATTAATTTTATTTTATTTTATTATTTATATAAGGATATTTACGTCTTTTCACATGAGATATATTTTAAATCTATAAATAATGAGGTTCGTTTAGTAAATTATATATGTTAGATTTGATTCTTTTACTCTTAATATTTTTTTAAGTATATTAATAAATTATCTTATTTATAGTGTATGAGGCATATTATTGGTGATTCATATAATTTAAATTTATTTATTTATTTATTAAAACTCTACTGTATTATTTGGTAGATAATTTGTTTACATATAATTGACTCTAATTTTATAGTTTTGCATCTGAATTATATTGACTTGCGTTGTACATTTCAAATGTTAATAGTTGTTGTTCTATACATTTGTACTTATAGGTTGTGCCGTTGTCCTTAATTGGTTACGTTACATATTTGTTTTAATTATGAGTGGATGATTTGATGTCATCTTTTGTTTTCATATCCATATTTATCACATTAGTTTCTATGTAGAATTGGTGACATATAATTTCCAAGCAAAGTATTAATAGCTTGGTTTTACGTTTTGATGATAGGTTGAATTAACAACTGGATGAAGAAAAAAAAAGTCAGTTTGCTGAATCAATTCGGTTAGCTCGCATGCTAATTGGTATCAAATGAAAAACCTCGATTATATATATATTTTTTCTTCAATACATTATTTTTTTGGAATAATCATGTTGGTCTAATGAAATTCGAGCTTTTTGACATTTCTACTGTCAGACTAAATATAATTGCTCATGAAAGATAATTTAAAAAAATAATCAGGTCGGTCTAATGAAGTTCGGGCTTTTCTGAATATAATTGTTGATGATTAAAGATAATTTAAAATGAGTTAAAATTGCTCATGAAAATATGATAAATTACGTACATGTAAATTTTACGATATAAAACTTATGAAAATTTATGTTATAATATAATATACTTCATAATAAATTCGACAATATATAAAATAATAAATAAATTAAATTTAAATATAATTCTTTAACATAAATTTAAAATACAAAATTAATGTTAAACAATCAAATAATTTAATTAATTAATCCCGTGCATCGCACGGGTTCAATACTAGTTGTATATTAATATGGAGTAAGTGTATGTTCTTGAAATGTTTATACTACCTCCATCCACTCCAAATATGATCATTTAGGATTAGGAAATATTATTATTTTATATGAAGCGAGTATATTTATATTAATAATGATTGATGAATCATATACGAGTCCTTTTATGAAAAAGAAAAAATTGATATTTTTGGAATTGACATTGATCAAAATGATAAAATGTAGATTTTTGGAATGGATGGATGGAATATCTGGATTCCATAAATTTATGGATTAAAATTGATACTCTCTTCGCTCCACACACTTTTTATTTTCGTTTGTCTCACAAAGAAAACATCACATGAACAGAGGCGGATTCAGTATAGGTATATAGGGTACAGTTGAGCCCAAATTAAAAAAATAATACTTATATATATAGTATGTTGTAACTATGCTTGGCTGTAGTTTAGTGGTTAGAGCGCATATCTCAACGCCTGAGAGACTAGGGTTCTCAAACCTTGGCTTTGGCTGCTACAATCTTCTTTCCTTTTCTATTTATTCTTTTTTTATATTTAAATAAATTTACATTCAATTTATTATTAGTGCAAGTTATTACTGATATATGAACATGCAATAACATAACATATTTTCCGGAAACACGAAGATTAATCTGATTCATTAGAGGAATTAAACTCACAATTCTCATGATTAAGCAAACTCAGTTGATCTTAATCTTACACTTTTCTTTTGGACACCCTAACCCTCAAGCCTTGTCTAGCTTGAAGTATTACAGAATTACTAGGAACCACTGGATGACCCTCCACAAGTTGGATGTCATAACCATGTATGATTGTAGCAGCCACCATTTTCATCTGCACAAATGCCATGTCTTTCCCCACACACGTCCTCGGCCCGACATTGAACGCCGGAAACTTGTACGACGGCTCGTGCTTGATCCCTCCAGCCGCAGTGATCCATCTCTCCGGCTTGAATTCCAAGCAGTCTTTCCCCCAGACGCTCTCCATCCTTCCTACCGAATAGTACGAAAATATAATCTTGGTATTCGGGTGAACGTAATGACCGCTGGGAAGGACGTCGGGCTGAATCGGAGATTTGTGCTGAAAGGCTAAAGGAGGGTACAGCCTGAGGGACTCACACAAGGCTCCATGGAGGTATATAAGCTCCCCTGTCTCTTCCACATTCATCAACACCCTACCTTCCTTCACATCCAACTTTGACTGAATCTCTTGTCGGATTTTGCCCTGTGCGGTAGGGTTCACAGCAACCAGCCAGAAGAGCCACGTGAGGCACGTGCTGGTGGTGTCGCTGCCGGCGAAAACCAAGCTCAACGCCGTGTCTTTCAAGAAATCTTCCAGATTTCCCCGAGTAGCCACGTTTTTTTTGTGGTGGTAAACATCTTTGAAAGCTTTTAAGACATCATTATTTTCTTGGATGTTAGTTATTTTAGGGTAGAAGAATTCATCAAAGGCCTTGGAAGCTTCGGCCACTTTCCTCTGACCACCAACGTTAAGCCAGCTTAGAAGCTTCCAGATGGGCTCAGGGATGATGTGTCGGTGCAACAGGGGCACCGTCACGTATCCGAAGGCCTTCTCGCAGGGAATGAATGGCATCTCAACACACAAACTGCATGGATCAAACCCCATCACTAGATTGCAAACGTTGTCGAAAGTGAACCTCTGGAACACATCCTGCAGATCAAAATCACACCCCTGTTCGGAGAAATTATCAAGAACAGGGAGAAGCCCTGTTCGAAGTTTGTTCGAAACAGTGGTGTGTAGGTTAGCCAAAAATGTTGCATGATTCATGAGTGAAAGAGTGGTTCTCCTTTGAATCTCCCACAGCTGGGAATCGACATTGAAGATGCCATCACCCAAGATTCGGAAGATCTTCCTGAATTGAGGGCCCTTGGGATAGTTGGAGAAGTTCTTGCTGAAAACATGGTGGATATTGGCAGGATCAGAGGTAAGCAGCAAGTCAATGTTGCAGAAGCAGGGGCCTTTCACCAACTTGGTGCCTCCACTTTCGTTTAAGACCTGTGTTGCAAAATCATGCAGCCCTCGCCGGAGATTCTGAAGAATCCCCGGCAGCTGTCCGAGAAGGGGCCAGTTCGTGGCCTCTGACCTCGTCTGGCCCCTTCTACATACAGAGTACAGAACATATAGAAACAGAGGGATACTAAGTAACAGAATTGCGGGATGTAGGTTGAAAATGGCCATTAAACCTACAATATTAAGAGATGATAATGTGTTCATCTTGTGCTATTTTGAGACACATAATGATCACGATGAAACACAGAATGGTATATATAAAGAAAAAAGAAGTACTTATTATCTTTCAAGTGAGCTTGCAGCTACCTTTGACATGGATTTAACTCTCTCTATAAGTCATTTAAGACGGACCTTAAATGACACCTCTTGCTTTTAGCCTCTTCCCACCAATCCCAAAATAGGAAGTGAGGGCCTTAATTAATGGTGGGTACAATTGGTGGAATATATTACTGAAGGAGATAGCTTCAAAATTCATATACTAGTTGGAATATGAGAAGAGATCATGAAAACAGTAGACCAATATTAGTGGAGTGAGATATGGGCACACCTACAGACATGCATTAATCAACAAACATATCAGGCTGCTCTTATCCTGACATAGAGCGGTGAAACAATTAATCCTTAAAGTTAATTGAAACATATTTTGCAATTTAATTTCGCAATCAATCTTCATGGAATGGACGCTACTCATAACTCTTATATCTTATAATATGAATAATATGCAAATCACATGATACGACTTATCTCATATTTTTGCAGCTTCAAGTCCAATATAACTAGGATTAATGGTAACTAACGGCTTGTGTTTGGCTCTCTCTCTCTATCGGCTCCATTACAAAGTTACACTACATACATTTTCAAGTATCATAATTAATTTTGACTGCACTAGAATCTCGGATTGAATTTCCTATTTTACATTTGGTGTTTCACAACATAAAAAAAATTAAACCCTACAAATGACCATTAAACATTTGAGTTATATGATAAATTTTGGGTATTGATTATGACACATGATAAAAATCTAATTAATAGAATAGGAGATGAAATATGAAAATGGAATAGGTGATCACATTTGCTTGAATCTTGATTAATTACTCGAGTTACTAATTACAATCTCCATCCCGCTATAATTTACAACTATCGGAGGGTAATCTGATATTTTTAGGTAATGGAGTACTATAGTACATTATGTGTTAGGTAGCATAATATTTTCTAAATGCTAAAACTTGCTTGTTCCCGAGAACACCATACCACCAAATTAATCTCATAGTTTTCGAAAGTTGTATCATTTTGTATTAAAATATGCTCCCTCCGTCCCGGTGTAAGAGGGTCATTTACTTTTTTGCATGTAGATTAATGAGTATTATTATTTAATGTGTAGTGGATAGTTGTATTAGTGAGAGGGTGAGTCCCATATTTTGATTGTATTATAGGGGTTGTGTGGGTCTCATGTGTGTAAAAAAGGAAATGAGACTCTTTGGGTGAGACGACCAAAATGGAAAAATAATCATCTTAAATTGGGACAGAGGGAGTATTAGTATCATTTATTATAAGAACTTGTATCCTTGATTTTCTAAGAAAAAAACTTAATTTTTTTAATAAAATATTTATATTATTCATATTTCAATCGACATTTTCAATGATTTTTTTTTACATTTTTTAAATAAAAGGTATACCCTATAGAATGAAATATTATACTTTTATATATCTTGTACACCCGAGAATATAAGAAATCAACTCTTTTTCAAATTAAAATGTATGTTTTAGTTTACAAAATTGATTTGATGCTTTATATATATATATATATATATATATATATATATAAATTTTATCGTAAGAAGGGATAAAAATAATAACTGTGAAGTTTATTATGAGACGAAATGAATAATTTCTTATTGTTGATATTTCATCTGAGTGATTTTTGTGCTAACCATGTTATCGCATAATTATTCTTTAGCATATTTAAAATAAAATAAAATCTTAAAGATTAATATTTATTTATTCAAAAGAGTACTTCTAATTAATCTTTTTAAAGAGTAATGTTTGATATATTAAAGAGTAATTGATAAATAAGGGTGTAAGAATTTGAAGAGTAATAATAAATCTTCCTAAAGTATAATTTTTCATGTACTATAAACGTGATTCATAAAAACAATGTTCACGTGTGAATTCGGTTTACACGAGTATTTATTTTTCTTTTTTATTTATTTTAAGTTACATTTGATTTGAGTTTAAGTTGATTTATTAATTGTTAATTTATATTTATTTTGTGTTTTGGTTGGATAGATTTAAAGTTTATTTCAAATATATTAATGAATGAAAGAAAATCGATGAAAGAGAATATAGAAAATGAATACTTCCTCCGTCCACTATTAATCTATCCATTTTATCATTTTAGGTCGTCAATTCTTAATCTATCCATTTCCCTTTTTGGACTATGAGACACACACCCTCCACTAATATACAACTACCTATCACACATAAAATAATAATAATCCTTAATCCACATGCAAAAAGTAGATGGATACATTGATGATGATCGGAGAAAGTACAAAATATTAATTGAGGAGAAATAATATATGGTATATGAATAAGGGTCCTTAATATGGTTTGTAGGTATAAATATGAGGGATTTATTGAATTTAAATATAGAATAATAAATCAAAGTCAAACATATTAGAGTATATTTTTTCTCTGTCCGCTGATAATGTATCTTTTTTGTCATTTTGGTCGTTCACTATAAATATATTCTCTTTTTATTTTTAGCAAAAGGGCCCCACACGTGACACATCACTCCCTTCTATAAAATAATAATATTCCTTAACCCACGTAAAAAAAATGGATATGTGGAATAATATTTTGTGATTGAATGTGCAGCCTTCCCAAGAATCGGACCTGGCTGAGTGATATGTGTGGCCTGCAGTCTGCACTATGCATCGTAAAACTAAATAATAATACTTCGTTGTAAGGGGGGTATATTGAATTTGGTAAGGTCATGTTGGCTGACCCGAATTCAACCCGTTCAGAAGGTAATACTCCACTTAAAAATGTTAAATGAGCCATAGGCAGATTTATGGGTTCAAGGCCTAAACGGGCGCACAGCGCATCATTTTAAACGGGTCTTGAAAAGTTAGCACTTAATTCTAATTTTAGCGGAATTCAAACTAAACGGACTATTAATGTATTGCGACAGCAAATAAACATAGTCCCTCCATCCTTTCGAAACAAGATTTTTACTCGTTGATTAATGAATATTATTATTTAATATTTAGTGAGTAGTTATATTAGTGGGAGTATAAGCCCAATATTTTAATTGTATTAGTGAATGTGCGTAGGTCCCATTTGAGTAAAAAAGAAAATGATCATCTTTGAGACGAACGACCAAAATGAAATAAAAACTCTCTTTTAAATGGACGGAGTATATAATCTACAACATAAATAATTCATACACACAACGCATCATTACATTCATTTCTACAGTATTATTTTGGTTAGTAAATAATTATCACAATTTTTCGAGCACATTCATTTTATGGATTGAATCATTGCTGATAAAATATCCATTTTGCTAATTTGATCGCTCATTTTAAAAACATTTGTATCTATTTTTTTCTTTTTGCAAAAGAATCCTACATATACAAATCACTCACTATTAATTAAATTACCTACTTTATATAAAATAATAATCCTCTTTAATTCACGAAAAAAGAAAAATGAGTACGTTGTCGTTGAATGTGCTAGTAATTCATATACTAATGTTATCACATTACAATTTATAACTGTTATACACTAAAATTCATCTAAAAAGTGATATTAATAAACTATATCATTAATAAAATAAATAAGTAAATAAATATATCAATAAACAATATCACTAACCGGCGTGAGGTTGCATGTGGTGGTGGGTTTGAGGGTTGGGGTGGGAAAGAAAAATTAACCATAATTTAATTTTTTTTCACCCACTTCACATTTTACACATTTATTTGACAATTTGTATTTCACACTCATTCATTTATTTGACCAGAAAGTAGAGAGACACTTTGAGCCTATATTGCGGTATATATAATTGTAATTTATAAAATAATAATATTAACGGGCTTGCTGCTGACCGTTGATTGTAGTTTATAAAATAAGGAGTAATATTAACGGGCTTGGCCGTTGATCAATGTAGAAATGGTTAGAAAGTATAATTTTTTTTTAGTTTTTATATAATTAAGGTTATTTTTAATGATAATTTTTTTAATTCATTAATTTTTTAGAGAGAAATATTTTAATAAAATTTACAGGATTTTCAACTTAAATGAGTTTTTTTAAGTGTCAATAGGCATAAGTAACCAAAACTATAAAGCAAATATCAAAACCAACCTTTCGAATACATTCTTTCTTTTTAAAAAAAAAATCTTTAATAGACTATTTTATCCCTCCTCAAAATTAAAATAATTCAAAATACACACCCACTCACCCACCGCCACCTGTCACCACCGATCATCGTCGATCGCCGCACAAATATGATAATCGATACGGGCCTGTATCGACATCCATACTGACTTCGGAATCGATACAGGTCTGTATCGACATTCGAACCTACACCAGAATCGACACAGGGACACATTAAGTATTAGAGTTTGAATAGTAGGAACAAAAGTGTAAAAAAAATTACAAAATTTTTAAAAAAATATGAAACAATATAAGTGTTGGTATTGATATTGAATATTCAAGAATTAATTGAAAAAAAATCCATAAACTTTACTCATATTGCAAATTAATCCTCACATTTAAAAAATTGCAAATTAATTCTCACCTTTAAGTATTGTTACAAAATGCACCCAATTTTTTTTAAAAAAACCAAACTTTTAGTCATAAATTGAGTGTGTTTTTCAACCATACTTAAAGATAAGAATTAATTTGCAATTTCTCATAAGTGTGGGTTAATTTGCAATAGTAGTAAAATTCATGATTTTTCTTGCAATTAATCCAATATTGAATTTTGTGTATTTTTTCAAGAGTTACTTTCTTGTGAGACGGTTTATTTGTGAAACGGGTATAAGACGGGTCAACCCATCACTAAAGTATGCTTATTGTATAAATAAAGTAGACTTATTTATAGTTAAAGTATATCAATAATAAATCAAATTATAACACACTAAAATCATACTTTAATGGATAATCTAATATACTTTAGAAAACATACTTTAACAATTATTAAATATATTTTATCT
The DNA here is from genome assembly GCA_023678885.1 of Pogostemon cablin. NCBI lineage: Eukaryota > Viridiplantae > Streptophyta > Magnoliopsida > Lamiales > Lamiaceae > Pogostemon > Pogostemon cablin. The sequence continues at coordinate 28,575,736 of CM042962.1, forward strand.
AAATAATAGATATACTTTAATACGTCTCACAAATCTAAGTAAGTAAAGTCTCACGAGAGACTTGTCTTTTTGCAATTCTCTTTTTTCTTCTCTTTTTTTTAATTATTTTTTTTATTTTTAAGCAATTACGTACCGGTAAGAACGGGCTTGATTTGGAGTTGAGATAAGCAAACACGAGTCAAAATGGCAACACGTGGCTAGCTGAAATTGCTCCTTTCCAGATGCAAATTAATGGGCCCTGAGATTGCAGCTGCAACTCAAGTGTAGAAGAATTCCCACCTAAGGGGCCTAGTCCAGTTTCTCATAAGCCCATCTGCTGACCGATTGAATTAATTGATGTGGGCCTAATTTAACTTAAGATTTCAGCCCATTTTGGTGTTTGAAAAGGTATATAGTTCAGTTGGCCCACAACCAAATGTTGAGCATTGAAAATCATACGTGGATTGATTAAGATTAGCCAATTATTTAACACCACCGGATTTATGGTGTAAACCTTGTGGTCCTTCCTTTCAATCATATATATCGTATTGTTAGAGTTTTTAAATTAAGAGAACTACATAACTTATAAGAGTTTATGATGTAAATCCGATTTATAAGAAATTAATTCTTAATTTAATCTATAAGTGAGCCTAATTTACATTGTTGAGTACAGTTGGACAATTGGTATTTAAGAAACAGCCGAAACATGGAGAGGGGGACACCATTCTCATTCCCGTATTCATTTTCCATCTCTCGCAACCATCCTTTAAATTCCACCTAATTCCATCTATTTAATAGGAGAGAATTTATTTTATTTTACAATTTTTTTTATTTAATTATGAAATTTTATAAGATGATTTATTTTCTTTTGCTTAAAACTATGTAAAGTTAATAGAACTCCTTTGTAAGATTAGCTCAATGATTGATGTTTGATAATTTAGTTTTTTTGTAATTTTTAATTGGACATTGAGTTATTTCTATCATCGATGTTAATTGGTGGATTTATATGTTTGATTGTGTGATTAATTTAGAATTAGAATTCAATTATACCCTAGAATTATTAGTTGAATTATTTCATTGTACATCTTATGTGCATTATTGTAGAAAAAGATAAAAATACCCTTTTATGCTTAGAATCATTTGATAGGACACCTTGTTGGAAGCTAAGTAGTAAAGATATTAGAGTTTAGGGTTAATATATGAATATATTTTAATTAGCAATAAGGATATACCCACATGAGTATCCTGATTAGTCATTTTATAGTTGGGATAACCAATTCAACAATTTATCGAACCACAGGGAGGTAGGTACTAGTGCTTAAGCAATCTCACATTTTTTGTAATTTTATAGAGACGAATCATCAAAGGGTTGGTTGTGAAACAAGTAAATAACAATAACCAAAGCAAGTAAGCAATGATTAACAAACAAGATAGATAAGTGAAAGGTGGTTTTTCAATTAAGTAAAAGTGAGATTAACAACAATAAAGAAGTGAAAATTCTAGAATAGATGTATCAAATTCATATGAATCATGGGTGTAAACTAAGGGCCAACACTAAGTTCACCTAAACTCCCTCTCGAGATGGATAGGATATGAATCTCAATTAGCTCTACAGATTGGTTCTCACTCAACAATTCCAACTAGGTACTAAGCTTGAAATGAGAGTCCCTTCACAAAATTAATCAACCTCTCGATCAAACCAATCACATGTTCTATCAAAGAGTTCTAAATTCTAAAGGATTTCTCAATCTCTTTACAATTTATAATGCACATGAAGTGTTTGATGAAATGATTCACTCAATTATCCTAAGCATATAATTGATTTCTCAATCTAATAACATATTTAGAACAACTAAATGCACAAACCATCATAAACCTCAAGATCTCAAACATAAATGATAGAAAATCCATTTGCCCAATCAATATATGAATTCAAATACACAAATCCAAAAATTATCCAACAACTCTCATGTTGTTAATCTCACAAGGGAGATTAACCTACCATATTCAAAAGAAAATCAACATAGACATTAAGATCCTTACAAAACATGATGAACAATAAAGTTTCAATACAAAAGCTGGATGAAAACTCCCTTGGATGCCTCCAATGGTGATCTTCTTCTTCCCCTTGCAATTCTCCTTTCTTCCATACTTCTTTTCCTCAAATGGATGGTAGATTTGATGGTGGGATGATGATAGATGGTTTAGATGAAGAATGGATGAAGATGATGGTGTAAAATGAAGGAAATGGTGTGTGATGTGAGTGTGCAACCTCAAACCCACGAAAATCTGTTGAATTATTGAAGTATTGTGTATTTATACCCCTTGGGAAGCTTCTAGAAGGATTCTGATTTTTTGCACCTACACGACCCGTGTAAGGTACACTGGTCGTGTACTGAACACGACCGGCCGTGTGCGGAACAAGGCAATAGGGATGGCCGTGCAGGTGTTTCTGGTGACGGAACTCGGCCAAAGCCTACAGGGCCGTGTTCGGTACACGACTCATGTAGATGTTGGCCGTGTACTGAACACGACCGGCTGTGTTGTTGCAGCCCCTGTTTTTCTTCATTTTGTTTTGGCTCGTTCTCCCTCGTTTCAACTCCGAATTGAGATCCGCTTTTTCCTATGTCTTCCTTTTCGCATCTAGAATCTCTATTTACCTGGAAATCATAAATTTAAGCTCATTCTCATATATTTCCATAAAAACACATAACATCACCAAAATAAACATAATACGGAAAAACTAATACGAAAATACATGTAAAAAGATACTAAAATCTAGATGAAAATATCACTCATCATATCCTCTCATAATGCAAAACAAAAGGATATTAGCATAAAGATTTCCTCTCATGTGTATATATTTTAATTAGGTCTTCACCGCTAATTTATTCATTCAACCATTAATTTTCATTTTCTATGCCTATTGTTTTATGTATCACATATATTCATTTCACAAGATAGTATTTTTACGGGTGTGATTGATAATAAATTCTTTAAGAAAACAATAGCACCATTTATGAGGATAGCAATAGAAACCGAACATTACCTCCAAGCAAATGCTGTATTGATAGTAAGATAGTCCTAACATCGTACTTATCCTATCAAATTAGAAGCACAAGTTTTCATCCATAAACACATTCCTCCATTAAAGAAAGCTTTTTCTCTCAATTTAACTCAAAGCTCAATATACTATTTACATAAAAGGAAGTTAAAGCTCTAATAAACACATCTCATTTATGTCACTGGATGTCATGTGACAACATGAACACATCTCATTTATGTCCCTTTCCTTGTAATGTTTGTTTTGTGTGTAAGTAGGAATAAGAAATCTAAATTTAATTTTAGTAATTGGATTTAGTAAATCCAAATCTATGTTTGTTTTTATGGATTTAAGTAGGGTGGATTTTAAATTTATGTGAAATTAATGCGTAAGATTATGAGTAATGTATGTAAGATTTATATAATACGAGTTTACTAAACCCAAGCTAGAGCGAGGAATGAATTAGATAATTCCAAAGCTGGATTTAAAAATTGTTAGGATAGGTTTAGTTTTACTATTTTCTCCTATGATATCACTCATTCAAAAGAGTTGCACAAAGAAGATATTACACCAAATTTCACAGAGCATGCAGCCCCTCGTTTATTATCATCTCTAATCTATTGTGTTACTTGATACAATTTGTCACCAGCACAAGTTAACATATAAGGATATAAAAAGAGTGAATGAAGTAGCTAATTATTCAACTTGGAACCTTAACTTTGAAACCTCGTTTCATGTGGATCACAACCGAACTTCGTGGACTAATTTGATGAGCTGGTTCCAATACGAAACTAAAATGACGCCACAATTTTCATCCGAACGAACGACATCTCCTTCCCTAGGCAGCTCCTCGACCCTGCATTAAATGCCGAAAACTTGAACGACGGCTCATTCTTGATCCGTCCAGCCTCAGAAATCCACCTTCCTGGCTTGAACTCCAAACAATCTTCACCCCATATAGTTTTCATCCTCCCCATTGAGTAGAATGACAGCAACGTCCTCGTGTTGGGACTTATACGGTGTCTCTTATGAATGCATGCAAAATTGAGCTATACTTTGAACAATTTTGCACACACTATCCTCCTCACCCTCTCTTTCTCACGTATTGAATCTAAAATTGAAATCAAACTGAAGAAAAGAGACAAGGATTTATAGTGGTTCGATCTTAAAGATCTACATCCACTTCTTAAGGAGAGAGATCACTAATATGATGGAATACAAGTTACAACTTCTTGGAGAAGATGATGAACTAAACTTCTAAGAAAACCCTAAACTTATGAACCCAAACTGATGATGATTATTTTTTAATTCTGCTATGCATGTGTTATTCCTTTTATACCACACCGGTGGGTTTCAGCATGCATCAGCAAACTCAGCAACTTCCACGTGATCAGTTGTATTCAGTTACAACTAATTATTTAACCACATAAAGAACTTGCCAAGTCATCAATCCATCAGCTCAACTTCTACTTCTGATACCTCTGATCCTATGGCTCTCCTTATGCAGCAAACATGTTTCCATCTTGCTGCTTATATCGAACCATCACCTGTTGAAGCCAGCTGGATCAGTAGTTATACAACTGCTAACTAACTCAACCAACTTAGATTCCTTTCTTAGAACCATTATCCAGCTGCATGCATCAATCATCCAACGGTTCTCTCTTACTGTGAATAGCATGATCACAACCATTTGATCATGCTAATTACTTTCTTAATCATCACTCTCAACATGTATGTTGCTAATCTACACCATTCATACGTATGCATGCATGATCTATACACAACAAATCTCCACCTTAGACCATGCATCATCATAAGTGATCAAACCTCTCCACCTTGCTGCAATTATAGGCTGTAGCACACCTTTCTTTCCTCCTTTTATTGAAGACCAATAAGACTCTTACACAATTCATATTTCTGAACTGGTAGAGCCTTAGTAAAAACATCAACTGGATTGTCTGCTATTTTAATCTTCTTGACAGCCACTAACTTCTCTTCTATCATGTTTCTTATGAAGTAAAGTCTTACATCAATGTGTTCAGTCCTTTTATGATATCCTTGGTGTTTTGAGAGATGTACAACACTTTGGTTGTCACAATATACTTCAATAGCATCTTGCTGAACACCAAACTCTCCCAAAATACCAATCAACCAAACACCTTCTTTAATTGCTTCTGTGAGAGCAACAAACTCAGCATCAATGGTTGAGAGTGCTACTATGTGTTGATGTGTAGCCTTCTAACTTATTGTTGTATAGTACCTTTGATGTATCTCAGTGCCCACTTTACTGCATTCCAATGTACAAGACCAGGATTACTCATAAATCTACTGATCATACTCATAACATAAGCCAAGTCTGGCCTACAACACACCATTGCATACATCAAACTACCAACTGCACTTGCATATGGTATATTGCTCATTTCTATCTTTTCCTTATCTGTTTGAGGACCTTGAAGTGATGAAAGATTTAAACCCTACTTAACTGGTATTGACACATCCTTACAGAGATTCATATTATACCTCTTCAGAACCTTATCCAAGTATGACTCTTGAAACAATCTTAGCTGACCACCTGATCTGTCCTTTTCAATTTGCATACCAAGTATCATTCTTGCTTCATCTAGATCTTTCATGTCAAACTCCTTCCTTAAAGTATCTTTTACTGTATTAATCTCTATCATATCCTTGCATTCTATCGATATATCATCTACATAAAATAGTAGATAAGTGTAGCATCCTTCCTTACATCTTATGTACACACAGCTATCATACATACTTCTGATAAAACCATTGATGTAATGTAATCATCAAACCTGAGATACCACTGTCTTGGGCTTTGCTTTAGTCCATACAGTGATTTAAGTAACAGACAAGCCTTTGAGTCTGCACCCTTCAACCTAACACCTTCAGGAATCTTCATGTAAATAAATTCCTCTAAATTTTCATGTAAGAAAGCTGTTGTTACATCCATCTGATGCAATTCCAAATCCAATTGAGTAACTAATAACAGCAAGATCCTTATTGAGCAATGTTTGACTACTGGTGAGAAGATTTCATTATAATCTATACCTTGTTGCTGTGAAAAACCTCTTGCTATAAACCTTGCCTTATATTTGATTCTTCTTTCCTTACTTGTCACTGGTTTCTTCTTATATATCCACTTACAACCTACAAGCTTCTGATTAGCAGGTTTGTCAACAATCATCCAAGTGTTATTCCTTTTTAATAATTGCAACTCTTCTTCCATAGCATCTAACCACTGCATACTCTCCTTACCTAATATTGCTTCTGAATATGTTCTTGGCTCATAGATATCAATGTCTGATGCTACATAGAGTGCATATGACACAGTGTCTGCCTCTATATATCTAATAGGTGTTCTGATATGTCTTCTCAACCTATCCCTAACTATTTGATAGCTGCTAAGAGTCCTTCTTTCATTTGATCCAGATGACTAGCTCTCTCCTCTGCAACATCTTCCTCATGTACATCTCATTTCTCTGATCCTAAATGTGCTGTACTACTGTTTTACCATCATGCTCCACCTCAAACTCACACTTATCTGTAGTAATGACCTTATCAGCACCTCTCTCTAATAAAGGCATCTTGTCTTCATTAAATGTTACATCTCTACTAACAATGAACTTGTTAGTCTCATAACACCATAGCATGTACCCTTTTACTTCTTTAGGATAACCTACAAGTACACACTTAACAGCTCTAGGATCCAGCTTGTCTTGCTTTTGATGTGAATACACCTGGCAACCTATCACCCTTAAATGACTATAATCTGGTATCCTTTCAGTCCATACTTGTTCAGGTGGTTTAAATTTAATTGTTGTGCATAGTGACAAGTTGATCAAATAAGCTGCAGTTGACACTAACTCACCCTAGAAACCTTTTGAGAAACCTCCAATACTCATCATGCATCTAACTCTTGCAAGAAGTGTCTGATTCATTCTTTCAGCCACTCCATTCTGCTGTGGGGTACCTGGTACTGTTTTGTGCCTCTTAATACCCTTTTCTTGACAGAACTTATTGAATTCATGTGATACAAACTCAAATTCATTATCTGTTCTTAAACACTTAACCTTGTTTCCAGTCTGCAGTTCTGTTTCAGTCAACCAAACCTTAAAAGCTGATAATGCTTCATCCTTTGTCTTTAAAATTCTTATCCATACCTTTCTTGAATAATCATCAATGAATGATATGAAGTATTTTCCACCCCTTATTGTTGAGGTCTCAGAAGGTCCCCAAAGATCAGAATGAATATATTCTAACCTAGCTTTGGTATTATGCTCAGCTGCACCAAATTTTAACCTCTTTGATTTGCCTAATATACAAGTTTCACACTGATCTAACTTGCAAGTTGAACTGATCTCAAGCCGCTTCTGTCTTGCAAGTTCTTGCAAGCCTCTTTCACTTATATGACCAAGCATTCCATGCCAAATATTAACACTACTGTCATCCTTAGTTGCATTAATCTGTCCAGTCACAACAGAACCATCTAAGAAGTACAGATCAGACCTCTTAAAACCTTTGACAACTACTGATTTTCCTTTTATGACAGTAAGTGTTTCACCCTTCAAATGACAATCATAACCTTGAGAAACTAACATTCCAAGAGATATTAGATTTCTCCTTAAACATAGTACATATCTGACATTTTTCAACAACCTGATTTTCCCATCAAACATTTTAAGTTTGACAGAACCTATTCCTACAATCTTACAAGTATGATCATCACCCAACATTACTAATCCTTCATCTTGTGATCTTATTTCAGTAAACCAATCTTTTCTAGAAGTCATATGAAATGTACATCCTGAATCCATAACCCACTCTTCTGATACTGAACTAGAACAAATTGTCATAGCTTCAATGAAATCAGAATCTGAACCAACTTAATTAGTTGTTACCTGATTTGCATGAGACCTCTTATTTCCTCCATTTTCAGCTATCTTCTTTGGCACCATTGCTTTCCATTTAAAACATTGTTTCTTGAAATGTCCAGGCTTATTGCAGTGGAAGTAGTTCTTGTTTTCTTCTTCATCTGATGGAGTACTAAAGTTCTTTTCTGGCTTCCTCTTATCAATATTGCTTTTATTATTCTTGTTATTCTTGCTCCACTGATTATGTTTCTTTGCTACCAACCCCTTCTGCAGTTGCTTGTTGTTCTAGATTCTTGTGAAGCACCTTTGCCTTAACTGCTAACAAGACTTGCTCAAGAGAGATTGATTCAGCATTAGCAAACAAAAGTGTATCTCTTAAACCTTCAAAGGACTTTGGAAGGGCTGACATGAGGATGACAACTTTGTCTTCAGTTGACAGAGCCACATCAATATTTTCTGGATCATCAATGATCTTATTAAACTCATCTAATTGACCAATTATTGACTTATCTTCTGATACCTTGAAAGAGTATAGTTTCTGCTTCATGTACAAACGGTTGGCCAAGCGTTTAACCATGTACAGCTCCTCCAATTTCTTCCAAACTCCTCTTACTGTAGCTTCCTTTAAGATTTCCCTCAGGGCTTTATCTCCAAGACACAGGATAAGAGCACTTCTAGCCTTGGTTTGTTGTTCTTGATCTGCTGCAAGAGCAACAACATCAACTGCTGCAGCCTGATTTTCAAGAAGTGGTTTTATGGCTTCTGATAATCCTTGTTGAACCAAGATGGCCTCCATCTTCATCCTCCACAGACTGAAGTCTGCCTTCTCTGAGAAATTTTCAATATCAAACTTAGTAGTAACCATTTGATCTTCTTCTCCATTGAATCTTCTTCTTCTTCTTGGCTTCCACAGACGACGTCAATTCTTATGAATGCATGCAAAGTTGAGCTATACTTTGAACAATCTTGCACACACTATCTTCCTCACCCTCTCTTTCTCACATATTGAATCTAAAATTGAAATCAAACTGAAGAAAAGAGACAAGAATTTAAAGTGGTTCGATCTTAAAGATCTATATCCAATTCTTAAGGAGAGAGATCACTAATATGATGGAATACAAGTTACAACTTCTTGGAGAAGATGATGAACTAAACTTCTAATAAAACCCTAAACTTATGAACCCTAACTGATGATGATTATTTTTGTATTCTGATATGCATGTGTTATTCCTTTTATACCACACCGGTGGGTTTCAACATGCATCAGCAAACTCAGCAACTTCCACTTGCATTCAGTTACAACTGATTATTTAACCACATAAAGAACTTGCCAAGTCATCAATCCATCAGCTCAACTTCTACTTCTGATAACTCTGATCCTATGGCTCTCCTTTTGCAGCAAACATGTTTCCATCTTGCTGCTTATATCGAACCATCACCTGTTGAAGCCAGCTGGATCAGTAGTTATACAACTACTAACTAACTCAACCAACTTAGATTCCTTTCTTAGAACCATCATCCAGCTGCATGCATCAATCATCCAACGGTTCTCTCTTACTGTTAATAGCATGATCACAACCGTTTGATCATGCTAATTACTTTCTTAATCATCACTCTCAACATGTATGTTGCTAATCTACACCATTCATATGTATGCATGCATGATCTATACACAACAGTGTCCACTCGGTAGGACGTCGTGCTCCATGGGAGCTTTGTGTTGAATCGAAATGGGAGGATAGAGACGAAGTGTTTCGCATAGAGCTCCATACAGGTAAACCAGCTTCTTTAAACCATCGATGTTATCATCATAGTTCCATTTTCCAGCTTCATCCATGTGTAGATTGGACAGCATTTCCTGTCCGATCTTCTCTTCTTCTGCAGGATTTGTAGCTAACAACCAAAAGAACCATGTTAGAGCTGCACTGATTGTATCCTTACCTGCAAAGATCAAGTTCAACACAGTGTCCTTCCACATCTCCTCAGAAACATGATCCTCTGCTTGCTCTGCCTCTGCTCTCATGTGGCATGTCAGCAAGTCGAAAGCATGTTCGTTCCCGCAGAAGCTATCTCTCTTGAGCGATATACAATCGCTCAAAAACCTATCCACCGTCGCTTTCGCTTTGCTCAACCTCTTCTCTATTTTTATCCCCAGCCAATGCACTAGCTTCCATGAGGACTCAGGCAGGACATGCCTATACAGAATTGTTTCCTCTGCATCGTCAAACGCTTTCTCGTAAGGCAAATGAGGTAAGCCAGAGGACAACTAGCCGGGATCATAGCCTAATATCTCCACACAGGAGCAATCAAACGCGAAGCGTTTGAACAAGTCCTGTAAATCCAACTCGAAACAGGGCTGCTCCAGACAGGGGAACAGCCCTGTTTCGAGCTTGCTCCAGGAGCTGGAGTGACTTTGCAGTCCTCCTCTGGTTCTCCCACGATTCGGATTCAGCATTGAAGATCCCATCTCCAAGGACATCAAACATCTTCTTGAAATCAGGGCCCTTGGGGAAGTTGTGGAAGTTCTTGGTGAGTATGTAATGAATGTTGGCAGGATTAGAAGTGACCAGCATGTCCATGGTAGTAAACCAGGGCCCTTTGAAGAAGAATGTGGCATTGTTTTCGTCGAGAATGTTGGTAATGAAGTCGTGGAGTCGAGCAAAGCTGAGTAGTAGTGCATGCATCATGCCAACAACTGGCCAATTCGTGGGTATGAAGCTTGGCTTCTTCTTTGTGTAGAGTTTCTTGAAGCTGAAGAACAGAACAATGAGGAAGAAGATTAGAGCATACATTGGTGAATGTGTGTGTGTGAAAGTGGTGTGAGTATTTAATAAGTATATATAAACATATCCAACAAATTTGGCCTCCATCGCCATTCATTAAAGGGCCGTCAGAAAGTTGGGCATCTGATATCCCATCAAGAATTGAATTTCAGACCGATTTAGAATTGAATCACTTCTCTCTGGTGTGAAATTATTACAGCAAAAGAAGAATATTATATTAAATTAAATTATATTAAATTAAATGTATAAATATATCCAACCAGTTTAAATGATCTGCATTGTTTTTCTATTCATTTAGTACTCCCGCTCAAGGCTGGTCCCGGTTCGAGTACAGCCAATTTTAGGACTAATTATTAATTTATATTTTTACAATTTTCTGATTGTATTTATAATTTTACTTTTTTTTTTCCAAATACATGTAGGATTAATTATATTTACAGTTTTTTTTCTTTTCTAATTGAATTTATAATTATACTTTTTAACTTTTTTCCAAATCACTTGAACAACATTGTTTTAATTTTTTTTTCTTTTCTTTTCTTTGATATTTTTTACTGGTTTTTTTTCAATCTTTTTCCTCTTTTATTTAATTTTTTTTTTCAACAATTGTCATTATAGTCAAAATTACACTCAAACAACGACAATACTAACATCAAACAATTTCTATAACAATTCTAATCAATTGGATTCTAAAAGGTCAAAAATATCCAACCCTAAACAATCCCCACTCCTCTTACTTCTCCCTCTTACTGCCAGCCGCCCGGTCACCACCAACACCATTGGTCGCCAAACGTCGTCGCCAGCCGGTCAACGCTCATCGCCGGTTGTCGATATGGTCACCGACTCACTAACACCAGAACCGACACTCACCGACTTCCATACTGACATGAGACACTCATCAATATTCATACCGACATGAGACACATTGAGTATTATTAATTGAATAGTAGGGGCATTAAATTCCAAAAAAAAAAATATTGATTAAATTTGTTATAAAAGTTATTTATTGTTGGTATTGTTAATATAGTTAAATAAATAAGTATTTTTGAAAATTTTCCTTTTTGATATGTTGACTTTTATTCTACGTATAATAATAATAATTTTATTTTATTTCTATTGTATTATAAAATTATTCACACATATTCATTTATTTGTCTCGTACTTACCCAAATAATAATAATAATAATAATAATAATAACATTAATAATAAATTTCGATAGTACTTACTCGTATTTTAATTTTAAAAATGTCACAAATTTTAACGCATATTAATGTACTTCATTTATTATGCAAAAGTATCAATTTCCTTTGAAAAAGTAAAAAAAAAACTTCGTTAAAAAGTTGATATTTTTTAATGGCTAATTATAGTGTGCACCCGGGTACACCCTAAGATATGATGCACTGATATATAAATATAAATAAAAACATATACAATTATGAGCAAAAATGTATACAATTTAATTATTAGTGTTTTTAATGAAAAATTGTGTATAAAAAAATATACAATTATTAAAAAACATGTATACACTATTGAATAAAAAGTTATACACATATGGATGTTAGTTTTTTAATAAAAAAATTTAGTGTGAAAAAAATATACAATTATTACAAAACATGTATACAAAATAGAATAACATGTATACAAAATAGAATAAAAAGTTATACACTTATGGGTGCACCCAATATACACCCTTTTTTAATCAAATGAACGATTTTATTAGACGAAAAGAGTATTTTATCTTTTAGTACTATTCTAAACTTCCCTAAGTTCAATTTCTAACTGAGTCACACATAATTGTCACTGAACTTTTAGCCGGAAATGCCCTCACCTCACAATCATTAGCCCCTGACTAAAGTCTAAATGCGTAAAATTGAGAATTCTATAAAGATTTTAAAATTTTTGACTTAAAATATCAAAAATTATAATTTTGGGATAAAAAAAATATATATTAGTGATAAAAAATGAAATGACTCCGCTCTTATAAGTGTTTCATTTCTGTAAATTTAAAATCTTGAATCCGTAATCAAGTGTGTAAATTTGTTATTTTTACCACCATGAAACAATCATTCAAATTACATTTCCCAAATTCCATCTGAAATCAGGTACACTACATGCAGCCATTAATTTCTTGTGATTTAACTTCATGGCAATTTGATGATAAAACCTCCATTATATGGATTGAATTAATTACACAAGAACATATTTCTTAATCTCAAACAAACATTCATCAAATCCCTAAACCCAAAGATCACCACAATAATGATCATGCACATAGGAATCTTGTTCATTGTTGTCATCTTCTATGCAAGAAAAGAAAGTAAGTTAATGCCCACCAATTGGCCCCTTTTGGGGATGATGCCTGCTTTGCTTCTCAACTTTGGCAGGCTCCATGATTTCATTACTGAGGTTCTTTTGGACAATGGGGCCACTGCCTTGTTCATTGGACCCTGGTTTGCCAACATGGACATGCTCATCACTTGTGATCCTGCTAATGTTCATTACATACTCACCAAGAACTTCCACAACTTCCCCAAAGGCCCTGATTTCAAGAAGATGTTTCATGTCCTGGGAGATGGGATCTTCAATTCCGAATCCGAATCATGGGAGAGCCAGAGGAGGACTGCCAAGTCCCTCATAAACCACCCCACCTTCCAAGACTTCGTCGCGAAGACAAGCTGGAACAAGGTGGAGACAGGCCTGTTCCCCATTCTTGAACTTGGCTCGGAGCTAGGAACGGAGCTGGATACGCAGGAGCTGTTCAAACGCTTCGCGTTTGATTGTTCGTGCCTGGAGGTGTTAGGCTATGATCCCGGCTCGTTGTCCCCTGGTTTGCCTAATTTACCACACGAGAAAGCGTTCGAAGATGCAGAGGAAGCACTCCTGTTTAGGCATGTCCTGCCTGAGGCCTCATGGAAGGTGGTGCATTGGCTGGGGATAAAAACAGAGAAGAGGTTGAGCAGAGCTAAGGAGATGGTGGATCGTTTTTTGAACGATTGTATCGCGTTCAAGAGAGACAGCTTCTGCGGGAACGAACATGCTTTCGACTTGCTCACATGTTACATGAGAGCAGTGGCGGAGAAGGGCAGTGATCATGTTTCACAGGAGATTTGGAGAGATACGATGTTGAATTTGATCTTTGCTGGTAAGGATACAATCAGTGCAGCTCTAACATGGTTCTTTTGGCTCTTAGCCACAAATCCTGCCGAAGAAGAGAAGATCAGACAGGAATTGCTGTCCAATTTACATGTGGATGAAGCTGGAAAATGGAAGTATGATGATAACATGGATGATCTGAAGAAGCTGGTTTATCTGAATGGAGCTCTATTCGAATCGCTGCGTCTCTTCCCCGCTATTCCACTGCAGCACAAAGCTCCATTGGAAAGCGATGTCCTTCCGAGTGGACACACGATAAGGCCAAACACTAAGACAGTGCTGTCGTTCTACTCAATGGGGAGGATGGAAGGTATATGGGGCAAAGATTGTCTGGAGTTCAAACCGGGGAGATGGATTTCTGACGTAGGACGGATCAAGATTGAGCAGTCGTTCAAGTTTACGGCATTTAATGCCGGGCCGAGGAGCTGTCTAGGGAAGGAGATGTCGTTCCTTCAGATGAAAATCGTGGCAGCTGCCCTCATTACTCGTTTTCATTTTGTATTGGTACCAACTCATCGAATTATGCCGCGAAATTCTATTGTGCTTCACATGAAACGTGGTTTCAGAGTTAAGGTTTCCAAGTTGAGTTAGCCTCGTTCATACTTCCATTTGGTCTTACAAATGACTGTAATGAAATAAATTCCACATTAGCAGAGATGACAAAAAATGCTATTAAGAGTACAAATGAACTTCTCTTTTGTGCTATTAATTGTGTGTTAATTTTTTAGTGCAGACATGTTTTCGGGCTTTTAGCACAATCATTCAATTTAATGAGTTGTAGTTCACGTTATTCTTGTTCGGGCCTCACCAAATTATGAAAACAGACACAAACTTCCTTCAATTTAAATCAACTACTGTCATTGGCTATTCAAACGCCAAAAAGCTAATAAAAATTCAAATAGTATATCGTGTGTTCCATCCTGGGAAAAATCTCTGTCTTTTCGTTTAGAATTAATATTTTCTTTTGACGGTATAGTCTCTCTCCTACTATCAGTTTTTTACAATTCCTAACTATAGATATAACTTTAAAATACAGTAAAAATCTAAAAAAAAAATATATATGTATGAAAGTTATTTTAGTTTACATTCAAGGAAAAGACTTGGGTGACACTGAGACCTTCTCACAGATCCTCTTATTTGAGACGGATCATCCATTAACTCAATTAATTAATTTTAAAGGGTCTTGTTTGATGGTTATGAAATTAGAAAATTCAAATTTTTAGTTGTACAGTAAAAGTAAAATTAATTGAGTCTGAATAAATTTAAAGTGTCTTATTTGGTTAATATAAAATTTAAAATTTTAAAAATTACTTATGAAAGAGAAATTAATTATGACTTATATGTGTATTTTTTTAATTACGATTTTCTTATTTAATTTATATTTTTTATTATATAAAAATGTAATAATTCAAAATTTATTATTCATTTGATTCAAATATTATAAATTTATAAATTGTGCTAATATGCGATAACCTTTAAAATTAAAAGTAATATTCAATTAATAAAAAGTGATAATGTTGTTGTGAACTATTTCATAAAAATTTATAGTATAAAAAAAGTTATAACATTTTAAAAGAAAAGTGATAATATTTTTAAATAAAAGTGATAACTAATAACAAAAGTATATTTCACGAATAATTTATAGAATGAATAAAATGTGATAATATTTTTAATAAAAAATTATTTCTGATCAAAGAAAAGTGATATTCGTCTAATTGAATTACTCCCTCCGTCCCATAATACTTTTCTCACTTTCCTCATTTGTTTGTCCCACAAAACCTTTCACCCCCAAAAAAGGAAATACTACTTTATCCAGCAACCTCAAAAATTACTTTAATTTCAAATTTGTCACTCCTTTTTCACACACATATCATTACTTTATACTTTTTTATTACCTAAAAATAATACAATATCCTCCAAAGTCAATAAAATTGGTCAAAAAGTCCAATTTTTCTTAAACAACGTGGAACAGTAAATGTGAAAAGTTTTTCGGGACGGAGGGAATATTATTATTTCACGAACAAATCATTGTAACAATAAAAGTGATAATATTTTTAAAAAAATATTATACATGATAAAATAAAAAAGTGATAACAATTTAATTAAATTATTTTATGAACAATTTATAAAATGAATAAAAAGTTATAATATTTTTAATATAAAGTGATACTTGATCAAGATAAAGTGATACCATAATACTTCAATTATCTAATAATTGATAACTAATAATATTCTATTATTAATTGAATAATTAATTAATTAATAATAATAACAATAAAATATAATAATATATATTAAATTTGAAAAATACCTGCTAGTATATTTAGGGCTGGAGAAAAATACCAAAATTTTGGTATACCGCCCTTATCATATCGAAAAATACCAATTTTACCGAAATTTTAGATATGACGAAATTTTTGGTAAGGTATGATACCGTATTGAAAATTTTGATGCTATAAAGGTATATAAATTATTAATACCGTAAAATATTCAATTTTTGGGTAATATGATACGATATACCATACTACATGATATATGCAATTATAATTATTATTTATATATTATAATTTTTAATTAAATCATATATATATACTATTTAATTAAAATATTAAATCTAAATTCCTACTGTAAATTTCATAATTATAAATAGGTGATAAAGTTGATTGGCTTTCATGATATCTTGTACTTCTTTTTTAATTATGTAGTTATATCTTATATGAAAATTTAAAAATGTTGATTTTAATATAAGTTCCATATGGTTCTTGTGTAGATCTATTGGGTATTATTTATTTAATGACAAACACTTGTGTAAATTGGGTTTACATACATTAATTATATAAACAATGTTACTCTTTAGTACATAAAAATTACTCTTTAGCACATAAATTGTTACAACTCTTCTAAATTAAAAAATTACTCTTCAAATTTTTGTAAATCCTGATTTATCGATTACTTTTTAGTTCATGAAAAATTACTCGTTAGAGACATGAATTATTACTCTTCTGTATAAAAATTATTATTCTTCAAAGAGTACTTTTTTATATACTAATGAGTAATTTTAAAAAATATGATTTACATGTAAACCCGGTTTACATGAGTCTCACTCTTATTTAATTTGGTCGTTTGTGAATTGTCGTATATTTTTCTTATTATGAATTTGTTATTTATTTGAATTTATTTTATAATTATCTTTCACTTTTCTTGTACAATTTTTAATTAGATTTATTGAATTTTAGATGCATAACGGCATAACAAACTATCTAATAGGACGGTATATACCGATATTTTAGGTATGATACGGTATACCGAAATATTGGTAAACAGAAAGTATATTATTTTCCTATATCGAAATATCGGTATACCGAACTATGGTATACCGAAAGTCTAGGTAAGGTAACGATATGATTTTTTATATACCGAAAATTTCAATACGGTATTTGGTATGACCAAAAATCTTCGATATACCATACCGCCCACCCCTAAGTATATTGTGCTTCGGTAGAAGCCATTTGCCGCCGCCAATTTCTATCCAATTTAGTAATCTTAATTAACTACACAGAGGGCCTTGTTTCTATTTAATTTTTTATTTTATTTTATTTTATTTTATTTTATTTTATTTTATTTTATGTTAATGGATAGGATAGAATCCGTCTTACATAAGGAGATCCGTGAGACGGTCTCACCCAAGACCTACCATACATTCAAATATACCCGTACTATATAAAGTGATTCAATATATATAATAGAATAAAGCTTGTCGTAATTATAATTTTTTACGAATTCAATACTTATAATAAATGTCTATAAAAACAACATATAGTATTTGGTATAATGATTTAATTGGAAGGTATACTTTTAATTACTTTTCATGATTTGAAATGAGAAAATAAATTTTATATTAACTTTTAAAATAAGAAAAGAACAAAAAAATATAAAAATTGGATGTTAATGAAAAAAAAACTTTAAATTGAAACTTTCATAGACTAAAAATTAGGTTTTCATGTAATTCTTCCATTTAAATAATAAAAATGTCAAAATTCGACCGTTGAGAAATTCAAAATTTTATAATCATCCGTTGGATACAGAGAAGGCTCCTCATTACTGTTTTCCCCAAATATCCTTCCTCTCTCTAATCTCATTCTCTCTCTCTCCCACAAGATCAAAATCTAGGAATAAATGGGTGATCTCAGCGACGACAACAGATCCATCATGGAATCGAAGCCCCTCCACCCGCTCCACCAGATCGCCGGAACCCCAACCCACAAGCTCCTCCTCAAGCAGTGGCTCAAGGAGGAAGACCTCATCCTCAACCGTCTCTCCCTCAAAGAAACCCAGATCGATTCCACCCGCAAGGAAATCACGCACCTCTACTGCCTCTTCTTCCTCTTCCACTCCACTGCCCTCCTCCTCCTCTTCACCGCCGCATCCCACCAGAACGTCCCCCATTTGTGCAAGCGATCGTGGGTACCCTCTCTCTGCTCTCTTCTCTGTTCCCTCGGATTCATATGGGCCATCCGGTACAAATCGGATGTAGAATGCCATCTGGAGAAGATGCTGGATCGGGAGAAGGAGGATTCGAAGCTGTTGGGTAAGTGCGTGGAGGAATTGAAGAGGAAAGGAGTGGAGTTTGATTTGTTGAAGGAGGTTGATGCGCTCCGGAGGGCTAAGAGCTTGCGGGTCGAGGCGAAACCCGTCAGGAAATGGTCGGGTCGGGATTTCGTGACCCTGTTCTTGTTCACTGTGTCTTGCTGCGTGTTGGGTCTTACTAGGACCATTTTGTGCAGTTAGATTGCGATTTGTTTTGTTTTGAAAAGCAGATTGTGCTGTTGATCTGCGTGTTATTTATTTTGGTGTGGGTAAGTTGCAGAACTTTTTGTTTTGCTCGTTGGAGATGAAGATCATGCAATTCTTATTTTTAAAAAATGATAAATTATATATTTAATGCATTTTGTATGGCTCAATTTTTTTTTAATATATAATATATTGATAGTTAAGTGCTCTCGTTTCGTTCTCAAGATTACGTTTAAAACAACAGGCTTCTGGGTTCGTTCGGTTACATTTTAACATTACATCTTCTATTTTACGTGTTAAAAATCTGAACATTTTCCAGTAGATCATCTCCTTATACGTATTAAATTACAACAGGATAGCATTAGTTTAAAGGCAGATTGAAATGTGATAAAATAATCATCTGCCCTCTTCAACAACCTCTCGAAGCATGGGTTCAGAGGCAGGAACAGGCGAATGGTGGTGCGGAGGGGTCGTCTTTGTTGTGCTCAACGATGAATTGTAGCTGATATTTTGATCAGTACTTGAACTCTGAACGTCGTTGTTCGTATCCAACTTGCTCATATCATTATAGTTCCATTCTGTCAAGTACCCAGGCTTTGAGGTCACCACTGGGATCTCAGCATCTCCACAGAGCATGGCCACCACACGCGACATTGATGGCCGTGCTGCTGGTGATGTTTGGCTGCAGAGGAGCGCAACTCCTATTACCCTTCGTACCTCTTCCTCCTTGAATTCCGACAACTTGTTGTCTACCAGATCCAGTTCCCTATTGTTTTCATGACAATGCCAGGCCTACACAATGTTCAATCTATATAATTTCACATTTTGATTCAAAGTCAGGATTATACTTGATATTTAGCAAAATATTTCAATGTATAGTCATACCCATTCAAGAAGGTACATCTTATCTTCTCCCTGACTTGAGTCAGCATTTGGCCTCCCACTGACAATTTCTAAAGCAACAACTCCAAAACTAAACACATCAGCCTTCTCAGTAAGATGGCCTCTCATAGCATATTCCGGAGCAAGATACCCACTAGATGAGCAACAGCATAAATAATAAAAAAAAAAAAAGTGAATGATATAATGATCACTCCTGTGTTCAAAACGAAATGGTGAAGTGTGCACTTGAATTGGAAGGATCTTACATAGTGCCTGCGACGTGGGTGCTCATATGTGTCCTCTTGTCATCATACAATTTAGCCAAGCCAAAATCCGAGAGTTTTGGATTAAGTTGAGAGTCAAGCAGGATGTTACTCGCCTTTACATCTCTGTGAACGATGCGAAGGCGAGATTCCTCGTGAAGATAAGCAAGACCTCTTGCTACTCCTAAGCATATGTCGAAACGAGTAGGCCAGTCCAGAAAAAGACTTTCTTTTCCTGCTCAGTTAAAGTAAAAGAGACCACGTCAGCAGGCTTAGTAGGAAGAGGTAATACACAGCATTACTTACCAAATAATGCATGATCTAGACTTCTGTTTTCAAGATACTCATAAACTAGTAATCGGTTTGCTCCCTCAATGCAGCATCCGTACAACATCACAAGGTTACGATGTTGCACAGCAGATATGAATTCAATCTCTGCCACAAATTGGCTCTTTCCTTGATGGGATGCTACAGACAATTGCTTCACTGCAACAATTCTTCCATCCTCCAGTGTGCCCTTTATAGAGATAAGTGAAGTAAAGAAATGGCGTTGAAATTATTTGTAAACTGTATGCGGGAAGTATACACTTTTTGCCTTATCATCTAACATAATTCTCTCATCAGGTTACACAAACACCACATCAAATCTCATTAGATTAGGCAGTAATAGAAGTATATGTTTCCAGAAGCCTATGATTAATATAGAAGTGAGAACTAAGGGAGTGTTTGATGAATTGGAAAGAAACGCAATCCATGTTGGTGTGATGGGACAAGGGAATTGGTTTCATACCCTCCCATTGTAGGAGGTATGGTTCGTTCCCTCAAAATGAGGAATCAAAATTACTTTAAAGGAATGATGCCCCAATACCAAAGATTGCTCTTGAATCCTTTTCAATTCCTTAGCCCCCATCCCCCTCAATCAATCAACCCCTAAGATCCTATTCTCTTTTCCAGTATCTCCCCTGTAGTGTCGATTTTCTATGATTAATGCTAGCTTAAAGAGACCAATTGTGATGACGGTTTCATCAAAACAGTATAGTTACCTTGTAAACAGGCCCAAATCCCCCCTCTCCAAGCTTGTTAACTGTACTGAAATCATCAGTTGCGGCTCTAAGTTCTGCATAACTAAAAATGTATGGTTTGACTTCCATCCCCAGGAACTCTGTATTGAGAAAAAAAAAATTTTCAGATTTAAGAAGATAATCACAGCTATGACGAATTACGGGACATTATGATTTGTTTATGTCCAACTTTTAAGGTGACAAAATGTTTTTCTAATTCCAAATAAAGATGAATTCTTGATAATTGTCATTGCTTAGTATGTGGGTCTAAACTACGAATGATGAGAATTTATGCCATCTCTAAACTGCAACAACAGTAATGAATTTCATTTCTTTGCCTGTGGGCATAACTTTTACTTGCATTCTTTAAGAGTAATGGACCCTGAGAAAAGGATATGACAATTTTCTTCTTACCTTCGTCTTCATATCTTTGCTGTCTTCTTCGCCGAACCGAATAACAGATTGCAAGAAAGGAAAGAAAGCTTACAGCTACGACAGAAATAACAATCCCCACAATCATGCCAGTCCTATTTTTCTTGTTTGTTGCTTCATTTGGGGGTTCATTATTTACACTAGGAATAAAATCTGTGGATGATATTTATAGTCAGAATTGACATCATATTTAAAAACCAAACTCCAAAATTTGACAAACATCAAACTTTCTTAATATATATATATACCTGCAGGGGTGACCCTTATCGCTGAAATAGAAGGACCGTAAGTACCCTGAGCAGGCACACAGCAAGTTCCTTTCCCAGCCCAGAAGAGATGGATTTCAAGGTGGTTATCAGTAACCCGAGCAGAATAATTCCTCACCAAGGCCCTAAACGAACCTTCAGCCTCTTTTTTTATGTCAAAATCTTTCACCACAAGATTTCCCTGAAGAAAACAGATTGATGTCCATATAAAAGGAAAAATGGATCAGCAAAGGAAAAGTGAGAAGAAAAAAAAAATCTTAAACCAAAGAATGGTTGATTGGCAGCATTTTGTTATGCAAGGAGGATGGGAAAACCTTATCAGATACACAACGTGTTTTCATGATTATCGAACAAAATTTTCAATATAAAATAGAATCCGGTTATAAATGTGTATGGAAACATGTCTTCCAACAATTGAGAAAAACTGTTTCTAACTTGGTTATTCCTGATGCAATGGAATGATTAGATAAATCCCAAACTCAGCATTATGGACTCATAAAGAAAAGCAGAAAATAGCAATTTTACACATCATACCTGAATATATATATCAAAGATACGCCTTCCTAGACTCTTCCAGACAGTGGGATTTTCAATTTTTGACTCTATAAACTGGAGGGTTACTTGGTAGCCTCCATTCTGAAGACCCAGGCCATAATATCTTAATGATCCAGCAGAGACTCTTGAACTCTGATACATCTCTGGATCCCTTGTATTTGGAACAAATTGTATGAAGCTAGTTTTATATTCTGGATTTTGGCTACCAGAAGGCAGACCAACATTACTAACTGCCCATCTCTGTTCTCTCGTTACATAATATGCAGCTGGACCGAGAGTCTCGTTGTCTGCTTCATGCAGAATCCCAGCAGCCGATCTCATTTGTGGACCACCGCATTTAATTGCAAAGTTAGAATCTGCAGAAAATGAATGCAAAACATATACGGTTCAATTAGAAACTGTAAAGCTCCATTGGCGCTATAACTTGAATGAAATGCAGTGGTATAGCAGTCACTTGGTAAAAATTGTAAGCCAGTACAATTAATCTCTAGTTTACTTCCAAAGATGAAGAAAACCAAATGTAACTAGATTTTGTAGGCAGCATTATCTATGTATATGTATATGGGGTTTTTGAATATGCTTTTAACTGTTTACCGATTACAATTTACAAGCATTCCAGTACTGATGAAGCATACAAAAAAATATCATATCCATAACTAGGGACTTTCTAAATCTTTAAATGGAAAAATCACGTACAACGGGGATTCCCTCGGTTGCATGGAAAGTTCCGCTGAAGGCAATTTAGTCCTGATGCAAAAACACTGAAAGTGAAAATGTTACAGATAGAGATCAACAATTAGACTCTCAAAATCAATGCTGCAAATCATTTACAAGAGACAATTATGAAGTATCTCTTCACTTTGATGAAACATAGCTAAAGTTAAAGATTTGCAAGTATAAATGTTTATTCCACCAATAAGGTACTCAATTTCCGATTACTTTTTTAATAATGTGGTGCAGAAAAGTTATAATACCCTATATAATATCTATCTCCTATTTTAAAGGATCAGATATTCCTAAATAATTATACTACTAATCTTTGAATAAGATCCACCTAAAGTCTTAACTCATAAATTCATTTAGGAAAGGCATTTCCTGATTGTAGTTATCCATAAACAGAACAGAGATGCATGTTAAATATTTTGATATATGATACTATGAAACTCAGAATTTGAAGATAGGACACATGAAAAAATAGAGGTAATATCTTTAGAGCTACCATATGTAAAATCTTTGTTTTGTATGAACTGCATAAGGACTGTCGAGCTCACCTACTGTTGGAACCTTCTATTGTGAAATTGTTTGCAACCAAATTACTGCGAAAATTTCAGAGTTATTTTTGGAACAAACCAACTCAGGTAAGCAAACTATCTCTCTGAAATCTGTATAATTATGAAGATGATGACAATAATGATTTTTTTTGGGCTAAACCAAATGTAAATAATTCATACAGTTGAAGTTCTTGCTGGTCGACCCAAGAAGGGAAGCTCCCAGATAATTCATTGTATGACACATCTCTGCACGCAAAATAAATATATTTTAAAATCCAATAAATTGCTATGTAGTTTCATGAGCACAATTTTCTTCTTAAATCTAAAAACTCAAACAGTAGAATAAGACATAATCATCACATAAGTTTCTAAAGCACATAAAAAATTAATTACGCCTACAAGGTGACGGATAAGAATTTAGGAAGAAAAGATGCTTCATTACAAACTCAAGATGATTAGATGATAGATGTCAATTAGTTAAGAATTTTTTAGTCCAATATGCCTCCTAACAGCTGCACTAAATTTAATATATAATCGTAATCATTCAAGTATACCCGATATACAGAAAAAACTTTGGTCACAATACAAAACAATAATGATGCAACATTTCATACTTCCCTACAGAATCTGTCATGATCACAATGGCTGATTTGAATATAATCTAGCAATACAATCACCACACATACCTGAAACTGAAAGCCTGTTTTATAGAAGTTTTTCTATCAAAAAATCATTTTTTCAATAATGAAAATACATATACTATACCGTGATCCAGTGATTCTATAAAATATTGTATTAATTGAGAAATTTGTAGCATTCTGCACTAACAATCCACACATATGATAGCATTAACTTCTGAGGAAATAATAAAAGAGATGAAACAAAGAAACTTAAGACATGTTGACTTTAAACATGATTTAGTAATTAAGATTTATAACTCACATAAACTGAAGGCTTGAAGTCTTCCTTGTGGGAAGAGAACCAGTCAACTTGTTGTTGCCAAGAAACCTGAAAAGGCAGAAGGTTGTCATTGATTACAAGCAACATTATGTTTGATAGAGGTGGGTGAGTAGGATTAAGGAGAACAATCACAATAAGAACAAATAATTACAGGTAACCAAGGGAACTCATGGTGAAAAGGGAATCTGGAATCTGTCCACTGAAATTGTTGAAGCTCAAATCCCTACAAGTTCAAAAAACAGATTTGTAAGTGGGATGTTATGAAGGATTTTTCCTTAAAAATAATCATCAATATTCTGAAATAACTCAAGAAACAGATAAGTTATACAGGTAAAACCATTTTAAATGAAACAAACTGGATAAGATTCCAGCAAGTGGGAGCCTTACTGAGTATAAATACAGTTGAAAAAAATTCTTTGTAATATGGACACTTACAGCAAGGACAAATTTGGATATTCGCTGAAATTGGAAGGGAGGGAACCAGAAATGTTGTTATTTCTTAAAGCTCTGCAATGCATAAAAGAGATGACTTGGAGTTGGCTAAAGACAATAGAACAATAAGAAAAATAAATACTATATATCATAGATCACGGAAAAGCCTCGTTGCATTTACTTACAATGTAGTCAGAGACTTCAGGTTTGTGAGAAAGTCTAGTGAAGAGTTCCCATTAGATAGATCACATATTCTCCTGTGATCATAATTGATGAAGAACACTCAAAATGTGGAGGCAAGTGCATGTAACATGAAATACTTGAATGTTACGGTTCAGACTTACAAATCATTCAAATCCTTTAAATTGGAAAATGTTGATGGTATTGGTCCCCGCAACGAGGTTCCTTCAAACCTTCTGCAGACGTATCATAACAATATGGATTGTGAAAAAGGAGGGAACTACAGCCAAAGTTTTCTTGCATGCAGCAAATTATTAAAATGGAAAGTTGAATTCTAAAGGAATAATCTCAACTGATATATAAAAAACCTAGACATGTGTCTCACAAGGAAGTTAAGTTTGGCCAACTGCCAATGAAGTCGGGTATTTGGCCTGTGAGTCCAGTGTCTGAAGCAAACCTAAAATACCAAGAAATTTTGTATATGACCATGAGCTCAAAAATTATTTTGATGTAATTGGACGGATATAAGTTGATTAAAAAAATCAAAAGAAAAAGGCGGTTTCAGAGCTCTTACATAATCCTCATTCTCTGTAATTTGGCAAACGACGAGGGAATCTCACCACTAACTCCAGAACTATCCATCCAACTGGTAAGATGCACAGAAATATAAAAATCAAAACAACTTTAAAAATAATCATGATTCGCATCAGGTGAAGAAATCAATCAGGAAGCCTCAGACTGGAGGTAAAACAAAATTATTAGTACGTGAAGCTCTCTAACAATGTAAATTCTGTAAATAACAACTTAAGTCATTACTCCTGCATATCATAAATAAATTAGCATAAAATTCACTGGTCAAAGATTCAAGCATATGAAAAAGATTTAGAAAAGGCATAATGTTCTTATAACCTTTAAAGATGTGAGGTTTTAGCTTTAACGCATTAACTTTTATAAGGCTGAAAGCTGGGAGCAGCATTTTCTTATCTCACGCATGGCTATTTCCACAGTATATGGTTCAAGTTTTTATCCTTATAACAGATTGAATATGAGATGTCATATTCTCAACCAGATAGAAAGGCTAAACAGCATCAGAACTTACATTTCTTCTAGCCTCGTACAATTTTCAAGTTCAGATGGTAAAGGACCAGAAAAAATATTTGTACCAATAGCCCTGCAAGTGTGAAAGAATATATTAAGTTTACGGCTTTACGCATTATTCGTTTCCCCAGAGAGAGAGAAAGACAATCACATACATACATACCAAATACTTGAAGATGAAAACAGGAAGACTAGTTACATAAATCTTACAGTGATCTTAAATCGGTGAGCTTGCCTAGTTCCTTTGGAAGCTCTCCAGACAAAGCATTAATGCCAAGGGCCCTGGTTGAATGTCATTTACAAATCATAGACAATTTTGGCATGGTATTGAATGGACCCAGATTGATGACAATCATAAGATGACTTACAGGTACTGCAACCGAGTTAGATTGCCAACAATCGG
This sequence comes from Pogostemon cablin, assembly GCA_023678885.1. Taxonomy (NCBI): domain Eukaryota; kingdom Viridiplantae; phylum Streptophyta; class Magnoliopsida; order Lamiales; family Lamiaceae; genus Pogostemon; species Pogostemon cablin. Next base: position 28,602,181 of record CM042962.1, read on the forward strand.
AGACAGGGTACCTGTCAAATAATTCTGTCCCAAATTTCTGACAAACTGATAGCATCAGGCTCATGTATAACTAATAAAGCAAGTGTAATACCGGCCACAGCTACCTCATGATTATATTTCTTTACATATATTGTGAGGAGCAAATTTTTTTTAGTATTCTATCAATCTGAAAATTGTGTCTTGTATGTTCTTTAAACGTTATGCATGTAGTCCTTCAGAAAAGCTAGTTCTCTCTAAGTTCAGTTTAGAATACACACTTAAAGTATGTTTGGCAAGTAAAAAGCAGAGAGGAACTTATATCATACAAATTAGTGAGGTAGGTCAAACTCCAGAGCTCATCTGGTAACGGACCTACAACGTTCGACGATGAATCCCAGTCCGACATTGAATATACCCTCCTGTCAAAAGTAAATGAGATAATCAAATCAAAAGAAAGAATTTTATGGCCGAGGAAATTGAACAATAGGAATCTAGGGTTAACGAATAGGAATTGCGGCAAAAAGAGAGAGAGCGGTGAGGCGAAGTTGAACGTACAGGGAATAAATGTGGCAAATGGTGCTGGCGTTGTAAGAGCAGTCGCATTTGATGCCTGGGCTGTAATCCAGGGAGGTGGTACTGTCAACAGCGTCTCCGCTGCATAAATCGCCGGTAGTATTCCATCTATCGTTCGCTGTAATCCGCCACCGCGAGAATATCGCATTTATCGCTCTAGCTGCCGTACAACATCAACATCAACCCATAATTAACAAGGTTTGAGGACGAAAACGAAATAAATGAAACGGAATTCCGTTCAATCTCAGTTAAAACGGATGCAATTTTAACACTACTCTGGCTAGTAAGTAAATTCATGATAAATGATGAGGATGTGTGCTCTGAAATTTCTAAAAAAGGAGAGTTCATGTCATGTGTGCTGGAGTGGCATCAAACTTATGGCTACTTTATACGAGCTTTCAGTATCAGAATTACAAAATTTTAGAGCAAGCCAAAACATGTATAAATACATGGATCATCTGAAATTTTTATACAAAATTGCGACTACCTTCAGAAGGATCTGTGACGGGTCTAGTGGAATTTCTTTGCGGTTGAGCTTGAGCGACCACGGCGCCGACGGTTAAAACCAACAAAATTTGGAAAAGACGCGGCGGCGGCGGCGGCGCCACCTTGTTCATCTGTTTAAAGATCATGTGGTTACACTAGCTGAGTTGGTTTATGTGAAGAGAATAGAGGTGATACAGGAAACAGCAAACACAAAAAAGAAATCAACCAGCTGGCTTCTCTGCTCATCTAATCACCCCAATATACAGTGATGGAGGCTCATTTAATGAAATACTCCCCCAGTCCCCGTCAAAATACGTTTGACTGCATAAATCTCTTACAAAAGTTACAATAAATGCATCTCTTTGAGTGGACGGAGGAAGTAGGTTGCTTGAAAATTTCATTTAATGAAATATAGTGATTTGTGGACCATTTAATAAAATAAGTAGAAGCGTCACTAATAGTGGCGACTTTTACCCGCTTTTATTGTTGATGTATTATTTTAATTTAATAATTTTATATATATTGATTTTAACCTAAATAATTTTATACCTCAGAAGGTGAAAACTGACTGACGCCCGTGCTAACCACACCAAAGAGGAACACTTTGAGGATATCCGTCAGGATCAAATAAGATACTCCAATGAGATTTTGAGGAACATAGTGGAAATTCGGAATTTCACGAGATCCATGGACATGTCCCCAAACAAGAACAATGGAGGAGACGACCAAACCAGGGTCCAAGAGAGATCTGCAAGTCTTACCCACTTTTCACATTTGGACAGAATGACAGAGTGAAAGAAGATCGAGGCAGACAACTCTAAGATGAACCAAGATCTTAGAGAATTACAGAAGACGGTGAAATTCTTTGGAGAATATTGTCAAAATATGTCCAGGACGATATTTGAGATCAGCCTCAAGATGGATAAGGTGGAAACGTTGCAGAATAGACAACTCGAATACCTGGAAACCGAAGTAACCGGGAGAAGATCAGGAGGAAGGTTGCCACCAACCTTCGGAATAGAACCCATTTTACACCAAAAGGGGAAGACGACGGAGGTCAAATGCCAAAGTCCGAAAGCGAAAAGATGATTGCTATCCTTCGAGGAGAATCCACATCCCCGGATGGAAAGAGCAAATCTTGAAGATCTACAAGATCTATATGAGTCCTTCCAAGGACTATCAATTGTAGATCTAAAGATGAATGTTGGAGAATCATCAAGTTCTCAACAACAATCTCAGGCTCAACAAGATCAGAGCCAAAATGAAGGAACCTCTGGATCACATGGAATCCATGAGACAAGACAAGAAGATACATTCCAACAACCAGGAAACTTCAAGATGAAGGCAATAAGAATGTCAATAAGAGCAAGCCGAGTTCGAGGATCTAGTCTACACAACACCCCATATGGTTGGTCTCACCTTAAACCAATAAATCCATACGGGTTGATCCTGAATCTCGACACCCTAGACTTCAAGAACAAAGAGACTCTGATCGACGAATGGACCAATGCAATGAAGATTGCAGGAGGCGTGCTAGAGCTGGATAAAGAAGGGTTCATAAGATTCCTAGCTATGAGCCTAGAAGGATCCGTAAAGTGTGTCTGGGAAGAGCTCTCAGACGAAGTCAAGAAGGAGACAATGGAAAGAGAAGACCTTGGCAACATTGTCGATCGCATGGCCAAGATCTTCAAGATCTATTTCATCGGAGTAGGTTACTTCGAAGGAATGGAAGAAGACAAGAAGAAGAAGTATATGAATGTCCTATATAGCTTGGAACTACTTAAAATCTGTCACGTAGATGAATACATCAAACTCTTCACAGAGTGTAGATGGAAATCTAAGGTCAAAGAGGAAGAAGTATTCCACCTATTCTTTGTCAAGATCCCAAACTCATGGAGAGAAATACTGATAAAAGAATATGAACCATGCGAGCTGGATTCAATAGCAAGGAGAATGTCATTCCTCAAAGCCAAGATTGCGGAGTGGTGTCATCAAGCATCGCTACACAAGAACTACAAGAGATTAAGGGGAATCAACAAGACAGTCCTCTTATGCTGCGAAAGCAATGATCTTCCAACTATCATTGGAAGAAACCTAAGAAAGCAGAAAAAGATGAAAAAACATCATCCTTACACCCAAAGGAGCAGAGGATGGAGGTCCAGAAGACCAAGATCCTTTTGGTCTAAACAGGAGGCCCGAAGCTATAAATCAGGGCAGAGATCTGGACTAACAAGATGGAGTTCAAGAAGCCAAGCATCATCCTCAAGGTCAAACCAAAGGAGTACATGAAGAACTCCTACAAGAAAGACGTTCCGAAGAGCAGCCACACGGGTCAATGAAAGATTCAAGGATTGCAACTGCTACACGTGTGGAGCGAGAGGGCATATCTTACTAGATTGCCAAAAAAACCAGAAGCGCGAGATACGATAGTTCGAAACAACTCCAGAAATGGAAGAAGTTGTGTACTTCCAAGATCTGGTTCAGGTATATCAATTTGAAGATATACCCTCAGACAAAAGTATCTACGAAGAAGAATTCTTCAGCCAAGACGAGTCTTCCAAAGATGAGTCGGAGTGAAGAAGAAAACTTCAAATGGGAAATGCAAGAGGACTTATCGGGATTCTTTTCCCAAACATCCATCTCTCATAAGACTCTTATGAGAATCATAAAAGAGAACCCAAGGCTCAATCTATACGATGGATTCACCGTGGGACGATGGGAGCGGATCCTCAGTTTTAAGAAGAGAAAACACAATGTCATATATAAGGTAATCGAATGGGAAATTGCCATCCCTATGGAACTCACAGGAAATATGATGAACATGCAGTTGGTTCCATATGAGGAGATCAAGAGAGAACTCAGCAAGCTCCCAAAAGAGGTATCTAAGACCATGTCTTGAGTCCATATCGGAACTATTCGAATCCTCATTAAGGCAACATTCAAAAAAGGGATCGATACACCGATCGATATCGCTATCTTTGATAAGAGGATCAAGAATACAAGAGAAGCTTGCCTAGGTGGACTCTCAGGAAACTTGTACGCAGGAAAGGTGGCATCCTACATTTACCCAAAGATTGCCTACAATCTGGTGGACCAAGATTTTAATAGGGCACTCACCCTTCATTAAGATTTTAAAAACAAAGACTTGATGAAAGAAGGGAATAGGTCTTACTCTATCACATACAGTATCTCGTATGTTCTGTTAAACACCCATCATTCGGAATTATTCCAAATGAAGGAGTACATTGAGATATCAGAAGTGTTCGAGAGAGTTGCATGTGCAACTAGACCAGAAATAATAGAGTTACCGTCAATCCACGATATGGATTTGCAAATCAGAGATAAACCAGTCTGGAATAGGCAAGATAGCCTCAGATTCAAGCAAATGAGGATTTCTTTCCCAGAAGACAGAATGATTAGTGAAAAATGGGGAATGAAGCCGATCGTAGAGGTAATCCAGGAACCGAAGAAGTTCACAACTAAAGGTAAACTAAAATGCCTAGAAGGATGGAGAGGAGTCGAAATAATATTTGATATCACCAAAAAGGAAAACTCTATTCCTTGTGATGTCTTATATTATCTTCAACAGCCGACGACTGGGAGATACAAAGGAGAGCTCAAACTTGGTGATCTTGAGCTGATTATTGAGGGAGTTGCAGGAAGATTTCCAGAACAACTAGTGCTGGGTTTGAAATTTCTCAAGGATCACAAACCTTGGGAAATATTACAAGATGGAATGGAATTCACGGTTAAAGGAAAAAAGATACAAGGTTGACTAGTAGAGGCTCGGGCTTATAAGCTCTGATCCACCATGGCCACAAGTCCATTCTCAATATATATCACTGTTGGGATGATATATAAGAAGCATCGTGCAGAGTATTTTACGACATACATTGATTCAGGAGTCGGCATCTGCACAGCAAAATAAGGAGTCTTTCATAAAGACTCAGGTGAAGAATTGCCAACGGTACTAGGAAAAGATTTCTGACAAAGGGTGCTAATCCTTAACAGAGGAATCAAGCAAGCGGAGATCATGATTGGAGGAGCGGATCGTACCCCATGGTACAAAGTAAAGACTCCACCAATATATTTTCATGATACCGGAGCAGATATTCTGTTAGGAAATAATTTCCTACAGACATTCAAGCTTTTACCCAAGAAAACGCAACAAGAAGGCTTATTTTCACAACTCTTTGAACATAAGATCATCGCACCAAGACTGCGTAATGCATTCCAAAGAAAAATGTCAATCAGATTTCGCAGCAAGCTTGGTGATGAAGGAAAACTTAGTCATCTAAAGATGAATGATCGAAAGAGATATGGCAAAGCAGTCCTTCAAATGAGAACCAAGACTAGAGGAGGATGTAAGATGGAGAAACTAAAGGAAAACACAATCCACTTTCTCAAAGCAAGCTTAGGAGAAAGCCTACAGAGAGACATCACAATTGAAGAACAAACATCTTTGGAGGACGTCAAGAAGAAAATACAGAGGAACTTCAATGAGAATCCTCTAGCCCGGTGGGATAAAAATGAGCTCAAAGCTTCACTCAAAGTCAAAGAAAGAAAGGAGCATGAGTTCGTGAGATATAAGCCTATCCTGATGAACCAAGAGGATCGAGAGGATATGCAGCTAATACTTAAGGAACATCTGGACCTTAAGTTGATATCACCAGGAGTATCTACATACAGCAGTCCAAGATTTCTGGTTCGAAATCATGGAAAAATCAAGAAGGGAAAAAGCCGAGACTTGTGATCAACTACAAAGGGATCAAAAATATCTTGGAGTTCGATGGATACTACATACCAAGTAGGGAACATTTGGTCAACTGTATCAAGAATGCCAAGGTATTCTCAAAGTTTGATTGCAAATCTGGGTTCTACCAGATTATGATGGAAGAAGGAGGCAAGAAGTTCACAACCTTCTCCATACCACAAGGCCACTATATCTGGAATGTCATGCCAAAGAAAGATGAATAATCTGTTCAAATATTATTTCTCATTCATGTTTGTTTATGTGGATGACATCCTCATAGCCTCAAAGAACATGAAAGAGCATTTGACGCATTTGGAAGTATTTTCAGAGTATGCCACAAGGAAAGATTGGTGTTTTCCTAAAAGAAAGCGGTAATAGCAACGAGACAGATCGAGTTTCTTGGAGTCGAGATCAATGAATCCAAAATTATTGTACAACCTCATATTGTAGAAAAGGTTCAGAGATTTCCTGAAGATCTCAAGGACAAGAAGCAACTCTAGAGCTTCTTAGGAGTGGTCAACTTTGCTAGAATGTTCATCAACAATCTAGCACAATACAGGAAGGTGTTCAGTCCTCTGTTGAAAAAGAATACGGAGTTCAAATGGGAGGAATCACACCGAGAAATGGTTAAACAACTAAAGGAAGTTTGCAAAAAGCTCCCCAAGTTAGCAATACCTAATGACGAGGATGACCTGGTACTATATACAGATGCCAGTGATCATTAGTGGGCAGCAGTTCTTACGAAGTCCACACCAAAAGGAGAAGTGCCATGCAGATACTGTAGTGGGCTCTTTGTGGAGAATGAAGCAAAGAGGTGGCACATCAATGAAAAGGAGTTCTTTGCAGTTCGGAAGACGTTCAAAAAATGGTTGTTGTTTCTTCTCGCGAAGAAATTCATCCTTAAAATTGACAACAGAAGCGTCAAAGCCTTTTTGAAAAATAAAATTGAATCTAAACCAGAAAAGGTTAGACTATTAAGATGGCAAGCAGAATGCCAATATTATGACTTTAATATTATCATTATTAAGTCTGTTGATAATGTTTTGGCAGATTTCCTGATGAGAGATGGAAGGAGTTGAAATAGAATCCATCCTGACTGTTTCAAGGCACCTGATGGACAATCTTGAGTTGCTCCAGAGGGAGTTCGAGAATCTGGCACTCAATGCAAAGCATGCTAGAAGAATACAAGAAACTGATCAGACCAAAGTGTCCAATCGCATACGAGATTGCATTCGCAACAATGCGAGTCTATTCGAGTGATTACGAGAGCCACTCCTCCGGGCTGTTGATAGCAATAGCAATCGACAAAAGGAGAGCAGTCGAGAATGGGACTATAAACTCGGAGCAAGAGATTCAAGTACCCTTAGCACAAGTCCTAGATTGGAACCTCCAAAAGAGGAAGTGGTCGAAGGAAAAATCGAAGACCTAGAGTCACATCTAGAGTCGACGAGTCAACCCAGCACCTCTGGGGTTAAAGAGGGAAAGATCAACCTTAGGCCGATAACAGGCACTGCTAAGGTTGGTATTAACTTAGCTGATTTCTCTTATTGGCGGGAATACCAGGCCAGCTGGGAGAAATTAAATACTAGACAAGGAATCCGACCGGAGAAATGCCGGGTGGATATATCTGGGGAATATCCCCGAGTTTGGATGCGAGAAAGATCAAATTCAAATGATGTAAAACAATGGTATGATTTTGGAGCGCTAGCTTCAATATATACTATTGCACCAGGCTTCCCAGAGCTTTTAAAACTGCCAGAATGGCTGGGAAAAATATTTTTTAAGGCATGGGAAAAAAACGCAACTCTATCCAGATGTGATGTATTGGAGCTCTACTTTACTAGTGCGGCTCCAGAACCAGTCGGGAAAGACAACCACGAGACCTTCCATCTCATCAAGCTAAGAAGACCCGATGTCTCAGCATCAAATAGGATCAAGGAGTCTTCTGGGAAGGAACCAGTCTTAGTTTCTATCTTTTCTGAAGAACAGATCTCTACGCGTCGAGTGAGGGGTTTATTTGCCTACATTAAAGCAATGGTGGAGGTGAAGTTCCTATTCAAGTTCGAGCACAAGTCTTTGAATGGGTCTTTTCTGTTGAATGCTTTAACAGGGAAGAAGACAGGGTTTGCTGAGAAGGCCTTCCAGGAAAAACAAGACCTTCTTTGGAGAAATAAGATTCTGTTGATTAAACAAACCCATCGGAAATATTATAACATGGCCCATTTGGGCAATGGACGAACAAAGTATGCACGGGCTGTTCCACCCAAACAGAACCAGAGTTTGGGAAAGGAATAAGATTGAGCATAGGGATGATCAGGAGTGCTGAACCACTCCCAGCAAAAGAGACACGTGGAAAGAAGAGGGTAAAATCTCTTCAAATTACCCAAGAGCCAGGAGAATCTTCAGGCACTAAGGAAGACAAATGACTCTTCAAAAAAGTAAGAGCCGAATGACTTTTCCAAAGGAGTAAGGAGCCATGTGATTCATACAAAAGCCAAAAGAGGATGGACCAGCTGAAGGCATCCAATGAAGAGAGGGGGACCAGCCAGCTGCAAAAGTTGGAATCCAATGGGAATGACGTAAGCAGTGACGCCAGCACAATGATGTAAGCAGTGATGTCAGCCAAAGTAAAGAGGCTTTGAAATCCAGATTTCACATCCGAAAGCCTCTATAAATAGCAGAGTTGAGAAAGCAGAAGACATCGACCATCACCCTCTGTTTTCTCTCACTTAATAAACATTGTAGTTTCTTTTCTTTCTTGGTATGAGTGTTTCTGTTCCAGCTACCATAGGTAGCTAAAGGAGTTTCTCCTCTTGTTCAGTGAGGATGAGTGTGTAATAAATTTCTCCATTCAATAAATAAATAATCTTGGGCTATTGCCCGAAGCATGCAACCTTCCAATTTTCTGCAACTTTAATCTCCATACTTTCCGACGAGAAGCAGTAGCAGCATCCTGTACAACTGGAGTAGGAAACGAACCAAGGTTGTGCTAAGATCCGCTGAAGGAACGGGATTGAACCATCACACTGTGGGCGCATGGTTGGCTGTGAGGAGCAGTCATAAAACCTATCCCGGATACCCGATAGATTAACAGTCGAAAAATGTACTGTTACTATTTCAAGTTGGTTAATTATGATAATAATGTTGTTTAATTAATGTGCGGAAATATGTTGAGTCTGATATGGTCGTAATGGACTATGTCTATTTAAAAGATAAAAGAAAATGTTGGAAATAGGAATTAAAAAGGGTATATTTGGGGTTTTTACAATATTTTATGAAAAGGAAAAAAAAATATTTTTGAACAGTGAACAGTGTTAAAGGCGCCATTCGAAGTGGCGCTTCCACTAAATTATTAAATTCCTGCCAAACTGCTGTAGATCATTAAAAAGTTTTTCAAATTACTACATTTTGTTAAATAACCCAAGTGATGGAGGAATGTTACACTGTTGTTTTTTGTAAATTAAAAATAAAAGTAAAAATAAATATATAAATGAATAAAGATTTCGGTGCTAACAATAAATATTTTTAAGCAAAAACTGATAAATTAGTATACATTTCATGAAGTTTGATTTTTAGTGTGCTCCATATTATAAATACATACATGGTACTCTGTAAACTCATCATGTACATGTATTCTAATTTCTACAGAACTTTTATTTAATTTTAGATAACAATTATTCTTTTAAATTGAAAATTAATCATCTTAACAAGAATAAGAAAAAGACAAAGTATCTCATATTCGTGTGAGATGGGTAAAAAGTATACCTATATTAGTATATAGATAAAGTATATTCCCTTCGTCCCGGCAAATATTTCACATATTGTGATACGAGGAGTTTAAGAAAAATTTACTTTTTTATGTATAAAGTAAGAAAGAGAAGAAATATTTGAGTTAATTTAATGAAAAAGTTGTGTAAAGTTATTAGAATATGTAAAAAAGTGAGAATTATATTGAAATGTGTGTAAAAAGTGGTTCTTTACCAAATTTAGTTAAAAGTAAAGTGTAAAATAATTTGAGGGACGAATAAAAAAGGAAAGTGTGAAATACTTTCTGGAACGGAGGGAGTACATAATTATTGTTAAAGTATGTTTTCTAAAATATAATGTATAGTGAATTAAAGTAAGATTTTAGGATGTTATAATATAATTTGACATACTTTAATTACAAATAAGCATACTTTATCTGGTAAGTATTATTGTAATAATGGGTCAATTTGTCTCACAACCCGTCTCACAAAAGAGTATATTTAAAAAATTACCCCCTCCATCCCGCCCAAACGTCACCGGTTGTTTTTGTGCGTAGATTAAACAATATTATTATTATTTTATGTGTAGTGGATAGTTATATTAGTATTGAGTGGTGGACCATATGTGGTGCATTTTAGTAAAAGTGAAAAATGATGACTTTTGAATGAGATGTCCAGCATAGTGAATTTTAGACATTTTGGTGGAACGAGGGAGTATAATACTATTATAATTTGAAAATTAATATTGTATATTTAAAAATATAACGTTTATCACGCTTAAGAATTAAGAGTAATTTTGATAAAATTAAGATTTTAGGTGAACCAGTCAAATACATATAATCAAATTCTTAAGTATAATGTCAAAGCATAAAATATAATCTGAACAAAAGTTCACTATTGTAGTAGTAATATTTTAATATTGAAGCACCTAACATACGCTGAACATGCACAAACATGCATGCATGCGTCTCTTTTATTCATTGTCAATTTGTCATGAACACATCTTATTATAATTTTTATTCAAAATATTTTAAAAATAAACAATATTTAGAACAATATGTCTGCGGTCAGGCTGACCTCCAGCAGCCTGTAATTAGAAGTTGCAACTTGGGATTAAAGTGAGTATTCTTTTGCAAATTCTCATAAATTTGGATTAATTTGTAATCGAAGTAAATGTTGTAATTTTTCTAGAAATTAACTCTAAAATTATCTAAAGCTCCAAAACAACGTCGTCTTGAACAGGTGGAGGATGACTTGGATGATAAAACGACACGTCAGCGACCGAACATGCAGACTTTCGTTGTTCGGTAGTTTTATTGGCAAATCGGGATTAAAATGGGATATTTTTTCAAATTCTTATAAGTTTTGACTAATTCGCAATCAAATTAAAGATTGAGTCTTTCCCAACAATTAACTTAATTTTTAATAAAAAGTGATAATATTTTTAATAAAAGAATTATTATTAAAAAAACGTAAACACGATTTCACGTCAACGATATTACGCAAGTGCAAGTGTCGCTCGTGAGGTTTAATGGAATAACTTGTACAACCTAATCCTTAGAAGTAGAATTTAGAATGAAACTAAATCAAAATCAACAAACAATAAATTTAAAAAAAAAATGTATAATACCTAAAGCAAAAGTAACTTTATACTTTTAATAAATAATATTCTCTTTTATAATCACGTTCAAGGAAAGGGGCAAAGTACTACTTAAACTATGGGTATCACTTTCTGACTAAAAATAATAATTTAAATGATTATTCTTATATAATAATCACGTTCAAGGAAATTTGTGATATACTTCCTCCGTACAGTTTTAAAGGTGTCATTTGCTTTTTGCACGTGGATTAATGAATATTATTATTTAATGTGTATTAGGTAGTTGTATTAGTAGAGGTGTGCGTCCCATTTTTTAGTTGTATTAGTGGGTGTATGTGGGCCCCATATGTATAAAAAATAAAATAAGATCCTTGGGGACGGATGCTCAAAATTAAAAAATAATACCCTTAAAAGCGGACGAAGGGAGTATATATATATATATATATATATATATATATATATATATATATATATATATATATATATATATATATATTCACATTTTATTTATTATCTAAAAACATCTCATTATTCCAAGAAAAATCAATTAACTTAATCTAAGTAATTATTGTAAGTGATGTGAAACTGGAGATGAACCACTAAAAGGAGAGAGCAACAAATTTTTAAACCCACACAAGAAAAGTAGATAGGATCTCATATAAATTTTTACTATCTTGTTGGATGTATTAATCTATTAAAAATGAGAATTAGTTAATTTGAATAATATAATTAATCTAATTTCACACATGTTTTCTAAATGTCGGACTTGGCGTCTTGCATTCGGATGCCGAAATTGTTGAATATGGTTTTCTGAATGTGTTGACTGTTGAACAATATAGCATGTCATATGTGCAACTGTTTTAGTTGTAAAAATATTCTATAATATTTGAACAATTTTGATTGGCTAAAACTTGCAAGCTCCGATACCTTGCTCCCAATCTTGCATTTTTTAAAGTTAATATATCATTTAATATTAAATGATGTCAGGGGTGGATCCAGAAATCCACAATGGGATGAGCTAAGTTTATTAAAAAATATATATATATTTCCCCCGTCCCTTTCAAAGATATATATATTTTTTTGAACATTTCAGCGTCCCACCCAAAGAGTCCATTTTTTTTACACACATGCGACTCACACACACCCACTAATATAATAAATTATGAGGCTTACACTCCCACTAATACAACTACCTATTACAAATTAAGTAATAATACTCTTTAATTCACATGCAAATAGCAAAATACCGTAGGATGGAGAGAGTATATATATAACAAAATAATGGAGGATGGACCAATTTTTAATATTTATTTATTGTAATGAACTTATAAAATATATAATTTTAGAATGTATATTTATTTTTGGGCTTCCTTTGGGTGGGCTTAAAATAATTTTAAGGTGGATTAAACTTAAAAAAATCAAATTATTTACATAAAATATAATTGGCTCTCGGTGGGCAGCACAGGGCTTGAGCCCGGGGCTGCTCTAGTGTAAATTTGCCCCTGAATGATGTATCTTTTAGTATAAGAATGTGTAGCCAATTTTTTCAATAAAAAAATTATATTCTTATTAATTAAATTATGAGCATTATTTAGGTGATCACGGGTCACCAGGTGATCCTCTCACATGGGGTGTGCAGTGCGCATCCCCTATGTGACAGGGTTATCGGTGACCACGGGTCACCTAAGAATCACCCTTAAATTATACTTCCTCGTCCTATTTCAATGTTTACGTTTACTTTTTGCACGTTGATTAAGGAGTATAACATTTTAATAGATAATGGATGGAAAGATATAATATTTAATATAAAGTGGGTAGGTATTAGAGCTGTCAAAATGGGTTGAGTCCTAGGCCAACCCTCCCCAACCCACCAATTTCTCAACCCAAAATTAACCCGCCCCATAAAAGCCGCCCCACTTCAAACCCACTAAAGTGTGGGCTAACCTGCACCGCCCCACCAACCAAACATCAATCCACTTTTATAATTAAAATTTTAAAAAATAACATACAACTTTTAAATTTTAATATTTAAACAATAAAAATATTACCACCCAACTCTACCCCCTAACCCGCGGCCCGCCCGACCGGTAGCCCGCGCTGCAAGTGATCCGCCCCACTTGAGCCCATCAAAAGGTGGGTTGTGGGATAAACCGCCCCACAACCAATTCTGACATCTCTAGTAGATGTATTAGTGTTGGATGTGGGGACCATGGTGATATATTAATTGTTTTAGTTGGGTCCCATATTCTAAAAAAGGAAACGTAAACATTGAAATAGGACTCCCAAAATAGAAATATGTAAACATTGAAATAGGACGGAGGGAGTATACCCTTTAAAACAAAATGAACCTTTACACACTTTGTGCACTCGGAGACAGAAAAGACCAACTCATTTTGATATCATGTGCAATTAAAATTGTATACGGATGTAATTTTATATATACATTTCTTTTAACAATGTAGTAATTAATAAGAATATTAATTTTTCAATAAAATAATCCGTTGAAATATGATAGGTATTAATATTTTATTAATTGATGAGAGTGAAAATTCATGAATTTTTGGGTCTGATTTGACATCTCTTTGAGTGTTTAATTGCTATTATTTGCTCAAATCTTAATACTTTGAATGATTATTGACTAAAAGGTACTTGAGATGTATTTTGTTGTGTTTTGATAAGAAAATTGCGATCAAGTTTTTGGCGCCGTTGCCGGGGATAACATTAGATACTTGTAAGTCTTTTGTGATTTATTTTTGTTTAAAACGTTAAACTTTGCGCTTGGTGGGAGGCAACTCACTCTTTTATTGCTTTTATTTTGTTTTGCTTGTTGGGTCTTGTGATAGGTGAATTATACTCAAGGTGTGTGCTTACACTTAAAGTAATAACATCCTTTGAAACTTATATTCAACTCATATTTTCATCTAAGTTTGGAGGGTGTGATGTTCTTCCTTTGTTCCATCCGCACCTAGGTATGTTCACTCTGTGTGTGATGCTTGGAGGTCGATTTTTTTAGAATTTTTAAAATTTATTTTCAAAATTTTTTACGACTATCCAGGTGTCTTGTGTGTCTTCATTTATTTTTGTGTGTCCCTTGGTGCTCAGTCGTCGATTTTAGTCTTTTTGATATTTTTCGATCCTTGATTTTCTGATGTCTCTGATATTTTTATCTCTTATGAATCCTGTGATGATGAGTTTTGTGTTGAGCTTTATTGTTTGAGAAGAGTATAGGAGTAACAAAGTGAGTTCTATCTGAGGTACACGTCTGACCGAGTTGGATAATTCGAGGAACTTGCAAGATGTGGAGGAGATTGAAATCAGGTTACTTCGTTCCTTATTCTAAATTTTTCTATGAGTTTTGAATTCTTATGAGTAAGGTACATGAGCTTTAAATTTTATAACCTGAATTTCATGGGGATTTATGTCTTTTATCATGCCTATGATGTTGATTATGATTAATAAGGGAAACATGATTTAATTCTTAAGTGCTTGAAGTTCTTGATATGTTTGTTATGATGTATGCGTAGCCTTGAAAGTGCTCGTCCATTCTATGAAAAAGCCAAAGTGAGATTTGAGCCTTTAAATCATGATACATTGATGCATGAATTTTTATTCTTGAGCGTATAATTCTTGTGTGTGTATTCTAGAACTTGTCTTGAGTCTCCTTGAATATTCGAGAATAGTCTAGTGATTATGGAAATGATATTAGGCCATCTTTGATTTTATGAGTCACTTAGCCAAATAATTCCCTACCATATGATTGTTTATCCGTAGTTAGCCCAATTGAGTCTAAAAATCTCATTTTTTGGCAACCTACGAGAAATAACTACTTTGAGTATCTTAATGATTTTTTGAGCCTTGATTGTCCGTCATAAAGGAGAATTAATTATTTTCAAAGTGTGTTGATGGAGTTTGATAACAGCTTGGGAAGGAATGAAATTGATGTTGAAATATTGATTGAGCTATAAAATGCATCTAAAGGAGAGTCATGAAGTACTATTTAAATCTAGTACTCCATGAAATCAAATACCCTAGGGTAGTGCTTAAATCTAATACCCTATGGAGGATGCGAGGGGTAGTGCCCGAAACTGGTACCCCATTCAAAAAAGTGAAGAAAAGAAAAAAAAATGGAGTTGAAGATATAGAGAAAAAAGATGGCTATTGTTTTTAAGTTGAGAAGGAGTTGTGCTTGAATAAAAAGTGATGAGGAAGAATGAAAGATCATGATGGACGACTGCTTGATTGATCCGAGTTTGAGTCACTTATCCATATTTTTCCTACCTTATCCAAAGAGCCTATGTTACAATCAAATAAAAGTCTTTTTTTATTTATGATTTTCTAGCTACAAGTAAAAGGAGAGTTGAGACAATGGGCAAGCTTATGGTTACGCATGCACTTGAATTGAATTTGAGAGCACTTATATATATAACCCAAACGGTGTACACTTTATACACCATGAGCGTGAGAGTTACGTTATATATATCCTGTGAGCATAGGTGGATTGAGCACTTGAATTGGTGAAGTAATGGTCTTAACTTGTATGTTTTGAATTAATTGATACTTTTGAATTTGATGTTATGTGAACCAAGTTGAGATTAATTACATCTTTTGAAGGCTTAATTGGTATTTTGATCTTTCCTTGGGACATGACTTTCCATCTCATTATTCTCTTGGTTTGTCGTTTCGTTGTTCAAGAACGAATAACGTCTTAAGTTTGGGGGTTTGATGAGAGTAGAAATTCATGAATTTTGGGTCTGATTTGATACCTCTATGAGTGTTTAATTGTTATTATTTGCACAAATCTTAATACTTTGAATGATTATTGACTAAAAGGTGCTTGAGAGGTATTTTGTTGTGTTTTGATAAGAAAATAGCAATCATTAATACAATTAAATTTTTGTAGAAAAGCAAGGATATAATTTTTTATATTATAGTATATAGAATGACTAATGACATTCAATATAGTATAACTTTAGGAGAAGTAATTTAAACACACGAAAGTTTTATCCAGAAAAAAAAAGAAAAAAATACATGCAATTGTTTACAGACAATTTGTGAACGTTGAATAAACGGGCAGGAATCAGGATACAGAAAGTTTGGGGATAAAAATATTTTTGCCTCATAAATTTCAGTATGTACAATTTTTGCCTCAAAAAATATAAGTTTTTGCATTTATTCCAATATCTTTTTATTTGTGCTAATGTTGCCCCATTTTCACCAGAAATTGACAATTTTTCCGGAATAGAGCACGTGTCTGTCACATGACCATCAGATTTGGCGTTTTCCGGCGGAAATGGACAACATTGATGCAATCAGAAAGATAGTGGGACAAATGCCAAAATTTTACTCTTTTTTTAAATAAAAATTGTACATGAATAAACTTATGAGGCAAAAATGGTTTTTATCTTCAAACTTTTTGGTTTCATCCACCCCAACTCAAGTTCACACCTTTTGAAAAGAAATGACACTTAACCAAAAGCTTGAATTTTCTTATCTTTTTCGCATTGTGTTATCATATCGTGTCTAAAATTGCCAAAATCAATCTCTAAAAATAAAAAAGTAAATTGATCAAATTCATAATAGGAACGATTTATAGGACTAAAAGAATATATAATCCTAAAACTCTATTGTACTGAATTATATGATTATATTGATTACAAATCATGTCATTTTCACTTTTAAATATTTTGAAGAATTAATAATAAGTTAACAATTATATTGATAAATTAATAAATACCAAGTAAAATGGACAAGAACAAAAAGTTAAAGATATCATGAAGATAATATTAAATTTAATCTCATAATTTTGATAGAATTCAATTTAGGTATATAATTTTCACTTTTTCAATATTAAGCCTTTTATGTCAATTTTAGCGGTGATTTTAGAGTGCACCTACTACGTCGGTGCACCTTAAGGTTGATGGATTAAAAATAGGGTGCAATAGGTAGTTATTTTTTAAATTTTTTATTATTTTATTTTATTTTATGATGAAGATTAAATTAAAATTTAACCTAACAGTTAAGATCATTCAAGTGCACCAGTACACCAAGTGCATAGCAATTTAACTTAGAATTAAAACCATTTTTGCCCCAAAAATTTGGTAATGTACAATTTTTATTCCAAAAAAAAAAAATTATAATAAGTTTTGGGCATTTGACCCACTATCTTTTTAATTACATTAATTAATATTGTTTCTTTTTCGTTGGAAAATGTCAAATCTGATGATCACATAATATGCATGTGCTCGATTCCAGCAAAATTGTCAATTTCCGATGAAAATAAGGCAGTATAATGCAAAAAGAAATATTTTGGGATAAATGCCAAAATTTATTTTTTTTGGCACAATAATTTTTCATGGTCAGGGTAAAAATAATTTTTATCCCCCGTAATTAAGTTTGTGTGTTAATAAAATGGATAGTTAAGTATGAAAGAGAGGAAGTCAAAAGTTGTGCCGGCAACGGTCAGGCTCAAGAATGGAATGGTCGCACTAAACATGATTCTTTACAAACAAAATAATCCGACAAAAAGTTTGTAAATTAATATTTGGCTAAACTTTCAGAGATCAACGTCAATTTTTTTTCTTCAAGAAAATATAATTTTTCTTTTTTTTTTTAACTACAGTATGTTCTGCTATTTAAGAAGACTAGAAACCTATTTCAGACAAGACTTTGTTCACGAAGCTTCTATATACTTGTAAGTTGTAGATAATTAATGGAATACTTTTTCAAATACTTACGTTTTGAAGATAAACAAGAACCCATAGGTCTATATTATATTACTACTTGATTTTGCTACATATAATAAAATCCAAAATTTTCAACATTACGATCTGGCATTTGGCTATTACTGTAACTATATAATCATTATTATTTTTTTTTAAATATATTTTTTTTTACTATCGTAGTTAAAATCTCACTTTCAACGGCATAGTCAATCAGTTTTATTTTTCACGAGGTCAGAATTTGTTTGGATACTTAATTTATAACATAAGTCATTTATTTATAAAATTTATATAAACTTAGGGTTATTCTTTGATGTTGTCTTAGGTTTATAACTCATTTTTTACCTATAATTTCAATTTTCAAAAGACTAACTCATTAATTTAATTCGTACATTTGTCGAATCCAACTTTATAAGAAAAGGGTTGACTATTAGTACCAAATGGAGTACGAGTGAATTTACCCATTATTCCATTGAGAAGTGAAGATTCAAAATCTTGATCTTTATCTTCTACTAGTTATTAATTAAAGCATCTACATTAGTAAATATTATTCAATCATATGAATATCATTCGAACAAGCAGAAACAAAACATGCTAAACCAGTCCAGATAAATAACAGTATTCCATAAGATGGTCCATTAGATAAGGCAACGCAGATAGGATGGTGTATGTACTTTAAAACACATGGAATACCTCACTGAGACGAAAATTCGAACAACATGCTGTGCTTGTACTTCCCCCCTGGTCGAAAAACAACCGAAGGAAAGTTGGGCTGATTGATGGCGTTTGGGAATCCCTGCGTCTCGAGGCATGTACGCAGCACCACCTTTACCAACAATTCCATTCACATAATTTGCAGTATAAAACTGCATACCAGGAGCGGTCGTCCACAGATCCAGAGTCCTTGAACTAGCCAAATCCTTCAACTTGGCAGCATGTTTCAACCCTGATTTCTCCTCACCACACGTAATTATGGTCGTACCCTATGCCAACCTCATGGATACGACTACCAATCTTATTTCCCTCGGTGAAATCAAAGGGCTTGCCTTTGATGGGCATGATTTCACCAGTTGGAACAATGTTGTCGTCTACCGGTGTGGTGTTTCGCCCATATCTGAATCGTGTGATCAAGAATTGTACCAGAATCATGCCCAGCTAGATTCCAGTAGGTATGTTGCGCTAAGCTGATCGGTGTAGCCTTGCCCTCTGGCACGCCTTCCATGTCAAGCCTCATCGTGGTCTTTGATGTGAGAGTATAAGTTGCAGTGAAAGTAACATTGCCTGGATATCCTTCTTCTCCATCATGACTGCTATACTTGAAAGTAATAGACGGAGTATCGCCCTGCTTATGCTCAGCAACTTCCCAGATGACTTTGTCGAAACCCTTAAAGCCACCATGGAGACTATTTTGAGGTTTGTTAACAGGCAATGAGTACTCAACTCCATTGAGTGTAAATTTCCCATCTTTGATCCTGTTGGCGACCCGACCTACTATGCACCCAAAGTAAGGAGCTGCACCTTTCTGATACGGGTCGAGCATGTCGAATCCAAGAACAACATCAGCAAGTTTCCCATCTTTGTCTGGTACATACAAGGAGGTGATGGTGCATCCGAAATTGGAGACTGTGAGTCGCATGGTGCCATTGTTAAGTTCAAAGAGCTTAGCCTCTGCCATTGAATTACTTAAAGTCTCTGTCTCTGACAGGGGGAATTACAAATTAAGGCTGAAAATTCTGAAAATTGCAAATAGATGCAAAGATAAATAAGATCCAGTGTGGCAGTAAAGATGAACAAGAAATCAACACAGAAATCGCACCATAAATAATTAAACACGGATTAACTACACTGACCACATCAAATAAATACTGATTAACTGAAAATTGTCAAAAGTAATAACAATTATTTGGAATATGTAAACGCAAGAAATTAGCTGAGCAGAAAACAAATGGATCAAATCAGGCAATAAATCACGAAATGGATTTAAAAAATGTGATCAATTAATAATAAAACAACTTCACCGATAACAGTAACAATTATGATCCGAAATTTTGAAACAGGGATATCACCAGTCAGAATGGGGATAGCTTAAAAGGATTTTAAGAGTTTTAACATAACTAGGATTGAAGCAGAGTTACTCTTTAAAACAATGGAGGGTTATTCTTTAGTACAAAGAGTAATATTTCCAATGTTAATGAACCCTTGCTAGTGTAACCCTATGTATTTTAAAAAGTAACCATTCTAGGAAGGGTGGACAATACACCCGATTGCACACTAGCCTCCCTCAAAAATATATTGCAAATTTTATAATTTGGGATGATCTACCTTCTATAGGCTATGTTTGTTTTGTACTCATTAATCCAGATAATATTCTGTAAGCAAATATATGTTTGTTTTGATATATGAATTTCAAACCAACAAATTGTACTCTATTACTAATTTTACCTTTGAGGGAATTCACAACAATACCCTGCAGGCTTTAGGAAAATTCTTTATTACCCACACTTTAATGGAAGGTTAAATAATACCCAAATTGACAAAAAAAAAACTCAACGATATTAATAAAAAGTATTCAGTTAAATATATTAAGTCATCTTTCTAAACCCTTGGGTCCATACATTTTTAACTCTATGTTTACAAAAAAAAATGTTGTTTCGATACTTACTGATACTTCTTAAAAAAATGTTGTCTCAATACTTTTTTTAAGATACTATTAAAAATGTTATTTTGATACCTTTTTATGACTCAATACTATTAATATCATGTTAAAATAGAGTAATGTATTTTTTCGTTAATTCGAAAACTTTCTCTTAAAAAGTTGATAGAAAAGAATTTTGCAAAAAGTTTGCAGAATTTTATCTATTCTTATATCTTCAACCAAAATACATATCACCACACAATCCTAAGCATATCATTCACATCATTAGCAAAACATATTTGATCAGCAGATCCTATCATTCCAATTTCACATTTACATCATCATCCCCCAGAGATCTAACTTCAATCAGAACTGTAATTAACATCTACCGCCCTCCTCACTTACTATCAATCATCAATATCTTCCAATTAAATCCATCAAACATTCAGCATCTCACTCCAGTTAGAAAAAATGCTCCGTTCATAAACAAAATTAAGTCAATATACGAAATTCAACCAATTTGAAAATCTGTTGTTTAAAGCAAATCGATTAAACGACTTTGAACACCTGTTAATCAAAATGGGTATGATGAACTTACGCGGGTATCCCGTATCCTAGCTGAAGAAATTGCAGAGAAATTGTAGAATCGATCAATCGAGTGAATTTGGAGTGTGGAGATTTGGAGGTGATGTGAGATTCCCGATGCGGCGGAGAGAATGAATATGAATTATTATTATTATAATAAGAGAGTATTATTATAAACCAAAAACACATCTTTATAATATAAATAAATAAATAAATAAATAATTGCAACTCTTTCCTTGGAAAACAGAGACGGGCCTTTCGCCATTAATAATATGGTTTTATGCTAACTTGAACGAAGGCCCAACCTACTGGGCCCAACCCAAAATGCTATGTACATTTTGGGCCTACAATATATTTTCTTGCTGTCATTCACTTTTATAAATCATTCTTTCTTTATTACAATTTCCAATGTTTGTATTTTACCATTTTAAAAAAAAAATTGCATGTAAAGTAAACTATTTATTGCATCCTTTAATTACATCTAAAATTATGTACGTTGTATATTATATATAATATTTTATTTTTAAGGTGTGTTTGGTTTAAAAAAATTTATATGTGTTAATCTTTGCTTTTATGAATTTATATTAATTCTATTATAATTTTACTTTGTGCTTCGTATAATATTTCACACTTATAGTTCATGTTAATTTTTAGTCATATGATTTAATTTTTAATTTTAAGAGTATGTTTGATTCAAGAAAAAATTATATTTGAAGTTATAAAGCATTAGAATATAACAAATAAGATGTGATCATGTGTATTCCCTGTATTTTGCCTTAGTTTCAAAGTGTAACTCATTTTCCCCTGTTATATTCAATTAGACCTATTGGTTTTTAACGAGCTTAAAAGAAAAATATTATCTTCATTCCAAATATATTGACATATTTTTCTTTTTGGGATGTCCCACAAAAATTGACATATTTTTCTTTTAAAAACATGGGACCCACACAAAAACAATTTATTTATTTACATGTGTCCACACACACATCACACTCACCACTAATACAACTACCCACTAAACATTAGTATATATTATTTCTCTCACTTTATTTTACATTATATTATTATACTCATTAATTTCCGTGCCAAAAAATAATGTGTCAATATCTTTGGATGAAGAGAGTAAGATTATATAACTCCATTATTATGTAAACTCTTTTATCTTTTATTTTGTGAGTTTTGAGGAATATGGAGTAATAAGGTAATAGATCAATATAAACCAAGCATTCTTATAATTTTATATTATGAGAGTAATATTTTTTTCAACAATACAAGCTTATCATGATATAAATGTAAGAACTCTTAGTTTTATATGGAAAAAAAAAAGAAAGTAAAATGGCCTTTGCTGGTTCAGCCATTACAACCTCAAAAAGATTGCCTTTAAGATTTATGATGTAATTATATGGATTCTATGGCATCTTGACTCACGAATCACCTCTTCTCAATTTCAATCTGCACTATCATTTAATAATAACACCACTACAATGAATTTTTGAAAAAAAAAAAAAACTCTTGTTGATTATGAAATGTAGAATATTGGAAAGAATAAAGAAAAATATAAATATTGTGACTTGAATAGAATCAACTATTCATATCATTATATAACATAATAGTTAATCAATTCATCAAGAATACCATAACTGTCTTATAACGGTGATCAATAATTTTGTTTTTTATTATAATCGACAATATATAATTTTAAATTTAGGCATCGATCAATGATTCAAACATATGATTGATCTCTATAACCTTTTAATTTATAAAACACATGATAAAGAATGATTAAGAATTAAAGTTTTAATGTGAAAGGTGAAGCATATGATTGATGACTTTAGGGTTGGCAGAGTTGAGAATTGGAGTGTACAAAATTTGGGGACCCAAAGTTGAAAAAATTGGCTCTTGGAGTTGTGAAGTTGGGTCAAACCCCACTGCCCTTTACTTACTTACATTCCACTGCATCCTCAACCCATCACATCATGTCACACTTTATTTAATTATTTTATAAAAATAAATATATCAAATCGATTTTAAATATAAGTATAACTATATAACTGAGTATTCAGATTAAATACATCAACACTTAATTTGTCTCAAATCTATCTAACACTATGAAGTCCCACGGAAATTACATTAAATTTATTTCTTGGTTTCTGCTAACTTCATCGTCTACAATTATTGTCATGTGCAAACAAAATGTAAATTCTCTATTTCATGATTAGTACTTCATCTATCCAATTCTAATGATTATATTCTTTTCTCATCCTAATAGTTATATTTTTTTTAGATATGAGACCCACACAAAATAAATAAAATATCTTCATAAGACTCACCTACAATACTAATACAATTACTTAATATACATTAAAATAATATATCTCTCACTTCAATACACATTAAAATATTATGTTTCTTAATCCTCGTGTGGGATTGAGGGAGTATTTTATTGGTGTTCCACAACATAAATTATAGTAAATACTATCATATAAATAATTATTAAACATTTGGAGTATGCGGCTTCAATTTAAGAAAGGATCATGACTTGTGTCAAATCATTAAAAATGTGAAATATACTCTCTCGTCCGCTTTCAATGATATTATTTTTCTATTTTGGGTATCCGCCCCCAAGAGTCTCATTTCCTTTTCTATACATATGGGACCCACACACACTCACTAATACAACTAAAAAATGAGACTCACACCTCCACTAATACAACTATCCACTACATATTAAATAATAATACTTTTTAATCCACGTGCAAAAGCAAATGACACCCTTAAAGGCGAACAGAGGGAGTAAAATGAAACATTATATTGAAATAGGTGATTTAGTACAGGACTACATGTCTTAATCATAATTCATAACTTAATTATCTCATAATATAGTTTATCGAAAAGTCATTCTAGTTTTTTTTTCCTTTAATTATTTAAACTTCTATGTATGTAACATTTTTTAACGTTAATTTTGTTTATTTTTTTAACGGTAAAACTAAGTACAAGAGATACTCAACTTGCAGAAATAGAGAAATAAAAGATAACCGTAGTGAAAACTAATTAAAATTATAATATTGGTCTCTACTTGTGAGACAAATAATTGAATTAGAAATCCAAATTTGTAAGTTTTAATTTTTGTTTAATTTAATCTCCCAAATTTATTTATAACTCAAAGATCAAAATAAAATTATAAATCAGGGAATGTTATATACTCCATAAGTCAAATGTATGGTCACTTTGGTTTACTTTTCTAATTTGTGAATGATATTTATATTCTTGAATTTAATTTGATTATTTATTTACGAGGGAGTCATTATCCCACACCTAACCCTGAAAAGCAAGGGTAATTTAGTGAGGCAGAAAATAAATGTCCGCTTACGTGGATTGTCAAACCGAAAGTTGAACACATTATATATCAATTGAACTTCTTATCAAACTCAATTAATGTAGAATTAATTATCGTAGAAGATTTGTCCATTTTCTAGCTACCTCAATATATTATAAAACCTACACTTTTAATTACATTTGGACATAGTATCAATATGTGTACGGCGATAAGTGCCACCACACATCACTCTAGAATGTACTATATGACTTTATCAATATCACTAGTCTAATTTCTCCACTAATTATAATGTTTTTATTTTAATTATTTTAATGTCCATTTACGATTAACATAAATTAACCTTTAACAACCTACATGCTTAATTAATGTGTTAGGACAGTGCCAAATGCCAATTTCCCCTTTTCACTCCATATGCTTAATTTAATAATTAGCACTTATTTTTCGAATTTCCATCTTTAGTGCCTTTTGGTGAAAAGAAAATAGATTAAAAAGTAGTAAATGCGTATCATATGGGATATGAGTAAAGATAATAAAATAAACTTGTAGAATTTTTTAATAGCAGCCTTGAAATGAAAAAGGCAAAGATATGGGTGAGATAATCTCCGTAAGCTTTTATGTAAGATGAATAAAAATTGGTAACATCATTATTATTTTCGTTATAAAATGTTATTTTATCATTTTTTTTACTTTTCATCGATTAAATATAATTTTTTATTTGTTATATTATCATTTTTTATCTGTGTCTTAGATAAAAGACTTACATGACATGGGGTAACACAAGACTTGCCATATGAAAAAAAAAAAGGCAATTAATGGTGTAATTTGGGTAAGAAATTATTAGCTTAGCTAGGTTTCATATTAATTTTTTAGGAGAGTTGCGATGCATTTGTACTTTGTTAAATTTGATTCAATTTTAAGAATTAAGCGTTTTCCAATAAAAGTATAGCTAGTTGAGAGTGATGATTCATACTTCCTCCACTATTTCGCTATTAATTTATTTGTCCTGAAAATTTGTTTAAATTAAAAAAATTTACACTTTAATGTTGGAGTTTATCTTACAAGTTAGTCTACTGTGAATCGAGTTTACGGTGTGAGCCCTTTTTTCTGTTTAATTTCAACCTCTATCAATACATAAGGTATAATAGGATTTGAAGGGGAGGACTTATCATGCGAATCGGAGTGTTTGTATTATCTTATAGGGTTAATTCCTAAATAATTCACCACCTTTTAGGGAGTTTTCAAATCTATCACGACTTTTTATTTTTGTCAATTCAATACACGAACTATTTAATAGTTTCAATTCTATCATGATCTTTTATTTTTGTCAATTCAATACACGATCTATTTTATATTTTCAATTCTATCACAACTTTTATTTTTGCACTTTGATACACTACTTATTTCATATTTTCAATTCAATTCATTATTATTATTATTATTATTATTATTATTTATTATATTAAAACTTGTATTTATTAAATAATGGGATTAATACACTATTTTTTAAGCTCAAATTAATTATTAAATTTATTTTATTTATAAAATCCTTATTTTCAATATATAATTTTATTTATATAATATTTTTGTTACAATTTTAAATTTACTATAATAATAGTAATAAAGTCGAACATAATATTAAAAAAAATATTCATTACAGTAAAATATAATTTTATATAAGCTGGACTTATTAAAATAATTGTCTTTCACAACTTAATTACAACTATGAATTTACTATAACAATAACAAGGAAAAAAATTATTTGTTCGACCTATATTGTATTTTAATTTTTAATTAATTAATTAATTAATAATAGTAATAATAAAATTGAATTGAAAATATGAAATAAGTGGTATATTAAATTACAAAAATAAAAGTTGTGGTAAAATTGAAAATATAAAATGGATTGTGTATTGAATTGACAAAAATAAAAGGTCGTGATAGAATTGAAACTATTAAATAGATCATGTATTGATTTGACAAAAATTAAAAATCATGATAGATTTGAAAATCTTCAATAAAGTGGTGAATTTTTTAAGAATTAACCCTATCTTATATATAAAAAAGTTATACGGTACATTCTATAATATGAAAATTTATTTTCAAGTGATGAAGTATTATGGAGTATATTCTTTTAAATAACAAATTACATACTATATTTTAACAAATTATCATATATTTTAATAAGTTTAATTAAAAAAATCATAACATAACATAATTTAAATACGAGTGGATAGTTTTTATGTAGAAAAGTAAGTTATTCATTAATGTGAAGAGTAATATTTCACATATAATAATTAAAAGTACTCCCTTCGTATTGTTTTTAAATTCACATGTATGTTTAAACGAATATTAATAAAAGTTAATTTTAAACTTATTTTTTAAAAATAATTTGATAATTTTAAGCCATAAATAAATACTCCGTATTAGATAATTTCTGCAGTACTTTATTTAAGTGTGTGTTTTTTATGAAAGTATAAATTTAAAATTAAGACGAATCAAAATAAAATAGGTAAAATTTAGTTGGATGCATGTACTTTGAGAAAAAAATAATTTACTTTAATGTTAAATTTATCATGTTTTGAACTCACATGATATTCTTTATAATATATTTATCATCTAAAAATTTCAAATTATTTATAAAATCATTAAAATAATTTTTTGTGTAAGAATGTAAAATAAGTAAGAATAATTTAGTGGGTGAAATTAGTATGTGATAATGGCAAAAAGTAGTCACTTTGACTTAAAACAAAATTTTCTAGTCATATATATTAAAGATTAATTTTTCTAGCCACTTTTTATATTTAAAACCCTTTTACCCCAACTTCATTTAAATGAAAATTTTATAATTTTATTTGTTATATTCGATTGAAATAACGGCCCAAATAGTTGTTCTATTCGACCTAGACATATTTGCCTATTCGGTCTATACGTATTTGTCTATTCGGCCTATATGTATTTGCCTATTAGGCCTATACGTATTTTCCTATTCGGCTTATATGTTTTCGTCTAAATAGTCGTTCTATTCGGCCTATATATATTTGCCTATTCGGCCTATACATATTTGCCTATTCGGCCTAGATGTATTTGCTTATTCGGCCTATATGTATATTATTTTCATCACTTTTATCACGTTTAAAATGGTATCAGAGCCCTAAGTTTATTTATTTATGAATGGAAAAATTATTATAAACTTATATCACTTAACGAGAGGAGAGTTTCAAAGAGATATGGATCCGAATGAAAGTTCGACATCCGAGAGTGACAGGACTATTAGTCCTATTCCAAGGTGGAGCAATCGGGACTTCTGGCCCATTGGATATGACGAGACAAGCAGCTCTATACAACAATACTATAATGTGTTGTATAGACAATACACAGAAAAAGAATACGAAAACGCCGATCGATTTTAGGATAACCTCGATCGAAGGTGTAAATTGATAGAAGCCCGTGCTAACCACACCAAAGAAGAATCTCTGGAGAAATTACGCCAGATGCAGATAAGGTACTCGAAAGAGGTACAAAAAAACATCGTAGAAATCCAAAGTTTTACCGAGATCCATGGACGTATCCATAAACAAGAGCAATGGAGGAGACAACCAAACCAAGGTCCAAGAGTGATCTGCAAGCCCTATCACTTCTCACACTGGACGGAATGACAGAGTGGAAGGAGATCAAGACAGATAACTCTAAGATGAACAAAAATCTTAGAGAATTGCAGAACAAGGTGAGATTCTTTTGAGAATATTGCCAAAGCATGTTCAAGACAATGTTCGAGATCAGCCTCAAGATGGACAAGGTGGAGAAATTGCAGAACAAGCAACTCGACCTCATCATGAAGTTGATGGAACAAGTAAAATCCTTGGAAACCAAGGTGACAGGAAGAAGACTTGGAGGAAGGTTACCATTAACCTTCGGAACAGAACCCCTTTTACACCAAAAGGGAAGAACGACGGAGGTCATAAGACCAAAGTCAGAAAGCGAGAAGATGATTGTTATCCTTCGAGGAGAATCCACATCCCCGGATGGAAAGAGCAAATCTTAAAGATCTACAAGATCTATATGAGTCCTTCCAAGGACTATCAATTGTAGATCTAAAGATGAACGTTGGAGAGGCATCAAGTTCTCAACAACAGTCCGAGGCTCATCAGACTCAACAGGATCGGAGCCAAGATGAATGAGCCTCTGGATCACACGGAGTCCATGGGACAAGACAAGAAGATACATTCCAACAACCAGGAAACTTTAAAATGAAGGCCATAGGAATGTCAACAGGAGCAAGCCGAGTTCGAGGATCTAATATACACAACACCCCATATGGTCGGTCTCACCTTGAACCGATAAATCCATACGGGTTGATCTTAAACTTCGACACTCTATACTTCAAGAATAGAAAAGCCTTGATCGATGAATGAACAAATGCCATGAAGATTGCAGGGCATTGGAGTTGGACAAAGAAGAGTTCATAAGATTCCTTACTATGAGCCTGGAAGGATCAGCAAAATGCGCCTGGGAGGAGCTCTCAGACGAAGTTAAAAGGGAGGCTATGGAAGGCGAAGATCTAGGCAATATTGTCGATCGAATGGCCAAGATCTTCAAGATCCATTCATCGGAGTAGGATACTTCGAAGGAATGGATGAAGAAAAGATAAAGAAGTATAGGAATGTCCTATACAGCCTAGAACTACTTGATATTTGTCACATAGATGAGTACATCAAACTCTTCACAGAGTATAGATGAAAATCTAAGGTCAAAGAGGAACAAGTATTCCACCTATTCTTGGCCAAGATCCCGAGCCCATGGAGAGAAATGTTGATCAAAGAGTATGAACCATGCGAGCTGGATTCGATAGCAAGGAGAATGTCCTTCCTCAAAGCCAAGATTGCA
Organism: Pogostemon cablin; assembly: GCA_023678885.1. Lineage (NCBI taxonomy): Eukaryota > Viridiplantae > Streptophyta > Magnoliopsida > Lamiales > Lamiaceae > Pogostemon > Pogostemon cablin. The sequence continues at coordinate 28,631,478 of CM042962.1, forward strand.
GAGTGGTGTCATCAAGTGGCGTTACACAAGAACTACAAGAGATTAAGGGGAATCAACAAGATCGTCCTCTTATGTTGCAAAAGCAATGATCTTCCAACTATCATTGGAAGAAACCCAAAGAAGCAGAAAAGGATGAAGAAAAATCATCCTTACAATTAAAGGAGCGGAGGATGGAGATCCAGAAGACCAAAATCATTCTGGTCTAAATAGAAGGCCCGAAGCTATAAATCAGGGCAAAGATCTGGACCATCAAGATGGAGTTCAAGAAGCCAAGCCTCATCCTCAGGGTCAAACCAGAGGAACACATGAAGAACTCCCACAAGAAAGACGTTTCGAAGAGCGGCCACACGAATCAATGAAAGATTCAAGGATTGCAACTGCTACACGTGTGGAGCAAGATGGCATATCTCACCAGATTGCCTGGAAAACTAGAAAAGGGGAGTACGACAGTTCGAGACAACTCCAGAAATGAGGAAGCAGTTTACTTCCAAGACCTAGTACAGGTATATCCGTTCGAAGATATACCCTCGGACGAGAGCATCTATGAAGAAGAATTCTTTAGTCAAGACGAATCTTCTGAAGATGAGTCGGAGTGAAGAAGAAATCTTCAGGAAAGAGATGCAAGAAGATATGTCTGGATTCTTTTCTTAGACATCTATTTCTCATAAAGCCCTTATGAGAATCATGAAAGAGGATCAAAGGCTCAGCCTATACGATGGATTCACTGTGGGAAAATTGGAAAAATTCTTTCCAAGTTTCAAGAAGAGGAAACACAACATCATATACAAAGTGACCGAAGGAGAGATTGCCATCCCAATGGAGCTCACAGGACATATGATGGAAATGCAACTGGTTCCTTATGAAGAAATCAAGAAGGAACTAAGTAAATTCCCGGAGAGGATGTCCAAGACTATGTCTTGGGTCCATATCGGAGCTATTCGAATTCTCATCAAAGCTACATTCAAAGAAGAAATCGATACACCAAACGATATTGCTGTCTTTGAAAAGAGAATCAAGAGCACAAGAGAAGCATGCCTAGGAGGAGTCTCGAGAATTCTGTACGCAGGAAAAGTAGCATCCTACATTTATCCAAGGATCGCGTACAATCTAGCAGACCGAGATTTTAACAGAGCATTTACCCTTCATCAAGATTTCAAAAACAAAGGCTTGATGAAGAAAGGGAACATGCCTTACTCTATCACATATAGTATCTCGTATGCCCTCTCCAACACTCATCATTCAGATCTATTCCAAATGAAGGAGTATATTGAGATACCTGAAGTGTTCGAGAAAGTTGCATGTGCAACTAGACCAGAGATAATGGAGCTATCGCCAATTCACGATATGGATTTGCGGATCAAAGACAAGCCGATCTAGAGCAGACAAAACAGCCTCAGATTCGAGCAAAGAAGAATTTCTTTCCAAGAAAACAGAATGATTAGCGAGAAATGGGAAAATAAACTAATCGTGGAGGTTATCCAGGAACCGAAAAAGTTCACAACTAAAGGTGAACTAAAATGCCTAGAAGGATGGAGAGGAGTCGAAGTAATATTTGATATCACTAAAAAGAAAAACTCTATTCCTTGTGATGTCCTGTATTATCTCTAACAACCAACAACTGGGAGATACCAAGGACAGCTCAAACTCGGCGATCTAGAGCTGATAATCGAAGGAGTTGCAGGAAGATTCCCATAACAACTAGTACTGGGATTGAAGTTTCTCGAGGATCATAAACCTTAGGAAAGACTGCAAGATAGAATGGAGTTTACGGTGAAGGGAAACAGATACAAAGTCTACTAGTAGAGGCTCGGGATTTTAAGCTCTGATCCACCAATGGCCACAAGTCCATTTTCGATATATATCACCGTAGGAATGATATATAAGGAACATCGTGCAGAGTATTTTGCGGAATACATTGATTCAGAAGCCGGGATCTGCACAGCAAAAGAAGGAGTCTTTTTGAAAGACTCAGGTGAAGAATTGCCAACAGTACTAGGAAAAGATTTCTCTCAAAGGGTGTTAATCCTTAACAGAGGAATCAAGCAGACGGAACTCATGATCAGAGGAGCAGATCGTACCCCGTGGTACAAGGTGAAAACTCCACTGATATATTTCCACGACACCGGAACAGATATTCTGTTAGGAAATAATTTTCTATAGACATTCAAGCGTTTTACCCAAGAAGACGCAACAAGGAGGCTTATTTTCACAACCCTTTGTGAACATAAGATCATCGCACCAAGACTGCGTAATGCATTTCAAAGGAAAATGCCAATTAAATTTCGCATCAAGCGTGGTGATGAAGGAAAACTTAGCCATCCAAAGATGAATGATCGTAGGAAGTATGGCGAAGCAGTCCTTCAGATGAGAACCGAGACAAGAGAATGATGGAAGATTGAGAAACTAAAAGAAGATACAATCCACCTTCTCAAAGAAAGCTTGGGAGAAAGTCTACAGAAAGACGTCACAATCGAAGAACAAATATTTTGGAGGACGTCAAAAAGAAGATACATAGGAGCTTCAATGAAGATCCTTTAACCTGGTGGGACAAGAACAAGCTCAAAGCCTCATTCAAAGTAAAAGAAGGAAAGGAGAATGAGTTCGTGAGATACAAGCCTATCCTGAAGAACCAAGATGATCGAAAGAATATGCAACTAATACTTAAGGAACATCTTGACCTTAAGTTGATATCACCAGGAGTATCCCCATACAGCAGCCCAGGATTTCTAGTTCGAAATCATGGGAAGAAGTTAAGTGGGGAAAGTCGAGACTTGTGATCAATTACAAAGGGATCAACAACATCTTGGAGTTCGATGAATACTACATACCAAGTAGAGAACACTTGGTCAACTGTATCAAGAATGTCAAGGTATTCTCAAAGTTCGATTGCAAATCTGGGTTCTACCAGATTATGATGGAAGAAGGGAGCAAGAAGTTCACAGCCTTCTCCACACCATAAGGTCATTATATCTGGAATGTCATGCCCATGGGCTTGGCAAACGCGTCCCAGATATACCAAAGAAAAATGGACAATCTTTTCAAAGATTATTTCTCATTCATGTTTGTTTATGTGGATGATATCCTCATAGCCTCAAAGAACATGAAGGAGCATTTAGCGCATCTGAAAATATTTTTAGAAGCATGTCACAAAGAGGGATTAGTGCTTTCTGAAAAGAAGGCAGTAATTGCAACAAGGTAGATCGAGTTTCTTGGAGTTGAGATCGATGAGTCTGAAATTATTCTACAACCACACATTGTAGAAATGGTTCAAGGATTCCCTGAAGATTTCAAGGACAAGAAACAACTCCAAAGCTTCTTAGGAGTTGTCAACTTTGCTGGAATGGTCATCAACAATCTAGCGTAATATAGGAATGTGTTCAGTCATCTGTTGAAAAAAGATGCTGAATTTAAATGGGAAGAATCACATCGAGCAATGGTTAAACAACTAAATGAGGTTTGCAAAAGGCTCCCCAAGTTAGCTATACCAAATGACGAGGACGAATCAGTACTCTATACAAATGTCAGTGACCATTGGTGGGCTGCAGTTCTTACGAAATCCACACCAGAAGAAGTGTCGTGCAGATACTGTAGCGAGCTCTTTGCGGAAAATGAAGCAAAGAGGTGGCACATCAATGAAAAGGAGTTCTTTGCGGTTCGAAAGGCGTTCAAAAAATGGCCGCTGTTTCTTCTCGCGAAAAAATTCATCCTTAAAATTGATAACACAAGCGTCAAAGCCTTTTTGAAAAATAAAATTGAATCTAAACCTGAAAAGGCTAGACTATTAAGATGGCAAGCAGAATGCCAATATTATGATTTTAATATTGTCATTATTAAATCTGTTGATAATGTTTTGGCAGATTTCCTGACGAGAGATAGAAGGAGCTGAGATAGACTCCATCCTAACTGTTTCAAGGCACCTAATGGACAACCTTGAGTTGCTCCAAAGGGAATTCGAGAATCTGGAACTCAATGCAAGGCGTGCCGGAAGAATACAAGATAGTGATCAGACCAAAGTGTCTAATCGCATACGAGACTGCATTCGAAACGGCGCAAGTCTGTTCGAAGCAACACAAAAGCCACTCCTCCGGGCTGTTGATAGCAATTGCAATCGACAAAAGGAGAGTAGTCGAGAACGGGGCTCTAAACCCGGAGCAAGAGATTCAAGTACCCTTAGCACAAGTCCTAGTCTGGAACCTCCAAAAGAGGAACCGGTCCAAGGAAAAATTGAAGACCTGGAGTCACATCTAGAGTCGACGAACCAACCCAGCACCTCTGAGGTCAAAGAGGGATAGATCAACCTTAGGCCTATGACGGGCACTGCTAAGGTTGGTATTAACTTAGCTGATTTCTCTTATTGGCAGGAATACCAGGCCAGCTGGAAGAAATTGAACACCAGACAAGGAATCCGACTGGAGAAATGTCGGGTGGATATATCTGGGGAATATCCCCGAGTTTGGATGCGAGAAGACTCAAATCCAATGGATGTAAAGCAGTAGTATGACTTTGGGGCACTAGCTTCCATATATACTGTTGCACCAGGTTTCCCAGAACTTGCAAAACTTCCAGATTGGCTCGGAGAAAAGGTTTTCAAGACATGAGAAAATAACTCGACTCTATCTAGGGGCGATGTATTGGAGCTGTATTTCACCAGTGCGGCCACAGAACCAGTCGGGAAAGGCAACCACGAGGCCTTCCATTTCATCAAGCTAAGAAGACCCGATGTCTCAGCATCAAATAAGATTAAAGACTCTTCTAGAAAAGAACCAGTCTTGGTTTCTACATTTTCTGAAGAACAGATCTCTACGCGAAGAGCGAGGAGTTTGTATGCCTGCATCAAAGCCATGGTGGAGGTGATGTTCCCATTCAAGTTCGAGCATAAGTCTTTGAATGAGTCTTTCCTGTTGAATACTTTAACAGGAAAAAAGACAGTGTTTGCGGAGAAGGCGTTTCAAGAAAAACAAGAACTTCTCTGGAAAAACAAGATTTCTGAAAGTAAACAAACCCATCGGAGATATTGTAACATGGCCCATTTCGAGCAGTGGACTAACAAGGTATGTTTGAGCTGTTCCACCCAAGCAGAGCCTGAGTTTGGAAAAGGAATAAGGCTAGGGCATAGGGATGATCATAACTGCTGATCCACCCCCAAAGGAGACACGTGGAAAGAAGAGGGTAATATCTCTTCGGAATACCCAGGAGCCGGGAGAATCATCAGGCACTAAAGAGGACAAATGACTCCTCAAAAAAGCAAGAGCCAGGTGACCTTTCCGAAAAGGTAAGAGACATATGACCAACAGGGAAGATGACCCACAAAAGGGAATCCAATAAAGAAAACCTGCCAGCTGTTGACATCCAATAAAAAAGTGACGCAAGCAGTGACGTCATAAAAATGAATCCAATAAAGAAGGACCAGCCAACTGCTAAAGTTGGGATCCAATGTAGATGACGTAAATGCTGACGCAAGAACAATGACGTAAGCAGTGACGTCACAAAAGATTTGGAGGATTTGAAATCCGGATTTTAAATTCGAAAGCCTCTATAAATAGGTGTGTTGAGGAAGCAGAATGCATCAACCATCACCCTCTGTTTTCTCTTTCTAAATAAACCTTGTATTCCTTTCTTTGTATGAGTGTTCTGAGTGCAGCTACAATAGGTAGCTAAAGGAGTCATCTCCTCTTGTTCTGTGAGGATGAGTGTGTAATAAATTTCTCCATTCAATAAATAAATAATCTTGGTCTATTTCCCGAATTATGTAACCTTTCATTATATTCTGCAACCTTAATCTCCATATTTTCTGATGAGAAACAGTAGCAGCATCCTGTACACCCGGTGTAGGAAACGAACCAGGATTGTGCTGAGGTCCGCTGAAGGAACGAGATTGAACCATCACACTGCGGGGTGCGTGGTTGGTTGTGAGGAGCAGCTGTAAAACCTCCCGGATACCCGGTGGATTGACGGTCAAAAAAGGTACTGTTACTATTTCAAGTCGGTTAATTATTATACGGAAGCATGATGGGTCTGATATAGTCGTAATAGATTATGCCTATTTTAAAGAAGAAAATTGTGATGAAAAGAAAGAGAGAATATTAAAAATCATATACGGATATCAATCGGGTAGAGTAAATAAAAGATTTTATTGATTTTAAAGAGAACATGGATATTTTGGAAATGAATAGTAGAAAGTAACTAGAAAAAATTTATTATTACGTGGGTGGTGATTAGAAAAAATTAAACTTAAGGAATAATGATTATTTTAAATTTTGAATTAAATGGTATAAGGAGAGAGGGATCCCTGCAGCTGAGGAAAATGGGGTGAAATGTGGAATAATGGATGGTGACGGCAAAACTGGTGATTAACTACACTTTCCAAAAAAGCTATTTGCGGGTCCCATTTTTGTACGGATGCTTTTACCTACTTTTTTCTTCATACAATTCTTTCTTTTCTTTTTTTTTCTTTTTTTTACATATTTTATTTTTAAATTTGCTCATTCTTTCATATTCGCATTAAAGTGTCCATAAAAAAAGGTGGTTCGCCCATCCCAGGCGCCCCCTCACGTCGGTCCGACAGTATATAAAGGAGGTTGCTCTCACGCTACGGGTGGAATTCGATCCTTGGTTAATGTACAAATTATCCCCTTAGTTGACCAGTTGAACTGTCCATGCGGGCACATTAAAGTGTCCACAAAATCATCATCAAATTATGCCGGATTCCAAAAAAATTACCTAGTTACGGTATGTAATTATAAAAAAATATTACTTTTTATATATCAAACGATAAATTTCATATTTTTTATTTTCGTCCCTTGCATAATAATTTTCACCATTTGAAAAATAAAATATTATATTAATCTCAAACTTTAAAAATACATATTTTAATTATAATTTTATCACTTATACTTAACACACATAACATATTTTATAATTTATTTATTATTTAAAATTACTACATTATCTTCTAAAAATCAAATAAAATTGGTAAAATAACTTTTCTAAAATGTATTTTTTTTTGTAATGGTGTAAAATAACTTTAAATAAGATAGAGTGAGGCTTGGGTGCGCCCGGACACCGTGCACCTTTAGAATTTAATATTATGGATAGGGTATATTATTTTGTTCTAAAGGGTATACACTTTAATTAATAAGGGTATATCATTTTGTTCTAAAGGATATACACTTTTCATTAATTATTTTTTATTTTTCTTCAGAAAATAAAGGGTACACATCTTTATACTAAAGTGTATACAATTTAACACAAAATTCAAAAAGCGCACGGAGTGTGCCTATGCGCCTTGATGCACACAAGTTTTTGTCAATAAGATATTGCTCTTTATTTTGAAGTATATTTTCTTAAAATTAAGTAACCTCTAATTCACTCTTCAATAACATTTAAATTTAGATAATAATTTCATACTCCAAATTTTTTTTTAAAAAAAAGAACACTCTTAATAAAATATGGGACCCACAGCCTCCACTAATACAACTACCTACTACACATAAAATAATAATATTTTCTTAATCCACGTGCAAAAAACAAATGTATATATTAAGGATTGACGGAGGGACTAATACTTATCAGCTACACATCAACCACTCTCCTCCCACCTTTCCCTCTGCCCATCGGAAAATACTCCCTTCATTCTTTATTTTGATCTCTTTCTCATTCTTTCTTTCATTATAACCCACCATTTTCTCTAATAAATAAACAATACTTAAATAAATACTAATTATAATTAATTTAGTTATTACAAATTCTATTAAATAATATATGTTTTAACAATATTTTGTATATAATAATTTTAATTATCTCAAATTCTAAATAATGTATTAGTTAAAAATTTTATGAGGTTATCTCCATAAATATGGAGATTTTAAAAATTTTATGAGAAAAATTGAGTTACTAACAACTAACTTTGTCCGATAAAAAAAAACTCCTATCATTGTACTATTTTATTTTTCCTATTTTTTTCATAACAGAGATGAATAAAACTACGTGAAAAGATATAGTGCATAAGATATAATTAAAACAGCACATGCAAAAGTATACAGATACATTAGAGTATAGCATGCTCCTTCATTGTATCTAAACTCTGCAGATCGAAGTACAACTTTAATTAAAATAAATAAATAAAGGTTCACCATTAATTAATTAATTTCTATAAATCTTTTTAATTTTTTATGCTCTCCATTTACATCCATGTCTTGGCATTCACCACCAGAGATGGCCGTAACAGCCCCACCACCTTGTGGAAATCCATATCATGCCCACCCCCAAGTGGCCCCACTTTTCTCAACTTTCTTAAGTCTAAAGTTTTTATTCGGTAAAATCTTATTTAATGCTTAATTTGACCCCCAAAAAAAAGTAATATTAATAATAATAATGATAATAAGGAGTAATATTTAATAATTATGATAAATTGGGGACGGTGGGTAGCGCGTACGACATGGGCGTACGGTAGTGGAACATCCACGGCACTGGCGGTTATTAATTAAATCCGACATCATCGTCAACTAAAACGGGCCCCACTCCCACTCCCACTCCCACTCCCACTCCCTCTGTACTGTAAACCGGATTCCGTACGCTGTGTGGCGATTTCTCGACGTTGTAGGAATGATATTCATATTCTTCAATATTTAGATTTAAATAAAAAAAAGTGGTGTAATTAATTTATATGGTTTTAAGATTTCGGATTTATAATTTAGGGTATATAATACCATAATTTTATGATAAATAATGTTTTAGAAATTGCATATAAATAACAAGGGTGATAAAATGACAAATTTAGCATTAGTTCTTTTATCATCTTGATATGTTCAAAATATGAAATCCAATTGAAAGAATATAAACAAGATGTTAAAATTTTGGGAGTAATTAAATTAGAAACACAAAAAAAAAAAGGTTTCTAACAAATGGAATTGATCTTTCTTGATCTAAGTAAACACTTTTGTCTTAAACTCTATTCTGGTCAACAAATGGACTTCATCTTTCTATCAAACTTTCTTTGAAGAGACCAATCAACCCTCTCATATAGACTGGCCACTTTTAAAAAGTTAACTCCCCTCGTGACCTCGTCTAATTAAACGCTACACCAAAACTATAGACAAACAAAACTTAAGGAATGTTACTACCACTAGTAACTTTTTTACACTAATTTAGGGTTATTGTAATATTTTAAGGTAAAGTAAAATATATGTTATGTACATTAATAAGAATATTTTTATAAATAAGATTCGATGAGGGTGGATTTTTCTTATGAATAAATGGGTTGTAAAATTTTTAGTGGGACACCCAAATTAAAAAACCTTAAATATAAAAAAAAAACTAATTTTATTATCATTATTATTAATATTTTTTATTTATATTATAAATTGTACATAAAATATTAATTTTGTACATTGTTATCATTTTTGATTAATTCAATTTTTTTATTAAAATATTATCATTTCTTATCGATCTCACACAAATATTTATGTGAGACTTCTCACAAGAGTGTTTGTACCTTTTTTAACTCTCATCTTATACGAAAACCCTTCTCACCAAATACTTTTCTTTTTCTCTTTATTATTCCCTCTCTCCTTTTTTTCTCTCACATAAATTACTATTATTTTATATATATCCTCTCACACATCTTATATATTAGCTTGAATAAAATAGAATCATACCCTTAAGTTAAAGAAAACTCAAGTTATTGCTTTTTATTTGTTTTTTAAAATTATTGATTGATATTTGTATACTTATATATAAACCACAAATATAACATTTTGTTACCTATATATGGAATAGGGGTATTTCTATCCAATACACTTTAATTTAATTACTGAATTTGTCCTTACACCCCAAATTTATCATAAGAGAAACAGTAGAACTATTAGGCCCGTGGGCTGCCATAAAAATGACATATACTCCATCCGTCCCGAACTTATGTTCACCGACACTGTAGATACGGAGTTTAAGAAAAGTTATTTTTTGACCAATTTTATTGACTTTTTAGGAGTATTGTGGTATTTTTAGGTAATAAATAAATTATGAAGTATGTTATGTGTGTTAGGTGAGAATGATATTTTTGAAATTAAGATAATTTTTGAGGTTGTTGTTGATGTGGAGTTTCTTTTTTGAGTGGTGAACATAGTGTGAGATGGACGAAAACGGAAAGTGTGAACATAAATGTGGGACGGAGGAAGTATATTTGTAGATCATCAAAAAATTAAAAATATGAAATGCCAAATATAACATTTAGATAACAACGTTTAATATTTAAATTAAAAATAATAACATTTATATATTTTCCTCGATAAAATACTAGAATAAATTAATCTTTGGACATGATTTTTTCCCTCAACTCTTATTTCGTAATATGAAGAGTTATATCTTGTGTAGGTGCACGCGTAAGCTTATATGTTTTTACTGAATAAATGTGTATTGAATTTTTTTATGTGTTTATATATATATATATATATATATATATATATATATATATATATATAATGTCTTTTATTAAATAGAATTAATAGTAGCTAACAAAATATATAAATTTTTATTCATTTAAAATAAATTATGAATGTGGTTGCATATGCACAGAAGAATTTGTCTTAGTAGTAATCAATAATTAATTTACATTAGTCAAATCTTTAATTATGGAACTCCCTGAAAATTCAATAATTAAATTACACTCCTTTCGTCCATAACATATCCATTTATTTTTCATGTAAATTAAGAAGTATTATTATTTTATATAAAGTGTGTAATTGTATTAATAGTGAGTGATTGGTATGTGTATGGACTTTTTGCTAAAAAAGGAAGATTTGTACCTTTAAAATGATGACAAAAATGGCAAAATAGATATCTATCAGCAGACGGAGGGGGTAAGTTCCTTCATTTCTGCAGCTCGTTGATGGTTAGGATGTGAATGGACATGCATTGTTACACACTTATGGATGTGAACGTACATGAATTCTTATGGATGTGAACGGAGTTAACCACGTAATTTAATTTTCGTTCGACCGCCACCCTACACCATCATCCGACCGCCACAATCAGCTCCGCCTTTAGACCTCTGCCGTCTAATCCGTCGTTTGATCTTCGTCATAATTTTCTTTTCGTATTCCATTGTAATCGGAAATTCGTCGTAAACAATAAATATATTTTATAGAAGAAGAAGGCAATGATAATAGAGATTTGTTTATGTTTATGTTATGTAAAAATATGTTTATTACTTACTCCGTTAAATTAACGTATTATACTGTAAGTAAATGTAAATTAAAAAGTATAGTAATTTAATATTTAATATATGCTTCAATTGGAAAAAGAATAAAATAGATACCGTTTTCGACTGGTCGCACCAAAAAGTTGAACTAATTTAGTGGAACATGGTAGGGTTAGTGCGGTCCACGTCAAGGACAGCACTAGTACGTGAAACAAACACCTCCAATTTACCTCTCTAATTACAACAGTTATGCCAAATTTAAATTAATTAATCATAATAATGTCCCTTCCTAATGTCAGTTATGCCTAATTAATTATAATCATTCGAAAATGAAATAACAATCAATTAATTACTCACCTGCCTCTCGCATGAAAAATTAAAGAGTTTGGTGACTCTAATTTCTAATGCTGATGCTGCTGGTGCACACAATACATATCACAGTACGATATTAAAATTAAATTTATAGATCAACTAGAAAACCATTTAAAGGCGGAATGCCTTAATCATAACCTAATTAATAACCTCATAACCTTCTCTGATTATTAACATTATTCGACAGAACAGCCACTATAATTATAAAAAGTGCCGATAGTCAAATATAGCACTTTAAATACTAAAAAATCATTGTTATTCAAATATTGCAAAAAGATTTATTTTACTCAAATTAAAATTTATGGACCAAAATGTCATTTAATTAAAAAAATATCCACAATGTCCCAAGAGTGAGGCTCCTGTGCATCCGGGCGCACGGAGCACATTTCGTGAGCCTTTGCAATTTAAACCCCTAGCGATACTTATGTTTAAATAGAATATAGAGGGGAAGAGTTGTGTCCACGTGGGAACACGGAGTATCCCTCCGTGTCCCTGTGGGCGCAGGAGCTTTTGCCATGTCCCAAATATTGGTATTCTATATCGGTGTTCCGGCATCTTGACCAACAAAGAATCCATGAATCGGGCTCCTGATTCATATAGATACAAATGGTCCAACGGGAGCAAGAATTTCCAGGAACATTTGGAACATTTTGTTTCTGAGCAGAAGAGTCATTTTCAAATAGTGTTCGATTGATTACGTATTAATCAATATTCGATTGATTGGTCTGAGGTTATCGACAAAAAAGATTTGTCTAAGCCACTTCATTTTTTTTGTCTAAGTCACTTCTTTTTTTGTCCAAGTTGCTTAGTGCTATGACAACGGTGTTGAATATAGAGTCGGTATCTAATGTCAGAACTTCGACACTTTGAGCGACAACAAATCCGACATTTAATTTTATGATGTTGCATGGTGTCATGTGTTAGGACTCCGATACAATGAGTGACACCAAATCCGACATCCAGTCAGGTGCACCGGTGTTTGTGATACAACCATATCTTTTTTGTTTATAATTTATTTAATTTGATTTCCTGCTTATTTGTTGTTGTTGTGATTGGTTATGAATGATGGTTTGTCTGTCAAATTGATCTTGCAGTTGTTGAAAGAGAACATAGAGCGATAACAGAATTGAGAAAGATGGAAAGAATATCTTATTTCCAATATCCCAAATATTAATCTCTAATCACATATTTAAAGAACTCCTAATATAAATAAGCAAACATGAACAAATAAGCAGGAAATCAAATTAAATAAATTATAAATATAAAAGATATGGTATCTATTTCAATCTCTCGGTATCTCTCTCAGTCTTCTTCTTTATTCTTGTATGGAGTTTGCATTCACTCGAACAATATTTTTTAATACACTATAAAATTAGGGTGTATCACTTTGACTCCAATTAGAATATTAAATAATATCATAATTTTAATCAAAATAACTTGAAAAGAAAGAAACACCCTATCATATTAAATCTTAAATTATATTGTACACCCATTAAAACTTTCCTAATTTTTTCACTCACTCATCCATTCCCTTTTTCCTTTCTACAATTGAATTTTTTTTTTTTTTTTGATGAAATATTCTCTTTATGATCATGAGAAGAAACCAAATCAATCTTCACAGACCACTGACAGTGGCACGGAAAACCAGTAGTTCTGCTCCATCGGAAGCACATTCAGACGTGCTAAAGGGAAGAAGGAGAATTATGGCGAGATGATGGTAGAAATTAATTAGCCCTATTTTCAAGAATGTAGCAACAGAAGGAGCACGATTGGCATTATATTAATGATGTTCCTACAATAATCGGCGATTGGTAATTTAGCTGATCCATTATTTAGAATTAATAATCAATTATTAATAATTTCTGCAAAGAAACATTGGTCGCAAGTCCAGTTTGTAATTTGATTCTTAATTTTTTATATTGTACGTAACTAACATGACGAACGCCGTAACGAAATATTTGCTAGGAAAAAAATAGAGAAAATGAGGAAGAAGAAAGGTATTGCATTTTTTAAGCTTGGGTGTACAAAGTAGAAGGGGTTTTTAAGGGTGTATTGATTTTAGATAAATTTAATTTGAGGGTATTTTTGTCTTTTATATTTAATTTAAATAGAATAACAGGTGCTCTTAGTAAAGAGTTGAGTGACAATAGTGTCGCCCTAACAATAATCATAATAATATGGTATCCATTGTATTCTGATCAGAATCAACTGATTTTCATGATCCATACACTCACAATACATTGCATGAGTTGCATCCAATTTGGTTGAATGTAGGATCAAACAGCAACATCGATCCACAAAATCATTCTTACAGCTAATCCTCCTATTTATAATATATATCCAAACAATTAATTAATATAACTTTTGGTGTAAGAATGTTTACGTTAGATGATTGACAGCATATGTACGATTTGGGATAGCCCTAACAAAATGTAGTTAATTAATTCTACCAACCCTAAATGAATCTACGTACGTCTTCATCCATTACTTACAATTCTATCTACACCAACAATCATTAGTTGTCACCTTTGGTTCATCATCATGCAAAATAAATAAATTAATCCACATATAAAATTAGTATTATGACAGAAATATTATGGTTGGAGACTTTCACCTAACTATTTAAACATATAAGTTAAAAACATGTGTAGAAAGAAATAAGTCTGATCCCCCCATATATATTATATATTTTTCCATAAGAAAATGAAAAATCTTAAGAAAGTATAATTATATCCTAAAAATTAGTATTTAAGAGTAAAAAAAAATTTAAAGAAATAAAATATCAACCATAAGAAAATAGATATACACACTGGATTGTATGGAAGTCGTTCTTGGAAAATCAATTATTGATTTTTTTTTCTTTTTTAAGTGGAGCTCGAGGGACCTTATTGTTCATCGACTTCACTGTATATTATTTTAATATCGTTAACTCTGATCACACCAAATTTCGGTGAATTGATTCTTATGATAATTTTTTGGTTTTTAAAAAAATAATATTAATAAAAATTCTATGCCAACATATTTATAAGTAATACTATAAGGAAACATTAATAACGTGCATCCATAATTCAACAATACTTATATATAATAAATAAAGATGGATCCACATTAAACTAGTGAAGTTACGTTTTTCCCGTGAAAAAGAAAAAAGATGTCAAATTTTTATTATGTTTTTCATGCAATTCCAGAAGCCATAACTTTTCTTTATAAATAGGAAACCGATCATTCTTCGTAAAAGAGGTCAATGGAAACAAAAATAAAGTCACAAAATTTAGGAGATGTTATGGGTGTTATTACATATATTGAGGCATGACATTACGCGCTGGAGAAACGAAGGGTATATGCGAAATATTAACAAAAATCGTGATGAAGAACTTAAGAGCCAAGCATAAGCAAGACGTTGTATGAAGATAAACTCTTCCAATATCTCCAGCAGAAGTAAGTTAACCCCCTCCGTTTATCTCCAATCTACCCGGGGATAAGCACATCAATTTATCCTCATCCTCAACTATGCTCCGTCAGCCCAAATAGTAGCATGAAGAAGAGAAATATACTTGCACCTTCAATTATCATACATCAAGATACTCTATCAACCAATGGGGAGAAATTGAGACCACTCCACAACTAATTTGATTCCACCTCCAACACTTGGCCACACCTCATTGGCCCACTCAAGAATCCAAGGATCAAGGCTTAGAGCCTCATGCTACAAACGTGAAGAGAATCAACTATAAAGGCTGGAAATTGATATATGGAGGAGGACTTTTTTACACTTTGACTCACTTTATCATCTTCCTCAACACACATACTCCACACCCACAAATAATTCTCTCTCTACGCTCTCTATATATCTTCAACACTGTAAATGGGTTTTTGGTAACCTCCATCAATAAAAGCTCTCTTTCGACTCCCATGGATGTAGGTTCTATTGAACTGAACCACGTTAATTCTCTTGTGTTCTTACTTACTTTTCTTCAAGTTCTTGCTTATCTACACAGAGCTTCCGGCGACGGTGGAGATCACTCATGTTTGTTCTTGTTTAAGTCTTCATGACAAAAAACGAGCAACAACATTGGCGCCGTCTGTGGGAACTGATTTTTGATTTCCGATTTGTGATTCTCTCTGTCGTCATTGCCGCCCCTCCGATCTAAGTTTTTTGTTGATTTCAACGATGTCAGCCCAGGTGGTTGGAGATCTGCTTCCTGAAATATCACTATCTCTTCCTTTGAAACGCGCGGGGTAGATATCATGTGAGAATTCCACTGCCGTTCAGCGTGGGTGGAGATCCTAAACCCATTTTGATTCCCTCTAGAGAGTTCGCCAAATCAGAGCGGAAAAGAATAAGATATGGAGTATGCCACTCATCCAAGAAGAAATTAGCGTAAGTCCTTAATTATTTATGCTCAACTCTCAATTCTCCAATATATATGTTCGTTATCCGAGCTTTTCTGCTTCAGCAATTGTTAGCTTCGCTTAAAAATTGCATTTTCCTGATCATATGTTTAAATCATAGTGATAATTCTGTTATTCAAAGATTCATCGCCCAGATCCCCAAATCGTTTCTCTATTTCTTCATTCCTAATTTAGCTCACAATCTTCAATTCCACCGTACTTCAAATCCGACTCACCCATACTCAAAAATTGGTTGCTGAATGAATTCTACCGAGAAATGCTTATTTCCTTATTCTTCTTTCTAAACATATTACACAAATCTTATTGTAACATTATCCAGTAAAATAATCACGCCCATCTATTCCTCATCTTCTTCAAATCTTGTTACAAATTTCTTACAGATATTTGTTATTTCTCTTATTCTTTTCAAATTACAAGTCACCAAAAATCTCCCGTCAAAATACCCAAAATCTACTCTCTAAATCTCTTAATCTTCTATCTGAAAATCCACGATTATAGCCATTATGGCTGCAGACGCCATAATTGGAAATTCCTTCACCGATTTGTATGAGCTTAGATCCAAATTTTTATTATTTCTTATAAAGAGCTCCTAAATTTGAAAAAGCTTAGCTGGAGTAGCTCGATGGGTTAGAGCGTGTGTCGTCAATTACCAAAAAGAAAGAAGGCCGACAGGTTATGCATAAGTTTGAAGAAAGGAAATATAATTAGCATATTCTTGAGAAATTGAGATTGATATATAAATTTCAAGCAAAAATATTTAAGGAACGGCCGGGGTTATCTTAGAGGAAAAGAACGGGATATACCCAGGTAAAATATATATATATATATATATATATATATTGCCGAGCATATATAAATATATTCAAAAAAGAAGAGATTGTTGGGTTAAGCCCACATGGCTTGATCCACGGATGTGGGAATATCCACAATGAAAAAAAGGAGAAGGCTGAGGAAACGCACAGGGTTATGCACACGGAGAAAAGAAAAGAAAGCACGGGGTTGATTGATGTCATTTTCACCTAGATTTCAGTAACTTTTTATTATGTTTTTGTGTGTTTTTATTCATTTTGTATATCATTTGGTGGTGTTATATGAAGATACGGAGATGTGTGCCTTGAAATGATAAATGTGTGATTTTCATGATTAAGTGTCTTAAATTGTGCTACATTTGTGAATATTTAGAGAATTGGTAAATTAGTATAATTTGTGTGATTATCAGGTAAAAATGGATTCTAGACACGATAAAGAAGATGTGGGAAAAAACAGAGTTCGATTTGGAGTTGAAACGAGGGAGAATGAGTCAATGCAAAATGCTAAAAAATGCACGTCCAATTTGTGCAATTTTTATGTACTCTTTTGAAGCTCAAAACTAGAAGTATGATGCATGGTTGGAAAGCCACAGAAAAGAGGATTGTTTTGGTATAAGAAACACTTCAATCAGAGCCCAAACGAGAAAGCTATGATTAAAATAGTGACGTCGCGCAAGCTGTTCCTACTCAGCACGGTTGTGCTACTTTGCATGACTTACTAACCTTCAAATGTTGGAAGTTTTGTCAGATTATTATATGGATAGAAAGCCAAGGAAAAAAGGATCACGTGAGCTCAAGAATTACTCAAAATGGAGATCGGATATGAAAGTTATGCGCGAAACGGTGAGACTGCACTGCACTACACGGCCCGTGTACCGAGCACGACCCTGTAAGGGATGGGCGTGTTCGGACACCAGAAAATGCTACACGGCCACCCCCATGGCCGTGTACCGCTACACGGCCCGTGTAGATTCAAAAGGCAGTTTTATGATCTCTAAATGTTCTAGAAGCTTCCATGGGGTTATAAATACATGTTTTGACCACAAAATTCGAGAGGAATCATTTAGGATCAGTTTCCACACACACTAAACACCTAAATCACACACATCATCTCCATCTCTTTCATCCTTCACTTCATCCATCCAAACCACTTGATCTCCTCAAATCCATCAATTAATCCATTAATCCATCAATCCACCAATCTAAGAAGAGAAATTCATCATTGGTTGAAGATTATAGCATGATCAAGGAGGAGGAAATTCACCATCAAAGGAGAGCCAACTTACCTTTATTTTGTTATTCTCTTCATTGTTTAGCTCAATTGGAGCATGCCATGGATTATGTTGAAATTTTAATGATTTGTAGTGACTAGTCCTCATGTGAGGCTAGCAATATCATTGGTTAGGGATTATGTAGATTTTGCACACCACATGTTTGATGAAATGATTGTTATGAATATTTTCTATCATGAATGCTTACTCTCATTTTACGTATGATTTGTGTGATTAAATTCTCTATTCATAGTGTTAGGATGACCATTCCAATATTATGCTTAGTGGTTTAATTGAATCATTGATTGCATGAGATGACTTAGTTAGTATGAGGAGAGGTAAGTCATACTCTTCAAGTGCGTAGAACCTCATGATAGAACATTAGTGATGAACTAGTGAGGGGAACCCAACTTATGATCATAGTACCCTCATGGGAATTGAGAGTAAGAACAATCCTAGGAGATTTAAACTTGTAAAAGAGTTGAGAACCTAGTCACTTTGGCCATAGGGAATAGGGGTACAAAAGTGATTGCCCTTAATATCATAACATAAAAACCATCAATGCATGTGTGTGTGAGTCTATATATACCTTACCATGAATGTTGCTTGTCTTACATACTTCTTAGATTGTTCACCTTCATCCATTTTCCATCATACTTGTAAATGTTCTATCTTTAAGTGCTTTCTTAGTTGTTAGTTTGTAGTATATTCAACCCCCTCCTTATTGATTCGTCCTACTAGAGTGAAGCACTTCTCAAACACGACTACCCACTTTCGCCCTTGGGTTCGATATTATATAAATTTTGCACTTGGTCGCTTACGTGCTACACACAATAAAGTACACTTACTCTAAATCAATTTAAACCAAAATTAAAACCAAGTTCAGGGGTTATGCACAAGGAGAAAAGAAAAGAAAGCCTGATACCCGAGTTTATGCTTGTGTATAGCCTGGAGAAACTAGTCCTTTTAAATCCAAGAAATCGCTAGAAAGAAGATATCAGGTATATTGAGAAAGTAAAGTATAAGGCAGTTTGCCTAAGAGAAAGCAAAGTATAAGGCAGTTTGCCAAAAGGTCAAGGAGGAAGACTCAAGAAACATGATCAGCATGATCCTACAGATTGGTTGAGCCCACGTGGCATGATTCATGGATACAGAAATACCCACAAGAGAGATCGCCGAAAAAGAAGATCCGGGAAGTATATTATATTAAGAAAGCAGAAATTGCAAAAAAAAGATTTGGAAGTATATTGAGAAAGCATAAATCAATTTTTATCTTCAAGATGAAGGGAATGGAATTATACCCGAGAGAAATGAAAAAGAAAAGAATCCGAGAAATTAAGGGGATATGCCCGAAAAAGTAGGCAAGGCAGAAAATGCAAGAGGAAAGGGAAAGAAAATAGCTCAATGGTAGAGCATCTGATGTTATACTTGAAACACGCAAGATTTCATAACCTCCATGTAAAAAGCAACATTGGATGATAGTCAGCGTACTACTTGATATATACGAGTTAAAAAGGGAAACTCAAGATTCGAGAATATGTATGTTCTGGAAAAATGCCGTGAGCATACTTATAATGGAAATAGATTCAAGAGAATATATTCCCTAAAAGATGACACATATCTCCTGCAAGTTGAATATGATCCGAATTAAACCATGAGAGAAGAAGAAGGCAGAAACCTCAGCTGGACATTAAACTCGGCTAGGAAAAAATAATATCAGGGGTGAGCGTCTATAGCAGATTTGCTCTAGCACATGATAAAATTTCTTCACGTTTTACACAATACTAATCTCAAGAAGAATATTCGAGTTTGACATTCGACTTCAAGGAAAATATCATTTATCCAAAGTGGCGTTTTCGTATTCAAGTTAGTTCTTATTATTCCTGAAAGAGGACCAGGAAAGAAATATTGGAATAAAAATGGCGGAAAATAAATATCATATATTTTTGACATAAAATAAGATATATGGGAAACGACAGTTGTTTGCTCTCCAGACTATCGTACAATTCTTCAATTCAGAAGAGGGAAACATCAAGCAGTAGCCATGATAATTGCGAGCGGGTTTTGGAAGGACATATATTGAGTACTATTTGTCATCCACTTCTATAAAAAACTTTATGGAATTCTGAGATTAAACCCTGAAGATCAGGGAATAAGAATGCAGGACTCACAGAGGATATTAAGCTCGGCAATGTAAAAACAATTTCAGACATGGACATCTATGGCAGAATTTTGCTGGCACAAGGGATCAATTACAAGGATACTCATATCTAGCATCAATTGTGGCTTTGTTCTCGGTCCATATCTTGAAACCCCATAGAGTCGAAAGCCAGATTTGTTTGCTTCATGTATTAAACATCGTCGATGTTCTGCCTAACAAAGTCTTGCTGCCTTGGCAGCCCACGTAGAAGGATGCCCAACATCCATTTATTACGCTGTGGCAATGACGTGTATAACAAAGGTTTATATTCCAAAAGAATAAGATCAAAGGTTGATCCAGGGAAAAGAAAAGAGGCAATAACTTTTTCTTGAAAAGTTAATGCCGCAAAAAATTAGCACGCAATGAGAGCATGAGAAGATCCAATTCAATATTTCTCAAGGAAAGGAAACCCGAGGATAAGTTTAGAAAGGGAAGCAAGAGACAAACTGATATTTGATAAACTCGGGGACTAACGAGAACTAGAGGATATTTATAATCTAGAAAGAAAGCAAGAAACAACTGAACAAGGATACAGACTGATTGGTTAGAGTATGCGAGGGCCACAGCAAAGTATATGAAATCAAGATTCTGTCTAGCTGAAGGGTGAAACCAACATTGAGCACGTCACGGTTAACTTTCCAGTGAAAGATAAGAAATTTTAGGATATTCTCATCCAATTCGGAACAACTCGGGAGGCTGAACAACTGAAGAAGGATAGTGATGATTGGTTAGAGCATGCAATGACCACAACAAAGGATGAAGAAACCAAGATTCTATCCAGCTGAAGTGTGATACCGACGTCTAAGCACGCTCCAGTTAACTTTCCAGCAAAAGATAAGAACTTGAGATTCCATCTATTTGGGAAGAAATCAAAGATATTATATGTAATGGAGACGTGGAAATTGAAACTCCATCCAATGTAAAATCGAGACTCCATCCAGTTGGGATGAAGAAAAGACATAAAGCATGGTACCGTTGTCCAGCCCATAAAAGTAAACATGAATGTTACAAACTGGAGATAGGAAGAGGAAGCTGAAATGCCAGGAGGATATGTGATCGGCTTGAGTCAAAATATCACGGGGAATAATTCTGTTCATTCTTCATATGTGAAAGCTCGCGGGATTAGAGCATGTGGTGTGACCAGTTTTACTTCGAGAAGTAACTGCCGAAATAAATAAAATAAAAAGGAAGATCTCAGTTTTGTTACCGCATAAGAAAATGTGCCGAAACATAATCTTGAAGGAAGGAAGAGGAAAGCATGGAGAAGATCTCCAAAAAGGATGGTGTTGCCATCGACTAACTCATCTTATCAAATAAAAAAGACATCCGAGAAAAAAACAAATAAGAAAGCACAAGGCGAAAAGAAGAATACAATGTCAGCTTTTCAGGCTTCTCAAACATCCGAGGATAAATCATAAGAGGAAGAAAAGATCGGCGGAGTTCAGCTCGGTTGATTAGAGCGTGGCAGTCAACTGCTAAAAAAGTATAATCTCATCCAAGAGAAATAAAAGAAAGAAAAGAAGAATAAAAGTATGGAAAAAGAAGAAGGAAGTCGACACTTTTGTTAGCCCGTTGTCGGTTAGTCGGCTGGAAAAGTGAAGAAGATAATTATTAGAAAAGATGGAAGAGGTAGTTACGTTTGTTATAGTGTGGCTATTAATCGCAGGTTATCTGAGGATAAAAGTTCAACTTTGTTGTATAGACAACTACCAACACCACATGGACTAAGAATAATTTGGTGTTATATTCTAGGGAATACAGGGAATATTTCTATAAAGAAGAAAAGATTAGAGGATCAGAGAAAATTTTTGAAAGATTCACAAATCAGAATACCCGAGGGTATATCCTCAGAAAGAAGAAGTCCAGCTGATCCGAGGTTAACTCCTGGAGAAAAAGAGATTTTTGTCAGCAAAGAATTATAGATCGGACACTGTATTCAAAGAGAAAAGTTTAGCTCAGTGGATCAACGCGAATTTGCAAGAAAATAGTTTCAAGATTCAACTCTCAAGATCACAAAGAATCGGCATAAATTTGTAAAGAGTAAATAGAAAGCATGATGAAAGTTGAATCTCAACCAGAAATCAACTATCTTCAGTAAAAAAAAGAAAGGTTGCCAGTTGGCTAGCCCGTTCAGCAGGCATCTATATTTGGAATCTTTTAGAATTACTGGGATTGTTGGTATTGAGAAAATGAACTCCATGATAAGTATGGGTTGAAGTAGCACGTAAGAATTGAAAGAGATAGAAGAGATCAAGCTTCATGGGTTGACAGTGCAGTTGGTTAGCGCGTAAGAATTGAAAGAGGGAAAGGATATACTCCCAGTGATACAAAAAAAAGTTAACTGTAAGCGTGAATAGAGAATTCACGCAAGAAAGGGTTGAGCATAAATTGAGGATTCATGCAAGAAAAGATGAGCGTCAATTCAGTCATGCAAGAAATGAAAAGGACCAACCATCAACCTTGAAAGGAAGAGAATGAGTTACCATCATTCTTGAAAGGAAGAGAATGAGTTACCATCAACCTTGAGAGGAAGAGAATGAATTTTCAGGAAAATGGCGTTGCTATTAGTTAGCGTGTCAACAACACAAAATTCATAACCTCAGCATTCATGAAAAGAAAAGCAATCTCAATGCAATAAAAAAATTTCGAGATGCCAAGGAAGAAGTGGAAATCAAAAGAAGAAAGCTTCACCCTTCAATGAAGAGAAAATTAAAAGAAAGAGAAAAGAAGGATCAAAGAAGGAGGGAAACCGAAAGCGGTCACTTAAAAATCCTGCTAAAAAAAGAGAAGAGGCTCTAAGCGAGTCTAGGGTATATCCCTGGCAAAGAAAAGAATGAAAGGCCTTGAGCCAATCTAGAGAAAGGCCTTGAAGCCATCGAAAAAAATAGTCTAGGGTTTATTCCCGGGAAAGAATCCCCGGGAAAGAAGAGAAAGGCCCTTTAGAGGTCCAACTGAGAAAAAAGAGAAGAGGCTCTAAGCCCAACGAAAAAAAAGAGAGGCTTGAGGTTATATACCCGGGAAAGGAAAAAGGAAGAGGAAGAAGAAGCCCAAGGCTATATCCCCATATAAAAAAAGAGGCCTTGAGCCAATTGAATTATTACTAGGTGTAGAGGAAAACGAAAGAGAAAGAGAAAGAGGCAAGAGCCAATGATAAACAAAAGAGAAAGACAAAAAGTCCATGAAAAATGATCAAAAGGCCTACACAGCCAATAAAAAAAAGCCCGGGGGCTCACTTCATATATTTTATTGCAACTAACCAAAATTTTGCAGGATAAAGGAAAAATGTTGGCTGAAGAAAATTCATCAACCTGAGAATAAATCTCGGGGCTGCTGAGGAAAAAATTGACAACACTCGTTGATAAACCTCGGGGGCTGGATATGCAAAGGAGCTGAAGATACGATCCCAAAGAAAATAAAATTAGATAGCTCAGTCAATTAGAGTACGAGAATAGAGAATAAGAAGAAGAAGACATCTACCCCATCAAAAGAAAGCAATGCAGTTGAAAAGCCCAGATGGAAGACTATCCTCATATTCAAGAGGATAAAAGTCCAGAGGATAAACAACTGAGAATAAATGTTCTAGAAGACCTGAGGTAAACAGGCGAGAATAATTATCCAGAGGATAAAATAACTGAGGCAATCTTCTACGGGAATAAAAAAGTCATTGCAAATTAAACCTAAAATAGCTCGGTGGATTAAAGGGTGGAATAGACAACTTCTGAGAATTGGTATAAAGATGAGGCACCGACGAAGGCCATCGCTAAAGAAGTTTAAGACTCGAGACTCAAGCTCGGGGCTCTAGGCTAAAGATTTATTTCGTGAAAGGAAAGATTAAAATCGCATAGCTCAGTTGATTAAAGCGAGGAGGAAGAGGTCAATCTCTATGTTTTATCTCAACCAGCTGAAGAAATAAACGGCAGCAATACCAATCTTCATTTCGAGGTCAGAATTATCTTCACTCAAAAGTTAAGATTATCAGTAAAGAACTTGAGGAAAGATTGGAAATCAACCTACAAAAGAAAAGAGAAATTGCCGATGCGGTTGATAGCAATACCCCCATCTACGTACAGAGTTATGATATTCTTAACAACTCGTATTCGAGATTGCTCCTTGTAGCTTCACAACAAGAAGCAATCTCGGGGGCTAATGTTATGGGTGTTATTACATATATTGAGGCGTGACATTACGCGCTGGAGAAACGAAGGGTATATATGAAATATTAACAAAAATCGTGATAAAGAACTTAAGAGCCAAGCATAAGCAAGACGCTGGACTTGTATTCCTGGGAATAAGTTGTTCCATTATCCTCAACATGTATGAAGATAAGCCCTTCCAATATCTCCAGTAGAAGTATGTTAACCTCCTCCATTTATCTCCAATCTACCCAGGGATAAGCACATCAATTTATCCCCATCCTCAGCTATGCTCCGTCAGCCCAAATAGTAGCATGAAGAAGAAAAATATACTTGCACTTTCACTTATCATACATCAAGATACTCTATCAACCAATGGGGATTAATTGGGACCACTCCACAACTAATTTGATTCCACCTCCAACACTTGGTCACACCTCATTGGCCCATTCAAGAATCCAAGGACCAAGGCTTAGAGCCTCATGCTACAAACGTGAAGAGAATCAACTATAAAGGATGGAAATTGATACATGGAGGAGGACTTTTTTACACTTTGACTCACTTCATCATCTTCCTCAACACACATACTCCACACCTACAAATAATTCTCTCTATGCTCTCTACATATCTTCAATACTGTAAATGGGTTCTTGGTAACCTCCATCAATAAAAGCTCTCTTTCGACTCCCGTGGATGTAGGTTCTACTGAACTGAACCACATTAATTCTCTTGTGTTCTTACTTACTATTCTCTTGTGTTCTCACTTACTTTTCTTCAAGTTCTTGCTTATCTACGCAGAGCTTCTGGCGACTGTGGAGATCACGTATGTTTGTTCTTGTTTAAGTCTTCATGACAAAAACGAGCAACAACAGGAGAGAAAGGAAAAGTTTTGTGTCACGAGGTCTTCTTATTTTGAGATATTTTACTTTTTTTTATATTACCAAAGATATTATGCCTTAATCATCTTTCTTACAATTTTATTTATAAAATAAAGATGAGTTCTCTTGTGCACTCACATCTAGACTTTATACATTAATGAATAAAATTTGAATTGGTCTGATATGAAACAGGTTCACACGTGAAAATTATTTTTGTAAAATTACTCTTTAGTACATAAAAAATTGTTATTTGTAGAATAATATTTTTTATTCAAAAAAAATAATTCATCTCTCTCAGGAGTAAATTTTTATGTATTTAAGAGTAATCGATATATTAGGTTGTGCAAAAATTTGAAAAGTAATTTTTTTATTTAGAAGAGTATCTCTATAAAGAGTAATTTTGCATATAATAAAGAGTATAATTGGTAAAACAGGATTCACATGTGAACTCGGTTCACACAAGTGTTTGCCTAAAAACTTATACACTTTCTTAGCAAATAATCAATTATTTTTTTTAATGAAAAAAGAAAATAAAAATTATACATTTATTAAGAAATACACATATACATTATTAAACAAAAAGTAATACACATATATTGATGTATGCATGCACTCGAATACACATGATATCAATTCTAAAATAAATCGAATGGAAGGTTATAACTTTTATCAATCAAATATTATTTTTTAATAAAAATATTATCATTTCTTTCTTGCTATAGGTACAAGGACAACCACAACTAATTTTTTGCTGCAATAAAAAGGTTGAATTAAAGTTGCAACTTGGTTGGATTCTTTCGCATCTTAAAGAATCTAACCCCATCTAAAGATAAACACAGGATCTCATTGTCATCAATTCCATTTTTTTTTTCTCATTTACTTTTATTCGATTTTTTTTTAAAAGAATATTTGGTTTTCTGATCGTTGTGCTTTATCTTCTCTTTTTCGTTGCTTTATATACGTGTTTTTTTTTAAATTAAAAAGAAATAACAGATGAAAGATAATTAAAGATAATGTGATCACAACAATATCCTTTGCAGTGGAAAAGGCTAGATATTACATCGCCTACTATAAGTCGGTCTAAAGTTTCCAAAATTATCCCAACAGATAATACAGTATCAATCAATCCAAAATTATTTCTTATTTTAATGTTATTTATGTACGTCAATTATATAAAACTATATATATTGTTAAATTAAATTTAATTAATTCAAATATTATTACTTCTTGACATTGTGATGAAGAGTAAATTATATTCTCAATGTAACCAATTTTTATTAGTGTATTAAAGAGTATTAGAGATGAAGCGTAGGGAGTATATTTATTACACCGAAATCAAAAGTGTTCATCAAAATTATTTTATATCTAATTTTTAGTCTTAAGTCTTAATTTGCTCAAAATGATAAAATATTCTTGATTCAATTTTTTACTAGATTTAAAAGTCATAATCGACCCACATTTACGGACAAATCCACAATATTTGATTATTGACACAATTTCAATCCTTCCAACCGATTCATATATATTGACCCAACTCACAAAAGATCATAAATACTTACAATCAAGACATTTATATATTTAAACAATTATTTGAGTCACATCCACTATTATTCCATAAAATCGAATCTACATCTAAGTCATACCCCAAGTACAATTACAATTGAGTCACACCCTAAAATCGAACTGCATATCTAATTTATAATCGAGTCACGTATTTGTATTTGTTGGGACCGTTTGCACAATTGTTGGCCTTCATTCTCAGAGTATTGGGCTAAGTGTGTCTAGCCTCATAGTCTCACACCCTCACCCTTATTAACCCCAATTTGTGAACTTAATATGTGGGTTGGTGCAGAATACTCTTCGTGAGTTTAAAACAAGAATCTGAGCACCTCCCGTCGTCACCACCTCCGGCGATGCTCTGATGAAGAAGACCGGGGCGACGACGAGGACGATCGCATCCACCCAACAGTGGTATCAGAGCTTGGTCGGCCATCCGTCGGCACCGCCGCTGCCGTCCTGAGTCGCGACGGGGAGTAGACCGCCGCTGTTCCAGTTCCAGCCGCTTCAGTCCGCCGCCCAGTCGCTGCCCGTCCGGTGCTGCTATGCGCCGCCATCGCTCGTTGCCTGGAGCTGTCTACCGTCCGTCAACGCGGCTGCTGCTCGTCGATGCCGCTGCCCACTGCTGACCGCTGATTTTGACCGCCGCCATTGCGGGATCTGCTCGCGATCTGACGTCGTTGCTCGCCGCCGAAGGGTTCTAGCCACCACCTACCGCCGCCACTGGAGAGGAGTCGCGATCTGTTCGCCACCACCGCTGCTAGACGCGTCGCCGCCCATCCACCGTCCGTCGGTAGTCCGTCCGCCGGCATCAGGGTTCGCTGTCTGTCAGCAAGTCATTCCGCCACCATTCGCGCTCCGCCGTGGCGGCGCTAGGGCTCCGGTCAGCCCTCGTCCAGCCCGACTAACCGACACTGGTGCCTCCAGTCGCCGACCGCCACCAGCCTGGCCGCCGCCGGCCACCGCCTCCTTCCGGTCAGATTGGTGATAGGGTAGTATCTCTCTTCGTTCTTTTGTTACCGAAAAATTTTTCAGATTTGTTTTGTCAATTTTTTCGGATAGGGGAGTTTACTGATTTGTTCTTGTTATATCTGTGTGATACCCTGAGACGGTTGGTCCTCCTTTGTGCTTTGTGCTGTGTGATGCTCTGAGGCGGCTGGTCCTCTTGTGTGGTGATTTCTGTGCTATAGAATTAGGGATTTTTATTTGTGATTTGTGGCCTAGTTGGTCAATTTCTTGTTATCTCTAGTTTTATTTGCTTAAAATCTTTTGTGGTTTATCTGTGTGATATTTTTCTTGGTTTGCTTTCGCTGCTTATCTGATTTTCTGAAATTTTTTGCTCTTTTTGCTATGTGTGTGAATTGAGTTTGTTTCCAGGCCTAAGATAACATTTGTCACCTGTGTATGTGTTTGTATTGTTTCTTGAATCTGTGTGAGTCGATTCACTCAACTTTAAGCACCTATGGCTTCTCCTAATGCATTTGGGCAAGGAGACTTCAATATTTGTTTGAAACAGAAGATGAAGTATGAGAGGGTGCTCAAAGCTGTGAATGACTCTTATGATTAAGAGATAGTTTTTTGCGTGAATTATTTGGTGCTTTTTAAAATCTTGTGTGCTTTTTAATTGGCTAGTTAATTCCGCATGTTGATTAGGAAATTTGTTTTTCTATCTTGTTTCACTTTGAATCTATGTGCTTCTTTGTGAATTTGTGTTTTCTTTGTGAGAAACTTATTAGAAATGTGTTTTCTTATTGTGTGCTTGTTTATGTGTTAAACTTGCTAGGTTTTAGGCTGCTCCTAGTGAGGTGGAGTATTTGCATATGTGTTTTCTTTATGCTTTTATGCCTAGTTTACATGCTTATTTGTTTCTCTTAGTGAGGTGGAGCATGTTGTGTGCATTCGAATGTGGAGTAACATTTGATTGTTGTTTGTCTGTGTGATTGTTATGTCTGTGTGACTTTTAAATGCTATAGCTTGTGTGTCTGTGTGACTAGATTGTGTGTCTTTAGAATTATGTATTCTATTCTGTGTGATATATATATGAATTGTGTATTCATGATCCTTGTGATCTCATGTTAGCTTTGTGCTTATTTGCTTCTGTGTGAACTGTTCGTGTGTCATGAGAACTGTGAGTTCTAATCTATGTGATTACATGACTATGTGAACTCTTGTGACTTTGTGTCATTTTTGACTAACTTTGTGTTTATCAAATTTTCTAGATCTTGCATCTAACTTTGTGTTTTTCCGTTTTGCAGGTGTCCGGAGAAATGTGCAGTGATGAATTCCTAAATTTTTTTTATCACAATGGTGGTTGAATTGGGCCAGTGTGGAGATTTGTTGGGCCAGTTGGGCCTGTTGGCCCAATTGTTGGCCTTCATTCTCAGAGTATTGGGCCAAGTGTGTCTTGGCCCATAATCTCACACCCTCACCCTTATTAACCCCAATTTGTGAACTCAATACGTGGGTTGGTGCAGAATACTCTTCGTGAGTTTAAAACGGAAATCTGAGCACCTCCCGTCGCCACCACCTCCGGCGATGCTCCGATAAAGAAGACCGGGGCGATGACGAGGACGACCGCATCCAACCAACATTATTTAATTAAGTCACTGATTATATTATTGTAAGTGTTGAGAATCGAATTTAGATGATAGTAGAGGAGGGGTAAATTAGGTAAAAATGAAATTATGGTGGGAAGGGACACATTCGTACATTAAGGCGTCAACGGGGGCAATACAGTCACCTTCTTTTGGGAGCTGTACTGAAACGGACTTCAATAATTTTAACCAATTAATAAAGCAATTAACCTACTTTTTCTTTCCCATTTCTTTCCCTTTTGCTATTTCCAAATCAATAAAAAATTTAGCAGCCATTCTTGGAAATATGAGATTTAATATACTCCATTTGTCCCGCCCAAAATGCTATTTTTGTTTTTTACCGTCATGCTCAAAATGTTATTTTTATTTTTTACACGTGAATTAAAGAGTAATATTTAATATGTAGTGGGTAATTGTATTAGTATGAGTGCAGACTCCATATTTTAATTGTATTAATGGGTGTGTGTGAGTCTCATATGTATACAAAAAAGAAAATGAGATTTTTTGGATGAGACGTCTAAATTGAAAAAAATGGACTCTTTAAGTGGGACGGAGAAGTAC
This sequence comes from Pogostemon cablin, assembly GCA_023678885.1. Taxonomy (NCBI): domain Eukaryota; kingdom Viridiplantae; phylum Streptophyta; class Magnoliopsida; order Lamiales; family Lamiaceae; genus Pogostemon; species Pogostemon cablin. The sequence continues at coordinate 28,661,463 of CM042962.1, forward strand.
TCATAAATAAATTAAATTAAAAAATAAATAATGTACTCCTTCCGTCCCACGTGTGTATATATATATATAGCTATTTTAATTTCAAAATTTTTGCTCCTCTTCTACACACACCATTACTTTATATATTTTTTATTACTTAAAAATACTACAATTAATACTCTCTAAAATTAACAAATTTGATTAAAAAGTGTAACTTTTTTTAAATAACGTGATACAATAAACTGGAAAAGTGGTCTGAAACGGAAGGACTCTGGAGAATTAGCTTAGTTATTATACGTACTTAATAACTTTTTTTTTTCTTTTTTAAGGACTTACTAGTGTTGATATTCTATTTTTATTTAAATTCATAAACTATGGTTTGCTTTCATAAAAAAATATAATAACTCACTCAAATAATAGTGTAAAATCTTGGGTTTTTTAATTTTTTTTAAGGAAAAATATTTTCAAAACTTGAAGTAGGGTCGGTTATAGGTTAGTTGAAATTGCACTCTAATATTTGTAAATTTAGTTGAGCATATATATATATATATATAACTTGTGGCATTTATCTAAGCTTCGATTGAGGCTAGAATGTAGGATAATGTTGATTCATGAAAGTGAGGCAGATAAAAATTCAAAAAGATTAATTAAGGTTGTACGTTCTAGTTAATTAATTACACAATAATTCTAACATATCAATTAGCTTAATTATTCTATGCTGACATTGTAGAGCTACTTACGTACGTGCGTAATTCTAGCAGACAAATTTTGGGAGATATTTCTTCTTCTTTAAAATCTCTTTTACTTGTTGGATTGCTTATAATTATGACACGTACAGTATTTCCAGCCATATTTTGATGTGCATTTATTACCTACATTTTGATTTAGTAGTAACTTTTCTTATTAATCCGTCTACTACGTGTCACTTATTTAAGTGTCACTTATTTAACTAAATGAAATATTTCCTTCGTTTCAATTTTTTTATCTATTTGTACGGGTATATAAATTAAAAAATTTTATTTTTTTAATATATAATGTAAGAAAAAATATAGATAAATTGTTAATAGAAAAAAGTAAATAAAGTTATTGTGAATGATGAATAAAATGTAAAAAAACAAATAAAATTGTTGAGATTGATAAATAAGATGTAAAAAATAGATAAGATGTGTAGTGTATTTTACTATTAATGGAAAATGAATAAAAATATATGGGAGAGGGTTAAATATATCCCTACGTGATATTTTACTAATATAAATTATATTATCACAATTCGACTAGCTCCAGTGGTTCCTTATATAATCACGAGATATTGTAAATTAATGTTAAATTACACAATTAAAATAAAATTCATCGACCAATTAAGTTGTTAATTTTCATTAAGTCGATTTAGGTCTATACATACATGCATAAACCTTCTTACGTTTACAAGAAAATAATAAGAAAACAAAAAGAAAAAAGTTAGCATGCAACTTTCTTAATTAAATAATCCCTCCCGTGTTTTTATACGTCAGTTTTGTAGATATATGCACAAGAATTAATAAAAAGAAAAAAAATCCAAATTAATCATAATTAATGATTACAGAATTAAGATTTTATAATATCAATAATACATTGGAAAACTTCTCATCCTCAAAAATAAATTTATTTCCCACTAAAAGTTATTTTGATTCTTCTGGTCCCACAAAAAAAAAAAACTAGTATGGTGACAAAAAAATAATTAAAATTAAAATGAATGGTGATATCTCAATTAACATTGGAGCAAAAAAAAAAATTGAAAGAGATTGGAATTAAAATTTTGGTTGATTTTTTTTTTAAAATCATAAAAAGATTGAATATTGAATGTTTTATAAATCACACAAGTGAGTTTATCTTTTACATTCTCCTTCATCCATGGAATCTAAATTTATTTATAAATTTGAACCAACCACCTCTAAACATTAAATCGGATTTTATAATAGATTTAAACCAACATCTCCCAAATTATAATGAGCATGAATTAAACAAAATTAAGAAACAGAAATTTCAATTTGAATGACGTCGTCTTCCACAAAAAAAATATCATAATCTAGATAAACGGAAACAATGGAATTAAGCCCATTATAGAATTAGCAATACATGAACTCATGGAAGAAAATGATGAAATATATTCAGAAGATTCATTAAATATGAAGTTGATAATTGAAGCATAATTAAAATCGAGTGAGACGGAGAAGTTCGAACAGAGATCAAAATTGAAGGAGGAGACCACAGAGTTGAAAGATGACCCAAAAACATCAACATTTAAGAAAAATACATTTAGAGTCATTGAACGACAAACAACGAAAGTTATGATTTTTATTTTTTTTTTCAATACGCGAAACTTTATTTTAAGATGAATATGAATAAACATGATTTATGAAAAATATGATCAACGGTCAGAATATATTTCTAGCTAATAGAATTTATACATACATTATTTGAAAATATAATTCCTTCCATAATTATTTACCTGTGTTCTAGAAGTAGTGAAAGTAAAAGTTTCCTAAAAAGTCCTATTTATTTAGGAATTTAAACTGCATGCGCGCGTTAGAAATTTATTTACCCAATTACTTTTTACTGAAATTTTGACATCATGAATTAATGCGCATGCGCATGTTAGTATTCACGTGTACATGCTTACATTTATACATCAAACAAAATAATTAAAAGAGAGGGACTATGGTACACGTCCCAATTCTTCTTAATTAATTCTTGCTCTTTTATTATTGTTGTTTTTTATTTTTTTTTAAATTTATTTTTTTAAATGACTATTATGCCCTAAACCCTAAATTCTAGGGATAAATTATACCCTAAACCACAAGGGTAAAATTACGATTATACCCTAAACTCTTGGGATAAATTATACCCTAAACCACAAGGGTAAAATTACAATTATACCCTAAACCATAAGAGATAAATTATACCATAAACCATAAGGGTAAAAATACAATTATATCCTAAACCACGAGGGTAAAATTATAATTATACCCTAAACCCTAAACCCTAGGGGATAAATTATATCATAAACCACAAGGGTAAAAATACAATTATACCCTAAACCCTTGGAATAAATTATACCCTAAACCACAAGGGTAAAATTACAATTATACCCTAAACCCTAGGGGATAAATTATACCCTAAACCATAAGGGTAAAATTACAATTATATCCGTAAAATTAAATAAAAAAAGAAAAAAAAAAGGAAAACACACACTGAAGGTGAAGGAAGGAGGTTGTACACAAGTCTTTGTCTAATTTAAAAATATAAATAGTACTCTCTTCGTTCTCTTTATTTTTATCTACTTTTCATTTTTAGGTGTTCCAAAATATTTTTACTCATTCTATAAATGGAAAAAATACACTCTACATCTTACATACTTTTTATACTTTATTTATCAATTCCAACAACTTTATTTACTTTTTTTTACACTTTATTCATTATTTCCAACCACTTAATTTACTTTTCTCTCAAAATTTCTAATTTATCTCTATTTTTTCTTACATTATATATTAAAAAAATAACATTTCATAATTTTCGTACTCGTACAAACGGGTAAAAATACTTGGGATAGAGGGAGTACATTTTTTTAAATAGTAGTAGTAACTTATAAATTCTACCCAGTAGAACCACCCTTAATTACAAAGGAGACATTTTACCAACACTAGTAATGCATCACACCGCCCCCAGGGCATAGCTCAAATGGTAGAGGGGGGTGGAAAGACCTTCCAACTGAGCTTGGTTACTTTAGGGTGGAGGTTCGAATCCTGCATTTGACATGAATTTGGCCCCTTGCAAGCACAAGTTTAACAGTGAGCCCTCTCTATAAGCCATTTGAGACACATCCTGTGATTTACCTCCTCCACCAATTCCCAGGGCAGGGACGGTGGGGGCCCCTAATGGTGGGGTACACCATTTAGTAATGCATCCCACCACCCTACCCCTAGCTAGGTAACTAAATGTATAAGGAATTTATTTTTAGTTGCAATTTATTTCATTTATTTTCTATTTTCTATATAATATTCCTAAGATATATATCTATTAATATATATCTATACATTAAAAAAATAAATGAAAGAAAGAAAGTGAAAAGTCAACTTATATTGATTAATTAATTAATTTATTAAAATAAAATTGATAGGGAAAGATATATTTATTTAAATAAAGAGTACGTTTAAAACTTAAACCTCTATATATACAACGTTCTAAGAATAAAAACACCCTAAGCATTTCATTTAAGATTTTAAAAAAAAAAGTAAAGGAGTTTATTATTAGAGGTAATTACGTTAATTACGTACAATATATAAGCATCTATATAAATGGAAACAAATTAAGATTTCCTTTAAACTCTTTTTCTTTGTTTTCAAACATAGAATTTACACAAATTATCTATGAATGAATCATGAAAGTTAAAAAAAAAAAAAAGAGTAAAGCAATAATATTAATGAAGTTAAAATCACCTACACTAATTGACAAGATAAAACCAGGGGATAAATCCCATGAGTTTTACAACCAATATTGCAAAAAATGAAAACTTGTGAGCTAATAACATTAAAATACGGGCAACACAACACAATTTGACCACAGATAAGGATCGAAATAAATATTTTATATAAAAACATGAAAGTAAAAAAAACTCCATTAATTCATTTTAATTTTGTCGCAAATATGTTGAAATAATTATAAGTAATGATACAGATCGAGTACATCTGTCACATATTTTATGCACAATTCATTTTTAGATTACAAAGGATTTGTACGTAAAATATCAAAGCGGATGGAGTATTTCTTTTCATAAAATTAAATTAATACTTAATTTTCAGATCATTAGACGATCGTTGAAAAATTAATTTGTGTTGGTTGAAATGAGAGCAGAATCGTACTTTCGAATAATTAAGGTGGGCTTAGTAAGAAAAAAAAAGGTGTAAATTAACATGATTATAACATGCATGTGATTATATATTTTTTCCTTAAATCTCAATCAAGGTTCTTAATTCCATGGGATCCTTCTCGGTTCTTCGGCCGAATAATATGGCCACATTTGGGGGGTTAATTAATTCAAATATCATAATTCAGATCTGACTTTTGATTTTGTGTGAAATAGTTTCACCGTAGAATTATTTTATGCTTTCGTTTATTATTTTTCTTTTAAAATATTATATCACTTTATATTTATATTATAAATTATTAATGAAATAGTTTATAACATCGCTATCACTTTTTATATTATTTTTCATTATAAAAACTATTAATTTTTATTCATCTCATGATAATCATTCTGTGAGTCGATCTCACATTAATCTTTTCCTTTGATTTTTAAAAGTAAGTGTAATAATATATGAATGTTTAAGATTTTTTAATAATAGATTTAAATCTTATGACAAATCAATGTTTAATAGATGAGTGGTGATGTGTGTAAGTGAATATTAAGTGATATTACGAGAGAAGACCATTTGACATGAGAAAGAAAAAAGAGAGATAGTTTGCACCTAATTTTGGGAAATTAATCGTTAATACATGAAATAATATTTTTTTTTTAGAGATAATTCATTACTTTTTTAAATGAAAAATATTACACATTTTAATAAGAATACAAAAAATCACAAAATATTAGAATTTGAGTAGTTTTATTTTTAATTCAGAAGAATAATAATTCGTCTCTCTAATGAATAATTTTCGTGTACTAATCAATAAATTAGGGCGCACATATGAACTCAATTCATACAAATGTTTGCTTTAAATCTAAAACCATTCATTGCATAAATTGGAGTACCAGAACATTTTAATATTATATCTTTTATTCTATATGTTAGAGAAGTGATATGTAGGTTTAGGGAGTTTTTTTTTTTTTTTTTACAATTTTCCTTAAACGTTTGTACTATCTTTTAGGACATAAATATATGTATCACTCATTTAGTAATTTGAAAATTGATAATATTAAAATATAATTATATCCAAGGGAAGAATATGTATGAAATAGGGTGGGAGTAATAGCAATTTTGTGGATACATAATTGGGTAAAATTCAATAAAGATTTGCAACAACTTATATTCAAAAGTAGGTTGGGAAATTACGCACGTTTGGCAGGAATTGATGTATCATTTCCTTTCTACTTTCTAGCTTATGTTTATACCCCAAATATTTCGTATTTAATTTCTTGCATTTTTTGCTTTTCACAAATTTAATACATGCTTCAGCTAATGCATTCATTCATTAATGTAGGATGGATCTCTCTCCATATATATTTTTATGTCACGTGTCTATTTTTTATTTATTTCATAATATTTTAGGTACCTAGAGATAAACTTTGCTAAAAATAAATTATAGGCTGCGCCTTGAATTTAACTTTTTTGCAATTCGTGTAGTATCATCTTTTGGGGTGTAATAGGTAATATCCGTTTAGTTAAATGAACAATATTTTTAAATTTAGGATAAAAACTAATTCAATCCAACTTTTCTTATGTTTATTTTTCGTTTAAAAAAAAGATAAATTTTAAATTTAATATCATCGATTCTGAGATATGATAAAAAAAATATTTTATTTTTACCAGAAAATGTGAAATCACCAGAAAACAATATGTGATAACGAAAATCGTGGTAATGTACTAAATTGAACATTTTATCTTTTTTGGACGAAAAATTAACATAAGAATAGTTATGGGACTGAATTGGTTATCCACGTTCTTCTTTGTGAGAGAAACTTCCAATCGAATGATCACTATTTTAAGTTCATCATTCTCCGGTAAAATTGATTCAATAACTTTGCAATGATTTTTCCATTTCTCAAGAAACTCATCATACAAAATTTTAAGTTCATTGATGATGACTTGCATGATTTCTTCATTCACTTCAAATGTATCTTCTACCTCAAAAACAATAAATGACAGATGTTAAGATATCACTGTTATTATCGATGGTGGCAAACAACATCATTTGATCACAGTTCTTAGATTTAAATTCATCATCATCACTCCTAGTTGTACTCAAGTTCATCTTCATTCTTCTAAGAGTATTTGCATATTCTTTTGTAAAATGCTCAAAGCCATAACAAGCTCTACATTGAATCGAATCTATGTCATTCATATCAACTTAGCTATTTGGAGGAGACCACCCTATCATTTTTAAGGATCAGGGTCAAAGAATGACTTTTGTGAGCTTTGTATTGGTGTATACCACATCAAGCCATCACTTGATTTGGTGCACTAGAAGTTGAAGAAACTTGAGGAGAGTTGTTGATTTGGATGCGTGGTTCTATGTTGCTGCGGTTTTTGTGATAAAACCAATTTATTCTCATAATTTTGTTTAGTTCATTAACACGAAATTTGTTGGTTATTTTCATTGATGAAGTTGTGGTTGATAATTTTTTAGCAACAAAAATTCAATTCCGTAAATAAATAATTCAATAGGTAATTTGTTGTTAGTAATTCTGTTAGAAAGGAATATAACGATTTCATTGGTATGCAACGGATTTTATTCCATTGATAAAAAAATAATAATTTAATTGGCATTCCATTACTAAAATAAAAATGTAATTTTTGTATTCATTGATAAATTAAAAACGAATTGTATTACGTTGGTAATTTCTTTGCATATTATACACACATATATATATATATATAATAATTAAGATAAAGAGAGTATCAAAGTTTTATTATTATTTTCTTAAATTTAGGAATTTTTTTTTTACATTACGAATGATTTATAAAACTATAATATACTTCACTTAAATAATATCAATTTTTATTGATCATACATCACTCTTATTAAAATTATCATAACTTTTATCTTATTTTACTCAATATTAATTGCAGCGGTCACGATGTCCAATTTAGACTTTCGTTCAAAGACCGTACGATATCGACAATGGAGTTACGGGCACATGCCTCCTTTAATTAAAAAAAAAAAGAAATGTAATATAATTCGGATGGACATTTTCAAATACTCATTCATTTCGTTTGAATTCTACGTGTTATATATATATAATGAATGAACAAACAAAATAATGAAATGAGAATTTTATTAGCTCAAAGAAAAAATATTAGACAAAATAATACTATGATATAGTCCGTTTATTCCATAAAAACCTAAATTTTTCATATTTATTCGTCTCACAATTCAAAAGTAAAATAATACTTAAATCTAATAACTTTAAGGCAAAAATTTGTGTAAGACCGTCTCACATAAGAGCTTACGTGAGACGGTCAGAAAGTGATAACTTTTATACTGAAAAATGATACAAAATCAATAAAAAGTGATAAACGTTATTTCATGAACAATCTATAGTATAAATGAAAGTGATAACATTTTATAGCGAAAGTGATAATGTTTTATAGGAAAAGTGATAACTATTTTAAAACGTGTAAAATTGTCTCACATGAGACGGTCTCACACAAGACCTACCCTAACTTTAAAATAAAAGTGTCAAATAATATTACTTTACATTTTATTTATTATTTAAAATATTAAAATACAAAAAAAAAATCAATTTAATTACTTAAGGAAAAAAGTATTTTTTAAACAACTTAAAATTGGAATGAAGGGAGTATTTCAAATATTGAAAATGCAACACTTGCATGAAACCGTCTTGCGTGAAATCATTTTTCATTTTCAAAAAGTAGTTATCACTTTTTTATTAATTAAAAGTGTCATTGCATTTAATTATATTAAGAATTGTTAATGAAATAATCTACTTTACCACTATCATTTTTCATTAATCCAAATATTATTCTTTATTAAAATATGTTTGTAAGCGATAAAATTCACGGTCCAATTAAATAGTGACACGTGAATTTTTCTGATTAAAATATCAGTTTTAAATTTATTATTTATTTTGGAATCTAAATAAATTTATTCCTAAAATAAATTAATAGATAATTGATAACTAATTTAAGCCCAACAAATTAAATGAGGCATGACCCAAGTCAAAGGAGGCCTGACCCAAGTCAAGCAAACCCACACAAATTAAATCAGACCCAAGTAAATTAAGTCTGATTACAGTCCAATCAAGTCAGAGGCCCAAGCCCACAGAATCAGGTTAAATCAGCCTTGAATCAATCAGACTGTGAGTTATATATGCGGCTTCCTCACCTTTCACCTATATAAGGAGTCCTCCTCCATTCATTCCAAACACACTCAGACACCTGAAGAGATTCGAAGAACACGAGCAAAGACGAAAGTCCAGCCTCCCTTCAAGATCTTCAAGTCAAGAACAGCCTCCAATCAGAGATCACGGTGCTAAGCCCCTCTGATCTGGCCTCCCTTCAAGATCTTCAAGTCAAGAACAGCCTCCAATCAGAGATCACGGTGCTAAGCCCCTCTGATCTGGCGTTCTTCAAGTCAACAGCCTCCGATCAGAGATCCAGGTTCTACACCCCTCCGATCCGGCGTTCTTCAAGTCAACAGTCTTGGATCAGAGATCAAGGTTCTACACCCCTCCGATCCGACGTTCTTCAAATCAACAGCCTTCGATTAGAGATTGTAACCCATTTATAAATCTTTTAAATTAAATTCGTCTGGATTATCATTGTATCCAATTCGTATTTTCTCCATGAATACAAAATTTATTGTTACAATGTTCACTTTTTATTCATCTCACAGAGATCTTTCCATACTAGGATCTCACGCAACACTACAAATAAACTATTTCTTACCAACGGAATATTCCGTTGGTAAAAGCCTTAATTCCATTGTTAAATTGGTTTACCAACGGATTAGCAATGTAATCAGTTGATAAATTTCTGTTGGTAAAGTGGTGGTTGGTAAATTTTTAACAACGAAAAATCAATTTTGTTGGTAAATAATTCCGTTAGTAATCAATTCTCTTGCTAATCTGTTGGTAATTACCAACGAATTGATTTCCGTTGGTAAAATAGATAATAAATCCGTTGGCATTTCATTGCTAATAGAAAAATGTCATTTTGATTGTTAATCCATTGATAATTGCAAACGGATTGAATTCTGTTGGTAAATCCATTACTAAAAAATACTTTTTTTGTAATTTAAGTTTTTGCATTAATGAAATACTTTGCCGTTTAATTTAAGTGAGTGCATCGGTACACCTGTGTTTATAGAATAAAATTTAGGGTGCAGTGATTAGTTATTAAAATTATTTTTAATTATTTTATTTTATTATGTGCACAGCAGGTTAACTCTTAATTTAAGGGTCTCCTAAATGTTCATAATATGAGTATCATATTCATACAAAAATTATATATTTACTGATATATTGTTTAATAAAAAAAATCTAAACTTTAAAATTTCATACCCGGCCAAAACTCTAAGCCCTAAATTTCAGAATTAATCATATCTTAAAATTTATTGATAGTTTTTTATAATTTTGAAAGTTAAGAATATGACGGATAATTTAATACTCCTATCTCAAAATTTAAGAAATACGGAAAAATGTCTTTTAAGGTAGCAAAATAATCTGCATCAATAATATATACGCGTATATTTGCAGTATAATCTTTATGTGTATGAATATATAAATACATGCTCGAGAATAACACGTAATTCTACTAATGATTGATACTAATTGTTATATAAAAAATAAATAAAATCTCCGAGTATTTAAATAAAAGAATTCGTCGGCGCTAGCCACACTAATACAATGTGAATGTACGAATTTTCGAGTCTATGATCGATCATAGTAGAAATTTAATAAACCTCAGATAATCCACAACACTTAACTGTCAGAATCATATTATTTATATATTTTGTATTTTTTAAAAAAAACTTTTTTAATACTACCAGGTAGGTATTATTAATTAATTCATTTTAGAACTCGGTATTCTGTCCAATTAGATTATGGCTTTGAACTTAAAAAAACAATAATTAATCTTACCCTCTAAGTTCATTAAGGTAAAGTTTAGTTAATATAACTACAACGGATTAAAATTTATTAACCGTTAATATGGTGACACTTGTCGCATTATTTTACCAGATAATCCTTCCTATTTTCTTCTTACTTCGAAGGAATTTATCTTACTATATGTATTTACTTGTTTGAATATTCTGTCGCATTTTCAACATCTGACCCTTTCTTAGATCTGCTCTAAAAGAAGATATATATATATATATATATATATATATATATATATATATATATATATATATATATATATATATATATGTGGTCTCTTGTGAATTATATATAGTGTATGCAAATCTTTTTTTATTTATTTATAAATTAAAAAGATAATTATTTTCTTAATATATCATGAACTATTGGGTGATTATGTGGTGCACCTGGTTAATGGATTAAAAATAGGGATTGATTAATTGGTAGTTATATTTAAAAAATTTTAATTAATTTATTTTATTTGATGGTGGAGATCGAATTAAAATATATAATCTAACGATTAACATCGTCCAGGTGCACCGATGCACTGAGTGCATAGCAGTTGGACTCTGAACTATTATATTGAGATACACCATGATCCACTAAATAATATAAATCATAGATTATAATAATAAAATTATTATTTTACTCTAAAATAAAGAATAAATTTTAAAAATAAATATAACGTGAATTTGGGACAAGGCATACTTTACCTCGATTAAATTTAATAAATCAAGCCATTTTTTTCTCATTCAACTATTAGACCCTTTTATTTTTATTATAAGAAAATGACTCTTCAATGAACTCGATTATTCTAATCGTAATTAATGAATTAAAATCTGAGAAATTGTGGCTACAGTTATAATTCAGTTTAGGTAGACCAGTAGCTGGACACGTAAGAGATTTAGAAAAAAATGAATAATGTTACGACTTAGAAATATTTAAGTAAAATTAAGTTAAATTATCATATTACAATTTTAAATTTATTTAATAATTATAAAAAAAATTTACGTTTTCAAAAATCCGTCTCACGTGATCGCAATGAGTCAGCTGTACATAAAAATGAACGATATTAAAAATACAATATTGCAATTAAGTAACGGTAATAGAAATTAAAAGTTAATTTAGATGGACTTATCGTATCCTGCTAATTTTGACTAATAATTAAAGATACTTTATTCTTTTTACTTATTCCATTAGTTGTGTAATTAATTCGTCATTAGCGACATTTACCCACACCTATCTTTCTAGATCCCTATTTATTAAAAAAGAAACACTATTTATCATGTAATTATTATGATTTCCGCCCTATATAAATATTTTATTATATTGAAATGAAATATAATACTCCCTCCGTCCCGGTTAAACTATAACATTTGACTGCATAAAGCTCTCACAAAAGCTACAGTAAACGTTGCAGTATGGAGGAAGTATCAAAATCTATTAAATTCACAATTTATGCATCTAAAAATTAGAATTATTATTATGTAGTGTAAATAATAATGAATTGCATATATGAGACATACATGAAGCTGCAATTCACATGATTTGTCATTTCCGTAAGAACAGAATTGCTATGTCCACTCCGGAAGGGAATAGTGGTTTGTTTCCGTTTATTATATTAAGCAAAGCAGTTTAATTAATTAGACAAAAAATACACTCCAACACCAAACAATAGTTGTACCTGCCAAGTACGCCCATCTGTACCTCTCAATAACCTTTCTCTTTCCCTCTCCTATATTTATACCCCTACTACCTCTCTCTCCTCACCGCTCTCTTCACTTTCTCTCACTAAGACCTCTCTCTGTAATCAATCAATTCATTTCCGAACAACATGAAGAAATTGATGAGGCGACTCTCCAAAGTCGGTGATTCTTCGCAGTACTGCCTACTGAGGTCACAATCCCGCAGCACCGAGTCATTCCGGAAGAGGTCCGGCGGCGTTCCGGAGGGCCACCTGCCGGTGTACGTCGGCGAGGAGATGGAGCGGTTCGTCGTGAGTGCCGAGTTTCTGAATCACCCGATTTTTGTGATGCTTCTGAATAAATCGGCGCAGGAGTACGGTTACGAGCAGAAAGGAGTGCTCCGGATCCCCTGCCACGTGTTCTTCTTCGAGCGCGTGCTGGAGACGCTCCGCATCGGCGGCGCCGATGCGCAGGACCTGCTCAATTCTCTCTCGGACGAGTTATAACGCCAGCGGGGTTGAGTTTAATTATTATGGTAGACGATGGAAGAAGATGGTGATGGTATTATAATTTTTGAAATCTTCTGAAGAAATATATACTCCTATCTTTTTTTTTTTAATTTCTTTTTGGCTTCTCCGCTGTAAATATTCTGTGGTGAACAATGTGAAGAAGCAAAAAGGATTAGGGTTTTGTTGAAGGTGTATTTTTTTCTGCCTGAATGTTGGATGATATTGGAGAAATTGAGACAGAATTACAGTTTCTTAATTATTTTTTCTTCGATTTAATGTTCTTCTGTACATACATTCCTTTGAATTCTGCCGAAAAAGCAAAGCGTGGATGAATATACATACATTCACCTGTATAGATTACGTATACCGTACCGTATATTAATACTTGTATTGAGTAACGGAATGATGGACGGAGAAAGCAGCCTCGAGATTGTCGCTAAAGTCCGTGATTAGTGGTGGCGCTTTGCGGCTTCCGAGGGGTAAAGCAGTCATTTGGGGTAAGGGTAGTTTGGTCACATGAAAAAGATATTGGGGGGTGCATATCTTGTACGGATATGGTTGCACTTGATACTGGGGGTTGGAGCCAAATGTGTTGTAATGGCTTTTTACCAAATCATCCTAACATAATCTTTACCCCCTCTTATTTTATTTCAGTTTTTTAAAGATTATTTTTGCCTTTTCAACACTTCATTTTCCACCAAAAACTTGAATAAGACCGCATCATGAAACAAATTTGGTGGGCAGATAAGAAGTAATAATATTACTCCCTCTCATTTTAAACTTTACGTTTTTTTGCACGTAAATTAAGGAATGTAATATTTTAATCTGTAGTAAGGTGAGAGAAATAATATTTTAATGTAAAGTGGGTAGGTGTATTAGTGTGAAGTGTGAGGTTATGAAGAGAGAAAAAGTTAATTTGTGTGGTCTCATCTACCAAAAAGTAAAATATAAAGATTGAAATGGGACGCCCAAATTGAAAATATGTAAATGTTGAAATGAGACTAAGGGAGTACAATTTATATTTGATCATTAAAAAGTGATAATGTTTGATAAATTATTTCATCCATAATTTGTACTCCCTTCATTCTATTGAAAGGTCTTCATTTTACTATATTAGGTATCTCATTTTATTATATTGAAAGAGAATATTATAGAAGTAAAGTATATTGGAAGCATATACATATAAATGTATTAATGTGATGTGAAGTGTAATATTGATGGATATTTTTATACCCATTTAAATAATTTAATAAAACCTTTTGTTGTTCAAATAAACAAAATAATACTCCTTCCGTACCTTCTTCCTCTTGAGCTCTCGCCCTGGCTTATGCTTCCTCTCTTAGTAGCTTCAAGACCATCTATCTCGTTTAGTGTACCACATTGTTTAAAAAAAGTTGTACATTTTTTAATAATTTTGTTAACTTTAAAGAGTATTGTAATATTTTTAAGTAATAAAATATTACTCCCTCCGTCCCACCATAACTTTCACACTTCATAAGGAAGTGTGAAAGTTATGGTGGGATGAAGGGAATATAAAGTAATGGTATGTGTGAGAAAAATGTGACAAAATTGAAATTAAAGTAACTTTTAAGGTTGTTAGATAAAATGATGCTTCCCTTTCTAGGGTATGAAGGTTTGTTGTGGGACGGACGAATAAGGAAAGTGTGAAGGTGGTGTGGCACAGAGGGAGTAGTATCTTTAATAAGAAAAAAGATAAAATCTTTATTTTGTTTTAAACAAAAAAATCAGCTGGTTTATTGATTGAGATCACATGAACAAAATATATTGAGAAGACTTTTTTAAAAAGTGATAACAATTAAAAAAATTATAAAATAATCTTATCCAAGTCTACCTAGATCTTTTTACTATAGCAATAGTCCTATGAGATCATTTCACAATAAAATTGTTTTACATTTTTTTATTACATATAACTTTTTATTGAAGATTTTATCATTTTTAATTAATACTACAAATTCATCAGTTAGTTACTTGGATGACTATCAATTTTTATTAATTATGTATTATTTTTTATTATTATTTTTTATTCGTCTCACTAATATATAAGTAAAAATAAAAATAAAATTTTTATGTCACTGATTTATGTATATATATTATTACTCCTATATTACAAAATTTCTGGTGACACGATTTTTATGCGGTACATAGCTCAAGTAGTACTAGAGGATGGAAAGAATTTTTAATTGAGCTAACGTGGCCAATAAAGATATTTTAAACATTATTAATCATAATTTATCATTTCGAATATAGTTATAATTTATTATTATGAATGTATCGTTTATAGATTTTAAACATGATAAATATTCCTTATTATTTCGAATATAGTAATTTATGATTATGAATGTACCGTACAAAAGAGTGCAATAAATCATGGCAAAGACTTGTGTGAGACCGTCTCCCGTAAGTCTTTACGTTAGACGGCCAGAAAGTGATAATTTTTATGAGGGAAGTGATAATAAATTAATGAAAAATGATAATGTTCTTTCATGAACAATTTATAATATAAATAAAAAGTTATAGCATTTTATAGTGAAAGTGATAATAATTTATAACGAAAGTGATAATGAAAAATGGTCTCACATGATCTCAAGACCTACCCATGAATCATTTACGTACTTTAATTACATATTTAAGTATTGCATACGTATTTATTCTCATTTATTTATACAATTTTTTGCATTTAAATATAAATAAACACTCTAAATAAAATAGTGACAACCTCCATTTTACTATCATATATAGACTTCCTTGTCATTCTTGTACGCTCAAATTAATTCTACAAGTCATTAACCAATTTCTAAAACACAAAAAATTCTTATTTAACACGCTTAAAACATACTCAAATCAATTAAAAAATAAAAAATAAGCAAAGAATAAAAAGTGAGTAAATTAAATTACTTTTGCAACAATATTAAATACATGTTCTGTGTAATAAATGAACAAATTCATTTCCCGTAAAAAAGAATGAACAAATTCATTTTATTTTTTTTGGAACGTGGGAGTATATGTTTGATGCATATAATATAGCCAACTTTTACAAATAACCTATGATGTTAATATTATGGAATTGTTAGGAAATTAAATATTACAATTATTGGCCTCTAAAAAGTGAGAGTAATTATAACATGCATAAAATGGAATTGAAGATCTTGGTGATTAATTTATCTGTCATTAATTTAAAATTTAAATCTATCTATCACAAAATAAATTTATTTGAATACTAATGGAAGATTTAACCCTTTATTTAAATGTTATTGTTAAAGGACCACCTCATCTAAAAGTTAAAAGTTTAAGCTGGTAGAGAGTTGAATCGCCTTGCATGTGGAATTTTTTCATAAATGGGTGGCGGTGAGGTTTGAATCTGGACCTTTGTTAACCATGAGCTCTGATACCATGTTAAACGACCACCTCATCTAAAAGCTTAAGTTGATAGAGAGTTGAATCGTTTAATATTTAATCAGGTTACACTCTAATAGTTATTATGTGGAATTGCAGGGAATATTGTGAATTGTGTAAAGATTATTATAAAGTAATTAAAATTAAATTGTTTAGTTATCATACTCCACACACATATAAACTATATAAAATCCAATGTTGGGATCTTTATGGTGCCGGATAATTAATTCGTGTGGTTAGAGTTAAAATATTTTTTTTCTTTCTTTTTAATGGAATTAATTTCATCCACACTCTTGTCAAATCTGAGCTCATAAAAAAATATATTATTGGGCTTTTTATCGTATTTATATACTACTATATCTTTTTTATTAGAACTCCAACAGTGAATTTCTTATGCATGCATGTGGTATATATATATATATATATATATATATATATATATAATAAACCTACTTGATATAGTGTATTTGTTGTCGTGATTACGTACCATGAGATTAAGATAATTGTTACGATTAATGTATTTATAATCAAGCAGTAATTTAGCTCAATATAACTTTATTGTTTTTGAGGCAATATTGTTTTAGACTCTCATTTTTTAGCTTCTTTATTAGTTTCACCAATTATTAAAAATGCGAGCTAAAATTATAATATTCATTTTACTACTATATAATAATAAAGAGACAGATTCTTACATAACCCATGTATGACCCCATGCAATAATAATAGTTGGATATCAGCAAAACTTAATTAACCGTTGGATGAATTAATTAAGTATCCGCAGGACAACCCAAACATGCGGTAGCCTCCCTCCATGCAACTTTTTTATTAACAATAATTAATTAATTATTTTAATTTTTGGTTAATTGTTTTAATAAAAAATAATTTAAATTTGAGTAAGTCTTATGTCAAATTATTTCGTGAACTAAATTTCATGATACACAAATAATAAAATATATATAATACAAAGTGATATTTGATCCAAAAATTATATTCATTCAATAAAATTTATGCGTTTTATTATTATTATTATTATAAAGTTAATTTAGGGTATAATAATAATTATATAATTTATAAAGTTAATTATTAATTAAAATTTAAGGGTGAAAATTAATTATTAATTATAAACTTTAATGTCAAATTCTCTTGTGAGACGGGTTGTGAGACGTATTAAAATATGTATATTATTTAGATAAAATATGTTTAATGGTTGTTAAAGTATGTTTTCTAAAGTATGTTTGATTATTCATTAAAGTATGATTTTAGCGTGTTATAATACAATTTATTATTGACATACTTTACCTATAAATAAACATAATTTAGTGATAATGATGTAGTGAATTATATAATGAAAAATTTTAATATAAATAAAAAGTAATAATATTTAAAAAAATATAATTATATAGTACTTAATAAAAATTAATAACTAATTACATAAAATTACATAAACTTAAAATAGTTATCGCACAAGTATGCCCTAAAAGAAGTGATCATAAGAATAAAATATAAGGAAATGTTTTATTTATCACATGAAATACTCAAATATTAAAAAAATCTTAATAATATTCGTAATAAAAAAATATGAATATATATTGAAGGGATAATTAGAATCAGCATGAAAATCTGATCGCAAATTAGTCAAGGCTTAAAAGGATGTGGATGATGTGTCGTGAAATTAGCTACCAGTAATAACCTGGGTTACGCAAGTAATACCCTAGAATAATGGATAAGAAATAATTAAATAAATGATGTGACAATAATAAAAATTCATAGAAAACCGATGATAACCGGTAAAATTTTGGTAATAGGTGACTTGGGTCACCTAAGTAATCCCCTAATAAAGAATGGTCCTCAAATAAAATTGGTATAATTATATTCCTAATGTTGACAAATGAGTTTGAGCATAATATTAACTTGATTATTATTGTTGGGCTTCTTAAGAATATATATTTTAGTTAAGTAATCTAAATGCAACTTCAACTCCATCAAATTACTTATATTTTAATCGAACGCAAAATGGAGCCCACTTGTAGATCTGATCCTCATCAAATTATGAAAAATGTACATGTTTAAGATTTTATTTATTTATTTAAGTTTACTTCAATAGTTCTACATAAATTTAATAATGAATCTCGAATTGAACAATTTCATTGTTAATTGATTTTTTTAACCCTAATTATAAAGCAAAACACATAGCGAATCTTTGTTTATTATAATCAATCATTACTGAATTAAAATTGAAATTAAGATTTGATAATAATTAAGGAGAAGAAGCTGGTGAGTTAACAGTTAATTTATTAGTATTATTTTTTTATCAATATTAAATTTTAAATAAATGAACTATATACACTCTCTCTCATAGTCTTCTCAAAAAAAATTCTTGTGTTAAATTAACATCAACAAGACGTTTTATTTAAATAATTTATTTTATATGTTAACAATTTTTATCTAAACAAACACATTATAATTTATACTATGTAATTATGCAAAACAGCAATACCATGTAGCTAGTTTATCATGTGAATATGTAATTAAAAAAATATAATACGAAAATGGGAACTCAAGATATATAAATCATTATAGAGATTAATTATGAGCATCCACAGAGGATTAGAACGTGATTTGTTCTATGAATATTAGCTTAACGTGATGATCAAACTTGATTAAATAAATAATTCCAATGATAGGGTTACAGAGAATTGATTCTATTTATCCATCAAATTTCTTAGAAAGTCAGATTATAATTAATTAGAATAGTAATAAAATATTGTTATTTTATTTAATGCCTGTATGAGCATGAACATGTTGGGATATTTCCGAAAACCCACATTAATTCCTCTCCATACTCTTACTTCAATTAAATAATTAAAAATATTATATATATCATTGTTTTGTCATAAAAGAATTCTTTTTTTTTTTCTACACCATTAAATACTTTGACGTGGTTAGGTTTCAGATTTGAATTTTATTAATTTAGTACTAATTCAAGTCAATGCACTGGGATTTTCTTAGAAATTTCGAAGACCTTTATTAGTATTATTATTATTAATATTATTAAAACAGCCATTACTATTATATAATTATCGAAACCGCTTAAATTCATAAATAACGTTAACGTTAAATTAAGAAGGGGAAAAACTACTTAGTAAAAGTAAGTAATTAAGAATGTAACTATTTTATTTATTTTTGTATGTTAAAAAAAATGAAGGATAAAAACTAAACCAAAAGCTCCTGCGCACCCGGGGACACGGAGGGATACTCCGTGTCCTCATGTGAACACAACATTTCCCCTCCAATTCTATTTAAATCTATGTATTTCTAGGAATTTAAATTGTAAAAGGGCATGAAAATTGCAAAGGCGCACGGAATGTGCTCCGAGCGCCCGAGTGCAGAGAATTCTCACTCAAAAACTAATTGATTATAGGAGTAATTTTGTAAACAGTTTATTTTTCCTTTTTAAGAAGGGATGAGCCCACAAGAGATTAATTTAAAATGAATTAGTATTAATCACTCATTTATGAACAAATAATCAAAGTTGAAACTAAAATAATTAAATTAAATTAAGCAAATTAGGACCCACCTACAACCCTCAATTATAACTCCAAGTGACAACCTGGATCAGCTTCTCAAATCGCCTCACCATATTTATTCTTTTTTGGAAAATAATACTATTAATTATTTTCTTGGACTGTGCATGACGTGTGGAGCCACGTGTCACGTGACGTGACATTTTTCTATTTTATGAAATTTTTTGATAATATCTCCTTTCCTATTTATATCATGTAGTAGATGTTTAATACGACACTTGTACAATTTTGCAAAACTATTTTATTACTATTTTTTTTCTTCTTCATAAATTTTTATTTTTATATAATAAATAAATTGTAAATATATTACGTGTCTGGTAGGTGGAAGATGTCAATTTGAAAATAAAAATGTAGTTTGAGGATATTATATTAATGTGCTTTTCTTTTCTTTTTTTTTTTCTTTTTTATAGGACAAAGAAATATTAAAGTGATTGTATGCCATCTTGTTAAACAAATCCAATCAAAACGTAGCATAACTTCTTCTTTATGATTAATCCATTAATTAGATTATTTATTTTATTTTATTTTTAATTGATGAATTGTGTCTCGTACTTTTTCATTCGTACACTAACGCATTATTACTTATAATTAGACTAAATATTTAGATTGCAATCGGAGTTGCTTGATTCCTAATCTTAACCAATGATTGCAATTAGGAATTAGGTTAAGTGGATGATTATAATGAAGAAAGTCAGTTGCATCCTAAAACTAGCAAGACGTGCCGTAGCTTAATCCACAAAACCTCATCACCATTTGATTTTAATCTCAATCATTATTATATCATTTTAATTAACTTTATACTCCCAGATCATAAATAGAAATATTGATTGTACTGTATATTAATATTTATGGTGCATAAATAAATTTAATAAATCCTTGAGCATGTGTTTAAATCCGCGCTGAAGTCCCATCAAAGTCGTGTTTGCCTCATATTTTTTGAGCATCTGAGGCCCCCAGATATATATATTTATATTTAATTAATTATAGAGGAGAGAGAGTGTGTGTGTTAAGTTGTTGGTATAATCTGAAATGAAGGTGTAATAAAATGATTAGTGTTAAGTTAAGCATCTGAACCAACATGGAGTTTGGAAGAGTGACACCCCAACTGTCAACTATAATCATAATATATAAACAAAAATCCAATGCAAACATAAGATGCGTTTGTTTGTGATTAGCTGACAGAGAATAATATAATTAAATAAAAAAAAAAAAACTAAAAATCCAGTGTGAAACTAGTTGTCCTTGATTCACGGTTTAACACAAGGTTAGTATATAAATCTTGATGATTGGGTGGAGGAATAATGAGGAATTAAATATGTAATCTCTGTGGAATTATTCGAAATCAAGAATATGGAAGAAGCCAAGATATGTAGTGCTCTGCTTTGCTGTTAAAATATTATTACTTGGAATTAGAGAGAAAATGAGATCCGAGGAAGAGGGGGGAAGAACTGGTTTAGAGAGAGAGAAAGAGGAGAGAGAGAGAGAGAGAGAGTAACATGTGAGTGGTTGCACATGCCTTTCACCTCATCTCTCACATCTTTGTTGATACCTCGTTTTCACGTCTATTCATCCACGTATCCAAAATCAGTAAAAACCTTTTCTTTTTTCTTTTTTTTTTTTTAATTCAAAAACTAGCCATTCTAATTTTATTTTAAGTAGTTGGGTGAGAATTGTCCACATAAAATCCAAAAGTGATCCTAAGATCTAATATCATACTTAAATAAGATAACTTCGACAGACTGTAATTATAATCTTTATATCTCCTTTTAGAAAAAGAAAATATCACTTCTTCTCTTTAGGAAGTGATCTCATGGAGACAAATTCAATTTCGACATCATGTGTATAGAGTAACAAACAAACCTCAAACGTACACTCTTCTCCATGAATGTTAATAGCAACATTGCCTTGCAACATACCCAAAGGAAACAACATATATTCAACATAGACACCCTATTCACATCATTTTCCACCATTTACTCATTTTGCTTCAGGGATATAAGCCAAATTACATAGCAAATCAGATGGATCAAAACATTACTTATACTAAATTAAAGTTAAATAATATATCGAATTCCCTTGAAATAATCAAGGCATGAAATATGGAAAAGATTGAAAGTTTAGATAATTCAAAACTGATGGTAGACAAAACCTCAAAACTTGCCTAACACCAGAAATAATTGTGAAAAGTTACCTTGACTTCCTCTTCCTTTGCTTTTTGTAACTTTCATAGAGGTCCAGCGACATATTCGTACGTTCTAACTCGGACCTCAATTTCGCATTCTCTTGGATACCACGTAGCAGTAGGAAATGCTCAGCAAGTTTCTTTCTGATCTCATCCTCATCGATTTTACCGGTCAAATCAGGGACTGGTTCAACTTTATCAGATGTAGAGTCAATTCCCTTCCTTTTCTTGCTGGTTGATTTTTTACCGTCACTAGATGAAGCAAATGACTTGTTTTCCTGAGATAATTCGGCGTAGGCTTGTATTGGGGAGACATGGGAATGATAAACCTGGTTATTGTTAGTGCTCATGGTTGAGATATTAGAAGCAATCGAGGAAATGGCCGGATGATAATGTTTCATCAGAAGGTTAAGCTCCCATAGAACTGAAGTGAGTGCACCGCTGAGGTTAGGGTCCATCACTTGAGGTTGGTATTTCTGAATATAAATCAATGATCATCAGCTTCGAATATATATCAATGATCATCAGCTTCGAGTGACACTCAAGATGATATGACGAAGCATTACCCAGAAATAGATATTGCATATTAACATCATTATTAAAGACTATTTCAAGGGGCTTACAACAATGGCACCAGCAACAGATCCACCTCCAGCATCATTTTCTAAGAGATTGCGGCATTTGATATTCTTCTGAAGAAGATGCTTCACAGTTACCAATGCTGAAATTTGTTCACAAAAATGTCATAATATAAAAATGACGTTTAATGGTGGTCGGTTATGTTTTGAATTTAGAAGGCATACCAGCCATGGACTCAGCTGAGCCAAAGCATAACGAGAACGTAGCCAATCGCTTTATGAAGGCAGCAGCCCTTTGCATATCGTGCTGTCTATCATCACACAACATTATCTTTAAAGCTTCGGCTAACACATCTCCCTCATCCCTGCTTCAGCAAAAAATAAGGAATGTCCAACAAACAAAAATGTCACAACTGAAGTAGAAAAATTACACACAAAGTATGTAGTCTTCTCTTCAAATTTCTACAGTATTAAATAAAACAAATAAAAAAAATTCAAAGTCAATAGTCTCTTTAGGGTGTATACAGACCCATATGATAAATCACAATAACAGAAAAGCATAAGTAGAGAAAGTATGAACTGTAAGTTCCAAGAAGATTTAGATTGACATCAATTTCCATATTAAAGTATGGTTCGAGGCCACTTTATACAAACACAATTTCAATGATGTTTTAGAAACACAGGGATACGGAAGCATGCAAAAATGAAATAAAAAATGAATTAATGAATATGGTGTCCAGTTACTGAAAAGAGTGTCCTCAAATTAAACAGCAAGGTATAAATTCCAGCCTAGTACAATAACTGGATTAGTTTTGATGCACAAGACAAATGGAGTATTAGATCATTCTTTTTGAGCATAATTAGTTAAATAAGTATCATTCGAGGAAATAAGCAACAAATAAAGCTGTAAGCTCTAATCAGATAAAATCCTTGCCCATAAATGATATACTCAAAGTGCAACTTTGAAATGCATATTCCAGTTCAACAACAATGAGTCTACCTTCCAGGTCGGTATTCCAGTATCAAGTTGTAAAACTGGACAAAGAACTCCTGTAAATCAATATTCAGAGCATCTAGATTGTTCCTCATCACTTTAAAAGCGACAATACAGCAGCGTAACCTCTCAGACACTGTTAATTGACAGGTAGAACTCGCAGATGAATCTCCTAAGTTGCTGCCATTTCCAGCAAGTTTTCTCAGACAATGCATGAGATCAGCCATAAAATCCAAGTCAATTAGATGAGAAAACTTTCCGATTCCATTCAAACATGGAGCAAGCAGGGGATGGGTTCCTGATGTACCAGGCACAGCTTCTGATCTGAGCAACAAAAGATTGAAGGGATATAAGAGAAAAAGTATTTGCCTTTGGATAATAGCCAAGTTGGCAATGGACACTAGAAAGAAGGGGAGAAAATCCTTTTTGATGCCAACTATGGCTCTGATATTTTAGATCATATAAACCGCCTTTTGCAGTAAGCCAGATGCAACCAAATCTATTTCTAACAAAAATGGCAATCACAATTGAATATCTGCATGAACAATTGGCTTTCACAATTCTTTACTAGGATATAGAGAATTATACAACCTAAAGAATATCACAAGCTTCTACTGATAGCCACAAGAATTTTTATAGATTCGTATAGCTGATTAATTTATTCATAAGAATCAAAGTAGATTAGTAGAGCAACCAACTATCAGCTCAACATGACAAAGAAAAGTAGGAACCTACAAATTATCATTCCCACCAATCTCTCAATAAGAAATACTTACGATGGCTGTACAGCATGCTTTAAGATGCGGAAGTATGTTTGGAATACAGCCGCAAGTGTCTGTGACTGCATCATTCTTTGCTCTTGAGGATCTTGATAAGATGAGGCAGCTTTAAAGTCTGTGTTTACCTGCAACTCTCCAATTGTAAAAGTACTCATATCAAATAAGCACCAAGTATCCGAGGTGAGATGCATACCTCCTCCCTAGTCTTTAACATCATCTCTTTCCTAGTTTTCTTCCTCTCATTATCAGGCATGAGATTTGGCTCATCCGTACCTTTCCTCTTCTTGAATTTTTTGTTTTTAGCTCTTTTATCAACATCTGATCTTTCAGATTTTCCAAGATCTTCATCAAATGACAGAGACAGAAAAACCTGGGCAGAGGATGAAATAGTAGGATAATAAATTAATTCCATCATTAAAAAAAAACAAAGTTTACTTTAGCAATGTACATGCACATGTATATACCACATTTCTTCCTAGAAAATCTTTTGCTTTTGTAGGCAACTAGAACTTCCTATCAGGAAATCCATTTGCACACACATAACCACCAAGTGCTACTAAATATTATCAATCAACAGACAAGAGTAAAAAGAGATATCATGTCTTTAAATCATGCTGCTATGAATCATGAGTTGAAACAAGAGGCCAGTTTGCGTTAAGGCAATGTGAAAAATAGGAAAGAGGATGGCAGCATAAGGGATCACTATGCAACACAGTTCATTGAATTGGATTCATGTTTATACTTACGATGCAGCATGTTTCCGGGCTTACTAAATTCATAGGTTATGTATAAAGTAAGATAACTGCTTTGAAAGACATTTAGTGAAATTATGCCAGAATTGAGTGAGCTGTCTTTGTGTTGGGAAGGGTTCATGTATTACTCAATCACTTTGGAACGGATTCTGATGATGGGCCAGCAAATCAGCAATTGCCACAAATATTCTTCACAGTCCACTGGTCTTAATCATAAGTTCATGTTAAGTTGAGAATCAGGATGAGTGATCCCATGGATTGCATTTATAATCTAATACACATGCATGACAACATGAAGAAAATTCTGAAGATAAGAGAGGCTTTCTTACTTCAATAGAATCAGGATGTAGTTGACAGTTGTGAGCTTTAACAAGTTCGGCAATCATTTTAACTGCCTCCACAGTAGCCTCACCGTCATGTTTCCCCATGTCAGTGAAAAGTGACTTCACAGTTGCACAGCAAAGTTTTCTAACAAAACAAAGGCCAAGTAATGTGGTGATCAGCCAAAGTAATGCTTTAGAGTTAAATAATCAACCAAAGTCTCAAGAAGAATGAACTTTTATAAGGTTACATTCTATTCCTACATCTTGCGAAGCCAATGTCAGGAAGTACATTAGAAGGAGGCGCTTAGGTATACATTATATAGCAAGAAAAGATGTGCATGCACAACTGCTCTAAAGTTTATGGGATTTTTATCAGCATGCCCAGATAGCAACAACCATCTTTTTGCAAACAAATCCATAGTTCTTTTAATTGGAAAATTGCTGAATTCTTACCATTAAGCATGTGAGAGGGCCAGCCAAATACCATCAAATAAAAGATACTGAAAAACAAGAAGCCATAAAAGAACATTAAACATATGAATAACTTTAACTACCTTATAACATCATCTTGAGAGATTATATTTTTCACGACTGCAGTCAACAAGATCTCACGACAGTTAAAGTGCGGCACTGCTTCAAGCAAAGTACATAAGCAACGGACAGCCACTCGCTTGTAAACAATGTGTTTTTGCAGAGCTACCAACTTCTGAATATAAATCTAAAATTGGGAATAGAAATTCAAAGTATTAGATTTTGCTTAGGAATTGATGTTTGAAATTATTTAGAGAAATGTCTTGTGAATATATGCTATCACTGACTGGAAACAGAGAGTTGAAATATCAAACCTTGTAGGAAGATAGAAGAGTGGATTCATAAAATCGTGTTTTTTTAACAGCTTTAGAAACCTTCATCTCTAGCTCCTTTTCAGTAGGAAGTCTGATTCGATAGCTGCAGCAAAAAATTGGAAAAAGAGAATAAAACGAAGATTCAGAAAATGTCAACAACTTGGCAGTATAAAATTTAGCGCAACAGACTCACCCTGGAATAATGTCTTTGAAAACAGCCAACAAGGATTTCAGCGCAAGAATGATAATGGAACCATCTCCATCTCTTAATAACTCCAACATCTCTTTTAAATTCTTAATATTGGACTCCGGATCAGCTAGCAGCGCTGTTCCCAGCTCAGCAAGCTTGTATTTCTTCTTCTCACTGTCTTCTTCGGCAGTCAGATCTTTTCTCACTTCATCCTAAACGCAAGAAGACATTGCATAATGGATAGATTAAGACCACATTATACATTTGAAGGGTTAATACTAATTTGATTCCGAGGGTCAACATCGAAGGTTTTTGCCAGTGATAACTTTGATATGACATATGCAGCATAGATTTGAATTCAGGAGAAATTGAAATTTGAAATTAAACACAAATCAAAGGCCTCTAGAATACTAGTCAAATCAGTTAAAATATTTTATAACAAACAACAAAAGTCTTGCTAAAACTACCAACAGTAATTAAATTGCAAGGTGAAAGTCAAAGAAGCGTAATAGCCAAGTGCAGTCAATCAACAAAGGAAACATTCTGAGTCTTAATTTGACAAACCAAGAAATGTTCATAGAACATTATCTAATGACAAGAATAACATATTTCATAAAAAACTTAAATAATTGCTTTAGCAAACATGGATAAACAGAAAACATAAATCACCATCAAATCTACGTGAACTTAGTGCCTTGTCAAAAGAATACTTAAGATTTTGCTAACTCAACATCAACATGAATACAAAATTCAGTTAAAAAAGGGTATGCTTTGTCATCATAACATCATACTGGTCTAAACCCAAAAAAGGACCAAGAAAGATTATACAAGAAATTGGAACCACTATTTAATTTTATTTTTTTTCATTGATACTGCTTGGCACATTACAAACATATATAGAAGCGTGGATTAACCACATTTCAGCAAAGAAAGAATACGTACCAATACTTGAACCTGGGGTGTATGTTGCACTTCCTCCTTCGCTTGCTTCTTTGCCTCTTTCCTCAATTTCTTGTTCTTCAAGTGCTTCTCTGCTTTTGTCAACTTCAGCAAAGCAGGATCCTTACTAATGGAATCACCTTCTTTGGGTTCCTCTTCAGCCACTTTCGACTCTTTTGCTATGATCAAGAGCCAACTTTCTTATAGCCACTCGAATATTATAAATAAAATGCGTATTCAAATCGAGTCGAAGAAACAAAAAGTTAAAACACCTGTTCTGTAAACAAGCTCTCCATCCAAAGTTTTCACCGGAAGTGCATCAACCGGATCCACCTCCAGTGTAGTCCGCTCTTTCTCTTTATCGTTTTCCAATTTCTTTCGCAACCTCTTCTCGTATAAAGCTTCCAAAGCGCCATCATTCGCATCAGCAACTCTCGTGACATGTCTGATTTTCAACTTTTTTTTAGATAAAATGGAAATACGTCGAATTCGCATCGCAAAATAAACATAAATATTCGATTAAAAACCTAATTTGATGCGTACTTAGTGATGGAATGAGTGTCCAATTTGGAAACAAAACCAGCGTATTCTGAATTCTTGTTGACGAACTCCAAATCCTCATCGGAGATATCAATTTCTTCATCTGGAACTTCCGGCGGAAGCTCCGGCGGTAATACCAGTTTCTGCCTTTTCTTCCCCATTTACAGCGTAAAACCCTAAACCCGTATCTGCTTGATTCTGCGGAGAAGGGGATATTGCAATTTTGCAAGGCAGAGGCGGGAGGCCTTGTTTGGGCCATCATGCTGACAATTCAAATATGGGCTTTTTAAGTTACGAATTGGCCCAATTTTAATGAGCTATGAATTGTTATTTGTTTGGGTTTGTTTGTTAAAAATAAATTCTTGTTCAATTGTTTGGCCCAACTTCATGCGATGTTCAATTGTTTTGAAGAAAATCCATTTCATAAAGTGTGTTAATATATATATATATATATATATATATATATATATATATATATACTTTGTTTTGGAAAATTAGAAATAATTAGATTTCAAAGTAATTAGCTTGATTCGAACATATGGGCTTTCATAAAATGTGTTTAATATATACTCCATACTCTTTGTTTTGGGAAATTAGAAATAATTAGTTGTCCTCGTATTATTATTACAAGAAGTCGATTAAACATCATTCATGACTGGCCTTTTAATGTGCTCCAGATTTTTAATTTTTTTAAATATTTTTTTATGCATACACTTTATACTCATGGTTCTATTAATATACTTATTTGTTGATGAATAATGTCTATAAACAATATTTGTCATGTTCACTGTTAATGGTCATGTAAAATACATTTAGTGGATAACAATTTTAAATCGACACTGATTCCGACATTTTTGTATGGATATCAGAAAATAATGTTTATTAATAATTTTGATTCAAGATCCAAAAAAAATTGACGACGATTAGATAATAATTTCTAATTTAATTAGTGTTTGTATATAAATCATACAAAGTAAAAATATAATCATAAACTACTAGAGTTTATATAAAAAAATGCAATAAATATTTTACCCTTCTAAAAATGTACATAAATGATGAAATGAAGAAAAAAATAAAAATAGTACAAAAATACTTTTTACTGATGGATTACATAATTGTATGTAAGTGAGGGGGTTAGTTGGGTGACGTGGGTTATTTATCACCCAAATTTTTACTGGATATTATCGGTTTATATTATTTCTTATCATTGTCACATCATCAATTGTATTGCCTCATATTCTTTAATTTAGTTAGTTTTATTAACTGTAGTGTGATTAATAATTATTTATAATAATTTAATTATTCTAATTTATAATTTTATTTTTAATTGATCAAATAATAATAGTAATAAAATTAAAATATTATTTTTTTATAATTAAATTAATTAAATTTGTAATAATTATTCAATTTTTTAAATTAAATATTAAATAAGGTGTGAAACGTGTACTTTTTGAAAAATAATTATGGAAAATGATTTGTATTATAATAAAGATACGTTTTTTTTATTAATAATTTTACTTTATAATATTTCAAGCGTAATTTTATTTAAAATAATCATTTTTTTTAAAATATGAAAATAGATACAAGAGTATATTATCAGAAGACTTATAAATTTTTTAAAATGATTATAATTTATGCATAAAAAAATTAGATTAATGAAAAATTATTTTAACCTATTTTAATTGGATAATATGCATATTGCAAATTATGCGTGATAAAAGAAAATAGATGACTACTGACCACTTAGATAGATAGTTATTTTTTTTAAAAGTAATTTATTATTTAACGATGGGGCTTAAATCTAATATATCTAATGATCCATATGTGTTTGGGTCATCTATTACCAGGGCAAGGAAGAGAACATAAAATTGTGCTTCCTTAACATTTATTTTTTTACATGAATTGTAAGAACACATTTTATAATAAATCTCAATTTTTAAGGAATATTTATTTTTATACTAATTATTATATATATTTTTTTATTTCAAAGAGAAGGTGGGAATGGCCTCAAGTGTGGTTATATAAAATTTGTATTAAAATTTGTTGTTATGTAGATGAGTGTATGGGTAACAGGTGAGAGTAAATATATAGGATGTGCAAAATATTACATGTGGGCACAGAATATAATTAATACTAACATAGTAGTAATACTTGAATTAATGAATTCTGGAAAAAAACACAAATTTTGAATTTTCACCTAATTTTGATGATATATATGCATGCTTCAATTTTCAGGTTTCTGTCAATTTCATAAAACAAAGTCAATTCAACATTTCAACCGTAATTCATCGCTCTACCTACAATTGTTGAAAAAAATAATTAAAAAAAATTATATCACAACCGAATAATGAAAAAGATTTTTTTTTAAGGTCGCCAGCTCTGAGATATATTAATTAATTAATATATTTTTAGGATATAGTGTATGTATAGAGTTTAAATGGTATATTCAATTATTAGTTCTAAAAAAAAAATGATATCTTCAATTACTTCACTATAGTCTATATAGATGAATAATAATTAATAGATCATTGATTATATTTAACTAATGAATTATTAATTAATTTTATGTGAATAAATTGTTTAAGACCGCGATTCGAAATTTTTTACATTTTTACAATAATCAGTACATTAATTAAGTATAAAATAATAAATGTATGAGTCCCATTTTAATATATAGCTAGTGAGCTTATTACATCAAATTAATTCATGTTAATTTTTTTTGTTTCACTCATTAAATTAGGGAAGGGTTCAAAATGTCTTCTTTATTTACATTACACTCATCATAATTTGAAATGGATATTGTAAAAAGTAAAAATAAAAATTGAATATTTAGGCAAGTCCATCATATAATTGGGATTTTTGTGAGTTCTATATATTAGATTCGAGTTAATATTAATTTAGTTTGATTTTTTAATTAAACATAAACAGGTCAAAAGGCTGACTATTCTCATTCACATTCATTTTAGTTACAAAAAGGTAGAATCGTGGGCACCTATGCACTCCGGCCTCATAGATGGTGGAAATTGGAGAGGTTAATCATGGTGAATCTCTTACCTCAAGCATTCTTGCACCCCAACTTGAGAGATTGATGAAAAGATTAATCATGCTGACTCAACTGATCAATAGGAGTTAGACCACTACTCGCTACACACAAGGAGCCCCTTATTTTAAGAGGTTACTCCCATACTGTGGCTGTGGAATTCGATCCTTAATCAGAATTACAAGATGTCACCCATATAATATGACCGGTTGAGCATGCGGACTCATTCACACCCATTCATATTAGCACATAAGAGTAAAGAATTGTAATTGAGCCTAAGATGTTGTGAGAAAAAAAAAACTCAAATTCAACAATAGAATTATCTTCATACTATGTATTAATAAACAACTTATAAACCACTAGCGATGAATTAAAAATAGTGAAGGACGAGCTATTACTTTAAAGCTATTAATTAGTTTTTAAAAAGATGAGACGTAATATTGGAATACAAACAAGAAAAAATCATTAATGCCCATTTATAGGCTTGAATTCAAAGCCTTATTAATGATCTTTAATTTAATTAATTAATTGCAGATTACACATTTGAAAAATGGGTGGGGTGGAGGGGGGAGGGTGTGCATAGATCACAATCACCCAACCTTAATTAATTGTACATTGGTGTGTGTTAGGTACATAAATTAATTGTGGCATTTAATGACATAATAAGCACCACGAGAAAAAAAAACCATAGGACATCTCTTTCGATAAGACTTAGGTAAACACTCTTTTCTATCATTAATAGGTTTCCAACCGTAATTATGCGTAACTTTCCCACTAATTAATTTTTTTTAAAAGAAATCATGCCACTAATTAATGAGTGTATATTCCTTACAGACGAAATTAAATTAAAGACAAAGTATATTTATTTATTTTATATTGAAGTGGTGGAACAACAAATGAATTACCTCAACAATGTCACGATCACAATTAAGAGGTAGGATTAATTTAATTAATTAATTAATAAGTTTCATTTATAATAAAGCCGTCGTGTACGCAACAATTTTTGTTGTTTCATTATAAAGCGATAAGAACATTAAACTAATGAATGCGACTTTACATTTAAATACCAACTAATGACATGTTGAATGTACATCTCGTGAACATAACAAAGTTCATTACATCTTTACTTAACATTAATTTTGGATTGAATGAATTAATGAGGAGAAATATATATGAAACTACTATAGTTAATTTCTCATGTGAAAGTTAATTGTTATCATACTAGAGTTTCATAAATGAGACCTTAAAATGACACCAATAATTTGATATATGATTTTATGTAATAAGCCATCATCATGTAAGCATGTTTTTTTTTTTTATAATATTGGCAAAATGAATTTTATTTTTATTAATAATGGGCGAGAGCTACCTAAAATTACAAGAAAAGGGAAGAAATCATTATAACATTAAGAAGATGAAGAAATTAATACACCAGCACCCTCATAACAATTTATAAAATGAATCTTGGAGATAGTCTCATTTCTTCGTAACAAATTAATAGGCTTTCAAAATATCTTCCAAGGATTTAACTCCAAAAGCGTGACTTAAGCTCCTCCAATAATTTGCAAATCACAAAATTTTCATCATGAAAAATAAGAATTTCTGATTAATTTTCATATCAATCACACCACACATTCCCAAAAACAAACCAAGAATATCTTTCATCATCTAAAAATGTATAGTTGCTTGTGAGATCATTTTACGAGATGAGTTATGTGTATAAATAAATAAATGGTAATATTTTTAATAAATAATTATATTTGATAGATTAATATTAATAATCGTCCAATTAAATTATTTTTATGAATAATTTGTAGAAGAGTTAATATCTTATACATCCGAGCGTGCGCGGAGTTAAATTCCATTCACTCAATCTGTATTTTTTTTTCTTCATACTTGTTAAGAAAGAAACTAATATAGAACCTAATCTACCTTATTTAAGGTAGAACCTGTGGTTCGGAGTCTCACTAATTAATTAACTTGTAATCTCACCACAATTAATAAAAAGTGAATTTTCATATACTGTAAAATTATGAGTTCAAAAAAAAAAAAATGGTGTACCCCACCATTAGGGGCCCCCACCGCCCCTGCCCTGGGGATTGGTGGAGGAGGTATACTTATAAACTATGCATATGGTGCACCAGTCTCATTAGATTAAATTTTAATTTAATATTAACCATTAAATAAAAAAATAAAATAAATAACTACCCACTAACCCTTAATTTATACTTATAAACTCTAGGAGCACCGGTGCACCCAGCGCACTCTATAATTACCCTAAAATTATTGGTAATTAGGATGCACATTGAACTCAATTTACCTTATCAAATTACTTTTTACCATATACATACACAATTGCATACTTTTTTTTTATAAGGAAAATTTTATTATCATAAGAGCATGAGGTAAGAGGTTTACCTAATACTCAATATACAAATTACCATACAAAAAATATCATATAATTGTCATGAATGTCAATCATAAACCCCTAAATCCCTTCTTTATCCAATCCCCTAAAACCACAGTTGCATAAATTTTCAAAACTCTACTCACCATAACTAAACAAATCAAACATACTTTCGTATCCAAATTATACTATGACTAGAATTAAATACTCCAAGATTAGTTATAGAACATTATGGATGGAGAGGGCCCATGAGGTTTCATAGAGCATGCAATGGGAGATTGCTAAATAGAAAGGGGTCTATCAATAAATAGGGGCATTAATGGATGTTCTTTTTATGGTTGCTTGATGGGTGATTGCTTACAAACAGGCACATTTAATATAAGGATGAATTGAATCATCAGGTTTTATTGTACATGGCCAATTCACAACCAACCTTTCATTCAATTTTCTCTTCATAAATGGATTTAGTTGACTTTTGCCATCGCTGTACTATTCCACTATTTCATTACTTTCTCATCCTTAGATGATTGATTAAATATTAAATGATATAATGCACTTCTTTACCAATTTAAAAATGGTGTACCCGACCATTAAGAGCTTTTACGGTTCTTGCGCTGGAGATTGGTGGAGAAGGTAAATCACAAAATGTGCTGAGAATTGGTGGAGTAGGTAAATTGTAAGATGTGTTTCAAGTAAGTAATTTATAGAGAAGGCTCACTATGTAATGCGAAGGACCAAATTCATTCCAAAGATAAGATTCGAACCTCCATCTATGTCAAAAGCAAAATTCGAACTCCACTCTGCAGTGGTCAGCTGAATTAGAATGTTTTTCTAACTTGAGCATTCTTTAGCAATTTAAGTTTTTGAACTAGGTGTTAATTCTACATCTTCATCCAAATCCCTTATTCTTTTTAAGTTCACCTTAATGTTGGGAGCTAGTTGAAAATTACTACTCTCTCCATTTTTTTTAGATATATATAAAAATGGACTACTCTCTCCATTTTTTCAAATATATATAAAAATGGATCACACGTACAAAACTAAACTCAAAAAATTATTCAAAATTATACAATAACTCATCCATTTTTATTTGAAAAGCGTGGGCAAAAATATAAAATAAAGTAATATCTAAAAATTGACCAACTATATATACTCATTAATCAATTGCAAAAATTACACAATTTTATTAAATGTCGGTAAGTCTGAATCTCTAATTATATTTTAATATACAT
Source organism: Pogostemon cablin (assembly GCA_023678885.1). NCBI lineage: Eukaryota > Viridiplantae > Streptophyta > Magnoliopsida > Lamiales > Lamiaceae > Pogostemon > Pogostemon cablin. The sequence goes on from CM042962.1 coordinate 28,696,290, forward strand.
ATTAGAATGACACACATTAATAGACATATATAGTATCTTCTATCATTGTATTCGACCAACAAAGAATGGTTATTCTAGTTACATCATTTAATGGGTAATAAAAATCTTCAAGAACATCTGATAATTAGAAGTCTACCACCTAATTAAGTGAATTATTCACCCAAACAAGAAAGGTGAAGTTTGATCATGATCATTTTCCACATATTCAAATAGCTTTATATTCATCACGAATCTTTTCTACCCCAATTAAAGCCCTCATTATAATATTATTCCTAAATTTCCTTCCAATAACGAGTCTTTGAAAAAAAAAAACTTACAAATAGAATTACCTACATATTAGGGTATTTTTCTACTTTGAAAAATAATTAATGACTCAAGTAATTAATTAATGAAATGAAATAATAATAGAAGCGCACAATTCTATTATATTTAAAAAATAAAAAATAAAAAAGATTTGTCTCCGTTGAACGAATTCCACTAGTAGGTCCAATTTGACAGGGCAAATCACAAGTAGATTCTATTCAACTTGTAATTATTTTTTGTTTGTATGTGTTATCACAATTCAAATATACTAGATTTCTCTGTAACTGATGTTCAAAGTGGTTTCCCACATTTCAAGAAAACCGTTAATTAATAGCAATAATGACGTTATAACCTTTTACTTATAAAAGAAAAGAAAAGACATTTAACCTTTTTTAATTAAAATATTAGTGCATCTCACAAAAAAGAAAACTACGAGGAATATTAAAGTAGAATTTTTTTACACATGTTTTAGTTTAAAAGAGAGATATCGAATGAAAAAAAGGGAGTTGGGAGTATATCATATTATCACGCTATAAAAGATGAGGTTTGCCCTAGAGGTTGAGAACTTGAGGTGTCTAAGGGTGAAATTCTCAAATGTCTCAGGTTCGAAACCCGCAGGTACCATCAACCACTGAGGAGCCAATTCATACAGAGCGCAAAGCCGCTAGTGGACGGTGGGTTACCGGTGCATAAAAGAAAGGTTTATATATAAATTCTATTAAACATTACTTTTTATATATAAAATTTATATTTTAAAGAGTATTAATTTTTTAATTAAAAGAATAATAATTCATCTTTTTCAAAGGTATTTTTTTATGTACTAAAAAAGATCGATAAATTAAGGTGTGAAATAATTTAAAAAATAATTTTTTTATTTAAAAAAGTAATAATTTATCTCTTTAAAGAGTAATAATTTATCTCTCTAAAGGTGAAATAGGATTCAACCCGATTCATACGAGTATTTATACTTTTTTAAATAATTATAAAGTTTGTAAATTGAGTATCTGATTTTATAACTTGATTATTTAGGGGGGACAAATATACATATATATCGTGCTTTTAAATGGATATAATGATTGTCATTTTTATTTTTTATTTATTGAACAAAATTAATTGTTAGTATAATTAGTTCACCCATCACTCATATTTCCTCTTTTCTTCAAGCTTCCTTATAACTCCCTCATATTCGTTTCCAAAGAGAATTTAACTTGGATCATTTACTTTAGTGAGTAGCCAAATAAGCTAGCCCGATATCATGATTGCAATTATAAGCCATGCATAAACATTTCATTTGGATTTAAAAATTAATGGATTATTGAGCTATATATAAACTTCTTTTTCGTTTGATAAAACATGACTAATGATATAAACTAGTATAAAGTTTTGATTAGCCTTATAAAAATTAGAAATTGTGGGTTTGTTGAAGTGACCATTATATTGACACAATATTTTTTTTTATACCAACAGAATATTCAATTGATAAAAAATCTTAATTCCATTGTTAAATTAGTTTATCAATAGATTAGCAACGAAATCTATTGATAAAATTTTCGTTGATATAGTGGTGGTTGGTAAATTTTTAGCAACGAAAATTCAATTCCATAGTAATCCGTTGCTAATAATTCATTTGGTAATGGCAAAAACTTGTGTGCCTGATGAGAGTAGAAATTTACGTCTTTTTGATCTCATAATACCTTATTTTTATTAGAATAAGGCCATACATTCGTGTCGGATTGCGTAACTTATGTATTTTACATGATTATGGTGCTACTAATGGGTTTTATCGAGTTTTGAAGGTTAAAACAGGGTAGAAATGAAGCAGGAACGAAAACGAACAAGAAACGGGGCTGAAAAGACCCAACTCGAGTTGTAGCATGCAACTCGAGTTGCAACACTACTTGCAACACAAGTCGAGTTGGGGTCCGAAACGTGTCCAGAATCGTCTAGAGAGCTTACTCGAGTTGCAAGGTCCAACTCGACTTGCAACTCGAGTCGAGTAGGGGACAGAGCAACATCCGAAAATTGTCCAGAGAGCTTACTCGAGTTGCAAGGCCTTATTCGACTTGCAATTCGAGTCGAGTTGGGTCCCGAAGGCAGTTCAGTTTCATAGCATCGCAATACGACTTGACAGGCGAGTGCACGACTTAGCAACACGACTCGTGTAGGGTGACTCGAGTTGTATTTCAACGCAACACTAGTCGTGTTGCCAACTCGAGTTAGGGTTAGGTTATTTTGGGCTAAAAATTGGGATTTTTGATCCCCTGTGCGTGATAATATGTAAAAACAGCCCAGCCAAGTCAGTTTTCGTGACCTAAGGTATAAAAGGGATCAGATTACTCAGAGATACGAGACCGATCATTCACCACAGAAACACACCGTGAATTCAATTCACGCTCTATCCATCCACCCACATCCATTCACATCAAATCTTTCATCATCCATCCCATCGGTCCAGAGGAGGATTCTAGTGCGATTGAGAGAGCAATCCAATCGGAGAGACGGAGGAAGAACGCAAACCACGTGACACTAGGGTTTCGTATTCTTTTTTTATTTTCCCTTTGTTGATTTTGTTATGAATTTGATAGCCATGAGGGTTGTGTGTAACCTCATGGGCTAAAACTCTTTACAATTCTATGGATTGAGGGTTAGATGTAGTTGATTCGGGAACCTAGACTAATCTTGTGAATTTATACTGCTGATAATCCTTATTTATTCGTTTCCATCCAAATTTTGTCATACGTTTGTAACGTCTTCATAGCATATTATTGATATTGCCCGTGATGCTTGATATGTTATGTTAGCTTGTGTGCATCTGTACTTGATACTATTTGATTGTTAGGGATTAAAGTAGTTTGCCCGTGAACACATTAATCCTAAGAGCTGGTAAATAGGGTACTTGATTATTTTAGTGGAACAATGCAATTAAGAAGTCAAGTAGGAAGTGAATAAGATTGAATATGAATTCCAGAGAATATATGTTAGTCGAATTGGTCATCCAGAGGTTTATAAAATTCACCTTATTAGTATCTAGGAAGGAGGATTAAAACTATTCACTCGTTATTTTGTGATGTTAATCCATTAAAACAGTATGAATGAACTGTAGGACGTCTGGGAAACCAAATCAATTGCATTAAACCTGATACCTTAGAGCTGTTATTTTTCTTTTGATCAAACTTGAATAATTCTCATTGCTTCTATTTATTGTGTTAATTGTTATTTAAATTATTTAAGTTATTAATTCATTAAAACAATTGGAAATTGGTTATTATAATTCTAGTTAGTTAGTAATTTAAGATAAATAAATAGTTAGATATCTCAGTGGGAACGATATTTAATTTAACTGGGGTACTTGCCTCTACAATTGATATCCCTACACTTGGGGATTTAATTAGAGCGCAATTTTGCCTAACAAGTTTATGATGCCGTGCTGCCTAGGACAGTAAATTATTTATTTGCTTTTATTACTTATTTGATTAGAATATTCTTGTTGAGATTTTATTGTCTTTTTCTTTGATTTTTCTTGAAGTTGTATGCACACCAGGTCAAAGAAGGGAACACAAATTCTTGAATTTGATCCGAAGGTTGAAGCATCTGCTAGAAAAAAAGAGGAGCAGCGAAAAATCTTAACGCACCTCCTAAGACTGTTAAGGCACCAGTTCAGAAGAAAAAAATAGACAAACCGGAGCCCAAAGCAGTTGTAGAGGAGAAAGAAGAGCGAATTGAAAATCCAGTTATCCCAGAAAATTATGAATCAGACTCAGAATCAGTAGTTATGGGAGATAGAACACATGAAGATGACATTATCATCCGGGAGACGTTCAAGTCTATCAATCTTGGAGGATCAGGCGTAGTTGGGGCCATTCAAGCTAATGAAGCAAATGATATAAGACCAGACCTGATCAACATGGTGGAGAAAAATTCCTACGCCGGAGGCATTTTCGATGAACCATACGAACATCTGAAGCGCTTTAACAGCTACATGGATACAGTTAAAGCCGCTGACTCTACTAATGATAGATGGAAAATGAGGCTTTTTCAGTTTTTATTGGTTGACAAGGCGAGAGAGTGGTACGACAAGTTGGTAGGAGACAGTTGCTCCAATTGGACTGAGTTGCAGCAGTTGTTTGTGGATCGTTTTATGCCACCAGGGAAGATTCTTGCACTGAAGCAAGAAATTAATCAGTTCAAACAAAGAAGAGATGAACTATTTGGAGAGGCTTGGGAAAGATTTAATGATTTGTTGAGAAGATGCCAACAGGATGGATTCAAAAAGTCTCAGCTCATCAGTGTCTTCTACAATGGCCTCGACAATGACTTGAGAGTGTTGGTGGATGCATCTGCTGGAGGAACAATTTTTGGGAAAATGTCGAATGCTGTTGAGAAATTGTTCGATGACATCTCCACAAACTCTAGAGATTGGCCATCAGAGAGGATCTGTGGAAGCTACATAACTGGCAAAGTGGCAAAAGTCGAAGAGAAGTTTTCCGAGACAGACATAAATGATAAGATGATAGCTCAATTGGAGTAGATGAACAAAAACTTGGTTAATTTTATGTCAGGTAACAGTAGTAGAGGAAACCAAGTGGCAGCAAGTGATGACGTGGTTATGAACGTGCAAGAAGTTGAGGACGCAAATTGGGCTATGGGACAGAGTCTACAGGGTTCAAGAGCACCTAAGAATTGGCAGGGAAACAGGTACCCCTAAGGTAATTCTAATCAAAGGAATAACCAATGGGGAGGCCCCAGCAATTAAGCAGGTCCCAGCACTCAAGGAGGATGGCAGAATCTGTAGAGGCATGAGAACTTTGCTTATTCAAATCCGAATAATGCAGTTCCTTATCCTCCAAACTTTGACCATGGAGCCAAGCCTGAAGAAGAGAAATCCAATATTGATGATGTGCTAGCGAAGTACATGCAGAAGAATGATGCAGACATCAATAAGATTAACAACTGCATAGTACTCATGGACTCGAACATGACTAAGCAGAATGAAGAAGTGAACAAGCTGTTGCATAATCTGGCATATCAAATGGGGCAAATTTCTACCATGGTGAATCAGTAGCAGCAGCGATTTCAGAAAGGAAAGTTTCCTTCAGACACATTAATCAACCCGAAGGAGAGTGCAAATGCGATCACTTTGAGGTCAGGGATGCAGTGTAGTCAAGAACTGATGCAAGACATGACAGAAATGAGAAAGTATGGAATAGAAGAAGAGAAAGGTCCCTTGGCCATTAGTTCTGCACCTGTTCAAGACAAGCCAGGATTGGTGGGTGACCAAATCGAGGCAAGTAGTGATCCTTCAAATCAGACAGAGCTTAAGGATGCAGTACAACCCCAACTCGATACAAGCTCACCTCCGGGGTTCCCTACATTCCCGAACTCTGGAGTGAATCAATCTGATCAAGCCATCGCTGATAAAAATGGCAGCGAGCGAAGAGGTTGAGAGAAATGGAAGAGGTTTTCGAGAGAGATAGTTTGGGTCTTCCAAAAATAAATGTACCACTTCCGTTTCCTCAAAAGCAATTGTCGAAGAGCTTGGACGAGAAGTTCAGGAAATTTGCTAAAGTTATGAGGGATGTCCAAGTTACTATTCCATTTTCAGAGGCCTTGGATCAGATGCCACATTACACAAGGTTCATCAAAGAGCTCATCTCTAGGAAAATAAAGCTGAACAGTGTGGAGACAGTGAGTTTGACAGAGAACTGCAGTTCTATTATACAGAGAAAGTTACCTGAGAAGCTGAAGGATCCTAGCAGCTTCATCATTCCTTGTGAGATAGGAAAATGATCGTCAAGAAGAGCATTGTGTGATCTAGGAGCTAGCATAAACTTGATGTCTTTATCAGTGTACAAGAAGCATGGTTTGGGAGAGTTGAAACCCTCATCTATGGCCTTACAGTTAGAAGATAGGTCGTTTAAATACCCCAAGAGAGTTGTGGAAGATGTGCTGGTAAAGGTATCAGATTTGGTTTTTCATGTGGACTTTCTAGTACTCAATATGGAGGATGAAAAGGATGGCGCACCTCTTATCTTAGGGCGTCCATTTCTTGCTACTGGAAGAGCTCAGATAGATGTATTCAATGGAGAGTTGAAGCTTAGAGCCGATGATAAGGAAGTGTTTTTCTTGTTGAATAAGGAGATGCAGTGGCCTAAATATCAGCAGCAATGTAAGTTTGTGGATGTAGTGGACACAAATCAGGATGAGAACTTTGCCTTGTCTGATGCAGAGTTTGAGAGTTTGTCCAATAATGCATGTATTGACTATCTTGAAAAGTTGCTTGCATTGGGTGATGCAAGAGATGAACAGATAAGTAAGCCCACAACTGACATGGTGAATCGAGAGAAGAGTACCACTGTTGAAAAGGAGGTTCAGTCTGAGGAGAAGAGAGTTGAAGTAGTAAAGTGGGTCGACAAAGCAAGCGGATCTTTTACTTATCCTATTACTAACTCTGCTGTTATGTTTGATAATGTTTTAGTTGCAGGAATCATGGATGATCCATATTTGAAGCCTCCGGATTTACCTTCGGATTTTCCTTCTTATATGGGTGTCGAAGATTCTAACTTGTTTAGCCCGGTTTTGACATGGAGGATCTTATATTGGCAACGAAGAAAGGTGAGGTGGTTATAGTTGCCAATGACAGAGGAATGAAGTACTTGAAGGTACGAATGCGAAGGGACTGTGCTCCGAGTCAGTAATTAAATAAGAGGTATCCGTCGTGGATCTTCGACGTTACATATGAGCGCCTGTTGAGGGACGACCCTCCAGTTTTATTTGTTTTCTTGAGTCTGTGTCAATGTAGAGATTTTATTAGGTATTGCTCGACTATGGTATACACTTCTTTACAAACTTATGCTCTCACTTTGTTTGATCTAAGTTTGGGGGGATACGTGTATACCTCCGTCTTGCTGCACCAAAGTAAAGTTGCTTCATTGTGTTGTGTGCTTGGATGATTAGTTTTTTGCGATTTTTCAGTATTTTGATTAATTTGATTATATTAAGAGGTTGATTTTTTGTGATTGTCCAGGTATATGTCGTGTAGTTTGTCTTTGTTGCTTGTTTATCTTAGTATATGTGGTTATATTTATGGTTCTTGAGGATGATTGATTGATTTGCCTAAGCACTTGATTGAATTTGTGATTAATTGATAATGTGAAGTTATGAAATGGATAATCCAGCTAGAGATGTGTACTTGGATATTGGAATACTTAAGATTGTTGCATGTATTAAAATTGGTTCATAAACTTATGAAGGAGTGCTCGTTATTCTGTAAACCCATGTGAGATTTGAGCTTTAATGAATCATGAAATTACACATGATTGGTTTTATTCTTGAGAGCATCGTTTACATGCACGTATTCTAGAACTTGACTCTTAATCTGCTCAAGACTAGATGATTGATTAGATGATGGGAAATGACCTTAGGCCATTTTGTTCTTTATTGAGTCACTAGCCAAATATTTATCCTACCTTGAAATTTATTCCATAGTTTTCCGTTTGAGCCTGTAAGCCTTATTCGTTGGAAGCCTATGAAGATAGCCAATTTAATCCTTTTAAAAGCCTTTTAAATACCTATCCTAGTAGAGAATTAAAGGAGTAAGGTTGGTGTTATGTGAAGGAAATTGGAAAGATAATTGTTGGTGGAAGTGTTATAAGATGAAGGATGGTTAAAAACTTGAAAAGGGGGTAGTGCCTGAAACTGGTACCCCATTTGAAGAAAAGGAAGAAATGAAAAAAGTCGTTGAGCTTGAAAGTGAAGGGAGGATTGAAATGGTGAAAAGAAATCGAAAGAGAAAAAAAAAATTGATTTGAAAAACATATGTGTGAAATGTATTTCTATTATTGATTCTCTATTAGTGATCGAGTCACTTATCATATATTTACCTGCCCTTGTCCAAATAGCCAACGCTACGCCCTAAGCAAGTCCTCTGTGATCTCATTGTTAAGTCTTTCAAATTAGTGGAGAGTTTAGATAATTGTCAAGCTTATAGTTACGCGTGCATGTGAATTGATTTGAGTGCATATATTTTAGCCATGAGAGTGTAAAGCTCACACTTGAGCGATGAGTGTAAATACTATCCATGAGAGTGGATGATGAGCATTCAGAAATGGGGAGTGACTGATTTGACGCGCATGTTCAATTGAATAGTAATTTTGTCATTTGAGTATATTATCTTGGTTTGGATATAGTTGATCCCATATTTGCTGTAGAATTTCAACTCTCATCTCTCTCTTGTTTTAAATTCGTTGTTCAGGGACGAACAACATTGTAGTTTGGGGAGATGATGAGAGTAGAAATTTACGTCTTTTTGATCTCATAATATCTTGTTTTTATTAGAATAAGGCCATACATTCATGTCGGATTGCGTAGCTTATGTATTTTACATGATTATGGTGCTACTAATGTGTTTTATCGAGTTTTGAAGGTTAAAACAAGGTAGAAATGAACCAGGAATGAAAACGAGCAAGAAATGGGGTTGAAAAGACCCAACTCGAGTTGCAACATGACATGCAACACAAGTCGAGTTGGGGTCCGAAACGTGTTCAGAATCGTCCAGAGAGCTTACTCGAGTTGTAAGGTCCAACTCGACTTGCAACTCAAGTCGAGTAGGGGGCAGAGCATCATCCAAAAATTATCCAGAGAGCTTACTCGACTTGCAACTCGAGTCGAGTTGGGTCCCGAAGGCAGTCCAGTTTCAGAGCATCGCAACATAACTTGACAGGTGAGTGCACGACTTAGCAACACGACTCGTGTAGGGTGACTCGAGTTGCATTTCAACGCAACATTGGTCGGGTTGTCAACTCAAGTTGGGTTATTTTGGGTTAAAAATTGGGATTTTTGATCCCCTGTGCATGACAACATGTAAAAATAGCCCAGCCAAGTCAGTTTTCGTGGCCTAAGGTATAAAAGGGATCAGATTACTCAGAGATACGAGACCGATCATTCACCACAGAAACACACCGTGAATTCAATTCACGGTCCATCCATTCACCCACATCCACTCACATCAAATCTTCCATCATCCATCCCATCGGTTCAGAGGAGGATTCTAGTGCGATTGAGAGAGCAATCAAATCGGAGAGATGGAGGAAGAATGCAAACCACGTGACACTAGGGTTTCGTATTCTTTTCTTTATTTTCCATTTGTTGATTTTGTTATGAATTTGATAGCCATGAGGATTGTGTGTAACCTCATTGGCTAAAACCCTTTACAGTTCTAAGGATTGAGGGTTAGATGTAGTTGATTTGGGAACCTAAACTAATCTTGTGAATTTATACTATTGATAATCCTTATTTATTCGTTTTTATCCAAACTTTGTCATACGTTTGTAACGTCTTCATAGCATATTATTGATATTTCCCATGATGCTTGATATGTTATGTTAGCTTGTGTGCATCTGTACTTGATACTGTTTGATTGCTAGGGATTAAAGTAGTTTGCCCGTGAACACATTAATCTTAAGAGCTGGTAAATAGGGTACTTGATTATCTTAGTGAAACAATGCAATTAAGAAGTCAAGTAGGAAGTGAATAACATTGAATATGAATTCCAGAGAATATATGTTAGTCGAATTGGCCATCCGGAGGTTTATAAAACTATTCACGCGTTATTTTGTGATGTTAATCCATTAAAACAGTATGAATGAACAGTAGGACGTCTTGGAAACCAAATCAATTGCATTAAACCTGATACCTTAGAGCTGTTATTTCTCTTTTGATCAAACTTGAATAATTCTCATTGCTTCTATTTATTATGTTAATTGTTATTTAAATTATTTAAGTTATTAATTTATTAAAGCAATTGGAAATTGGTTACAATAATTCTAGTTAGTTAGTAATTTAAGATAAATAAATAGTTAGATGTCTCAGTTGGAACGATATTTAATTTAACTGTGTACTTGCCTCTACAATTGATATCCCTACACTTGAGGATTTAATTGGAGCGCAATTTTTGCCTAACAGTGCCCCCATGGGAACACAACACTCCCCCTCCATATTCTATTTAACCATATATATTGTTAGGGGTTTAAATTGCAAAGGGGCACGGTGTTCCCGGGGGCATAAGAGCCTCACTCTTTGGTAATTTATATAATGATTCTCTTGGTAATACATTGATAATTATCAATGGATTGAATTCCATTGGTAAATAGAGAATAAATCTATAAAAGAAAATTGTCATTTTTGTTGTTAATTCATTGAGAATTACTAACAAATTGAATTCCGTTGGTAAATTCCGTTGTTAAGATTTTTTTTTTTGGTAGTGTGATATATATTCGTAAAAATAACCTAGTTGAAAAACTCAATATATATTCTTGTCATTGTAATTTTGCCAACTGCTAAGGATAATTAACTACACGATGGGTGTCCATAGAAATATAATCAAACTGAATATTATTGGTTACTTGGCTATTTGTTCTATTTAGGATTGAGCTCGAATCAAATTAATACTCACTTGCCCTAGAAGATTATTCATTTTTATTGTATTATGGATATAAAAAAAAATTACTTTTTAATTAATTTTATTGACTTTTGAGGTAATGCGGTATTTTAAAATAAGAAATCAAATATAAAGGCATTATAGTGTACACCCGGGTGCACCTTAAGATAGGGTGCACTCATATACAAATATAAACAAAAACATATACAATTATGAGCAAAAATGTATATAATTTAATTGTTAGTTTTTATAATGAAAAATTGAGTGTAAAAAAAATATAAAATTATTAAAAAATATATATATACACTATTAAATAAAAAGTTATACACATATGGATGTTAGTTTTTTTAATAAAAAACTTAGTGTGAAAAAAATATACAATTATTATAAAACACGTATACAAAATAGAATAACATGTATACAAAATAGAATAAAAAATCATACACATATGGGTCTACCCTTGCACTCAGGTGCACCCAATATACATTCAAATATAAAATATATTATGTATGGAAATAAATGATGATATTTTTTAAATTGATATGACTTTTGAGATGTTAAATTAAAATATTATTTCTTTTTTAAAGTAAAAAATTATGTGGGACGAACCAATAAGAAAATAATGAACAATCGATAGAGAATAATATATAATAGTATAGTTCAAACTGGATTTGTCTGAGAAATATCGAATTTACAAATAGTTCGAATTTCAACTCATAAAATTCTTTGATTGAATTGGAGTGTTAGTTGGTAGTATATGGTTTTGAAATTTAAAGCAGTACAGTATATAGTATTTATTAATGATTTAATCATTCTAATCTTAAATTAATATTTTTATGCCTTGACTGAACTTGATTTAGTTAAGTGATTTTTTTATTTAATTCACTTGAAATTCCATTAAAATGGTTTAACGAAACTCCGTTCGTGATTAGGAATGACAATGGGCAAGATAGGGCGGTATCTTGATACCTAGACCCGCTCAACGTAGTTGTTCACCATCCCATTACGGGTTAGGAATTGAAAGTTCATGTCCACCCTTTGTAGGACGAGTTCGTCTAATCCCGTTTTGTTTTTATTTATTTATTTATTTAAAATTATAATACATTTAAATACAAAATTTTTTAATTAGAATAAAATGAAGTAAATTTGAATTTTAAATTAAGTAATTAAATTTTATTTTAATTTTTTAAAATTAATAGTTATTACTTTGTGTATTTAATGATATACTAATATTGTAATAAAATACTTTATTATAATTATATATTTCTTTTATATAAAATAACTAAAATATATTAATAAAATATATTAAAAATATTAATATATTATTAAGTGCAAGGCCGTGTGGGATGGGTGAATGAGCACCATGACCATACCCAACTTGACCCGTGATATGGTGGGCAGCCCCGACCAGTTTTCTGTGTGGGCGGACGACCCTAGCCCCATATAGAAGATAAAATAAACATATACTATTTGATAGTAATTTAATAAGAAAATATAAATAAAAATTAAGTGTAATGAATAAAGTATAAAAATAAATAACATTTTATTTGTATGATATTATTGTGAGGGGTTGGTTAATAATACATAGCATTACTATTTTTGAAAATATACACTAAAGATAAGATCGATCAAAAGAGGAAATATGAAAAAAAAAAAAAAAAAAAAAAAAAGGAAATTTGGTAGAATATATTTTCTTAATAAATTCTCCCCTAACTCACGCAGTAGGCTCCATCTTTAATTTCGAAATTAATGTAAACTTACTTTTCTTCAATAATTCTAGATGGTCCCATTTAAATTAATCTTTTGTTCATTTTGATGTGTTTTTAATATATGCATATTTATTGTTCAGCCCATTAATTATTTTTCAGTAAAAAAAATATTCTTCTATTTAACACATGCATGTTAATTTAATTTTCCATGTCATCAGTATAGTAAGTATATAGTAATAAGTAAAAAATAATAATAGTTTCTCCAATAATTTTCAAAAAAAATCAATTTGTTAGATATTCTATTCACCACAAATTCACACTTACTATTTTTGTTCATTTATAAACAAACTTACATTCCCAAATAAAAAAATAATACACTATTCAACAATTTCACAATACTTTAATTTTAAAATTATCATCCGTATACAATTGACATGACTTAATTTATAATATAGTAGTATTTATCAATAAAATTTTTTCCATTTTTTTTTAAAACCTAAAATACAAACAAGTTAAAAGACAACTTCTGTAGAACTCCACATTAACTATGAAGTTCTTTACGGGACAGAGGAGTAATGTTCATTTATTAATGGGGCATAATCCTATGAGACAGATATGTGCGAGGTGTTGACTAATTATTAATTATACTTATTATATAGATAAAATATGTTGATTGATACTTAAAATATGAGTTTAGTGAGTCATATTATAATTCGCTGGACTTATAATTTAATGTTTCATTCATCATACTTTAACTATCAATGAACATATTCTACCTATACAATAATTCTATTTTAATATGTCTCACAGACCGTCTCATATAAACATCATTTCACGAGAGAATTTGTCTTTAATAATATAGTAAAATTTTATATAATTTTTCAGTCATATGAAATGACGAGTAATAAAACAAATTTAAATAGTTTATGTAATTGGCAGTTGTGTGTGAGATCGTCCCACAGATTATTTTACAATTTTATAATTAGTCATTACTTTTTTTAAAAAAATATTAGTATCATTTATATATAAATTATTCATGAAATAATTCACCACATCATTATTACTTTTCATCAACTTTTCATTATAAAGAGTACTCGTACTTGGTATTTTTATCCGTCTCACAAAATCTCTCACACAAGTCCTTCCTTTAATGAAATTAGATGACAAGTTAACGAAAAAGAAGAAAAAAAATCCCTAAATTAAAAGATTTTAAAACTGTCCCATTACAATTAATGTATTTATTTTAATCATTAATTAGTTGTATATGAAAGTTTTCAATGACTATCTATTGCACATAGGATGAACAATCGGTTCGGATCTTCTGTTACATTTGGTGTTACATCTCCTGTTACAAACTGTTGGATGATTGACACGTAGGATAGACTAACCTATACCCTAACAATCAACCCTAAGGGAAAATGTTGAGATTTTTCTCTCCACACACATGTCACTCATCTAACACGTGTAACAGGAGATGTAACACAAAAATGTAACAGGGCATCCAACGCCATGAATAACACCTTGTACTGGATAAATTTTAAATACAGATGTTAATCAATAATTTAATGCATTGAATATTCATAATGAAAATATAAACTAAAATAGTAATTGATATGAAATGGGAATAATTTGATTGGATGTCAACAGTTTATAATTTGATAAAGTTAAAGGCGGAGAGGCTTCTTTGCACATAAACTGAAAGTTCGTCCCTTTTTCCTTTTAGGACCAGAACATTATCATCAAGATTATTGCACGTGTTACATTTAATCTGGAAAGTATATTTCAACCCATACTAATTTTAATAATTAAATAATTTATGATAATTATTTGAATTTTGACAGTAATAAATACATAGAGAAAACTGAAAAATGCAGCAGGTTTTGACTTTCGATTTGTAGAAGGCATGATTGGAGACCATTGACATAATTAAATTATACCAAAATTTTATTATTAATAATGACTTTATTTAATGATAAACTGAAATATTATTTATATGTTATCAGTATTTTATTTATTTTCTTATTATATGATGTTATGATTAATAATGGTGCAGATTGGGTTTGCTGTTCAATGATTCATTTAATTGAGCATTTATGCAGCCATGAAAAAAAGGTTGACCAATCTTAATTAATTAAGTGTGCTATAAAATCAGTTTAATTGATCATCAAATTAAATTAGTAAGCAGTTCAGTTAATTATTATTGGAATCTTTTTATTAGTACTTTTTTTAAGGCAAAAACACCTGTGCCCCGGGATACACCGTGTACCAAAACTCTTGTGTTCTCATAGGGTACGGTGTTCCCGGGACATAGGAAACCAACTCATTTTTTTTAATTATTTATCACTTTCCCTCTAAAATATTATCACTTTTTTATTTATACTATAACTTATTTATAAAATAGTTCATTGTACCATTATTTATTTTTATCGATTGAGTATCATTTTTTATTAATAATGTTATCACTTTGTATCCATCGTAATGACTTATGTGAGAGGATCTCACACAAGTCTTTGTCCATTATAAATAATTTCAACCCAAAATTTCTATACTATACTCCCTCCGGCCATGACAAATGTAGCTATTTATTTTTTTACTTGTAGATTATGAAGTATTATTATTATTATATATATATATATATATATATATATATATATATAGATATATATATATATATATATATAGTGAGTAGTTGTATTAGATGAGAGTGGTGGACCATGTGTGGAACTTTTTTACTAAAAAAATAGGATACCCTTGAATTGACTGCTCAAAATAATAAAATGGATATATTTGAACTGATCGGATAGATACTATTCCCTCCGTTCCATAAAACATTTCACACTTTCTTCATTTGTTTGTCCCACAAAACCTTTCACATCCCAAAAAAAGAAACATCACTTTATCAAACAACCTCAAAAGTTACTTTAATTTCAAATTTGTCACTCTTTTTTTCACACACATATCATTACTTTCTTTTTTTTATTACCTAAAAATGCTACAATACCTCCAAAGTCAATAAAGTTGATCAAAAAGTACAACTTTTCTTAAACAATGTGGAACAGTATACGGGAAAATTATTCTGGGGCGGGAGAGTATTTCATAAAGAAGAAAGAACAATCTTATTTTAGATTCAATATTCCCGCTTTTACAATTGCTTTTTTGTTTTGTTTTTTGTTTTTTTTTATATTATGGAGATATGAAGATATTTTGAGAGCCCATTAATTTTCTACGAAAAATGAAGAAGATTTACAAGATTAATTCTATAAGTTATCGATAGAGTACTAGTTCATACTTCATAGAGTGTTAATCTCTTCATTTTTCTAATGTTGTAATGATTTTCTATATTTTTTTGACAAATACTTTTATGCTTTTAGGATATATAGGGGAATTATCATATTATTTTTTATTTTGAGTTTTATATAATCATTATTACTATTCCGAATAATAATAAATATTTTTTATTCTATACGATTGATTATTAACTAAAACTCAACATTTTAAAACATTAATATTACTCTTATTAATTTTAGCATTGAATTTTGGAGGTAAAATGAATCCATGGCTATTTAATTATCGATTAAATATTTTCATTAATTTGTTAATGGTAGTTTTTGTGAAATGGATATTATGCAAAGATAAATTGCTGAAATGACTTAAGCTAACCAATCAAACATCACAATGAAGGGAAAATAGCACTATTTATTTATTAATCAAAAAACAAAAAGAGCTCTATGGATTTCATACAAAACGAATATTTCAATAACTAATTTCCGTTAGGACAACACTTTCATAAAAAGAATTTTTAAGTAGGATCATTATTTTGCTTAGATTTACGGAGTAATTATAATATGATAAGGTATACTTGCAAATCAATTAAATGTTAAAAAAAATTCCCTACAAAATAATTATTCGACTGAACGCAAGATTGTTAATTAGCATGAGAATTCTCATGATATTATGTTGTTCGATGATAATTAAATATGACGTCATATCTTAATTTTTGCAATTAAAAAATTTCGAGCTTAATTTCCTTTTTTTTTCTTTTTTTAACGTACTCAATAATTGAGTTTCATTTGTAATGTTACTACCACATTCTCTAAAAATCGCTTTATTAAATCCGTAAAATCCAATTTTAGAAGAAATATAAATTATGTCCATTTTGGAAGATATGATAGTGATAATATTAGGCCTCACGCGAAAACAGAAACATGTGCAATTCAGAAGAAAATTTCAATTTAGGCCTAATCTATACGAAAATTCAAATATAGTGCCCTTTAATTAGCAATCTAACAACATAGGAATAATATATTGTTCTAGAATTACAAACCCTTAAATTAGTGTTTTGAAATTAGAATTTGAAGAGTAATATGATCGTATATTTGATTGAACTGACAGTGTGTATGTACCTGCAAGCTCTAAATATTGGCAGAAATACATAAATGAAATTTAACAAACGGGTTTCAGCTGAATTGGTAGGTATACAATTTTTAAAGCTCTTTAATATTATTAAACAAAATAAATACATAAAAATAATTATAACAATTATTATTATGATATATGAAGTTAGGTATACATAATGAATGTATCCAATAAATGCCATAATTAAATTGATCACGAAAGGCCCTATATTTATGCATGTAGTTGTATTTATTAAATGAAAAAATAAATAATGAATGACTTATTTAACAAGTTTCCGTAGAAATTGTGTATTCAATGATTAATTCAGAAGCAGAAGAAACAAGGCATTGGGAAAATGTATCTCCACAGTTGCATTTACAACATGTTCAGGTTTTATTTAATATACCAATTTAATACATTTCAAATATTAAGAAACAAGAAAGGACTACTCCTTCTCCGTCACTATGTTGATTTTTATTTATTATAAAATAATTATCTAACCTAGGGTGATATTTAATTAAATCATTTTCAAGAATTTTACTTACTCCACACTCTTTTTCAGATCTATATTTACATTTACTGCACCAGAGTAGCACTTCTGAGAAAATTTTATTGGAGTTCATCTGTGTTTAATTATGTCTTGGAGCAATTATATAACCTGATATCAGATCTACGATTAAATAAAAATTCATCGCCACTCTTTATTATTTATAAATTAACCTATTTGGAAGAGTAATTGCATAGATTAAATATTAAATAAGGATTATACAATTATAAGGTTTTAGATTAATTTATCATTTAACCATATATATAGCCTCGATTATTATCTGGTCTAATTTTGTTTTGCATTTTGTTATCGAATTATGAAATCATTCATGAAATTCTATTCCACAACACATACCACGCATATTTAAGTATATTTTTTAAACTCGAAGACATATTGAATCAAATCATTTGCGTATAACACCTTATCTAAAAGTTTAAGCTGATAGAGATGATAGTCGCTTAATACTTAATCAAATCATACTAATACGCTCTCTCACGTACAGACGGAGTTAGCTTTTGTCTCATAGCTCTTATACTATGTAAATTATCACCTCATTAAAAGTTTAAACTGGTAGAAACAAATGTCGTTTAATATTTAATCAAATTACTCTAACATAATCAAATATGAATGTTTAATTATTCATTGCACATAAAAATCAACTCAGTAATGAAATTAAATTCCAACCAAACCCTTCATATAGGCCACAAATTAAGTTGAATTACCATTAATTTAGAGTATTTGAGGTTAAATAGGTTAGTAATGACAAAAACTTGTATGAGACAATTTTACGTAAGTCCTTACTCGTAAAACGGATAAAAATTATAACATCATCATCACTTTTGCTTCAAGAAGTTATTTAAAAAAGTATATTTGCAATTGGTATATATATAGACAATGATTTATGTGAGACATTCTCACGTAATGACTTTTATGAGACGATGTGATAATATTTTTAATAAAGAGTGATAATCAATTAATAAAAATTAATAATGGTGTTACAGTGAACTATTTAATGACAATTTATATTATAAACAAAATGTTATAACATTTGAAAAAAAAAATGATAACATTTATAATAAAAAGTAATAATTAATTACCAAAGTATAAATAATCTCTTCGATCTCATCAATGACTTCCCCATATATTTATGGGTTAATTGTGTTAAAAATCATGAACTTTCAATGGATTGCGAATTAATCCCGATTTTATGAAATTGCAAAAAAAAAAACCATGATCATTCATGTTTGTGCAATTCGCACCCGTCGGGAAGGTGAAGCCTGTCCGACCGCTGACGTGGCGTTGAGCTTTACCACGTCAGCTTTCAGTTTTTATTTTATTTTAAAGATTGAGGTTTTTCTTGCAATAAACTAAAAGTTGACGTGGCAAAAGGTCAACGTCATGTCAGCGGTCGGGCAGGCTTCAGCTGCCCGACGGGTGCGAATTGCACAAACATGAATAATCATGGTTTTTTTTTCAATTTTATAAAAGTTAGGATTAATTTATAATCCGTTGAAAGTTCATAGTTTTTAACGCAATTAACGTTATATTTATTGTGCTTGTGAAGAACGACCTTTCATATGCAAAAATTGAACCATCATACTACAGTTATCAATTGACAAATAAATCAGTATTTCTCGTGCTCAATTCACAAAAAATTTATGTGTAGTATTATGTCCTATAATATTAGGATTTTCTTTCTTTTTTTTTTAAGATTTTAGTGTTGATTTTCAAAGTACAATTTTAATTATATCAGTATAGTTTATGATATACTCCATCCGTCCCAGAAAATTCTGCACCCTCCTTCCCGGCACGGAGATTAAGAAAGTAATAACTTTTAGGGGTATTATGGTATTTTTTATAATAAATAAATGATAAAATATATTAAGTGTATTAGATATGAGTGGTTTTTTTTAAATAAAGTGTATGAAGAGGGATGATTGTGTTTGACTTTTTGTTTTTTTTAATGTGCAAAATTTTGTGGTAGCTCATTAAAAATTGTTTTATATCTCCACCTGACAAATTAATTAATTTTTATAATAAAAACCATTCAAACTTATTCAATAGATTGTCGGGTCTAGTTCAAACAAGTTCTTACACGTTGCAGTTATGTATTTAGATCTTTATTTAAATTCTACACGCAATTTATTTGTATATTAATATATGTTAAATATTCTTTATTTATATTTTAAATATTTAAAAATATTAATCTCATAATAATACAATTTAAATAGTAATATAATATAAAAATTATACTCTCAGAACAAAATTCACCTCTTATATTAATTTAAGATTTAATCCCCAAGTTTAAACCTTGACATGGTCTCAGAATATATATATTCGATATAATATGATTTTATATATTTAAAAGAAAAAAGAAGGAAAGATAAAACATCAAACAAAGGTAATGAAATAGAATAAATAGAATGCTAAAAACGATAATTAATTTCGTTTGCACACTGTATGTAATTAGACTTTAGCAAGTACTCTTGTATTAGATTTCTAAGCTGATGGGCCATGTGAAACAAATAAATATGCTATTAGATTAACTAAAAATAATTATCATTCAAATATATATTATTTTATGAATAATTTAGAATATAAATAAAAAATAATTATATTTTTAATAAATTATTATTACAATTAAAAATATAGTAAAATGATTACACAATTGTTGTTATACTATACAATTAATACATATGTCCCTTTTTCCATATTGCATGAACAATAAACTATGCTTTATTAACTAGAGTTTGTCACGAGTGTATTGAACTTTTTTCAAATACATTTTAATTTAAGAGTATTATATATTCATTAAAATGATTAGTTGAAATATGGAAGGTAACAATATTTTATAAAGAAAAAAAAAATTGAGGGTATAAATTTTTATTCAAAATACAAAATGATAGTATAATTTTCGACTCGAATCTAGACACACGAACCTCTATATATACACGCTCAAATGCATGCAAGATTTTGATTATATTATTTTGCTTATATTTTCATTATTGTTATTAATGAGATGTTTATTTTATTTTATTAATTAATTAAGTAAATGGTGTGGTTCAAAAATAGAGATTTATGGTACGTGACATCTTTTTCAGGCAAAACTTGGGAAGAAGATTCTCTGACTAAGATTTGGATGGGCAAATGAGATGAGTTATGCAATAACGTTACATTAATTTATTTATTTACTTGCAATCATCAACACACACATTTTCTTTTTTATATCACAAAGAGTACTATATAATACCTGAGATTAATTTAATTAAATAATCCTATAAACTCATGCCAACTCCAAAATGGCATATATGTAAATGAGCATTTCGGTAAATTTATCTGTTAAAGTGAGAGCATAATCTGACATGTTTGAATTAAAATCAATTTGCGCTTTGTAATTGGTTAAATAAGTAGAGATCACATAGATAATAAAATAAAATATATTAAAATAATAAAATTGAGAAATGTGATAATTAAATTGGAGTCCAATTAAGGTGTATCCGTACACTTAAACAATTATAAAATTCAGTTTTTATTTAATTTTTATTATTAAATAAAACAAAATACTCAATCCAACCTATATTTAAATCTATAACACTTAAAAAAATTACAAACGAGAATATTCATTTGATAAAAATCTTAATTTCATTGTAAATTAAATTAGCAATAAATTTCATTGGTATTTTTCGCTAGTAAAGTATTGGTGGGTAAATTTTTTTCAACAAAAATTCAATTATATTCCCTTTTTCCCACGAAAATGTTAACGCATTTTATTTTGGGATTTCATAAAAATACTTACATCTTCGTACCCCAAAAAGTCATTTTGCACAAAGGATTCATTGAATAGGTCAGCTTATGAACACGATGTCGCTTATTTTGGGCCACCTAACCATGACAAAACCTTAATACGTGCTCGCAACCTTAAAAGCCATGTTAATGTAGTAACATATAAACTCATGAGTGATTTTTTTTAAGTATATTTCATCAACACAATAAAAAAAAATTATAACAAAATAAAATAAAACTCGTGTTATTTTTTGGTTGCACGTGTGGGTGGATAATTAAGACTTCATGAATTCAAACCTATTAGGTGGCCAAATTTGTGACATAAATTGAGAAGTACTAATTAAGTAGCAGTATATATTATACCATTTGTCATAATTTTTAATTACTATGTATTTCTTTAATTAAGTAGCAGTTGGACCAATATGAGAAACAGAAGAGCCCCTCCAATTTGTGCTCTTTAATGTCCACCATTAATATTGTCTAAATCCAAATGTTCTGACTTTTCATTCAAATGGGAATGCTTTTAATTTTTTGTAACTATATATAATATATACCATTATTATTATTTTAAATTTCTCTCTAAGTCAATCAAAACCTTTAATAAATGAGTTATTTTATTCAACACCCAATGAGTTCATTTATTTGACCATATTTGAATCCAATTAAATAATCAAGTACAAATTCCACTTACATTAATGGTATACCATATAAGTTTCATCAAATTGGCCTTACACAATATATATACCAACCATTTCAAAAGCAGTTATTTTGATTTTTGTACCTCCAGAATCAGTTGTAAATACCACCCAATATGCACATTAGAGTAATAATAATTAAATGGGATTAATATATATATATATATATTGGAAAAATAGGAGATATATACAATTGAATATATAAATATAGCCTGAATTTGACAGAGTATATTTAATTGTGAGAGAGAAAGGAAAATAAATAGCTTCTCTCACAGCTGGGTACTTAAAATCTTTCTTCAAATCCAACAACAAAGCACATTCAACCCAAAATATGCATTAACTCCAATTTAAATTTTGCAGACAAGAACTCTTATGAGAAAGTAGGTGTCTGTACTCAAAGATGGTAGGAATAAATAATTCTCATTTATTATTAGTTAGGTTGCATAAATTGAAATAAAAGATTGCCTTAATTTCCCTCTTTCAGTTTTACTGCATTTACTCCACCTGTTTTGCCTTTTCAAGATTTTTTTTTTTAATGCTACAATTGATTTAAGTTGTTTACCAACGGATTAATTATCGATAGAGTAAATTAGGATCAAAGGGTTGCACGCATTCAACTTCATCTTAAGAACATTTATAATTTATATATACCAATTCTTTAGCCTTAATTATCAAACCTATCTTGTTCTATTTTTACAAAAAATTAGAACCACAAAATGATGGCTCTCATTCTACCAAATCTTTTTATATGGTAATGTTGAGATCGATACGAGGTTTCTTGGCAGCAACGGGCAAAGGCACGATGCTGTTGCATCGAGGGCACCTAGGGTTGCACCTCGAGATCAACACGTACATCAAGCAGCTAGGGCACCCCGCTGCAAACGAGGCAGAAGATCTCTCCTCTTGATCGAGATCCCTGTCCTTGATCGAGGACGAGGAGTTCGAGGGGAGTGAGGACGACTTGGACATTGATATGGAACGCTTCCTGATCACCTTCTCCTTCTCCTTCTCGGCCCGTTCCAGAGCCGACTTCACCTTGTCAAGGGTGCACACGCTTTGGTACGGGGACAAGGAAGACAACGAGACGAGCTTCAAATCCAACCCCTCGTCGTCGAAAAGGTTTAGAGTCTGCTTGGAAGCTGGTGGGAAGTTGAGGTCTTGAAATTTAGCCATACTCTTGCTTGTTTCTGACTTCTTCTCTGTTGTTGAAGATGATGAGTTGGATGAATTGCACCTTTGTAGATAAACTTTTCCTGACTGAAATAAATTAATAATTAAAGATCAATTAATCAAAACCATATGCTATAAGTGATCAATGCATACATATGGTGATTCCTACCTCTGACTTTCTGTTAACAAAATTGATTAAACCAGATGATCAGCTGGCATTTTTTATTCAATAAAAAAACTGATTTATTTATTAATAATTGATTAATCATGCAAAAAGATTAATTAGACTTTAATTGCTACACAAGAAAAAGTCATGTTTGGCTATCATCATGCCAGAAAACCTCCACAATCCCAAGAAAAAAAAAAAAAACGCACGTATATAACATAATCATAGTATAAGACAACCTAAATCAATACAATAGGAAACAAACTAATATTATTAGATTTTTCTAATAAATAAAAAGAATCATTAACCATAAGTATTAAATTCATTAAATGCGTATAATAATTTGGCCATGAATGATCATGAGTATGGCTATTCAAATTATGATAGCTCCACCAATAAACAACAACAATAATTGCAAATCCAATTAAACGAATAATTTAAATAAAAATAAATAAATAAAACAGAGAAAGTAACAAAATTGAAACCAGATAATCAATCACCCCCAGAATTAAGGCCACCCCAAATCACCAAAAAGGAGCAGGAAATTCTAATAAAAAAAGTGGGTTGTTTTTAAAATTCAGTTTAAAATAAATAAAAATTAGTTTGCCATTAAACAGACATAAATAGAAGAAATTAATCAGAATTTTTTTTTAAAAAAAAAATTTATACCTTTAAATCAAGACGTTTTTCCCAGCCACAGGGGACCTGCAAGTCAAGGTCCAACTCTTTGGAATCAAGGGTGGAGCATCCAGCAAGCAGGTCACGAGTGATCGGGGCCGTTGATTTGCCCCCATCATTGGAATCACCACCGTTGATCAATCTGACCAGAGAACTGACATCAGCGGCCATCCCACCAAGTAGAATGTATCTATCTTCTTGTTCTGCTCTGCAGTATAAAGGGAAAACAACTTACCGAGAAAAGGTGATGAGAGAGAAAGTGAGAGTGTTTGGGTGAAGAATGAAGGGAGAGTTTGTGACAGTATAAATATTTGACAAGAAGATGATCAACTCCAATTACTAAAACTAATTAAATGGTCATTATGGAGAATTTAATGTAATCTTGATTTTATAGGGATATATATGGGAGATTTTCTTTGTAATTTTCCAGGTATTAAATACAATTTTATTTGTTTTGGATTTGGGAAGAGTTTGAGTTGAGATTCTATGGTGGGGTGGGGTGGGGTGGGGTGGGGGTGGTATTAAATGCAGAGAGAAGGGAACACTAAAGGACAGCTGTGAATTAATGCTACGCACAATACAAAGACCTTTTGGCATCCTTAGATCACTCATTAATGCTGGTAATGACTGCTTTTTTATATTTTCTCTATTTGTGTTTATGATTTTGTTGATGCATTAATCACCATTTGTTTTCTGTATTAATGACAACCAGACTTTAGTTGAGCACTTAACACCTCTTTCGCCCTTCTTATTCAATATATCATCATCTTATTTTATTTCTTTTCTTTTCTTTTCTTTTCTTTTCTTTTCTTTTATTGCAAATAAAAAAAAAAAAAACAGATTTACCTACCACACCATTGAATATGATGGTAAAACCATACAGTGAATTAGTTTTGTGTCAAACCTTGATGTGCAAATGTGTAGAGATTGAATCTTTTCACTATCATCATTTATGATTTGTCATTGACACTCTTATTTGTTACATCAACAAATTAAGGATTCATTGTCTTGTAATTATGATGACTTTGTTCATGCAATTTTAGATTCTCATTAATCTTTTTAAGTACTGAAAGTTCTGAGTTTAGTATCATTACACTATCGGCGATGCATTACACGATATCATTAATTACAATACGCATCGGAGTCTAGTATTATTACACTATTCGCCAATACGTAACACGACGTCATTAATTATAATACCCGTCTTAATTTAATATCATTACATTATTCGCTGATACGTAATACGACGTCATTAATTAGAATAGGCGGCGTATGTTGTTGGCAACGACTAGAAAAATTATTTTCACAATAAAAACATTCAGAATAATAGCTGACGACATGTACAAATATTAATACTTCACATCACGCCAATAGAATACTAAAAAAAATAAAATTATTGTTTAGGAATAGAATATTGAGAATCAATTTCAATGGTTATAAATACCAATTACAATCTTTTGATATATATTTCAAAAGAATTAGGTTTAGTACATAATTTAGGTGATTTTGAAGAAAACTAAATTTAGAGTTGATAATAAGCAATGAAGACAACATGGGTTAGCATTCAATTTTGGGTTGGATTAAATATGTTGTGTCTCTTGAATGATGAGTCATGGGAGAGTGCATCTAAATAATTACTACTACTAGGACATGATTTAAATAGAAGAGCTTTTTATAGTCAAATGTATTTAAAATTGGCTTGACAAATAGTAATGGAAGGTGGAACCTAATACAACATTAATTACCAAAAAAGGCTTTTCCTTTTGACTCAAAAATTGGTACTTTCACTTGTGTTGAATGGAAGGGGGTAATAAGTGAACTTACTTTGGTAGATGCCAATTTCATAACTCCCAATTTAATTACTAGTATTTTTTAATTACACATATTTGAATTATACATTTTTTCTTTTCTTTCCCCAATTTCCAACCTATTGCATAGATAGAGGGTATGGATGGTAGAACAACTTCAAAAGTCTTAACATTTTCTCTAATAATTGACAATTGGGGCCTTTGAAGTGTGTCCTAAATCCCTCTCTTATTTAGATATTTATTTGTTCATACTTGAGGGTGACAAATAAGATATTTTAAAGGTAAAACAGTATGTGTAAAATTGCTTGAAACTTTAACTTTTATTTATTTATTATTATTCATATATAATATCAAGAGGTGTAATTTGTGAGACACTTTTTACAAAGATTATTGGTGATATAAAATTATTTATGTTGTTATTTTAGTTACTGTATCACTCAATGTATTATTTTATGGTATTAGCTTATTAATATAGCAATCAACTAATTGAAAGAAGTTAGTATATGTTTCTTTTTCGTAGTTTCTAAACATTTTATAAAAAGGTATGAATTTCGTGTAATCAAGTGTACTGTGTCTCTTTGAAAATATTACTACTTTTCAAATGTATAAAATATTGCTCTCTATAATGTTAAGTGTTGCCTTTTCATTACAAAGAAAAAAAATGGTATATTCAAAAAAAATAAAAATTATATAAACCTTGAGTAACTCCCTATCATATACTCCTAACTCTACTATAAAATAGTGAAATGATTCTACCATAACTTTTTCATGTAACTGTCCCAAATAATTTTTGGCATTTTTTTAAATATTTAATTTGGTTACCTTAAAATTAAAATTATAAATTAAAAAACGAAGCTATTTTAAAGCTACATAATATACGTGGAACCTCAATGAGTTTTACCAAGTTTTGGTTGGTGTAATAATTGTGATATTGACTGACATTTATTTTTTTTAAAAAAATTAATAATAATTACTCCCACATCTCATTTATATTTGGACATATATATTTTATATATATATAATTTAAGTAAAGTTATTGGAGTACTATTTATTTTTTATGCACAATAATATAAGGAACAAATAGAGATATTTTGGGTAGTTTAAAATTAGTGACATTTTAATAGTATTGTGGTGATGTGAGAGTATTGATATTATAAGTTATTTTTCGCTTTCAAGATGTATAAAAAATATTTGGATGTAAATGAATAATTCAAATTAAAGTAATATTTTTTTATGTAATATTTATATAATTGTTCAAGGTAGTTAGCCTGTTAATGCCCTCTTAAATTAGGTCTTGTCCCATTCCAACATTATTTTGTCGAAATGAATACTTAAGGTGGCATATGAGTCAATAGTATTTTGTAGTATTATAAATGAATAAGATTGAATTGTAATAAAAAAAAATAAAGGAAAAATTAATTATAGGTACACACTTTGTACCCATAATTATTGTGAAATACATTGATTGAAAAAAATTACTTTTACATACAAAATATTAAAGTAAATTACCAAATATAACTTTAAACTCATAACTTTTAAATCACAAACCCTAAACTCTCACCCACCGCCGGACCGCCGCAGGCTGGTCGGCGGACATCCGCCAGACCACAACATTTTTTTGCTGCACATACTTTTTTTACTGCACACACTTTTGCTGCACACGAATTTTTGCTGCACACAAATATTTATGTGCAGCATATTGTAAGGATAATATTGGAATATCACTATATATTTATTTAGTTAGTAGTAATATTTTTGTATATTTGTATCTCATAGTAATTATTTTTTAGTTTTTCTAGTAGTAATCCTCCCATGAATAAATAATTAATGATCAAAATTTTACTATGCAGTATAAAATTGGTCGGATTTTGAAGGACCAAAAATGTTAATATAATGTCATGGTAAATTTAAGGGCGGCGCTATTGTCACCCAAAACTTTACTTAGAGCACCCGAATCTTTAAAAAAATTAGAGTAAAATTTCTATTATACCCTCACTTCTAACTTACACCCAAATTAACTCTAACAATCTATTTTTGCTAAGCACACCACGCATTATTTCTAAGTCCACCCAAAATTATTTTCATATACCAAACCTTAATTCCTAAATACACTGAGAAGAAGAAAAAGAAAAGATCAAAATCAAGAAAGAAATAGTTGATGTTAATTATGAAGAAATAGTTGATGTAAATTATTGAGGGGATGAAAACAGCATCAATGACGATTTTGTTTTCCATTCATACTTTGCCTTATCACAAGACCCCAATCTAATTTTGTGATTTGATCTTCAACAATGGTGGTCGAGAAAGTCAAGAATTCACGAGGAAGTCCATGTGAAAGAGGTTTTTATTAGAATCAATGACGAATAAACGCCATTGTTGATATCCGAGAAAGCAAAAGGCAGCCGCTTCAATTAGCAAGAATTCAATTACCAGAAAACACTGATTGTGTATGTATATGAGTGCTTCGAAAGTTTGTGGTAATGTATTCTTGAATGATTATGGTTGAACATTATTTTCTTTTTCTTTTTAATTTGAGAGAGTATTAATTTTTTTACCTCAATTAATTTCTTTCTTGTTTTTTCTTTTTGATCTTTTTCTTCTTCTAATTAGTTACCTTCATGTGTTTTAAGAGCTTTGTATGTAAAGTAATAATTTTGGGTGAACTTAGCAAAAGAGTTTGATTGGAGTTAGTGTGAGTGTAAGTTAGAGGCAGGAGTATAATAGAAATTTTACTATTATATTTTTTTGAAATCGAGTGCCCTTAGTGAAGTTTTGGGTGACAATAGCAGCCCTAAATTTAATTGTACTTTCACACGGTTGCATGAATCTTACTATAATTAGATCTATCCATTTTAAATAGAAGGGGCTAACATTTGGGTGATACTCGTGACAACATACCAAGAGAGATTTTTAATTTTATTTTTTAATAATTGTCATTTTTCTTATAAAAATATCATACATTTAAAGTATTAATAAAACATGCCCTGTCCTAATTAAAAATATGAATATATAAGTTTATATTATAAATAATAAAATTAAATTTAAAAAATGATTTTATGAATCTTATAATATAAAAAATTGAGAAGTAGTTATCTTACTTAACTTTTTTAAAAACACATATTTTGCAAGATTATGATTCCCCTAAATATAAATTATATGTGTTATGTTTTCATTGGTTGAGCATTTAATAGGGTATTTAATTTTTAAAATTTTATTTTGGACTTTAATTTTTTAATGAGTTATACATAGTACTTTATTTAATTTTGTATTTTTTTCATTTATTATATATATATATATATATATAATGTGTTGATGTATGATAAAATTTAACTTTTTAAAAAACACACATGTTGCAAGTAAGGATGGGCGGTATGGTATATTGAAAGTTTTTGGTCATACCAAATACCGTACCGAAATTTTCGGTATATAAAAAACATACCGTTACCTTATCTAAACTTTCGGTATACCGTAGTTCGGTATACCGATATTTCGATATAAGAAAATAGTATACCTTCTGCTTACCGATGTTACAGTATACCATATCATACCTAAAATATCGGTATATACCATCCTATTAGATAGTTTGCTATGCTGTTATACACCTAAAATTCAATAAATCTAATAAAAAACTATACTAGAAAAGTGAAAGTTAGCTATAAAATAAAATTTTAATAGATAACAAATTCATAATAAGAAAAATATACAACAATCCACAAACGACCAAATTAAATAAGAGTAAGTCTCATGAAAACCGGGTTTACATGTAAGCCTTATTTTTTAATATTACTCTTTAGTATATAAAAAATTACTCCTTGAAGAGTAATAATTTTTATACAGAAGAGTAATAATTCATATCTCTAAAAAGTAATTTTTCATGTACTAAAATGTAATCGATAAATCAGGATTTATAAGAATTTGAAAAGTAACTTTTTAATTTAGAAGAGTAACAATTTATGTGTTAAAGAGTAATTTTTATGTACTAAACAGTAAGCGAGTTTACATCATTAATATATCTAAACCTGATTTATAAATAGTATCTAAAAGATCTACACAAAAACCATATGAAACTTATACTAAAATCAACACTTTTAAATTTTCATATAGGATAAAACTACGTAATTAAAAAAGAAGTACAAGATATTATGAAAGTCAATCAACTCTATCACCCATTTATAATTATGAAGAAATATACAGTAGGATTTTAGATTTAATCTTTTAATTAAATAGTGTATATATAATTTAATTAAAAATTATAATATATAAATAATAATTATAATTGGATATATCATGTAGTATGATAATATCGTATCATATTACTAAAAAATTGAATATTTTACGGTATTTCGATATATACCAAAATACTGCGGTATTGATCATTTATATACCTTTATCGTACCAAAATTTTTAATACGGCATCATACCTTACCAAAAACTTCGACATACCTAAAATTTCGGTAAAATCAGTATTTTTCGATATGGTAATGACGGTATACTGAAATTTTGATATTTTTCTCCAGCCCTAGTTGCAAGATTATGATTCTCCTAAATAAAAAGTATGTGTTGTGTTTTCATTGGTTGAGCATTTAATAGGGTAATTAATTTTTAAAATTTTATTTTGAACTTTAATTTTTTAAATGAGTTATACATAGTACTTTATTTAATTTAGTATTTTTTTTATTTATTAATGTTGTCTCTAGACTTTTAATTGTTCAATCATGAAGCATCAATGTAAATACACCACTTAATCATGTTAACCCTGTTGGCGTTCGATCGTTTAGTTAATGTGAACCGTTAGGGTTCCATGCGTTTCTAAATCAGCGGAAGCAAGAAACATAAAAACGTATTACCTTTCACCAGGGTATATTGAAGAAGAACATGAATTCTCGCCGGCAGCCTGCGTTGCCTCACCGTTTTAGGCATAACTTCTTCATCCAATCTCTGAATTGAGTGATCTATGCGCCAAAACGATCCTCTCTTTTGTGGCTTTCCAAAGGTGTATCACACGTTCAGTTCTGAGTTCCACACAATTTTAAAAAAATCATGGAAATAGACGAACAATAACAGCAAACAACCTTCCGATCTTCTGTTGTATTCTCAAGTCCAATCTCGACGTCGTGTGGGAGACGATCTTCGAGATCTTTTCAATCTGCTGTTCCCTCACCCTTCTTACAGTGTTAGGCGTGAATATCAATTAGGGTTTCCAGACAGTTGAGATGACTTATATATGGGCTACAGTAGGGACCAGGAGGAGAAATCAGAGTTGGGCCTCCATTGGGCTTAAGTATCCAAGTTTAGCTCAGAACTTATACTTAAGTCCAATAATAATAATATATACCACTAAAATATTATTACTGTACTACCGTTCTAATCTCATAATTACGTTATGGACTCCTTCTTATCATGAGCCCGTTAGTCTCCCCATGTTTAAGATATACAATGTTCATTAATTAATTAAGTTACTGACAATTCCATTAATTAATATCTCATCTGAGAGTAGTACCACTCAACCTCATTATCATGCTGGAATAAATTCACCTGCAAGGTTTACATGATAATCCTTATGAGCTCCTCAGGGGACATCATCAACCTATATCGAATACGGATTCCTTCTACAATCAACAGCACACCATAGAGACAACACTATTTCCCAACTCACCGAGTTTGTTGATTTAATTACATGTAAATCCCACCTATTGATGAATCAAAGAAATGCATACTGCCTTATGTATCGAGGTTATTGTATAGGAATTAAGAGCAAGCACATCCATAATAACTGAGATCAAGTTCTCCTATATAGTCAGTATAAATCGAACGATCTCAAGCGGTCCTTCTCAATACACACAAAGTGCACTAATGTGATTCTATAGTCAAGACAAACTAATACCAAATCACACTACAACAATCCTGATAGATTGTCCCTGTCTATCTAGATTGTGAGCATCAATTTATACTTTATAAGGAAACAGACAATATAATCTTCCGCGTGTTGTCGCACAACATATTATCTACAATATAAAGTGGACTATTGCATCGTACATATAAATAAGTTATAAGACGCAATCATTTGATCATATGATTCTCATTTCAAATAAATTGTTATAACTTTGTTCATACAAAAAACTAGACTTTTAGTATACAATCCAACAATCTCCCACTTATACTAAAAGATTATGCTGTCATGTCTTCTGCCATACATCTGATTCCCACTCCCACTACACGACCATCAAAAGTTTTCGCTTTAAAGTCCTTGTAAAAAGATTTATTAGGTTATCATTCGATGCAATCTAGGCGACAACAACCTTTCCCTCATCATACGATTTCTCGTAACAGGTGGTACTCGCGCTTCATGTGTTTAATTACTTATGGGCTCGTGATTCCTTCAAGTTTGCAACTGCACCATTATTATCATAATAAATTGTGATAACCTTGGGCAAACTTAGAAACACTTCGAAGTTCATCATGAAGTTTCTAAAGTCATATAAATACTTTGGCTGCCTTAGAGACTCCAATTTATCATCTTTCCATGGTGGAGTCCAAAATATATTTCTATATAACACTCCTCAATCTTATGACTCTACTTCCTAAAATTAAACACATAACCTTTGAGGTAGATTTACTACCATCCCTATCTGAGTTGAAATTTTTGAATCTATGTAACCCATAAGAAGCAGTGAATCTGTTCGGTAAGTCCACATATAATTTTTGGTCCTTTTCAGGTACATAAGTATATGTCTTACCACAGTTCATCATTCTTGTTTCGGGTTACCTTGATACTCACTGACCATGCCTTCGGCAAAATAGATATCCGATCTCATGTATAACATTCCTTAGATTAAACTTCCTTATTCGCCGAAGCATAAGGAACTGCTTTCATCTCCTTTATCTTCTTTTGTGTCAAGACACATTTCTTTAGATAAAGTCACATGCTAAAACGAGTAAGGATTGTACCATTTCATGAAGCTTGAGATAAGCACAACATCCTATCTTGTGATCACGATGATCGCAAGTATATACTTTGCTTCTCTTAAGTCCTTCATTTCATACTATTTTATCAGCCATACCCATACGCCCAACAATACTATTTCATTGTCTCCAATGAGCAATATATCATCTACTTACAGTACAAGAAATACTACCACGTTTCCGTCACTCTTTTCAATACACAAGACACATCCACGCATTGAATAAATCCATATGTCTGGATTTTCTCATCAAAATGGATGTTTCATGATCTTGAAGCTTGCTTGAGTCCATCGATGGACACCTTTAAGCTTACAATCAAAATGCTCTTAGCCCTTTACAATGAATCACTCAGGTTGCTTCACATAGACGTTTTCTTCAAGACTTCCAATCAGGAAAGCTGTCTTGACATCTATTTGTTGTACCTCATATGCAATATGAATAATAATAAATAAAAGAATCTGGATCGACTTAGGCATAGCTACCGGCGAACAGGATCACTCATAATCGAATTATTTCTTTCTGAGTATACCTTTTCGCAACAAGCTATGCTTCCAAGGTTTTCCCTTACCATATGATCCTCTTTTATTCTGTATGAACACTTCCAATGACTTTTACACCATTTGGCGGTTCTACAGGCTCCCAGATCTGACCTTGAATCCATAGATTCTTTTCAGAAATCATCGCAACTTGCTAAGATATCGCATTTTATCTTGTAGTGCTTAGTCGTATCTGTGGGTCAATTCCATGTTTACTAGGGACCAAGTCTCACGACTCTCCCAAAACATATATCTATCAGGTTGCAAAACAACCTCCCACTATGACAAGGCACTACATGCAATTGTGTATCAGATGTGACACAGGATGCAGTTTACCTTGTGGAATATCCTCTTGTAAACTTGGTACTAATACTTTGTGTTTTCCCTCTCACTTCCTTTAGAACAACTTATACATGGGTATGTGATTTATTACATAGTCCTTTTTCAAAAAACTAGTGTCTGTGTTAACAATCACCCTTCGATCTTTTGGACTAAACATCACTTACAAACCAATAATGGAGGCCGCAGGAATCAATTACCAATCCCCTCTCCTATTTAGTTAATTAACATCGAGGGTTTTTACATGCATATAATATTTCGAATAAAGTACGTAACCTAGCATGCTCCTATTACTGCATATAAGGTAGTAAATCACAGAGAATCATGCATAGCATATATAACAATAATCAGATAACTAAATTAGTTATAACAGTTATATATCAGCGAATTTGATTGTTCGCCTCCAAGCATGAATATCGACAAGGACTTTCAGATTATCAAATTTTTGAGAATTTTCAGATTATCAAATTTTCGAAACCATCAATATCAACCATTGATATCATCCAGATTATCAAAATCATCGATATCGATCAGATTATCAAATTTTTGAAAAACTTCCTGATTATCAAATTTTCAAAACTATCGATATCGACCGCGATATCGTCCAGATTATCAAAATCAACAATATCGACCAGCAACCATATATAACAATAATAGATAATTAAATCAATTATGGTAGTTATATATCATGAAAAAAAATACAGTCGAATTCGTACACTGAATCGTACGTGAAGTCGCGTTTCATCTCTCGCACTCCAGCATCCGTACGAGCTTTGCCTACCGCACGCTAGCAATCGTGCGCGCTACGCCTGCAGCGCGCCAATATCCGTGCGCCAAGAATTCTCGCACGCCACCGTGCTTTCCTGCCCATCTACCGTGCGCTATATCCGGCCAATCCGCGAGCCAAAACACCTTCACACGGCAAGGAACATGTGTTCTCCGCCCGCAACCTAGCTCCAAGACTCGACAATCTGCTCGGTTTATGCTCACACTGTGCACGCCCACTCCGTGACACGCCCAACACCGTGCGTACCTTCATGTTATCGCTCAGGCTTCCGCGCCCCAGCTAGCCTTCACCCGGCAGTTATTGTGCTCCCTTTGCACTATCCGTATAGCCAACTCCTGATTTCGTGTCCCCTTCGCAAGGCAATCACTTGCCATCGTATGTCCAGCCGTGCGCAACATGCCTGACAGCGTGTTCTGGTCATCTTCTCCAGGAGTGTTTTTTACCGAACAGGTTTTGACGATACACGCACACGATCGAAAATACAGATATAGGGTTTCACATAGGGATATTCATGGATTATACTATAAAATCAAACCATAATTCTCACATGTGATTCTATTCCGAATAAAAACACATAATCCACATAAACTCTAGCCTAACGTGTCACGCTTCACTACGAAATCGAAGCTCTGATACTAATTATTGACATTCGATCGTTTGATTAACGTGAACCGTTAGGGTTTCATGCATTTCTAAATTAGCAGAAGTAAGAAACATATAAACATATTACCTTTTACCAGGGTATGTTTAAGAAGAACATGAATTCTCACCGGCAGCCTGCGCTGCCTCACCGTTTTGGTAATAACTTCCTCATCCGATCTCCTAATTGAGCGATCTACATGCCAAAATGATCCTCCATTCTATGGCTTTCCAATGGTATATCACACGTTCAATTATGAGTTCTATACAGTTTTAAAAAAATTGTGGAAGTTGACAAACATCAGTAACAAACAACCTTTCGATCTTCTGCTATATTCCAAGTCCAATCTCGATGTCGTGTGGGCGAAGATCTTCGAGATATTCTTAATCTGTTGTTACCTCACCCTCCTCACAGTGTTAGGAGTGAATAATAATCAATTAGGATTTTCGGTCAGATGAGATTACTTCTATATGGGCTACAGCAGGGACCAAGAGGAGAAATTAGAGTTGAGCCTCCATTGGGCTTAAGTATCCAAGTTTAGCCTAAAACTTATACTTAAGTCCAATAATAATAATATATACCACTAAAATATTATTACTGCACTACCATTTTAATCCCATAATTACGTTATGGGCTCCTTCTTATTATGAGCCCGTTAGTCTCCCCATGTTTAAGATATACAATGTTCATTAATTAATTAAGTTACTGACAACTGCATTAATTAATATCTCATCCGAGAGTAATATCACTCAACCTCATTATTATGCCGGAATAAATCCACCTGCAGGGTTTACATGATAATCCTTATGAGCTCCATAATGCAATTAGACATTCAAGTAGGAAGTGGATAAAACCTTGTAGTAATTTCAAAGAATATCTTGTTAGTCGAACTTCCAAAAGGATTATCATGTAAACCCTGCAGGTGAATTTATTCCGGCATGATAATGATGTTGAGTGGTACTACTCTCGAATGAGATATTAATTAATGGAGTTGTCAGTAACTTAATTAATTATGGACATTGTATATCTTAAACATGGGGAGACTAACGGGCTCATAATAAGAAGGAGCTAATAACGTAATTATGAGATTAGAATGGTAGTGCAGTAATAATATTTTAGTGGTATATATTATTATTACTGGACTTAAGTATAAGTTTTGGGCTAAACTTGGATACTTAAGCCCAATGGAGGCCCAACTCTAATTTCTTCTCCTGGTCACTGCTGTAGTCTATATATAAGTTATCTCAACTGTTCTAAACCTAAGATTACATGCCTAATCATGAGTAGGGAGAGAGAACAACATATTGAGAGGATCTTTAGGATCGATGCCCACACGACGAGATTGGACTTGGGAATACAGTAGAAGATCAAGAGGTTGTTTACTACTGATGTTTGTCAACTTCCACGATTTTTATAAAATTATGTGTAACTCCAAACTATTCGTGTGATATACCTTTAGAAAGACATGGAAGAGAAGATCGTTTTGGCGCATAGATAACTCAAATCGGAGATAGGATGAGAGAGTTATGCCCAAAACCGTGAAGCTGCATGTGCTGTCGGCGAGAATTCTTCTTCTTCTTCAACATACCCTGGTGAAAGGTAATATGATTTTATGTTCTTACTTCTGCTGATATAGAATTATATGAAACCCTAACAGTTCACGTTGGTATCAGAGCTTCGGTTTCGTGGTGAAGCGTGAAACGTTAGGCTAGGATTTATGTGCCAAATGTGGAATGGGTTTAAAATATTATTATTTCTTGTTGAATACTCTATCCGGATATGATGGTACGTTTATTATTGATGTTTGACGATGGCGACACGACGAACACTGGATGGCGGCTGCACGGCGAAAACACGGACGGCTCCACTGCGGCACTGGGAGGGGCACGAGTTGTGCTAGTGGATGGCACGAGTCGTGCCTAGAGGCTGAGCGAAGGGCGGTGTCGGGTGCTATCGATGAGGGGCTGCTGGTCGTTCTGTGGCACGAGTCGTGCCTTATAGCGGCATGACTGACTTACTTCCGGCATGACTGGCGATGGACGTACACGGTGGTGTTCGGCATGACTAGTGTTGGATTCAAGCACGAGTCGTGCCGGTAAGAACATGGTGTGGCGTGGCATCAGAAAGGTGTGCGGCGATTGCATGATGCACGGCACGAGTCGTGCCACTGCTTGGCACGAGTCGTGCCAATGTGCTTTCAGGGCGCACGAGTCTTGTAGGGTACCGGGCATGGATGGCGTGCGGTGGTGGCGTAATACACGTCACAAGTCGTGCGGAGGTGTGGCAAGGTGGGCACGACTGCAAGGTGTTGCGCGTAAGGCTGGAAAGTTAGCAGCACAAGTGGCCATTGCTGTCGACTTGATCGCCGACAGTAGGCCGCACGATTCGTGTCGAAGTGTAGCGTGGGATGAAAATTTTATTTTCATGCGACGTGTTCCGGCGTGCTCCGGGTCAAGGCAATCTGTGATAATAAACGACTTAGGGCTCAAGTAATCTTACTTGTTGTGTAATGTATCAGTTCAACAACTGGAGTGTCGGACAAGACTTTCATATTTAGTGGCGAATTAATTCATGATATATAACTGCCATAATTGGTTTAATTGTCTGTTATTATTATATATGGTTGCATGTCGATATCGATAATTTCGATGATCTGGACGATATCGAGGATTTTGATAATCTGATCGATATCGATGATTTTGATAATCTGGACGATATCGACGGTCGATATCGATAGTTTCGAAAATTTGATAATCTAGGAATTTTGAAAATTTGATAATCTGGCCGATATCGATGATTTCAATAATCTGGACGATATCGATGGTCGATCTCGATATTTTCAAAATTTTGATAATCTGGAGATTTTCAAAAGTTTGATAATCTGGAGGTCCTTGCCGACATTTGTGCTTGGTGGCGAACAATCGAATTCGCTGATATATAACTGTTTATAATTGATTTAATTATCTGATTATCGTTATAAATGTATGCATGATTCTCTGTGATTTACTGCCTTGTTTGGTGTAATAGGAGCATGCTAGGTTGCGTATTTTATTCTTGAATATTATATGCATATAAAAACCCTCGTTCTTAAATAGCTAAGTGGGAGAGGGGATTGGTAAATAATTCTCGCGGCCTCCATTATTAGTTTGTAAGTGATGTGAATAAACTTGCGTGTTGGCATAGACCTTCCTCTCCATCAGATGAGTTTATTCACGGATAACTGGTATAAACTTCTTTATGATGACTGTAGGAAGTTATCCGAGCGCGTGTTTACTTCTTTATCTGTAAGGCACATAAGCTTGCGCAATGGACTTGGGATCAAATAATGGTGTATACTTAGATGCAAATAATAAGTATCCTCCCTGTCGGAGTCACTGCTATTATTTGCATGGCTAAAGAGGAACCGACTATTAATTATTTTGTCATGAGGTTTGGTTGACGAATGAAATTAATGGATAAAACCTTCTCTTGTAAATATCCGGGTTTGTATACGTCCATACTATCGTGGCATGCAGACTCACGGTGCTTGAGATGTCGGTGAATTTTATTTTATATTATTTTTTAGGAAATCAATATAAATGGATAAATTCGAATATTTGATCGGTTTATTAATTTAAGTGATTCTCTGTATTTTCAAATGATTTTATTTTACTTATTGTTAACTAAAAGAAATTATATTTACTGGTCCAAAATTAGATGATTAGAAAATAATCTTGGTTTCGATTTTACTACTTAGGAAAATACATGTGCGTTCTCACTAAAGATGCCCTCTAGTGTCTATTTAAGTCTCTAGTGAAGAGATGAGAGGTTCATAGAAATATGATGGTCAATCTCATGTGACTCTTCAGATACTTGAGTAAGTTAAAAAAGGTAAGAGGTCATGATTAACTTGATGAATGAATTGGAAATCTTTAGAGTAGAAATTGAAGGAGAAACCTAGGTCAATTTTATTCTCCATAATTTGTCTAGATGTTTTGAGCAAGTTCCACCTGAATTACAAGAGGCTGCATTCGGTGTGAGACTTCTGACAAAACAAGTGGCGAAGGAAATTAATTTTCATCAAGATGTGAACAAGGTTAGTATCTCATTCACTAGTTGTTGAAGCATAATTAGTGATGGCATCTGCTGACACGTCATGTGTAGATATCGGAATTATTAAAAGCGTGTAACTAAGTGATGATGAGATAATTGAGTACATGGGGTAAGCTACGAAAGTAGTGGCTGTTGCGGTGGGAGTTGTTTATTTATTTTATGATAGGAATAAACGTTTGATTTTGAGAAATTATCTTTACGTACATTTTCATAGAAAAAATTTCATTTCAGTTTCTATGCTTTTACGGATGGATACTCCATTTCATTTAAATGACATGATCATAGTAATGAAGGATGGAGCTATAATCTGTTGTGGTATGTTGGTGGACAATTTAAACACTCTTAAATCATGATTATCCCACGGATGCAACAAATAGTAATGATAACATGTCTTCTAATCTAATAAGAAAAAGGAACCTTCGGATATGAACCAAACATACCTTTTGGCATCTGAAACTAGGTCATAATTGCCTTTTCAAGGCAAATGGGTGTAGAGCCAAAGATATGTTGGAATTTGTTCATTCTGATTAATGCGGTCCTAAGACTATCCAGACGAGAGGTGGTTAGATATACTTTGATGCACCGCAAGTCTTAGTACTATGATTCATTCAAAAGTGCATAACTCACGTGAAAAAGGGTCATTGAAAATATATCAAGTACCTCTTAGGATAATTTAGGAGCTATTTATCAGAGGTTGGGATTGAATCCCAAGTGGTCAACACCGGGCAGACCCCAGCCGACTGGTGTGGCGAAAAGAAGGTATATGACTCTTATGGAAATGGTTAGATATATGATGAGTTATTTGGAATTACTAAATTCATTTTATGGGTATGCCCTAGAAACAGCATGTCGTAAGGATGTTTGTCTGTTTGTGAGATATCCTAGAAAAATGAAGGGTGGTTTATTTGATAGTCCAAAAGATCAAAGAGTGTTTATTAACACGAACACTAGATTTTTGCAAACCTATATAATAAATCACAAAACCATGTATAAATTGTTCTAAAGGATGTGAGAGGAAAACACAAAGTATAGTACCTATTGTACAAGAGGATTTACCACAAGGAAACTGCAACACGTGATACGTATGATACACAATTGCGTGTAGCGCTTTGTCGTAGTGGGAGGGTTGTTTTACAGCCTGAAAGATTTATGTTTTGGGAGAGTCGTGAGACTTGGTCCCTAGTAAACATGAAATCGGCCCATGGGTATGACGACGCACTACAAGATAGAAATGCGGAATCTTAGCAAGTCGCAATGAATTTTAAAATAGAATCTATGGATTCTAGATTAGGTCTGGGTGCTTGTAAAACCCCGTAATGGTGTGAAAGCCATTGAAAGTGGCTCTACAATATAAAAGAGGATCAGACAGTAAGGTGATACTTTGAAATAAGGCTTGTTGCGTAAAGGTACACTCAGAAAGAAGGGTGAGTTCGAGTATGAGGTGACCTTTTCGTCGGTAGCTAAGTTTAAGTCGATCCAGATTCTTTTATTGCTGCTCATATTGAATTATGAGGTATAGCAAATAGATGTCAAGATAGCTTTCGTGATTGGAAGTCTTGAGGAAAACATCTATGTGAAGCAACCAGATTGATTTATTGAAAAGAGCGAAGAGCATTTTGTGTGTAAGCTTAAAATTATCCAGCGATAGACTAAAGCAAGCTTCAAGATCTTGGAGCATCCGTTTTGATGAGGAAATCCAGTGATATGGATTTAATCAATGCTCGGATGGGTCTTGTGTATTGAAAAAGTGACAGAAATATGGTGGTATTTCTTGTACTGTATGTAGATGATATCTTTCTCATTGGAGACAATAAAAGAGTATCGTCGGGCGTATGGATATGGTTCATAAAGCAGTATGAAATGAAGGACTTAAGAGAAGTAAAATATATTCTTGTGATCATGGTGATACGGATCACAAGATAGAATGTTGTGCGTATCTCAAGCTTCATGAAATGATACAATCCTTACTCGTTTTAGCATGTGACTTATCTAAGGATGTGTGTCTTAAGACACAAAAAGAAGATAAATGAGATGAAAGCAGTTCCTTATGCTTCGGCGAATAAGGAAGCTTAATCTAAAGAATGTCATGCATGAGAATGGATATCTGTTTTGCTGATGGCGTAGACAGTGGGTATCAACGTAACCCAGAACAAGAATGATGAATTGCGGTAAGACGTACTTGAAGTGCCTGAGAAGAACTGGAAATTATATGTAGGCTTACCAGATAGATTCACTGCTTGTTGTGGATTACGTAGATTCAGATTTTTCAAGTCAGGTAGGACAGCAGTAAATCCACCTTAAGGTTATGTGTTTAATTTTAGGAAGTAGAGCCATAATATGGAGAAGTGTCATATAGAAATATATTTCGGTCTCCACCATGGAAAGATGGTAAATTGGAGCTTCTGAGGCAGCCGAAGTATCTGTATGACTCTAGTAACTTCGTGATGGACTTGGATGTGGTTTCTAAGTTTGCCTAAGGGTATCACAATTTATTATGATAATAATGGTGCAGTTATAAACTTGAAAAAATCACGAGTACATAAGCAATTAAACATATGGAGAGCAAGTACTACCTATTACGAGTAATCGTATGATGAGGGGAAGGTTGTTGTCGCCTAGATTGCATCAGATGATAACCTAGTAAATCATTTTACAATGACTTTAAAACGAAAGCTTTTGATGGTCGTGTAGTGGGAGTGAGAATCAGATGTATGGCAGAAGACATGACAGCATAATCTTTTAGTATAAGTGGGAGATTGTTAGATTATATACTAAAAGTCTTGTTTTTTATATGAACAATGTTATAACAATTTATTTGAAATGAGAATCATATGATCAAATGATTGCGTCTTATAATTTATTTATATGTCTTATACAATAGTCCACTTACTTTATACTATAGAAAATATGTTGTGCGACACCCAGAAGATCATATTATCGGTTTCCTTATAAAGTATAAACAGATGCTCACAACCGAGATAGACAAGGACTCTCTATCGGGATGGTTGTAGTGTGATTTGGTATTAGTTTGTCTTGACTATAGAATCACATTAGTATGTTTTATGTGTATTGAGTAGGACCGCTTGAGATCGTTCGATTTATAGTGACTATATGGGAGAACTTGATCTCAGTTATTATGGATGTTCGTACTCTTAATCCCTATACAATAACCTCGGCATGTAAGGCAGTATGTATTTCTTTGATTCATCAATAGGTGAGATTTACATGTAATTAAATCAATAAACTCGGTGAGTTGAAAAATAGTGTTGTCTCTATGGTGTGTTGTTGATTGTAGAAGGAATTCGTGTCCGATAAAATAGGTTGATGATGTCCCCCTTGAGAAGCTCATAAGGATTATCATGTAAACACAGTTGGTGGATTTATTCCGGCATGATAATGAGGTTGAGTGGCACTACTCTTGGATGAGATATTAATTAATGGAGTTGTCAGTAACTTAATTAATTAATGAGCATTTAAACGCGGGGAGATTAACAGACTCATAATAAGAAGGAGCCCATAACGTAATTATGAGATTAGAGCGGTAGTGCAGTAATAATATTTTAGTGGTATATATTATTGTTATTGGATTTAAGTATAAGTTTTGGGCTAAACTTGAATATTTATGCCCAATGGAGGTCTAACTCTAATTTCTCCTCATGGTCTCTGCTGTACCCTATATATAAGTTATCTCAATTGTTCTAAACCTAAGATTACACGTCTAACCGTGAGTAGGGAGAGAGAATAGCAGATTGAGAGGATCTTGAGGATCGTCGCCCACACGACATCAAGATTGGACTTGGGAATACAGCGGAAGATCAAGACGATAAGATTGAACTTGTGAATACAACAGAAGATCAAGAGGTTGTTTGCTGCTACTATTCGTCAACTTCCACGATTTTTATAAGATCTTGTG
Source organism: Pogostemon cablin (assembly GCA_023678885.1). Classification (NCBI taxonomy): domain Eukaryota; kingdom Viridiplantae; phylum Streptophyta; class Magnoliopsida; order Lamiales; family Lamiaceae; genus Pogostemon; species Pogostemon cablin. The sequence goes on from CM042962.1 coordinate 28,739,249, forward strand.
TAACTCCAACTATTCGTGTGATACACCTTTGGAAAGCCACGGAAGAGAGGATCGTTTTGGCGCGTAGATCACTCAAATCGGAGATCGGATAAGAGAGTTATGCCCAAAACGGTGAGGCTGTGCGTTATGCCGGCGAGAATTATTATTCTTCTTCAATATACCCTGGTGAAAGGTAATATAATTTTATGTCCTTACTTCCGTTAAAATAGAATCGTATGGAACCCTAACGGTTCACGTTAACCAAACGATCGAACGCCAACAATAACAATAATACTCCTTAATTCACATGCAAAAAGCAAACGAACATCTTAGAATCGAAAGCAGGGAGTATCAATTTTCTTAATATCTGTGTTGAGGAGGGGTGCAAACATGTGGAAGGAAGGGAGTACATAATTTTATTGTTTTAACATATAAAAACTAATACTCCTTCCATTTTGTTATGTGAATATTATTTCGCTTCCTTTTTGATGAAGAGATTAGTAAAGCGTCAATTATATATCATTAACAAATTACATTAATTTTTAGAAATAATGTATATGGATTAAATATAGGTGTGTGCACTGGGAGAGTTGTGGTAATCAATTGATGATGAAATAAAACTCCCTGCCTTGACTGAACGACTTTAGAGAGACATTTCATTCCCACCAAAAGTCGCTACTTATAATTTTGATACCATGACGATTTTCATACGTCATCATTCCTTCCATTCGCCTAATTATTCTTGCAATTTCAAAATGCCATATAAAAGTGTTTACATTTGTTAACTTAAATAAATGTCATTTCAAAATTTAAATTGTAGGAATATCCTATTATTAATTATTAATGAATGAACAAAGTTTGTCTTCTACGTAACCCCCGGTACATCAATAATTTTATTTTTATTTTTCTTATTTTGTCTTTTTACATAGTTTATAACCAATTATAACTCTATAAGATTTAATATTTACCCCTCAAAACATGTTATTATTAATTTAAAGATATAATTATAATTAACATAATAATAAATAAAATACGAGGAACACAATGTTTTCATATAGAAATAAAATAATTCCCGTGAATGAGATGTAATGTAAAGTTATAATTTTAGAAAGACAAACAAAATACATATACACGTGAAGCAATGATTTTGTACATTTTAATAATACTCCTGAATATGAATAAAAATAAAATACATAGTATAAATTTATTTATATATGTGTACAGTTGTCGATTTGCATTAAAGTGTAGTTTCAATACTAACAAAATATGTCACTCTCTTATCCTATAAAATCTTTAACATTTTTCCATTCTTTTTTTTTCAATTTATTTTATACTCCATATTTATCTTTCCCAAAACAGTACTCCATACTTCAACACAGTTTATTCTCAGTACACTTTATTGTATTTTAAAAAATATTATTTCCATCTGTAATCTTTTTTATGTATTAAAAATATCAAATTACTTGCTCCATATAATAATTATATTTTTTTATTCAATTAGGAAAGAAAAAAAAAGTGTGAAGTGCAGGATGAAGGGGTAATGCATTTCATTCTAACGTGAATATTTACTAAATTAATTAAACATCTAAAAACACTATTTATACTATATACTATTATTTATAAAATAATTTATTGTATTACTATTTTTTTTAATTCGAATATCATTATTACTATTTCTATTATAAAATATTCATTATTATTAAAACTATATATGGTATAATATATAGTTTTCCATTGGTGATTAATTTCAATGAATTTGGACAATGTAAATCCATAGGGTCAAACTAATTAAACCCACGAACACGCACTTCTCAATGTCATCATCATCGCCCATTCAAATCTTTTTTTATTTTGTTCACCTTTCAGGTGAATGTATCATCCTATTGTATCTTCATTCACGTGCAATATTATCTAATTTATTTATCCGTTATAATTTTCTATTATATTTTAATATTACATCTTGTACAATTACATGAAAGATAAATGTAAATAAAATTTATATTTTTTAAAAGAAAAATACTTAGATTTTCACTAGGTATGTGTCTACAAGTATGAATCACTTATTTAATGCGTGTAATAAAAAATGTAACATTAAAATATAATTGAATTTACCATCCCTAATTTATAATATACTATTTTACTGAGCTTATTTTATTTGGCATATGATTTATGAACACCCTCAAAATATTTATTTACACAGTTATATTTTTGGATATGCATGAATACGCGCCATGGATTATAAAAATAAAATAAGTTAATATGTTGTACGCTTGGATGTATGAGTGTTTTTATGTGTGTATAATTTTAATTTAATAATATATTCTAAAGCAGTTAATTCAAGATAAAAGTGATAGTGATAATGTAAACTGATTTATGAATAATTTGTAATATGAATGAAAAGTATAAACATTTAAAAATATGATGACATTTTTAATAAAAAATTATAATTAATTACAAATAGGTTAAATGGTCTCATTATCGTGAAATGGTACACTCAAATGTCTCATGAATAAAATAAACTCACCGAATATAAAAACAATCTACCAACTAGTAGATAAATAAATTTTGATATAAAATAAGCCAATGATGTGTAAAAATATGAGATCGTCTCGTGAATAATTAGCAATGCATAATTTTTGTTTGTTTTTATGAATAATTAGCAATGCATAATTTTTGTTTGTTTTTATGACTATTTACAAACTTGTTCTAGGTGGCTATTATCATTAATTTTCTTAATAAATTATTAAAATTACGTCACCTTTAATCTGTATTAAAATTATCATTCTGTGACATCACACACGAAAATTTGAATTAAAAAATGCTTAATGATAAGTAGGAAAAGTCCAATTGCATAGGCACATGCAACATTAATTATATGAGTCAACAATTAATGTTTATAATTTTAAAAATAAAAAAATAATATGATGCGGATAATTTTAACTCCAAGAAAAATTCACTCTAATTAAATGGAGTACATTTTTTCGTTGACTATTTTTAATTTTGTGAATCAACATTGTATTCCCTTGAAAAAAAATCGTTTATCATATGTTATTGATTTGAAAATGATTATTATCGGATTACATAAATAAAATAGAGTTTTTTTTCATTTTAAAGTATAAAGATAAATAAACTATCAATTAAAATAATTTAATATTAAAATAATATATTAATTAACTAAAAATTTTTATACAGTTATATTATATGATACTCCCTTCGTCCCGGCCATAGGTCCCTATTTGCTTTTTGCATGTGGATTAAGGAGTATTATTATTTTATTATTATGTACAGTGGGTAGCTGTATTAGTAGTGAATGTATAGTGGGTAGCTGTATTAGTTGTGTCATATGTGGGGCCCTTTTACTAAAAAAGAAAAAATGATACCTTTGAATAGGACGCCCAATATAGTAAAATTGGAACCTTTTGATGGGATGGAGGGAGTAGTATTTAGTAGTTTTACTATGATTTCAGGTCTTAAATTAATAATTTTATATCTTTCAAATTCTGAATTGATAGATAAGATCTTCAAGTTTCTAATTGATAGTTTAATTATTTTTCGAGTTTGAATTGAAAAATATCTATATAATATATTCACTTTCTCTTTATAATTTACTCTCTCCGTCCCACACTTATTTCATACTTTCCGTTTTCATCCGTCCCACACTTATGTTTACCACCCAAAAAAGAAAATTTCACATTAATCAAAAACCTCAAAAGTTATCTTAATTTCAAAAATATCACTCTCACCTAACACACACATAACATACTTTATAATTTATTTATTACCTAAAAATACCAAAATACCCCCTAAAAAGTCAATAAAATTGGTCAAAAAGTAAATTTTCTTAAACTCCGTATCTACAGTATCGGTGAACTTAACTATGGGACGGAGGGAGTATTTATTTATATTAAAAAAAGTACATAAGTATTTTTACCTTGTACATTTTATTAAAAGGTTTATATTTTTTATATCATATCTCTTGTGGTATTAAAATATTACATATTAAAATATTATATTTTTTAATTAATTGAAAAAAAAAACAAATGCAATTTTGAGAAAGAGTGAGTTACACGTGTCAGAGTGAATATCTGGATGTGGCCATGTCGGCCTAAAACTATTTTTTGATGGCCCGAATTTATAATTACCTTCCAATTAATACATCAAAATCTATAAATTCTTCATCTTCCTCCAACCCGCACCTGTCACATTCTCCCCTTTATATTTATTTATTTATTTTAATATTGTTATTTCTTAAATTTGATCATGAGTAAACATATGATTCTGTCTTCCAAACCCATTTTTTTTAATTAAAATGCAACGTTTAATTATAATTAATTTTGGGAAAATTTTCATATAAGATCCAAATTTTAGTTTATGTCTCAATATTGGAATTCAATTTTAAAGTTTCTCATGTGAAGCTCAATTTTATTATTTTTTTCTTCAAAATAAGGCTTATGGTAATTTTTTTTCTGAATTCAACATATATATTATAAAAAAATATAAAATATTAATTAAAAAATAACATGTATTTAATTTTATGATTTGATTTGAAGGTGTATAATAATTTTTTTAAATGATCATGTATGACTTGAAATGAGAAAATAAATTTAATAGTAAGTCTTAAATGAGAAAATAAATAAAAATATATAAAAACTAGATCTTAATTTGAAAAAATAAAATAAATTTAAATCTTAATTTGAAATACTTATAAGATTAGGTATTAATTTGAAACTAATTTTGTAATTTAGAAGTGGTCGAGGCATAATGGTGACTACTCATTTTCATATGGAATCAAAACCACATAATATAAAGCTCTCAAGAATTTGGAGTTATTATAAGAAAATCTTTGAAAGGCGAAGTTTGAAAATATTCGATATTGTATATAATAATCCTTAAGAGCGGTATCCGATTAGTGTCCGTATTCTGTACATTTATAATTAATAAAAAATAATCTATCAATATATTTAAGGCATAATTGAATCTTAACTATTAGGAATCTTCATCGCTCCTGAAATTAGTGAAAGGGTAAATTACAAGATGTATTATATCAAAGGTAGGATTCGAATCCCCACCTTAAAATTGTCCGTTCAGTTTAAAGGTCTTTCCATCTTTCCTTATACCACTTGAGCTATGTCTTAACGCCATAATTAATTCCTATTGTCTAGGGTATAGGAATTAAAGGGTGTTTATAGTTGTAGTGTTTAAAATTTTAGGATTTAGAATTTTTTTTATTAAAGGGTATAATAATAACTGCTCCATCCATTCAACCACAAGAGTTACATTTTTTAATTGTCTCACCACCAGAGTTACATTTTCTTTTTGGTAAATGTATCCCACACAAAATAATTAATACTCCATATATCTTAATATAACTCTCGCACAATACTAATATACATTAAAATAGGAGTATCTCTCAACTCATTACACACTAAAATATTATATTACTTAATCTGCGTAGAAACAGTAAATATACTCTTTTCGAACTGAGTATATATTTCTATGTCAATATGAATGTTCGGATCATGAACATTTAGCAGCACCATATTTGTGTAGAATGCAATACTTACGGATTTTGTTCTAGTCTATGTGTATATTATTTGGAGTTGAAGTCTCTCTTCTCATTTTTTTTATTTGAATCAATAAAAAAAATTCTGGTAAACAAAAAGCTCATAAATAAAATATATAAGCAGGTTTGTCCAATTAAATGGGAAACATTAATTAAGAGAGTAATAATGTAGGGTTCCAGTCCAAAGTATGGTTGTACAGTGTATTATGAATTATATCGATTTGATACAATAATTAATTAAATATGAAGTGTAGGCCATAAAAAGCCACATGTAAGTACATAAATATTAATAAATACTTATAATGTATGGTCCAAATTAGAAGGCCCACTACCGAATAGCAATTACTCCTTAATCCATATGGTCGTAGCCAATAAATGCCCTCAATTCAACTATAATATCTTGCTATCGTGAAAACATTTTCTTTTTTAAAGATAATAATAAAAATACTTACTTTTATCACAAACACTCGTGTTCACAGTGTAAACCCTGCTGTCCCCCTCCCAATCATATACTCTATGTATTGCTAGGGTATTTAAATTAAGGGATCACAAGATTTACAAGGATTTACTATGTAAATCCTATTTACAAGCGACTAACTTTATTTTTATACTATGTTATTTTATTAGTGTGTATATATGTTTATATTTAAAAAATAATAATCATTAATCATCTATTAAAGGATGACATTTTATTCCTACCAAAACGTAAAATTGGGTTTTGAAACAACTCCATAAATCTCATTTCAACATTAATTTGGTGGAAAATGATTATATATAACGATTACACTGTAAGGTTTTTTTTGAGTTATCAGATCAAGAATGTTCATAATTCTGCATAACAAATTCTTACATTTCTTAATGATAGGTTGTTATGATATTTACATGGTAAATTATACTAACTGATATAAAAAAAAATTATTATATTGTGAGTTTCGCATTGTAATAATTTATCATTTAAAAAAGAATATTCTGTAGTGCATCGAGTACATTGGTGCACCTAGAGGTTAACAGGGTAGTTTCTTAGAGTATAATTATTTTATTTTTTAAAAATTTTATTATTTTATTTGATCTAAAGGTAGTTATGGGGTAGTTTTTTGATCTAATAATTAATATTAACTAGTGCGTCTATGTTTCAGGTGCACATTTGACTGTTAAAAAAATTATTATAAGTAAGTTTTTTTGGAAGAATAAAAAGATCAAACATATGGGGGGCAGAGGCAGACTTATGTGATACGGGTTCATGGTAATACAACTTTAAGTTTATATAATTAGTTATCACTTTTAATTTAAAATGTCATCAATTTTTATTAAAAATTATTTATAAAACAATTTAATACTATTATTATTTTTTATTATAATAATTATCATTTCGTTTCATGAAAGTTATTTCTAAAGACGATATTATGCTCTTTTTTTCCAAACATATTAGGCACAACTAATTCGGCAATTTCTGTTGTATACAGAGATCTCATATGATTATTGACATAATTGTTGGATAAGACACATACTAGTTCCTTTTATTTTAAATAATATCTCTAAAATAAATACTCCACTTATTTTGTTATCAAACGACACATTGGATGTTGAATTAATTGATATACTTGAATAATTACTGAAATAACATACAAAATTACATGATGATTGGGGTACGTTAGGGCCACTTGATGATATGATATTTTAACAAGTTTATGGCCCTTCAATCAATTTCATATTTAAAATTCCTAAAAATAATTTTAACTTTATTATAAGATGCTTAATAATAATTGTTGCTGTTGAAAATTAATATAGATGGACTACTCAGAATTTATTATACATTAATAATTGAAAGTAGAATTTTCAATGTGGCCAAAATATTTTGGGCCCAACCAATCGACAATTAAAGAATAGTCTAACATATTGAGCCCAAAGATGACGTGCCTAACTTCTAAATTCACAATAATTATATTTTCTTTTAATTTTGTCCATAATAAATTTCCTATATAAAATCAGAGCTCATTAATGTTATTCTGGGCTTGTTTGTTTGCTCATGGATATGGATAATACACGGACTAAAATAATTTCAATCTTTTTTTTAATCAGAAAAATATTAAACATTTAAGGGATAGGAGTATTACGGAACATTCTTAGTAAATGCTTAAATTATATAAACAACAAAATCTCTTATAAAACAGAGAGGTTTGTGAGACTAGTTATTAGAGTAATTAATTACTTCCTCCGTCCCGTTTCAATGTTTACATTTGCTTTTCGCACGTTGATTAAGGAGTATAATATTTTAATAGATAGTGGGTGGAAAAATATAATATTTAATGCAAAATGGATAGGTGTAATAGTGTTGGATGATATATTACTTGTTTTAGGTGGGTCCTATATTCCAAAAAGGAAAACGTAAATATTGAAATGAGACGCGCAAAAATAGAAACATAAACATTGAAATGGGACGGATGGAGTATATAAGTAGAGCGTATTTATTGACGGATAAAAAGTGATACTCAATTAATTGATAAGTGATAATATTATTTCATGAACAATTTATAATATAAATGAAAGTGATACTCCCTTTCGTTCCAATTACAAAGGAAATGTGTAATAATTACTGAAATAGAGAGAGTAATAATTTATACCTAAAATGATAATATTATATCAAAAGTGATAATAAATTAGTGTAAAATAGTCTCATGAGGCATACTTGTCATTTTTTCTAAAGTATGATAAATATTTTTATTAATATAATTGTTATGGGATAAAATACGCGGCCCAAGATACTCAAAGATAGGCCCAATAAAGGAGGTCCAACGAAAAGAAAAGGTGGCGGAAAATCTCCAGGCTCATCCTAACCTTATGGAGTTATTCTCAGGGTAGATCCGGAATAACTCTGGGATGGATACAGAGATAAACCCGGGAGTTTACCAAGGAATAACCCCAGGACACAATGTGTTACTTCCTGGGGATAGAGAAATGAAAGACAGAGGCAAGAAGAAGTAGAGAAGGGGCTGCACTGGTCCTCACGATCATTTAATGAGATTCTTCATCAACCAATCAGGTGAAAGAAGTTACAAGAGCATCAAATTTGTTGTGAGATGATTCTAGAATAAGACACGTGACAATCTACAATTGGAAAGAACAATGTAGAAACAAATAAGAGCATCTAGGCTCACAAGGGAGGGATTAAGAAGTATAAATAGTAGAAAAATGACACCAAATATACGGTACTGCATTTTACCCAAAAAGATCAATGAAAAATACCAAGGCTCAATAACCAAATCCAACAAGAATTCTCATTCTATTCTCTCTTTCATTGATTACCTCATGTTAGACCTCGTTTGAGTCATCTCGATAAAAACAGGCCACAACAATAATGAGTATACTTTAATAATTGGTCAATTCATCTCACAACTTGTCTTATATATATATTCGTATTATAAGAGGGTGTCTAATCTACATATTTTATTTTACTCGATTTTTTCATTTTTAAAAGTCATCAAATATATGTGTCATTTTTAGATGATTTTATATTTCAGATTTGGATGAATGATAGCTTGGTTGCTGCATGGTGGAGGTTCGAATTCTGCCTTTGGCATGAATTTGGCCCCTTGCAAGCACAAGTTTAACAGTGAGCCTCTCTATAAGCCACTTGAGGCACATCCTGCGATTTACCTCCTCCATCAATCCCCAGGGTAGGGGCGGTTGGGGTCCCTAATGGTGGGGCACACCATTTTAATCAATATATGTAGATTAGTATAAATGTCGCGTGATATAAAATTATAATAATATTAAAATATATAAAATTTAATTTACTGAAAAAAATAAAAAAATTGAATTTATTATTAAGAGATACCACATAACCACAAAAATACTACCAAAAGAATCACTCTTTAAATACAGAATAATAGTGGGAAAAGAGAATAACAAAGTACTACAAAGAGAACACGAATCACTCGATTATCATTGCATCTCTTGAAAATATTTATAGGAAATCCACTCTAATCAATAATTGGAGGACGTCGTTGCGAACTCCTTCTTGAAATTTAGAGTGAAACGGTGAAGAAACGAAACATTAAAATGGATAGCTTCTCTCTCTCTTTCCTGTGTTTTCTCTCTCTCGCTCGTAGTTTCCTCTCTTGCTTTACTTTAATTAATTCTTTTGGGCAAACTATCTTTCGCCAAGCCCAACATCTTTTGCAACTTTTTGGAAAGATTGTACTTGAATTGCTGTTGTGCTATGAAATTTCGTCAACTATTTTATTTGCTGAAATCTTTTGTTTTTTGCTCTCTATAATCGTTGTGGATGTGTGGTGTTGAATTAACTCTTAGCTTATTATTAACTGTTTAGGTTATTAAGTAGTCCTTATTTGCTGAAATCTTTTGTTAGATGTTTGCTAGTAATTCTTAGTGTTGTTGTTTGAATAGTTGAATTCTCCTTAAAAGACTTTGTAATAATTATGTGCACCAGAGCATGATGCGTGGTCAAATTCTTCATCACTAGATGAATTTCTTTCAATTAATTCTGGCAATGATTGATCTGAAACCATCTAATGGAAAATGATTTAATTTTTGCATTTTTTGAAAAATCAAATGAATTGTTTAAATTTGAGTAAAAGTCATAATATTATTGACAAATGCATGTAAGTGAGGGAGAAAAAGATCCATCTTTAATTCCATGCAAGAAATAGTGAGAAGCAATAATTGGTGGTGCAGTTGAGGTAGAACAAGTGAGAGAGAGGAGAAAAATGGGAGTGAAGGAGAGAAAAAGAAGCAATAATTGGTATCATTTTGAGTTTAGTGAGTTCCAAGGTGGTATCATCTTAGTGTTTAGATATAGAGCCTCAGGAGAAGGTTGGTTGATGGACGTCTTTTAGTTTTAGCTTTGGCTTCCTTCTTTTGTTTTTTTTGTATCACAATTCTTGTGTTTAAATCTACCACTGTGCTTCTGTTTTTAATTATAAATAAATTAAAGAATTATTTAAATAAAACCTAAACTATTCCACTTTTAACTCTTATAAATACCAATTAGAGTTATTCGATTCAAATACTTAAATATGGAGTAAATGACAACAGTTCATACGAAAAGGAAAAGGAATGAGCTTTTAATTATTTTTTTTTTTTAACGATAAAAAGTAAAAAATATCAGAAACTTAAATTCTTAATCTCCTTATAAATAAGTATCTTTATACTTCTAATGATTTCTTATGCAAATATTGAATTTTTGCGGGAGATTTTCGGCTGAAATTTTTAACATTCTATTGAAAATAAATTTGGAAACCCATAAGATGATAAATATGTAGTACTTATTATATTTTTAAGACAAGTTAATTAATTAATAGTATAATATCATGTGTGCTTTGTTACATATTTGGACAAAGGGTTAAAGTGCCCCCATTTATATTGTTATTTTTTTTAATTAATTCAAATTTTATGAAGAGTAAGTCTCCGTGCATCCAGGTGCACGGAGCACATTCCGTGCTCCTTTGTAATTTTCATGTTCTTTTACAATTTAAATTTCTAACAATACATATGTTTAAATAAGATTGAAAGGGGAGAGTTGTGTTCACATAGGGACACATGTATTCCTCCGTGTCTCCAAGTGCGTAGCAGCTTTTGCCTTTTATGAATTCAGATAGCCTCCCGCTTTAATTATTTTTTAATTTAATAATCGAATTGTATGATATTTCTCTCTAAAAAAAAGAGTATTTAAAAAAACATGAATTACAAACCCCCAGCCCTCTTCTCTGCAGTGTAAACCCCACAAATCTCAACAGCGTCTCCGATCGCATTCCCCCCCACCCCCTCCCCCCAACCCCATTTTCGCAATTCAACTCCGACAGCTCCCATTTTCGCAAGCAATTCTACTAAGAGAGACAGAAAGAGATTTTCCTTATTAATCACTCTTTCGTCGACCACTGAGCTGTGGCTTGGAGAAAGGAGAGAGAATAATAGTATGCTGTGATTTTTTACTTCCCACCTGGCATTATACTTTGCCATTAACGCACTCATTTGCCTTCAATTCTGTTACCATCTTCTAGAAATTTCAGCTTATATGTTGGGCCCGTTGGGCATTTGGCCCAAATGCTGGTCTTCATCTCTCAAAGTATTGGGCCAAGTGGGTCTTGGCCCATAGCCTTACACTTTTGGTCCCATTTAATCACCCATTTGTGATCCTTACGGGTAGAACGTGGATTTGAATTCTTGTGTGAATTCAACGGGAATCTGAGCACTATGGAGTTCTTCCCTCGACCACCTCCTCCGGCGTAGACGACGAACACGGACGACGATGACGACCGTATCCGCCTAACAGTGGTATCAGAGCGGGTTTCGTCGTCCGTCCGTCTCCCGAAGCTGCTGACCGTCAGCCGCCGGTGGGAGATCGCCGCCGCCGGATTTTCGTCGCCGGAATCGCGATCTGAGTGGTGATCTGACCGGATCGGAGCCGCCACCGCTTCCAGCCGCTGGGATCTGAAGGATCTGGTCAGCAGCAACACGCCGCCGCCGTCCGCGCTCAGCCTCCGTCGCCTGCAAGGAATCGCGAGCTGACCTGAATCGCACGACGGGCTCCGCTGCCTTCCACCGTTCGCGACCGCCGCTGCTCCAGATCGCGCGGCCGCTCTTCCAGGTCTCTACCGCGACCGCATGCCGCCAGGGTTCCACGATGATCTGCAGCCCGCCGGGATCGCGCAGCTCACCGATCGAAGCCGCCACTCGCCACCCGTCAGCGCTGCCTCGCCGGGAACGCGACAGGAGAAGAACGACACTGCCGCGTGCCGCTAGGGTTCCGCCGCTGTCTAGATCCGTCGCCGCTGCCCAGGGCCGTCCGCGCTCAGCCGCTGCTCGCCGGGAACGCGACAGGAAGGAGCTCGCGTAGCCACCGCTCGTAACGCGACGCCAGTCGCTAGGGTTTCGTCCAGGCGTCGCCGCTCCTGCCCGCCGCCGGACCTGCCGTCGCCGGAATCCCGACCGCTGCTGTCCATCGCCGGAATTGACCAGCGCCGCCGCTTCCAGCCACTTCTCGGCCACCAGCCGCCGCCGCCGCTGACCTCCGGCCACCGCCGCCGTTGACCGCCAGAGTTGACCGCCGGAGTTAGGGTTCCGGTTAGATTGGGCTCTCCATTTTGTGGAAGGGAAGTGTCTCTCCTCTCATTTTATATTGTTCAGAAAATTTTCAAATTTGTTTTGTTACTTTTCCGGATAGTTCTTTTCTGAAATTTTTCAGATTGTGCCTTTACTAAACCCCAATGTTTCTCACTTTGTGTGTAAGTTGAAACTTGGAGTGGAGGCTGCCCCATTCGTGTTTGCTACGTGAACAAGACTACGAGGGATCCGCCCCCGTTAAGTAACGGGTTGGTGGCTCGTAGAGGTGGTACGGTGTTCTCGTGGAGACACCACTCTGGTGAAATAGCTTGAGCCTTTCTTATTTATTTTTTCTTGTCTGATGCCCTGAGGCGGCTGGCCCTCTTATTTGCTCTTGTGTGATGCCCTGAGGCGGCTGACCCTCTTATTACTGTTCTTGTTTGTTTTTTGTGAAACTGTTATCTTAGTCTTTCAATTTCCGCTACTGAAAATCTGTCCTTGTGTGTTATACTGCTCCGTTTCTCGCTTTGTGTGATTAGAGTAGTGTCAACCTGGTGTGTGACAGATTGTTGCTCTGTATTTCTGTATTTTCTCCGTTCAAAGTGTGTTCTACTCAACTTTAAATACCCATGGCTTCGTCTTCGTTTGGACAAGCACCGTTTGATGGTAAGCGAGACTTCAGTATCTGGAAACAGAAAATGAAGTGCATACTCATTCAACAAAGGGTATTCAAAGCTGTAGATCACTCGTATGATAAGGATGATACACCTGCTAAAAAGGCTGAGATAAATGAGCTTGCTTTGTCTGCGATTATCTTGAATCTTTCTGATCCTGTGCTTAGAAAAGTTAGTGTGCATGAGTCCGCAAAAGTTTTGTGGGAAACGTTGGATAAGCTGTACACTGAAACATCTTTGCCTAGTAAAATGTTTCTTCTGGAAAAATTCTTTTGTTTTAAACTTGATTTAAACAAAGATGTTGAAGAAAATTTGGATGTGTTCACGAAGTTGATTCAAGATATTAAGCTAACTGGTGACAAGCATATTGATGAATACACTCCTATTGTGCTTTTAAATGCTATACCTGATTCTTACAATGATGTCAAGTCTACTATAAAGTATGGTCGTGATGACGTTACTCTTGATATTGTGGTGAATGCCTTAAAAAGCAAAGAGCATGATTTAAAACAAAATGGGGGTGTTAAGAATTCTGGGGAGGTTATGCATGTAAAGGGGAACTAACAATCGTAACAAGAACAAGAACAAGAATAAGAACAATGACAAAAATTCTGATGTGAAATCCCAGAATAATCAGAATGGGAACAAGAAAAAGAAGAAATGCTTTAATTGGCATGAAAGGGGACATTTTGCAAACAAGTGTCCTCATCCTAAGAGGAATAATTCTAATGATCATGCTAATGTTGCCTCTGAATCTGTGAATTATGGTGATGTGTTTGCTATTTCTGATAATTGTGTGAATTCTGTGCATTCATCTCTGTGTGATAGTGAATGGCTTGTGGATTTCGGTTGCACATTTCATATGACACCTTTTAAACATATTTTCTCTTCATATAAAAATATTTCTCATGGATCTGTGTCTATGGCTAATGAAAGAAGATGTGATGTGCTTGGTGTTGGTGACATTTGCTTGCGTTTTGAAGATGATTCTGTGTTCACTTTGAAAAACGTGCGACATATGCCTGATTTGTGTAACAACTTGATTTCTTATGCTGTACTTAAAGATGAGGGGCTTGAGGGTAGGTGGGGAAAGGGTTGCATGTCTATTGTAAAGGGTTCTGTGCCCATCTTTAATGCTGAAAAAAGGAATAACCTGTATGTTTGTTGTGCTAAATTTGTTATTATGTCTGCTAACGCGGTTAAAGAGGATAAAATAAATATTTGGCATGGTAGGTTAGGTCACATGAGTGGAAAAGGTCTTGAAATATTGCATAAAGTTGGTTCTTTTGGTAATGATAAGCTTACATGCATTCCTTTCTGTGATTCTTGTGTGCAAGGCAAACATGCGAAGGTGAAATTCCCTGTTTCCCCATACCCTAAGACTTCTTCGTGTAGTGATATACTTGAGTACTTGCATGCTGATGTGTGGGGGCCTTCTAGTGAGCCAACTCAAGGTGGCAATGTGTATTTTCTGTCCATTATTGATGATTTTTCAAGAAAAGTGTGGCTGATTTTGCTTAAAAACAAATCTGATGTTTTTGAAAAGTTCATAAATTGGAAAACTTTGATTGAAAATCAAATGGGTAAAAAGATTATCTTAGAACTGATAATGGATTGGAATTTTGCAATAATGACATGGATGATTTATGTGTCAAATCTGGAATTGTGAGACATAAGTCTGCTCCTTACACTCCCCAACAGAATGGGGTTGCTGAGAGGATGAATAGGACTTTGTTAGAAAGGGTGAGGAGCATGTTGGTGTCTTCTGGACTTTCTAAAAAGTTTTGGGGTGAGGCGCTTATTACCGCAACATTTTAATAAACAAATCCTCCTCTGTGCCTTTAA
Organism: Pogostemon cablin; assembly: GCA_023678885.1. Taxonomy (NCBI): domain Eukaryota; kingdom Viridiplantae; phylum Streptophyta; class Magnoliopsida; order Lamiales; family Lamiaceae; genus Pogostemon; species Pogostemon cablin. Next base: position 28,754,372 of record CM042962.1, read on the forward strand.
AGGGTAAGTGCCCTGACTATGTGTTTTTTGGTAAAAGTATTGATTATTCTGTGCTACGTGTATTTGACTGTGCTACATTTGTGCGTCAGAAACATGACAAATTGGATCCTAGGAGTAGAAAATGTGTTTTTCTTGGTTATCCTGAGGGTGTTAAAGGTTATAGGCTGTGGGATGTTTCTGAATCGGGTTTCAAAATTGTGATTAGTAGGGATGTGATCTTCAATGAATCTGAATTTTCTTGCTTATCTGCTCATTTGCCTGATGTTGTGCCTTTACATGATCCTACCACTTCTTCGAGTGAGGTGGAGTTGTCTCCTTTGTTATCTGATGTTGAAAACTTGTCTGACACTGTTGATCAAGAACTTGTTGCCAATGAACCTGCTATCAATGATGAAAATGTGCATGATATTCCTGAAGATGATGACTATGTGTTGCCTAGGGATAGACCTAGAAGGAATATTAGGCCACCTGCTAGGTATGATGATTTTCATATTGATACTCATGCTTGTAATGCGTTTGAAAGTGTTGATAATGAACCTAAGACCTATCAAGAGGCTTTAAAATCTGACAACTCTGTGAAATGGTTAATGCTATGAAAGAAGAAATGAAATCGTTGCATGTTATTCATACTTGGACTCTGGTTCCAAAACCTGCTCATTGCTCTGTTGTTGATTGCAAGTGGCTTCTCAAAGTGAAACATGAGCCTGAAAATGTTGATTTAAAGCTAGATTGATAGCAAAAGGTTTTACTCAAAAGGAAGGGGTTGATTATAATGAAATATTTGCTCCTGTTGTTAAATTCACCACTGTTCGTATAATGCTTGCATTAATTGTTCATTTTGATTAGGAATTGAAGCAAATGGATGTAAAAACGGCTTTTCTTAATGGTGATTTGGACAAAAAGATTTTCATGAAACAACCTGAGGGTTTTGTGGACCCCAAAAATCCTGATCATGTATGTTTTTTGAAGAAATCCTTGTATGGCTTGAAACAATCTCCTAGATAGTGGAATGAGAAGTTTGATCAATGCATGACATCGTTGAAGTTTAAAAGAAGCTTGCATGATAATTGTCTTTACTTCAAGATTGATACTTCTGTTCCTGTTTTTCTGCTCATATATGTGGATGATATGCTAATTGTTAGCCCTGATCTTGAATATGTTGAGCTTGTTCAAAAGAGTCTATGTGATAATTTTGATATGAAAGATCTTGGAGATGCCAAAAGGATTCTTGGTATGAACATTGATAGAGATAGGAAGAACAATGTTCTCTTGCTTAATCAGATTTCATATGTTGAAAAGATTTTGAGTAAATTCTCTATGATGTCTGCTAAAACTGTGAATGTGCCTCTTGCTTCTCACTTTGTGTTAAGTAAGGATCAGTCTCCAAAGACTGATTCTGAAATTGCTGAAATGGAAAAGGTTCCTTATTCCAATGCCATTGGGTCTGTTATGTATCTTATGGTTAGCACTAGACCAGATATTGCATATTCTGTTAGTTGCTTGAGTAGGTATATGGTTAATCCAGGTGCGCCTCAATGGGGGGCTTTGAAATGGCTCTTGAGATACCTCAAGGGCTCCATGGAGGTAAGTTTGCGCTTTTCCAAATCTACAAATGGTGTGAGCCTTGTTGGCTATGTTGATTCCAATTATGCAAATGATAGGGATAATAGGAAGTTTACAACTTCTTATGTGTTTACTTTGTGTGGCTCTTGCATAAGTTGGAAGTCTCAGTTACAGCATGTAGTTGCTTTATCTACAACTGAATCTGAATACGTGGCTATTACTGATGCTTTAAAGGAAGCTATTTGGCCGCAAGGTCTTTTGAATGAAATAGGTTTTCTTGACAAATGTGCCACTGTGTTTTCTGATAGTATGTCTGCAATTCAGTTGTGTAAAAATCTTGTTTTCCATTGTAGAACCAAGCATATAGATGTTAGGTATCATTTCATTCGTGATATTGTGGAAAAATGTATTGTTAACCTGGAAAAGATTGCATCTGAGTTTAATCCTGCTGATATGGGTACTAAATGCTTATCTGTTGAAAAATTTAGGTCCTGCATGAGGACTTTAAATTTGGACTCTCTTGATTGAAGCATGTTGTATGCAGTTCTTTTCCGTGGATGTTGTGTCCACTCTTGAGCTTGTGTGCTCCGTTTATTTTGTCCTTGGGATATTTTAAACATTTTGTGACTGTGTGTCCGTGATCTTTGCTTCGGCTTAGATTTGTGTATCTTTTGTGATACCTTGACTTTGTGTCAAATTTCTGGATCTTGCATTTGACTTTGTGTCTTTCGTTTTGCAGGTGTCCGGGGAAAAGTGCAATGATGAATTTTCATTTAGTTATACACAAGGGTAGATGATTTGGGCCAAGGTGGAGATTTGTTGGGCCCGTTGGGCATTTGGCCCAAATGCTGGTCTTCATCTCTCAAAGTATTGGGCCAAGTGGGTCTTGGCCCATAGCATTACACTTTTGGTCTCATTTAATCACCCATTTGTGACCCTTATGGGTAGAACGTGGATTTGAATTCTTGTGTGAATTCAACGGGAATCTGAGCACTGTGGAGTTCTTCCCTCGACCACCTTCTCCGGCGTAGACGACGAACACGGACGACGATGACGACCGTATCTGCCTAACATTATTCTTTGTTTTTCTTGCAATTTTCGCCTCTTGGAAGGATGTTGACTTGCATAGCTTGCTCGAAGCAGCAGCACACCACCGGATCTCTGCCGGAAGACGACTGCGACTCCGCTGCTCCTTCCCCTAAGCAACCCATCAGAACCCTCACTGCTCAAGTAGGCTCTAATCTATTACTATATTTTCATTTCATGATTATTTCTCATGCTTTTGAAAGTTTCATAGAATTAATGTCTATGTGCGTGTTTAGATTAGGGACATGGCTATGAAGGCATCCGGTGCATACAAGACCTTCGGGCCTTGTTCTGGTTCGTCAAACCGAGCCTACATGGACTCAGAAGCCGGCTCGGTCTCTGAGAGGTTCTTCGGATCATACAGAAGAGCAAGGACTGGGAGTGCAATGTCCTCTCCACGGGTGTGGGGAAAGGATATGCTGAAGGCCTTGCTTCGGTTAGCAGTAGAAGCGAGCCACTTGTTTTCATGGAGGAAGATGAGCCTAAAGAATGGGTTGCACAGGTTGAGCCGGGGGTGTTAATCACATTCATTTCTTTACCACTAAGTGGAAATGATATCAAAAGGATACGCTTCAGGTATTCTTCTTTCACTCTCAAATTGGCTCAGTTTTATTTCGGATTTTTTAAAGTTCAGGTGAGAATTTTGTTTGACTTATGCTGACATAGAGGAATCAAAGTGGTCAAATCCTAGGCATATAATATTTTAGAACATTTTTTTGCATCTGTTTATATTTTGTCGTTTTTTCTACGGAGGGTTTCAGCGGCCATTGTATGTTCACCGTAACGAAGCCTTGATAACATGTTAGACCTGTAAGTTGAGTTTGTTTTGTTTTATCAGTGTATATTTCATACTGCTTCCTCCTGTTCTGTTCTGTTCTGTTCTGTTCTGTTGTATAATCACTTAATAAATTATGTGGAACTATATATTCATTGTATCACGTCATTTCTGTCGACCAATGACCTGCATTCTGCTGCCTCAGCTTGAGAAATTTCAATACCAGTTATTGGACTGTTTTTACAGCCGAGAGATCTTTAAAAAGTGACAAGCTCAACGATGGTGGGCGGAGAACTGTGACAGAGTAATAGAATTATACAACGTCCAGAAGCTGGATCATCATGCCGTGCCATCTCGGCCAGAAGATGAGGTAGATTTTGATCAAGTCTTCTTTTTATATTTTTTAAATTAATGGCATCTGCCATTTTGTTAGATTTCAAAAGTCAAGTCGACGGAGGAAAGCCCTGTCACACCTCCTCGATTGAGCAAGGAGCTTCTACCCCGTCACTTCAATCGGCCAACTGGGATCAGCTGTGCATCACCGGACTCTGTTGAACACCATCCGATGCATCGTCAGTACTATGACCCAAATGGTATTAATTCAACACCAAAACTCTCCAGCGCCAGTGCTGAGACATCGTCTATTGATGCTTCTGCACGATCAAGTTATTCAAGAGAAACTCGGGAGCATTCAGTTAGCAATGCTAGTGATTTAGAGAGTGAGTGGGCTGAAGAAGATGAACCTGGAGTTTATATTACGATCCAGATGCTACCTGGTGGTGCTCGTGAGCTTAGACGAGTGCGGTTCAGGTGAGTTGTACTTTTAAATCTATATATATAAATACTTCTTTCAAAAAATACATAACTATGTGGTTGAGTCCATTTATAATACCACAGAAGAAGACTCGAATGGAGTATGTTCTTCGTACTCATATGAAAACATATTCTAGTTGGCTAAAAACATGAAGAGAATTTCATGTGATTCCAGCACCAATCTAAAAATATGAAACAGTCACCCAAAAATCTCTGTATCCATTTTGTGACTGAAGAAATAAATATGTCAATTCTCTCAGAAGATGCACTCTTGTTATCTTTACACTCCCGGAACTCTCCCTCTCTTCCCTTTGCAAATTCTTTCATTCCTTGTGTTTTGATGTTTCAAAGTTAGTGTTGGTTGTGACTTGTTAAAGATGAATGCAGCCGGGAAATGTTTGGAGAAACTCAAGCAAGATTGTGGTGGGAATCAAACAAAGCAAGGATTCAACAGCAGTACCTTTGACCCTCAGACTAAGTAGAGGATACTCTTTTAACCTTTTCTTGAATTCTTTTACAGCTAATTGCATTGTCTGCTTCAACGACATTTCTTTAAAAAAAATTCTTTGGAGGAAGAAGGTGATAATTTGTGTAGGACTAGGAGCTATACAAGATGTGGTACCATGAAAAATGTGGATATTTCATTAGTTGTTTTAAATTGCAGTTGACATGCCTGATTGGCTACTCTTTGAAATGGAAATCATAATTTATTGAATTGAAACTGATGAATGAAGGATGAGAGGTTTGTGGGTTAGTTTCCATGAGAGCATAAAATTATAGTAAAGGTGTTCTCCCTTGTCTGATTTCCGATTTGAGTGATCTACACGCTAAAATGATCCTCTCTTCCGTGCTTTCTTCCGATCTACTGCTATATTCCCAAGTCCAATCTCAATGTCGTGTGGGAGCAGTTAGGAAGCATTGGGGATGGTGGAATGGAGCAGAAAGCAGGTTGGTTGGATTTAGAACATACTGATTATATGCTTACTCTGAGGAAGTGTGTGTGTTTTTGTGAGATCTGAAAGCACTAGTTTGTAGATTGTTGACTCAAATATGTGTAGATAGGGAGGGGAAGAGGCCTTTTCTGTGTGACTGCTGTAATGTAATAATGGTCCCTTCTGTAAACCAAAGATTTTATGGCTTGTAATTGGTTGATTATTGTTTTGTGTATGCTGACATAGACAACCTATGCATTTCTTGTTTTATTAATAGTGCGGTTACTTGGATTTTTCAACTCACTCTAATTTCTTAATGGATCTGAGAATTCAATGATGTATTTCCTGTGTGGTTTCATTGTGTTACTATTTATTACGTCTCACATCTAAGATGGAGAAAAAATCAAATAACTATGTTTGTTTTGGGTTTAGCTTAGATAATTAACTGAATTTAATAAATAGTGTTAATAAAATAATTTTCTCTGCAGGATGATCCCATGTTAGTAATGGCTAAGATTTCATGAGTACCAACAAGTACGGCAAGAGTCTGGTGTGATATGCTTTGAAAAAGTGAAAACTCACAATTAATATTTTATAAAGTAATAACTAATATACTAATATACTATACTCTCATTTTCTTAAAAAAGAAAATAAATGATAAGTTCCATATCTCATTAAACAAATACTTTCCCAATCTCCTCTCTCACTCAAACCACTACGTGAACGTGATTTATATTTTATACAATTTAAAAAAAATTTTGATACATAAATATTTTTAATTACTAGCTAAGTCTCTCAATGTGAATTCATATGAAAATTGCGATGGTAAATGTAATGATCCAATTATTACTCCTTATTTTTCTTTGTGAATACATTAATGATAATAAAGTTGTAGCATTAATAATAATAATAATAATAAGGGGTGGTTTGAGATGAGTCAGAAAATTAGGGTGAGCATCCATATAAAAGCTACATGGAAGAAGAGTGCAGAAAAACAAAATGAAAGTTTGGTTTCATTACACAGTTTATATCATCATCTGAAACCACACATTGAACACATTTCTTCTTTCTTTCTTTATTTGTTTCTCCACATACATATATACATGTATAAGGTGGCATCTGGGAAGCAGTCTTTCTCTTCAAGTTTGCTTGAAGAGATTTGCCGATCAATTGATGATCCGCAGAGGATGAGTAGTATGAAGAGTGATGAGGAGGAAGAAATATTATTGAGTAATTATGGTTATGGAGGAGTGATGGAGAAGAAGGTAAGCTTTTTTTTTTTTTTTTTTTTTTTTTTTTTTTCCAATTACATGCAAGTGCAACTCAATCGATTTTTGTTTGTGCAGGTGTGGGAAAAGCAAAAACATGGGCAGCCTTCCACCCCTAGTGCTGGTGCTAGTGCCCATTCCCATTCCCATTCCAGCAAAGAATCTGAGCAGAAATACAAACTCCAATATTTCAACACAAAATCAAAATCAAAATCAAAATCAAAATCAAAATCAGGAGATATGAAGAAAGTGAAAGTGAAGCAGCCCATCTCTCCCGGCGCTAAGGTGGCCTCCTTTCTCAACTCACTCTTCCATATCAAGATGAAGATCAACACCACCACCCCACCTCACTCCAGAAAACCATCACTTAGGCTGGACAATAAACATGATTCCCACCTCCAAACTGCCATCAATGAAGATCTTATCATCTATATAATGGACAAAAATCACCAACTCATCAATTATCACAACACAAATCATCAAATTATGGGATTTCACATGAAAATTACCGAAGAAGAAGAAGAAGAAGAAGAATCTGATGCACAAAGTGATGCAAGTTCTGATTTGTTTGAATTGGAATTGGGAATTGACAGATCATATGCTCAAGAATTGCCGGTTTATCAAACTACTCATCTTCATCAGATTCAACCCATGCATATGCATATGCCTTAGATTCAAACCTTTAATTTGCATTTCTACTTATTAATATGCAGTATCTATCGTGTGATTTAAATAACAACAATTTATTTCGACTAAATAATTTTGATCATATATGTTCATTTATATTTATTATGATACTCCATATGTTATATTGGTTACTTTAGTTATATTATCATTATAATTAGGATTTAAAAGAAAAAAAATTTAATGAAATATGCATATAAAATTACAGTTCAAGATTGATGGTGAGGTGAAACCAAAGCTCTATTAATTTTTTTAATATTATGATGCACACATAGTCTCAAGTTCTAAATTCAAAATATTCATGAAAATCACATATAATAATTCTAATTTTGTCTTATTTATTTCATTATACATGCAACGTACTACAATCTATATTTATAGCAAACCTAAAATTCCACTTTTGTTTTCAATTTTACTCTATTTAGAAATAATTCAATTTTAATCTTAACCGTCAAATTAATACTTTTGATTACAATCATAAAATTTTATTATACTAATAATGGATGTTATTATTTAAATTTTACTTTTTTATTTACAATTTAAATTTGATAAATATAAAAGATATTTTTGGCATATTTGATTAATTTTGATCAATATATTTGATCTTATTTTCAGGTTCAATCATTCTATTTGAGGTATCATTCTTCTTTTTTATTTTTTCTTTTATCTTATGATTTTTTTTTCGATTTTGTGTTTTCTTCATATTTTATAAACCCTATTTTTATAATTTTTTAATCTTATTGATTTTATTTTTATTTGATCTTATTTGAAGCTTTAATCATTAAAAAAAGTCATCAATATCAATATACTAATTTTATATATATAATATATAATATCAAATCTTTCAACGCTATATTTGGTAATTTTCTAACTTTTTTCCTACGTCGTTGATTGCTTTCAATCACGATCGTTCATTTTTTCAAATCATTCTATATAAACTTTTTATTACCTAATCAAATCCTTACTTTTTTTTTTCTTTTTGGTACTTCTTCTTTTTCTTCTCTATTTCACTTTTAAACTATTTCTAATTTATTTTATCTTTTTGTACTTTACTTTTATTTGATCTAATGTGCATGTTCAATTCTCTGAGGTATCATTTTTCTTTTATATTTTTTGTTGTCTTTTTTTTTTCTCTTCGTTATTTTTATTTTATTTATAATTCTATAAATCCTATTTCTATAATTTAATTTATTTTATCTGTTATACTTTTATTTGATCTTATTTTCAGGTTCAATCATTCAATTTGAGCTATCATTCTTTCTTTTTTATTTTTCATTTATTATATGATTTATATATATATATTTTTGTTTTTTGTGTCATATGAAGTATCATTGGTTTTTTAATATCTTATTTTCATTTCTATTCGATTTTTGTATTTTCTTTATAATTCTATAAATCTTATTTATATTCTTTAATTTATTTTATCCTTTATACTTTTATTTGATCTTATTTTCAGGTTCAATCATTCGATTTTAGGTATAATTCTTCTTTTTTATTTTCGTTTATCTTATGATTTATATTTTTTTTCGATTTTGTGTAATTTTTCATATTCTATAAACTCTATTTTTATATATTTTTTTAATCTTATTGATTTTATTTGTAGCTTTATTCATTACAAAAAAAGTAACTAATGTTTGGAGTGATGAATTTAGAAAATCCATAATTAATTTCAGAATATTTTCTTTGTAATTTTATAAATTCTATTTTTATACTTTAATTTATTTTATCTTTTATATTTTATTTGATCTTATTTTCAAATTCAATCATTCTCCTTTAAGGTATCATTTTTTTTAAAAATTTTTCATTTATCTTATAATTTATGATTTTTCCTTCGTTTTCATTATTTTCTTTATATTTTATAAAGTCTATTTTTATAATTTTTTAATATTATTGTTCTTATTTTTATTTGATCTTATATATTTGCAGCTTTGATCATTAAAAAAAGTCAACAGTGTTTGAAGTGATGAATTTGGACAATCTAGAATTAATTTCAAAAATTTTAATATTGGAGGTTCAAAGCACAGGTCAAATATATTTTTTATTTAATCTTTTGGATTAATGTATGCAATTTATTTTTGAAATTTTGTATTTTATTTTTATTTTTCATTGAAATTATATAATCATTAGGATCGTCTCTATAAATATTCTTTGAATTTAATCTTTAAGATTAATGTATAAAATTTATTTTCGAAAATTTGTGATTTATTTTAATTTTTCTTTCAATTTTATTTTCATTAGGATCGTCTCCATAAATATTATTTTGATATTTATAATTTAGTATATTAAATAATATTTTAGATATTTTATCCATATGTTATTCAATTAAAAATAAATTATAAATTATAGTTTACTATATCTTTCTTAAAAAACAATAATTGAATTTTAGATAGAGATTATATCTATTTTTTTAAAAAATAAATAGATATCAATTAAAATAAAATAATTTTAATATAATTAATAATAGAAATTTAATATATACTCCATTTATCTTAAATATCAAATCAAATTTAATGTTATAAAAAATAAGCATATAAACAATGCGATTTAATTGATAAATATAAAATTATGTTATGTTAAAAAAAATACATTTATATATTATACTCTAGTATAAATCTCATATATTACACGGGTTGTAAATTTACAATTTTAAAAAATTTGATTTAAGTTTAATATAACTATTTATTCAATAATTAAAATAATTGAGATTTTTAATTTACTTAAAAATTAAAATAATTGAGATTAATTCTGGTGGCGACACCTCATCAAAATTAAACTCTCCTTTAGTATATTAAAGATTTATTCCATTATAATCTAATATAAGTTTATATTAAAAAGTAAAATTCAGTTTATATACTCTTAAATGTAAATTTATGTCAGTTGGAAAAAAGATTTCGTTGTTAAATTAATTTACCAAAAAATTTTTTTAAAAAAATATTAAATTGGTTTGTCGAATTTTGTTATGATTGTTGTTCCAGAATTAAATTGATCAAAAAAATTAAAATATGTAAATTTTATCATGTTTTATCATTGAAGAAAAAAATTCAATATAAATTAATTCGATGAAATAAAAAAATTATTTTAACAAAATGAATTTAAAAAGTTAAAATATTAACCATGAAAAAAATTAATAATGTAAACAAATCAACAACTAATATATAATAAAAAAAGTTAAAAGAAAAGAAAGAATTTAGACAAATTTTTTTAAAAAAAATCAATTAAAATAAAATTTTAAAAATATAAAAGAATCTGCAAGAAATTAATTAATATAAATTTTAGAAAAAAAAATGAATACCTTTCTTCAGAACTTGAATGGAACTTGAAAAAAACTTTTGTTCTTTAAGTACGTGTAATGAATGAATAAAGAGTTTATTCATAAGTAGAGAGTAGATTATCTGCACAAAAATTTACATAATAAACTCAAAAAATTTAAAAAATAAAAAATAAATAAAAACAAAAAATAATCAAAGAGAATTTAAAAAATATAAAAGAAACAGCAAAATAATAAATAAAGAGAAATTTTTTGTTTAGAAAGTGAAGACAACTTTTGATCGTCATGCTGAATAATTTATGTGAACGAATGAATAAAGACTAAAGAGTCGTATTGTATAGGTGAAAATTGATCATTTTTTTATGTTTCTAAATATGATATGATATGATTTTTATTTGATCTAATCTAATCATATAAATATTTGAATCTTAAAGAAAATTTATATGAAAATATATGTATTTATCACTAAATATCAATTAGCAATTATTAAAATTAAAATTAATTCAGGTGATGACACATTATTAAAATTTAAAATTTCACAAACACTTGTGTAAACTGAGTTTATATACGTTTATATGTAAACACTGTTACTCTTTATTACATGAAAAATTACTCTTTAAACACATAAATTGTTACTCTTTTAAATTAAAAAATTAATTTTCAAATTCTTGTAAACCCTTATTTTTCGATTACTCTTAGTACATGAAAATTAGAGACATGAATTATTACTCTTCTATATAAAAATTATTACTGTTCAAAGAGTAATTTTTAAAAAATAGAGTTTTCATGTAAACCCGGTTTACATGAGACCCAATCTTAAAATTTTTAGTAAATTTAACCATTTAAAATTTTAATAACTTAAAAAAAATCAGAAGGTTAAAAATTACTAATAAAAAGAACCGAACTAAAACCAAAAATTTAAATAAATAGAAATCTAAAGAGAAATTATAAAAATTTTAATCAAAAAAATAATAAAAGTAACAATAATTTTTTTATTAATTTAAAAAAATAAAAGATTAAAAAATTACATACTAATAAAAAATGAAAAATAAAATAACAGAATTAAAAAAAAAAAAAAATAAAAGTTAATAAAAGAGAATTTAAAAATTATAAAAGAAACAGCAAAAATTATAAAAATAAAAAAAATACATTCTTATTCGATCTTTAAAAAAGTTATTATTTATGTATCATTATATTTTAATTTTGATAAAAGTATATTAAAATAATAATAATAATACAAATAAAATTAAAAGAAACATAACGAATAAAATATTAAAAAATTTTAAAGAAAATTTATAGTAAAATTAATATACTCCTATATTATTAAAAATAAAAAATAAATTTATTATAAATAAATTCAAAGAAATAAGAATAGAAAAGGAAGTCAAAACAAAATTAATTAAATAAATTGTAAAATCATAAAAAAAAAGATTAATAACGTAAAAAAAATTAAATAAAGGGGCTTGAGCGAATTACACACTGATAATTTAAAAAAATTAAAAAAAAAAAAAGAAAATTAAATAAAAAATATAATTAAAAGTGAATACATAACAAAATTAATTTTAAAAAAATTGTAAAATTAACCATGAAACAAAAATTAATTACTTAAAAATGAAAAGATAAAAAAATTATGTACTAACAATTAAAAAACAGAACTAAAACGAAATAAATAAATAAGAACAAAAAATAATCAAAGGATTACGTACTAACAATTAAAAAAACAAAATTAAAACAAAATAAATAAATAAAAGATAATAATAAATAAAAAATAATACCTTTCTTTAGAATTTGAAGAAAGTTTATGTTCGTCATGATAAATAAATTATGTGTGTAGAATGAATTAATAAAGAGTATTATTTATAGGTGGAGAAGTGATAAATTTTCTAAATTTTTAAGTATATATATATATATATATATATATATATATATTTATCTATATGTATTTATCTAAATTTTAATTAATTTTGATTTGATAATATCATATTCAAATCTTAAAATAATATATGTATTTATCTACATTAAAATTTAATTAATAATTAAAATAATTGAGATTTTTAATTTAATTAAAAATTAAAATAATTGAGATTAATTCTTGTGGCGACACCTCATTAAAATTAAACTCTCCTTTAGTATATTAAAGATATATAATTAGTAGTTTTTATAAAATACATAAATACAAATAAATAAATAATTAATTATATATGTGTGTGTTATGATAAAAATAAAAAAAATTAAATATATAAGTACATGATTATAATATAATTCTTTTCGTGCAACACATGTATGTATTATATTTATATCAACAATAATTTTCTTATTTTTTAACTTACAATAAAAATTTATCAAATATGAAAGATATTTTTAGCATATTTAACTATTTATCAATCAATATACTAATTTTCAATTAATATATCAATTAATATATTTCAATTTAATTTATATAAGACTTATATTTTGATAATTTATTTTTCTTAATATTCAACTAATCTATTTAAATTATTTAATTGTAATTTAATTTTAGAGCTCAACTTTTTTGTTGAATTTATTTTAATTTTATTATATATATAACATTTAATATTTACTCTAAAATACCCTCTTAATTTAATATAATTAATCTATTTTACGTTAAAATACTGTCTTCTTTTAACTGATCAAATATCAATACACTTTTCACTGTTAATCTTGACCCGCGGTTATTAATAAACGGGTTGAATATACGTCATATCCTAATTTATGTATTTTACGTGGTGTCTAGGAAACTTTGCTTTACAATGTGGTTAGAGGTAGATAACCAACTAAAGATAGATTGTATAGTAATGATAGAGATATAATGTGTGGGTTTTATGTTGGCTGAGTGGAAACATGCCAACATTTTATTTTTAGTGTTATTTTGTCCGTCAGGTGTGGGGAAAGGAG